>OX451397.1:3266651-4012826 GCA_949629135.1 Eremobia ochroleuca
CATATCGAAGACCAAGGGGTTCAAAGCACATCGCACAGTGGAATAGGACTGAACCGTCATCTCTATAAGAGAATGGAGCTGTGTTAATTTTGTTAGACCATCAGGTACAGCTTAAGGTGCTTGCAGTTCAGAATAACACGAGAATCGTGTAATGATGAAAAAAAATCGATTGGAAATAGTCAAATGACTGTCCAAATAATGTAAAGTGCTTCAGCTGTTGTTAATTCAATCAGCCAATTGCAGAAGTTATCATGAGTGGGGTTTCGCTTCAAAAATCGTGTTGTAAGTTTGAGACACTACAGTCTTAAAATAGCCCTCACTCTACCACTATCAGTACCGATTTATAATTATTGTAACTATGCTTTTCTATCCCATCGCGTAAACAGGGACTCGCCCGAGCTATTGTTTATATTTGTACATTTTGTAACACTTATGTTAAAAGTATTTAGAGTTGAATTTCGCTTGTATAATGTAAACGATAATGTCATCTGTACATCGAATTGTTTGGCTTTTATTATGGTATTCGATTTGATGTTCATTTTTTGTTAAAAGACGTTTGACTGTTCACGTGTCGCTCGCACAGACTATGAGTAAGCGCAAATAATTCGAAAAATATCGTTCCGATATTTGGTTTTTGGAAGCCATCAAGTACCTAAACCTGCTATTAAAACATGCCGGCGTCAGCAAAATGACAACAACAATAATTTTTGTTGCCAGCAGCTTTAATCGTCGCGCGAGTACGCGGTCGTCGAGCTCTTGTATATGAATATTACATAGTCGCGTGATCAAACTAAGTCTCGTTCGTGCGTCAAAATTCATACAAACGATCGCGTCGGTCGCACACTCGCGCGGCGTTCGCTTTTGATAAAGACGCCGAGTATAGCTTTAAAACCGGGGTAAGTTTACCGGTTGCATCTTATTGAATCATGTCATGGCTGTCAATATTGAGAAAAAAATACGTTTGTCCTCCATGTTTTTAAAACTAACATTAAAAATATATACTTTATATATAACTGCACCAAGATCATTTTTGATATAACTCCTATAAAGTATGTATTTTATCTCTTTCATTTATTTCCACAGTTTCAAATAAGCCGTATCCTAATAAATATTTGGAGATGAATATGTGTATATGTGATATAATTACTATTTCCTATACCATAGCTTTAACTATAGATGTCCTCTAGAATCAAACGCCGTCACATTCAGAAAGGTACATTTTTCAATAATCAACGTTTTTCCTGAGTATTTGTTACTTAAGTCATTTTCTGGTGCTAATTTGAAATAAAATAAGTAAAACCGATTGTATTAATAAACTACATTATTTTGTTTTTGGTCTAGGAGATATAAAGCAATTTGTGTGAACTTTATCTTGATATAATTTCCATAATGTTATGATATTCAACTCTGGTGGTAAATACAGTCTTACTGCCGATTTAGCTCTACAATAATGCGGTTCAGCTGTTTCCAAGGATTCAACAAATTTTTGCACCTTTGTTTTTTTCCACATAAAGTGCTATTTCCTGGCCGTCACCACGATTTTCTTTGGCAACACTGCCTCCATCTTCAAAAGATCTTGGAATAACTCCCGTGACTTATTCCTATCGTTAGTGTTCCCAAAAATGTATTTTTGTACACTAACCTTTTTGTGCGCGATTTGTAGAGTTACGTAAGTATTCAACGCTTACATTTTTTGGGCCTCTAGATTGATTTACCAGTCTTGCTCTCACACATTTCTTGAAACTACAGTTTTGTAGAATAAATTTCTCTTGATTTATTTTATTTTTTCAAGTTGAATAACTTACGGTGCATACGAGCTATGTCTTGCATTTTCAATGTCGAACTGGTAAAATTGTATTATTTTGTGGGTGCATTTTGGAGCACTTGGAAAGAAAACGTTTTGGAGAGTATCTGTAAAAAAAAATATGTTTTTTTTAGTTTTACTTTTTAGTGTAGGTCCATACTCTTCAAATGTAACACTACACAAAAAGCAATTTCGTTACTTTACTTTAATTTCGACCACAAATGATACTATTCAATAAAAACGCACATAAGGTCAATGGAGGCTATTGCAACTAAAAGCAGGTAAAGCAACTAATAGCGATATCTTCTATTCTATTGTTTTTAAATACAATGCTATCTATTGACCAGGAGAAAAATCTCTTTTAAACCAAAAAAAAAAAAATACTTTTCGTGCAATTAAAGGAAAGTTTTAAGCAAAAAGTAAGAAAAGGCAAAAGTAACTACTCTTTACGGCCATTACGCACCACAACTACGCCATGACAGTTTTTTTTCTCAAAATGCAATGTTCTGATTGATCAATGCGGAAGTGGCGTTGATTGATATTGAGTAGTGTAAAATGTAGCGGAGTTTGGAACGAAATCCAATTTTAGGACACACATTACTCAATATGTCGCGGGGTTAGGACAAGAAGAGTTAGTTGGGTTTGTTACAACTTAAAAACTAATTCCATAGATCCTTCTTTTTGTTAAAAATTAGATGTGACGGCGTTTGATTCTAGAGGACACATATCTAATTTACGTAGGTATCTTATGCAGGTATTCTGTGTTATCTAATTCTATATTTCAAGTATTAGCGAGATTCGTCTGAGAACTAACAAATATGTACTTACAATCTTAAAAGTAGGTACCAGGATAACTGCGATACATAGAAATGAGGAAACCTAGAGCTAGAAACATGGAATACCTAGAGCTAGAAACATAGATTATATTGCACACACTACTACTAACTTACGTCTAGATATTAATGTTTCTTTACAATAACTTATTCAGTGTGATAGGAGAACGTTTGAACGCTGAAACAACTGAAAATCGAGCATTACTCTGATATTATTGATACTATAGTGGTGTATCAGTTTGAAATCTTGTAATTTATCGGTATTAGATCGCTCGATAAAACGTTTATTGAAAAAAAAAAAAAATGCATTTGAAAGCAGTGTCATATTTCCGCAACATATTTCGCTTTCGTCTAGTGGTCGCAAGTACTGCTGCTGAGCATGTGGGCGTGGGTATAATTCCCGGGTCGGGCAAATTGTTATTGAATTTTGTCATCTGGAATTTCTCAGTAACAGCAAGGAGTCTGGATTTGTGCCCGGCTGGTGGCAATAGGCTCGCCACATATTACATGGGACTTCAAACATCAGTAGCGGAATGAGGGCGTACTATAGATGGATCTCTGCCTAACCCTTAGAGGAATAAAGGAGTGATGTTATGGTTAAAAGAGTCGAATCGATAGCAGCGCTATAGTATTTTATAAATAAAAGAATCTACAGCGACTGTTCACAAGCATTTAAATCATGTCGAATATGAAAGTGGCGTTCAATAAAAATCTCTTTTAATAATGGCCTTTAAAATATGGCGTGTTTGGAAGCTAGATGCAAAGCCTTAAGGGGGTGATAGTTGACACCATTTAGAGCATTTTGAGCCATACATGTCTCAGACAAAGTATTTTTTTTATTTTTTTCCCAGTTAAAATGGGTATGTTATTTTTGACTAAAAGTGTGCAGTTAAAAAAAAAAAACTTACTTCGTCTAAGACATGTATGGCTCAAAATGCTGTAAATGATGTCAACTATCTCTCCCTTAAATCTTTGCACTCAGCTTCCAAACAGCCTGTATAATATTATTAAACCTAAACTAAATATAACGAAAACTAAATGATAGAAATGTTTAATCTAAAGTAAATAATAGTCGATATTGATTCGCTAAGCTTAAGAAAGTGTGTGTATACGAAAGAGTTAGTAAATAATAGGAGAATGATTCGTATTATTATCGAGGGTGGCCACTTGTAGACATCATCTATTTTTGAAATATTGTGAAATAGGGCGTATATTATTCGTTGAGGAGGAAAATACGTGACGCGTACGGATACGTTTTAAGTCACGAGTATCGTATACTATTTCATAGCAATGTGTGATTTAAACCCGCACGTAAGTCATGCTTTTCTGTGACTGAACTAGTCCATTTTTACACAGAAAAGAGCTCTCTCATCCACTCCATCGTTATCACGTAAAATTATCGTCCGTAAACCGACTTTACAGCCAACCAATTTTTGTTATGACGGCTATAACCGTATAGTGCCCTTGAAAGTGTTAAGTCACAGAAAAACGTGACTTAAGTGCTGAAGGTCACACAGTGCTATAAATAATATAAAATGTCTACGCCTTGATTTAGCAAAATCTTGAATCAGACCTTCCCTTACCAAATATACATCCTATTTTCTTGAATTATTTTATAAAAGCTACAAAAATATTAAGTACCATATAATACGGATCCTAAGGACATGGTTACATTATCAGCAAAATCAAACAAATACCATCTAAAGTGCCAAGTCTTTGGCGAATAATTTATTGTATTTGTCTAACATTAAATGTAGCCTAATAATTACTGTAAAGTATGTATGTACTATGTACGGACACGATTTGATTCCATGTGTGTGATTGTAACATATAAACATATATTAATAATATACTGATGCATATTTTTTTAACGCTCGTATGTATAAACTTAGCTTGTAATCTACGGGAGTAACCTGTGTAGTGGTTTTTATTGCACTGAAATATATTTTATTGTATACTTGATGTCTGTTTTTAGTCTCCAAATTTTTACAGGATATTCTACCAATGATTATGAACAACTTTCACTCTGGGACCAACTCTGAAATCACGAAAAAAATCAGCTGTTTAATACAAAAGTTCAATACCTACTTGAGCAAAATGTATGAAACAGCTGATTTTTTTTCGTGATCTCAGAGTTGGTCCCATAGTGAAAGTTGTTCATATTCATTGGTAGAACAACCTGTAAAAATTTAGAGTCGGTAAAAAAATCATGCAGTATATTATGTATTACGGAGATTTTTAACGTGTTGGTCTTTGGCAGCTGTAGCAGAATGGCTATTTGCAAACCAGTCATGTAACTGAATTATCTAAATGAATAGTGCGTACGTCACGCTATGGTCGCTGAACATCAATCTGTCACCTAAATTGAAGAGACCGTTATTATTAACCTTTTGACCGCCACGGACGGCTATAGCCGACAAACGAAAACGTGCCAAACACGCCACCGACGTCTACAGCCGTCAAGAAAACGACATTTTTTTAAGTACAAAATAAATATACTAAATTAGAAAAGATTTATTTTGTACTTAAAAAATGTCGTTTTCTTGACGGCTGTAGACGTCGCGGTGGCGTGTTTGGCACGTTTTCGTTTGTCGGCTATAGCCGTCCGTGGCGGTCAAAAGGTTAAAAAGATACTGCCTCGTTGGTCTGGTGGTCGCAAGCGCTCCTGATGAGCATGAGGTCCTGGGTTCGATTCCCAGGTCGGGTAAAGTGTTATTGGGCTTTTCCATCAGGAATTTGTCATTAGCAGCCCGGAGTCTGGATTTGTTGATGAAAATAGGCTATTTACACGTTAAATATCTGGCTACAACTTCCTTCGCTCGCTCTATAGAAATCAATGATTATACTTTGTTTTATAGAACTTAATAATAATGAAGCCAACTGTCCCTAAACAACTAGTTTTGCTCTTATGGCAACTGATTTAGAGTTTATAATTGCTAGACAGATGACGTTAGCTTTAATATCTGAAGTTGTTAGAATTTACCTTAAATCTTTAACTCCTATTGAAGTCTGTGTTCCTAGTACACCTATATTTGTTAGTTTTATAAATGCATATATATATGGCAGCACTATTTCGTATAAGTAGTTAAACTAAATATATAATTATATTTAAAATAAGTTTCGAGAAACAATTCCTTCGAAGTTATAGAAGTTTTTAAAGATTTATTTTAAATGTATTTTCAGCATTTTTTACGACTTTATATACCAGACGTTTGCGCTTGTGAGAAATTTTTGGCGTCAGGATAGTGTTGTAATTAATTTGATAACTAGAAACACAGACATACTGTTAGTTGGAATGAATCTATTCAAAATTACCTCCCTCTTCCTAGTGTAGGCCTTCCAGGACGTCTGGATGTTCGACGAAGTACGTATGACGCAATGACTATCCTATTGTGAAATCTAAATAAATTGTTTTACAATGCGGCTGAAGTGTTTTATTTATGTATGTACAGTGGCCTCCAAAAGTCCATAGGCATTCTCACAAAGCATTAGCTTGACGTTTAGTTTGACTTACGACCTTCTATTTTCAAGAATAGACACATGTATCATTATTGTCGTCAACAAGTGATTGTACTTCATAATTTCAACGTTAACACACAAGTCAAGGTGGCCTAGCGGCTAAGTGCCTGCAGATAGATGCGCGAATCAGTAAGCCGTGAGTTCGAATCTCACGCCGAATATGTAGACTTTTTGCAAGTTTTTACTCGATTGGAAGAAATGGGACAGAAATATAATATTCTTTATCTTGTTCGCTTTGTTCACACATTTTGTAAAGTTAAGAAGGTAGATCGTAAAAAACTTAATAAAGAATTTAGATTTCTGTGAGGTAGACATGAGTTTTATGAATATTTAACCGTTGTCGTTTTAGTTGTAGTTGTTGGTTAGTGACGTGTGGTATAGATAGCGGTATTGATTATTCTCAAAATGCAGGCAAATATTAGGTAATATTGAGGCGGGGGCGACGATTATTGGGCTGCATAAAAGTGGTCTTAATAGAACACAAATATCTAATGAAACCGGACTGAATGTGAGTATTTAATATGAATGAATTGTAACTTAAACTTTTATTTGAAAATACCTATTATTTGTTGACAATGGATGATTCTTTTTATTGATTATTAAGTCCATCATGAGGCCTAAAAGATAAATAATTAGTGTTTATTATTGGATTTATAAATGCAAAGTTGTAATATTTGAATAGGTATTATATTAAATAAATATTATTATATTAATATTAAAATGAAGTCACTTTAGTATTTTGTTACAGCTGCCTAATTTCACTTTTTTTTTTTGTTTTAGAGGAATATTGTAAGTCTCTGGATCAAAAGATACGAGGCAGAGAAAGGCCGAAGTGGAAGGCCGGCGCTTATTAGCGAGGCACAGCGACGACATATGGTGGGCGAGCATGAATTTAATGGATTCACACCAACGAGACACTTTGCTGAACTATTCGACACCTCATCGTAAACTCTTCGCCGTGCCCTCCACGCTGAAGGCTTGCACAGAAGACCATCTAAGAAGCCCTTGTTGACAGAACGACATAAACAAGAACGATTACGTTTCGCACGGGATTATTTAGATTTTGACTGGAATACTACCATATTTTCAGATCAAAAGACATTTAAATCCAGCCATAAGGGTAGGCTTCATTTATGGCGCATTTATGGCAATATGTGGGGATGGATGAGTGCAGCAGGGCCAGGAGAACTAGCTTTTATGGTTATACAAAATATTAATATCTAAATGTTTTGTTTTTTATAATTAGACGGTGTAGCTAAATATTTAGTAATATTAGCATATCCGTATTATTTAATGACCTTAAACAATTGAGGTTTAGTTTCAATCTTCTTTTCGTCAAGAAAATGAAAAATTAAGCTATTACCTCAATACATTTATTGTGACGTTACATTAAAAAAAACATGTTTATAAAGTCTAAATCATATATTACTTCTCAATAAACTTTACTGAATACCGATACCTCTAATAAGTGGGTATCAACAATTATATTTGTGTTATTAGAACATCCTTTCCTTGTTATGTTATTATGAATTGACTAAGTGGGTATACAACAAAAAATCTTATGAACGGTTACAAGAGAACTTCTTTTTATCTAAGTAGGAATGTGACGTCACAATTATTGTCATCAAAATTGTTAATTTTATAAATAAATAAAACGAATAAACATTTTTGTTATGATTTAGCACGACTATTTTAGTTCCACCTTCCAAAACCGAAAAAATAAATTAAATATCACATAAATACTTAAATAATAATAGAATACTTAACTAATATTTGCTTCTTATAAAAATGATAATAAGCATGAATACATTATAAATAAACATAAACCTAATAAGTTTTTTCTTAACATTATTATGGTTTCAAAGAAACAAAAAAACGGCTAACAATAATAATTCAGATTCGAACTCAGACCTCATTGATCGTGAACCTGTTGCTTAGCGCAAATAGCTAGCAGCACATATTAGAAGCTTGCGAATTTTAGCAATGCTATGGTAAGAACAGACGCGTATTGTAAATGCAACAGAAATATCATGCTATTTCGTCTATTACGACGACAGTTTATTAGTGTGTGTTATCTGCGGAATGTTGAGACATCACTCGCACACGCACTGACTGTATCGCGCTCGTACTGTTCATGGCAATGTGAACTTTAGCGTGCTTATGGACTTCTGAGCGTTTACTGTACAAGCGGTGTGCCCGATGGGAGCCCCGTTTGGCAAAAATGACGAACTTTAGTACAAACTTTCATCTTCTATTCAAACCTTTAAAAAATCCTTCCTTATTACTTACTTTCGTTCTATAAGGAACTTTTGTGCAAAGTTTCATGCTTCACCTAGCGAAGAAAATCACTTGCGTTGTTGATTTTGTTAAGTACTTAGATTATTTGACCCGTGATCCAAGTGTGACTGTGATTCAATTATTAATTGTCGGACTAGTTTCCTCTCTGTTCAGCACCCTACACACTTTCAATCAAATCACGGTGCGAGCGGCAAAGATACGAGGTGGCGAAGTAAAATTACGAAAAAAGCACGTCGAAATCAATAAAATCACCAATTTTCAAAACTTCCGGAAAACTTTAAAGGTAAAAGTATCAAATCACTGAACTAACTAATTAAATTGACTGTATTGTAATTGCGGTAATAAATATCATTGGAAGTCATACTCGCTAGCAAGTGGTTGGCCATACTCTGTTGCCTAACATCCAGAACAAATCACTGTTGTACCTATTTATGTAAAACGGAAATGTGAAAAATCCAAACATTCAAAACAAAAATTCACATGAAGAAGATGCGTAAACACAGACATTAACACGAATAGGTACTACCGTACTAACCTATTATTGTCCGACTGGAGGGCAAAGGGCTCTTCTCATATAGAGAAGGTACGAGCATTGATCTCCATTTTTGCTCAAAACGGGTTGGCGATTTCAGATTTATATTAACTATGACTCCACAAAAAGCAAGCTTGTCTTACCTTTAATCGTAAGCTAACCTGAAGTTTTGCACTCCTTCCACTCGTACTACACCAAAGTCATGACTCACGGTCAGTGTTCTGCTGTTAAACTTGACTACGAAACTGAATGCAAACTCATTAATTTAAATGTAATCCATTTAAAGTTTCTCGAGAACGCAGAGTGGCGATAACAGCTATAATTTAATAATTGTAATGGCTATTATTATCATCATAACGGTACCGATGGAGGAGTTATGGTTTTATCTTACGAATTTCACCATAATTTATGAGGAGAGCATATAACAATTTTAAAGACTGTTTCGGACTTTCTTCTCAGAGTAAGGTAAACGCGGGTGAAGTCAGTGACCCAGAAGTCTTCAAATTGTCTAAAAACATCAAAATCTTTTTCTAATAAACATTCAATTGGCCGATTTTCATCGCAACATATTTTGGTAGGTACCATATAATTAAAATAACAAGTAAAAACTTGTCATTTTTTAAAAACTGACTTCCAAAAGGACGAGGTTATGTATTTTTTTATGTATGTTCACCGATTTCTCCGTCAATTGTGGACCTATTTTAATTTTTTTTTGTATTAAAGGATATGTTCTCGAGGTGGTCCCATTATCACCAAGTCGGAATCTGATAAGGAAATCGTGGGAAACCCTCAAATTTTATAGGCACACCTATAAAATTTGAGTATTTGAGTATTATTTATAGTGACTCGTGCATTTGCTCTCCGAAAGCACCATTTGTTGAAGCGGAACTGATGATGAAGACCACAGATGGCCATAGGAACTAAAATTGACGACTACTGGGTCCTTTTGATGACTAATAGTACAAATCTGGCGAGTAGGTACTGATACAAATCTCCCTTTTTCCATATTTGCTTAAATAAGTATTTATTATCACTAAACATTATAAAAAATAACAACTTATTTAGAATAACGGATAATTATTCTATTTCGTCATGCAAAAAGTTTCATTCTAAATGAAATATTTTTTAAGCAGCAGTTCTTCAAAGTCCAGTGAATTTAAAAACCCGATGAGTATAATTGGCACCTACGTTTACCTTTTATGTCGGATAGAAAACGTCGACCTCATCTAGTTTTTAAAATATAATTTATGTTTAAAAGTGTTTGTACAAAACTACTTAAAGAAATAAAAGCATTCAACATAATTTTAAAGAACACATTCATTTAACTTTTATCTGAAGAATAAATATGCCAATTTGACATTATTTTCTAAACAAAAGCTGTGGTATAAGTTATCTGACTATTCAAAAATTAGGCTTAAATATGACATGTTTCTCATAGTCACAAACATAGTTGTGAAAAAAATGAAAGAAAAAAATTGTCCACATAACCGCTGCAGTGAGTGGTAAAAATATTCCACTGGCAAATATTAAGCACGGAAATGACCAATTGGCGATTCAACTGGGGTTAAACCCAGTGTCAATAGAGATGCATAACAAATGCCAGCAGTTTGTTATGCTACTTTGATATTTTATAGAATGTCACATGGTCGGTTGGATACTTGAAGAGCTAGGCAAACTTTTCTGCATAAAGATATTGCGCGAATGGAGAGTCAAGATAAAACACTGAAAGTCAAAAGTTTCTGAAAGTTACTGAAGAACTAAACACATTCCATAACGAAAACTTTCTTGTTCCCACGACTCACCCCGTTGCATCGCATCGCCTGCCCGCGCTATCACTTCGTATTCGCTTAGCGTTATTTCTGACTTTTTTTCTTTAAGCTCGTCTCTGAAGAGTCAGAGCGTGATGATAAATAGCCTATATTGTGTGTAATAGAATTGGGATGCCAAATTAAAAAAAAAAAATGAAATCCGACCGGTTGTTCTATTCTAGAGATTGGCGCGTTTAAACAAACAAACTCTTCAGATTTATTTTTATATTAGTATACAACGTGTAACGTTAAATGCGCAAAACCTCAGACACCCCAAGTGATTTTTAATTCAATTGACCTATTTCAGATTGAAAATAAGTCATTAAAAAAATTGTAAAGGTTTTATGTGCTGTTTTAGTTTTACTGGCGATTCTGATCGTTTCTTGCGTCTGCGACGACGCTTTACCGAGGGAGGAGTCGTCACCGGGCCGCTGCGCCGCGCTGACATTGGCTTGCTTGACCTATTAATAAATAGACACAGCAACGTTTTTAATCAATATTTTTTGAAAAATGTGACCTATATTAAAAAGTGGTTCAATTAATTCTGCTCGTTATTCTGATCAAACTGTTTTCAGGTTTTGCGCATTTAACGTTACACGTTGCATAGATTTATAAAAAATATTTAAGGTACGTGTAGGCAAGTAATAAGTAGAACGACAAGTAGGTCAACACATGGCTTAAAATAACCAGAAAAGCTAAAATCTGACCCTCCCCAAAGCATCTTCAACAAAATACCTAAACTCCCAGATTTGTTGCGTTTTATAGTTCTCTTCTACATCTTGAGAAAAATCTCGCAGCAAAATAGCTTAGTTTATACGCTCGGCGAGGTCTGAAGACTCGTCGAGTGCTAGCCGCCTAATGGGGATGCATTTTAAAGGCAGAACTTACATGGAGGTTGGCAGCGGGCCACGAATCCCAAGTTGTGGAAATCAGGATTCGGCGAAAATTGATTCTGTGTTAGCTGATTAAAGTAGATAGTGTAGGCTGAGGTTTATTGACTTGTTTTTGGGCTATTTGTGGTGTTTTGATGTTGTTCGGTGCATAGATATGTGAGAGTTGTTTGATAATGCACTTAACAACGGTTTCTAGCTTTTGTGCTTCTACATTAGCATACTTGGGGAGCTTATGACTAAGTAATACCAGCCGCATGGAATTCGAAAGTTTAGCTATGCTTGCCGAGGTCCGAGGGTGGGTGAGCATCGGTCCATTACATATCGAGGCATGTAGGGGCCATGCCTCGGAAAGCACGTTAAATCCTTGGCCCCGTCCGTCATTTGTGTAAATCATTGACAGTCGTTACGGGTAGGCAGAAGCCCGAAAGTCGGAAAACCCTTATCAAGGGGTATCGGATTACCCAGTAACTGGGTTTTGTAGGTCCGATAGGTAGTCCCTCCATGTAATCATTGTAGTGCTATTCTGTAAACATCTCACCGTAATAACTCGGGTGAAATGAGCTTGTAATGAGCAGTCATTAGTGTCAATCCCTAGCATTAGATGGAATGACAGCTCACTTCGCCTAACTTCTCACGGTGAGATTTTAGAATCGAGCGGCTGATACTCCTATTCAGATGCATCTGATTAGACTAGAAGCCGACCCCAACATAGCTGGGAAAAGGTTCGGCGGATGATGATGGCATAGGAGGCTTGTATTCCAGGCTTAAAACTCACCTTTTTAATTATACAATAACGTTTTGTTAAAACTGCAAGATATTTGTTTGTTGCAAAACGACATATCTCAGTCTTGGAAAACAATTTCTGTAATCTCGTAAGAAGTTCTAAGTAGAATATGGTTTTCCAAGTTAAAACATTTCCATTTTCACATTTGTTTATATGCGGAAGGCAGCTACCATATCACCGTGTAAGTTTTCTAGAACAAGTTACTTTACTTTCGTACAGACGCCAGCACATTAAGCTACACGAAACTGTCAATTTTTTCCAATCAACTTTGAACCTAATGCTTTAGCGATAAAGTTGAAAACCTATTAAATAAATTTGACAGATTGTAGTAGCTTGATGTGCTGGCGTCTGTACATCAACAACATAATTTTAAGAAACCTTCTAAAAAGTCAACCTATTCCCTATATATCCTGTAGATTTCTAACAGGTTATAGAAACGTTTACTATCCATATACCTAAGGTCTTAGAAATTTTTGCTCAGTTGCTTGAAACCTTTAACTGCTTTATTCCACGTCTTTACTTATTTTCGTAAAATTAAACCACAAAAACTCACATAGCCTCACACCACAGTTTTATAGCGAAACTCAGATCCGGTCAGTATAGTCCCGATGAATAATAACAACATATTTATCAGAACCGCTCGCATTTATCACCAAATGATATTTATTTCAAGGGTTCGTTACGCGCCGGCTAATTGCCGCGTCCCCGGACCGGCTTCCGTCCATAAATTATTATGCGGCGCAAGTAGTGGGGGCTTAGCGTGTGGTGGGTTGACTTTTGATCATCATCAAGAGTGCCCCTCATAGATTCTGGGCTTCTCAAAAGGTAGGAATGTAACACCGACGATCTTGTAAGAATGACGGAGACACTGGGCGACGACGTGACCGTTTATTTCGGTCTTCCTTTGTTATGTTCTCCTGGTAGCAGCATTGCGTTATCTGCCAGTTTTTTTTTTTTGTCGGTGGCAGAAAGCGCTCGGTGCAGATGAAGTTATGATAGTGGATATTGGGATATTGACCACTTCAAAGCCTCTGTCTCCGGACTAATATTTAGTCAGTCACCAAGATCCTGATGACCATTTGCATGTCCGAAACGTATTCTAGCAGAACGAAGGTGCTGCATTTATTCAAGCACTCCATGAGGGATTAGCGGGTCGTTTGAAATCGCTGTCGCCCATAAACCCGCTACAACCACATCTTATGGCACATGGCCCCGCGACAGCTCCAGGCTCTCGTGTTGCCGACGCCATTAGTTTTGTTTCTTGCAGACTACTCCCGGATAACCGGGACTTTCTCAAGAATAAATTAGGTAATGAACCGGCGGAATATTACTCTACTGGTTGCGCAGTGGTTATTTGATAAAGGTGTGGTTATTTATGCTCTGCTGGACCCATGTTATACTTATATTACAGCCGCCTGGCTTGAGTAACTCAATCATTTTGGTGCGTAGCTACGGCGTGTGTAATCGGCGAGATTAACCTTCGGCCGTGTTCTGTTATCCTGGTACTTTGTTCTGCTGATAACCTGCGGATTAAGCCTATATTTGAATATAAATTAAGGTGAAAAATTCTCTAAAATCTTGTTGAAACGCCTAGCATAATACACTCAAAATCACAAGTTGAGGACCTATTTATTACCATTCGAGGAGTGGTACTTCAAATAAACGATGGATGGACTGTGTGAAAGATGATTTGGCTAGAAATAGGGGGACTACCAGGATGACATCTAATAGAGAAGTATAGAAGAAGATATGTTGCACCGACCTCAAATAAATTGGGATAAGGGCCAGATAAAGAATACGAGTACAATAAGCATAAGCTGCTTAACAGCAAATTCATCCGCATTATTTTATTCATGAGGTGTTCTAGAGCCGACGAGGATCGTGATCTCGCACCGGTGACTAAATACAAAAGTTATATTATGGGCAAAGGACCTGTTAAGCAGGTACTGGTTTTTATCATAATTATGGTTAGCCTTTAAAAATCTTCCATGTCAATAGTCCCTAGAATATATCAGCATTTTTGTAACAAAAGCTAAATTGAAACAGAACCAAGTTTTATGTATAATTTCCCGTTGATTGTTTAAATTTTATTTAACCGTAGTCGTTTCAACTCTTTTTTGGCCACGACCGTAACTCGTAAACTTGGTTTTATTCGAATGAATAGAATTCTACAAAATATTTGAGGTAAGTATACCTACGATGTTTTAGTCGTTACGGATAGTCAGAAGGCCGAAAGTCTGACAACCAGTCTTACCAAGGGGGATCGTGTTACCCAAATAGCCAGTAACTGGGTTGTGGAGGTCAGATAGGAAGTCGTTCCATGTAAAATACTGGTATTCAGCTGCATCCTGTTGAACTGGAAGCTGACGTCAATAGTAGTTAGGAAAAGGGTATGCGGATGATGACGTACGGTGTTTTTGTTTATTTTTCTAAAATATAACTCTTATATTGAAGATAAATATTACGAAAGCCCGCACAGAAAAGATTAAAACATAGTCCTATAAAAATAAACCTAAACTCTGTTCTCGTGCAACTTAAGTAAGTTTTTAAAAGACGCAATTCAAGTTAGTCTTTTAAATGTTTAAGGAGCAGTCTACTGTTAAAAATAAATTAAACTTTTAATAGGACTAAAGAGGTTTCGCTTGCAATATTGATGTAAACGAGTAATTCTTATTTTTAAGTTTTTGGTCTGATCTTAAAAGGAAAGTTGACAGATTAACTTTTGATTCGCTTGTTGGCGAGATCTTCATTTAACTTTAGCGGTTTTGTCGGCTCTATTTTCCAGTTAAGTGTTTTCTATCTGTCATCATTATCTTTAGCTCTTGTCAACTCACTGCAGGGCATAAACTTTCTCCCTTTCACATTATTCTGTAGCGTGACGTGACTCTTGATTTATGCATGATTAAACTTGATTTTATCAACCACACGAGTTAATTTAACACTCAAATGCCGACAATCACCTGACAACTTAAACAATTCTTTTAAATTAAAAATGAGCCACCAAAAGCGTTTTTCCGTATCATAAAAATCTGCAATCTGACCATCTCTTTACATAAAACAAAAAAAAAAATAATTAAAAAGTTGTATACAGCAGCCCAAAGCCTTCTCTTAGTAATTACATTGCCCCTTCCTTGACGCTAAGATTTCACGCAGGGGTGATTTAAAAATAAAAGGCCCCCAAGTTGCCTCTTCCAGGTCTATTTAGTAATCAACAAAATTGTCTTGTCTAGTGTAATAAGCGTTTTGCTTTTTTAAAAATAAACAGCGTTGTGCCTCGGGGTGGACGGTGGACGTTATTAGTAAGTTGTGCTGTGTAATGAGATTAGCGGGGTGAGATCGGCAGAAAGTAAGTAAAATAATTATTAATTTAAGCGTTATTAATGGAAGTCGGCATTGATAGATGCCGATTTATAACAGCAATTAATAAATAAACATGACTGGAAGAATCGTCTACAACTAATAAAAATAAAAATAAAAAACACTCTGACGGACATCGCTCAGCTTAAACCACTGGGCGTAGAAGCATGAAATTGTGCAGAAGAGTTCTTTAAGCAATAAGGAAGCCTTTTTTTATTCATCCCCTAAAGGGGTTAAATAGGGATCACGTCATTATTGCTGATGGGAATGCCATCGGGCACATGGCTGGTTTAACTAAGAAATGCTATTGTTAATCGAAGAAGGAATGCTTTAATTTGGTTTAAAAAGACTTCCACGACTGCCACGTTATGTTATTTGCAAGGATTATTTATGAGACAAATGCCGCTGTTGAAGACACATTTATTTTTAGCTGATATCAAGGGGAGGTACACAACGTGTAACGTTAAATGCGCATAACCTCAGACACCCCAACTGATTTTTAATTCAATTGACCCATTTCAGACAGAAAACATGTCACAAAAAAAAATGTAAAGGTTTTATGTGCTGTTTTAGTTTTACTGGCCATTCTGATCGTTTCTTGCTTCTGTGACGACGCTTTACCGAGGGAGGACTCGTCACCAGGCCGTTGCGCCGTGCTGACATTGGCTTGCTTGACCTAATAAATAGATACGGCAACGTTTTTAATGAAATTTTTTTAGAAAAATGCGACCTATATTAAAAATGTGGTTCAATTAATTCTGCTCGTTATTCTGATCAAACTATTTTCAGGTTTTGCGCATTTGACGTTAAGTCCACTTTGTATAAAAGTAAGTACTTAATATTTCCCCTTATATTTTCTGCTTTAACTGTAGTTTGAAGCTTTTTTTTCAGGATTCAGTAATTTTCCCCTTCTTCTTTCTTTTTAGGATTCCGTACCCAAAGGGTACACAGTTGAAATTTTCACAGATGATGTATTTCTCTTGCCGCTATAACAACAAATACTAAAAAACAGAATAAAATAAATATTTAAGGGGGCTCCCACACAACCCAGTTACTGGGTAATACGATACCCCTTGGTAAGACTGGTTGTCAGACTTTCGGTCTCCTGACTACCCGTAACGACTTTCAAAGATCCACGAATGACAGCCAGGACCAACGGCTTAACGTGCTTTCCGAGGCACGGAGTCTCGGTATGTAAAGATGGTCACCCCTCCACTGACCAACAGCGGCAAGCGTAGCTTAACCTGATCGATCGACCTGTGCGGCTGTTATTATTTAGCCACGGGCCACTCAGAAAACAAAAACACAAAAATCAAATATTTTATCTTTATTATAATATAGTTTATTATAATATAACTGTCCTGCAGTTTGGCAGGAGATCTGTGTATTCCCATCTGTGCACTCTTTTGTTGAAATAAATAAATAAAAATAAATCTAGCTTCTGTCCGCGCCTTCGTCCGCGTGACCTTTTTTTTCTTTTTGCTCGGCTTCTAAGGGCCCTAGCGTGATGTTAAATAGCCTACAGCCTTCCTTCCTCAAGAATTGAGCTATCAAATACAAGAAGAATTTTTCAAATCTGACCGCGGCGGTAGTTCCAGAGATTAGCGCGTTCAAACAAACGAACTCTTCAGCTTTATTTTTAGTGTAGTAGCTCAACTGTCACTAATGAGACACAATTACTTTTTCTATGGTTACCGATCTCTAGGAGATTTCTTGACAGTAGATTAAGTCCCTGGCTCCTGCGCTACTATTAACTTGTAGCTAGTACTCGTATTAATAACAAGAGACACTTTTCCCCCTTAAATATAAATGACAATCCTACACGATACACGTTCAATAACACACCGTTTTCCAGCACTCTTATCAGTAACCTGTCAGTGGCAACAAAACGTGAATAACGGAAAGGGAACGTTCCCATTTAGTATTGACGGCGTGACGCATATGCAGCGTTAGGTTCCAATTAAATATGAGTAACAAATCAGTGGTTGGCGACGCGTTCCTTCTGTGACGCCCTTCATTTGGTGAGGTGCCGTCAAATATTGTGGTTATATTAAGGCGGCTTTGATGGATTGATATTTATCGAAGACATTTGTTTTGAACTTGTTTTCTTACAGGGCGAGTTGGAATCTTTCTTCTTTACCCATTTCTCTGTTTTTAACCGACTTCAAAAAAGGAGGAGGTTCTTGATTTGGATGTTTATATATTATATTTTAATGTACGTGACTCCGTTATATATCGACGGATTTGCAAAATTATTTTTTTGTTCGAAAGAGGTTTATTCCGAAATGCTCTCATTTCAATTTTGTAAAGATCTGATGATGAGTTTCGGAGACAGACTACGGAACTCTTCAGTAAATGCCAGCAAATCAACCGCGATTGCTGCTACCGCATATGTATGCATTGTTTACGCAATCACACATCATAACATAACATCACTCCTGTACCCTCTGAAGGGGTACGCAGATGTCTTCAGTATACCACGGTACAACAAATTGATTGTTTTCTATCATGTTTCTTATGATTGCGCAGTTTGCAACGTTTGTTTTTGTTATTTACCATTTCATTATAAAAATAATCAAATTTGTTGTTTTATTATTTTCTTTACATTTATTTTTATTGAATTACTAAGATAAATGCATGGAAATAGTAGTTAATGCAATTTAATCGATGTCTGTCAAAATTGTATGAGTGAGAAACTAAAGACAATTATTTTGGATCGGCGGTGTAAGAAAAGGTGCTTTCGATGCAAATTGCTATCGTTAAAGGATTATTTAGTTCAAGCGTGTTCCGGAGAACCAAGTCATCGGCAAATCTTGGTATCGGTCAACCATTCATTCTATGTAGCGTTATTCGGCGAAACGTGCTGTCGCTAAATAATGGTATCGACTAATAGTTTTTTCGTATTGCCGTTCGTCGGTGAACCATGCTTTCTGTAGACAGTTATATCGTTCAAGGGTAATTCGATATACCGTACGGGACTCCCCTACACCATGGGGTAGACGAAAAAAAAATCATGACTTTATTTTACCACTTTTTCGGTGTGATTAACATGTATATCCATGCCAATTTATAGCTTTCTTATACTAAGTCTCTGAGCTAAGCTGCGGATGGACATACGGACACGGCGAAACTATAAAGTTCCTTGTTGGCTACGGTACCCTAAAAAGGTTACCTGTAGCCAGCAAGTTGCTGGTAGAGCTGATGTTACTGGATAAACCTCGGTTAAAAAGACTGAATTATAACTATTTTTAAAACTCGCCATCCATCTGATAAAAAACTATAATAAAGCAGAAGAGTTAGTTTGTTTGTTTCAACACGATAATAATAATAATAAATAAATAAAATAAAACCTTGGTTAAAAAGACTGAATTATAACTATTTTTAAAACTCGCCATCCATCTGATAAAAAACTATAATAAAGCTGAAGAGTTTGTTTGTTTGTTTCAACACGCTAATAATAATAATAAATAAATAAAATAAAACCTTGGTTAAAAAGACTGAATTATAACTATTTTTAAAACTCGCCATCCATCTGATAAAAAACTATAATAAAGCTGAAGAGTTTGTTTGTTTGTTTCAACACGCTAATAATAATAATAAATAAATAAAATAAAACCTTGGTTAAAAAGACTGAATTATAACTATTTTTAAAACTCGCCATCCATCTGATAAAAAACTATAATAAAGCTGAAGAGTTTGTTTGTTTGTTTCAACACGCTAATTATAATAATAAATAAATAAAATAAAACCTTGGTTAAAAAGACTGAATTATAACTATTTTTAAAACTCGCCATCCATCTGATAAAAAACTATAATAAAGCTAAAGAGTTTGTTTGTTTGGTTCAACACGCTAATAATACTTAATAAATAATTAAAATAAAACCTTGGTTAAAAAGACTGAATTATAACTATTTTTAAAACTTGCCATCCATCTGATAAAAAAAATATAATAAAGTTGAAGAGTTTGTTTGTTTGTGTCAACAAGCTAATCTCTGGAACTACCAGTCAGATTAGAAATATTCTTTTTGTATTGATAGCCCATTTCTTGAAGAGAGTTATAGGTTACTAGCGACCCGCCCCGGCTTCGCACGGGTGCAATGCTGATCACTATCACTACATAGTATAAAACAAAGTCGCTTCCCGCTGTCTGTCTGTCTCTATGTATGCTTAGAACTTTAAAAATAAGCAACGGATTTTGATGCGGTTTTTTTTTAATAGATAGAGTGATTCAAGAGGAAGGTTTATATGCATATAATACATGCATAATATAGTAGAGAAACACTGATAATTTTAGAGCCATATTTCTCTTAAAAAGTATAGGATAAAAAATGGTTATTGTGGGTTATCCCTAAGAGATAGACATATGCCATCGCGGACTTTTTTGTAGACCTTTTTAAGGTGTACAATACTGTAGTACATTATTTTGATCTATCTCGTAGGGTTAAGCCAGCGTTTGCAATGTAAGCGCAATAAAATGTGTTTATTTACGACATCACATTAGAAACCCCTAAAATGATCAGTGTTTCTCTACTATATTATGCATGTATTATACATATAAACCTTCCTCTTGAATTACTCTATCTATTAAAAAAAACCGCATCAAAATCCGTTGCGTAGTTTTAAAGATTTAAGCATACATAGGGACAGACAGCGGAAAGCGACTTTGTTTTATACTATGTAGTGATTTAAAGTCACGCTACAACTCCTAGGAGCTGAGAAAAGAGAAAAAAAAAGTAAAAACGAACAGACACAAGTACCAGCTTATAACTAAGATGGTATTTTTTTGTGACTATCGTATTTAGATATACAGATTAACACATTCTCAAATGTTAATTTTAGTTACAAAAAAATGGAGGTTGAAACATCTCTTTCTTCCGAAACCTGCTCGAATTCGCAAAATATTTCCAAACCACGAATCTGAATTTTAAATTCCTTTGAGTGGCTTCCCCTTAACTCGCAATTCCTATGGGGGAATTGGTGGGCACAATCTAACGTGTCACTGGGGGCCGTATCTCACACCATCGTGAATTGACGGCGATGTGTATGTAGCTAGGTGAACTGTTTTGAATACTCGTATCTTGGGGCTGGGTTAATATAAACTTTTATTTGTTGTAGCGTTGTATGTAGATAATTTAGGCAGTAATGCGTAATTTGAATGAGCCTATAAGTATGAGGATATATCATATTTTAAAAACTTATTTTATGATCTTACAATTAAAACTATTTAATAGGTAGGCACTTTTTTTTTTCTTAGTCTATATTGTGTCCCACTTCTGGGCAAAAGCCTCCTCTTTTTCCTTCCAAACTTCTCTGTCTTGTGCGATCTCTGGCCATGCTGACCCTACAAACGTTATCAGATCATCACACCACTTTCGCTGTGGTTTACCTCGACGGCCACGTCCTCTCCCAGGCGTGATTGACGATTCAAATTCAAATTCAAATTCATTTATTTCGTGAACACAGGGTACATAGAGAAGGTGTTATAATATATAAGATCCGAGCTGTGCTCCGCCAAAAGGCATACAAAATATGAAAGGTACAACAATAATAAAAAAATTACAGAATTATTTAAAATGTCATAAAATGAGAATAGATTAGATTTAGTTAATAGCTATTATAATTAAAATTTGTCATTTAAATATTCGTCAACAGAATAATACACCTTGCTATTTAACAGGTTTATCAGATTTCTTTTAAATTCGTTAATGTTAATGCTCGAGATAACTTGTCCTGGTAATTTATTATATAGTTTTTGAGCCATTGCATAAAAGCTGTTGCTATAAAATTGTGTCTTTGTTGCTAACACCTGCAACTTTTTTGAGCGCCCTTTACTTTCTACAAATCTATATAAATTCATGTTGTGTTTGATAAAAATACAGGCTTCATAAATATAGAGTGACGGCAACGTTAATATTTTTAGCTTATGAAAATGTGGCTTGCATGATTCTGTTTGTTTTATTTTACAAATCGCTCGGATACATTTTTTCTGTGCTATAAGGACTTCTTGAATCTTAGGGGCATTTCCCCAGAATATGAGGCCATACCGCAGAGCCGAGGCGACATAGCCATGATAGGCTGCGAGTAAGACGGTCTTTATTCATCTCTCCGGGTGCGTCGTGAGACGTGTCCGGCCCACTCCCACTTCTTAATAATTTTTTTTCTACTTGCTGTATGTCGATACAGTTGAATTTTTGCTCACCCAAGCTCTGCTTGTAGTTCAGATGGAAAACGTTGACGGAGCCGGAAAAGAAAGGCACGTTACTGTACTTGAACAAAGTTTCATTGAATACAACTTTTTTAGACCTCTAACAACAAAGAGTCAAAAGAAAAAAAAAAAAAACCAGAAACCGCACAATTATTCCCGCCAATGACCACAAAACATATAAAAAGTAATGATGGCGGTGTCGTTAATTACCTGTCGTGGATCCCGGCTCAGCGTGACGTCACCACTTCGCGGAGCCGATGAGCTTAAGTTTATACTCTGTGGTTACAACGATAATACTCAATGGAAGTGACCTTTTAGTGTTGACATTCAATAAAGAATGAAGGTGTTAAATCTCGGCAAGACTTAAGCAAGATTCTAGATTCTTCGGCAAGATTTTATGCAAAACGTTGCTGTGAAAAAACTGCTTCTCCCGAGTCTGAGCTAGAGAGGTTAGCAGACCTTGCTGACTGGGCTTTTGTTAACTATGGAATGAGCCATGCCCGTAGAAATACCAGAGAAAATATGAAGCACATTTTGAAGCTTATGGCGACTTTAATACTCGAAGTCACTATTGCTTAGGAGAGCAGTGGTGGGGGGCCATGATAATTTTGTCCAGATTAAAGATGAGACAGATAGAGCGGGAGAAGTTATTTGATAATTTCCAACCCCCCCCAAAAAAAAAAAGACAGATAGAGCAATGGTGGCATAGTGGTAACGGTCGCGTCTTACGAGTTGTAGATCGTAAGGTCGATCTTACACAGGCGCTTTACTTGGCGTAAATTATTTCTTCACCACTGTTCTCAAAATGGTAAAGGAAAACATCGTGAGGAAACCAGCATGTTCTAGAACCAAAAAATCGAAGATATGTGACCAACCCGCACTAGGCCCGCGTGGTGGGTCCCATTCCTTCTCACAGAGAGGGGGGCTGTGTCCCAGCAGTGGGAACAGGGCTGATTATGCTATTGTTTATCCGCCAATATCAAAGTAAATGAGCATTCAGGTTTCTGTGATTTCACCGACATCTTACCCTATAAGCACAGATTACTAAAAAGTTACTACCAGATACTTCACTCAGTAGAAAATGTTCAATACCTACTGCTATAATAGCCTACTACGTCGCGTCGCCAACCGCTGCATGCTAAAATGTGCCTATGTACGAATGAATTTAACGATTAAAATTGAACAACGTGCGTGCGCTTCGCTTGCGAAAACCGCATTGAATCTGGTCCGCAAACGGCCCGAGACCGCTCGGCCGGGCGGTAGGTAATTTATTAAATTATAGCGCGCAAGTACATGGAGTGACGGAGGCCTGCTATAAGCTGGAACATACCAATGTTGCCTGGTGCGTTAGAAATAGATAATAAATAAATACATAGTCGTGTTCTAGAAACCGCAAGGGCGAGTTTAAAAAGTACATTGGGTAATATAGTGCCAGTTTCTCGAACGAAAATTTTCGCATATATTTTTTTTTGTGAGCACGATTGATTGGCTGTCACAGCAGCAAATCATTCAACCAATCACAGCATTTTACGTGCGCTTGACAAATTAGTTACATTACCTAATTTTGCGATAATTTTCGTTCGAGAAACTGGCTCATAGCCAAACATCGCTTCCAGCGGCTTTAGCCAATGTCTTGTTGATTAACGAAAGCGAACAAAGTTAGATCAATAGTTGTAGCTATATGTTATTTTAGTTGTTATTAACTAGTTGTGTTCAGGTAAACTTTTAATTGCTACCGTTTGGGACGTTTTGGTGGGTCTTCGGGGAGGTCGGTGGGAACTGTCGCGATAGAAAAATGTAGCCTTCAGTATACATTTTGAAAAGGATTTGTTTCTGGTTCAGAATTTATATGCAGATGTCAATTATGTCACCAAAGATTGAAGAGATGGTGGTAAAAGAATCCGCCTTTGCGCTAATTAAGACTTAAAAAAAAATGCGCTAATGTTTCTTATGGCAAGTGCACGAAACATGTGTGTAAAACATTTTAGCTAAAATAATAAAATCACAGTCTAAATTTTACTGCAAATAATATTTTAAAAATTACTTTATGGTTACTTTGTGATTGATTATTTTAGAGCTTTTGTTTACCTATTTCCCCATTCTTTATATTTTATTTCCGTTTGTTTTTCCCCATTGTTGGGGATTGTCTATGGGGATTAGTGGAATAACCTCTGAAAAATATCCACTGCTGTATCGACGCCAGCACATCAAGCTACCCGAAACTGTCAAATTTTCCCAATCAATTTTGAACCTTATACTTTGGCGATAAAGTTGAAAATCTATTAAAGACATTTGACGGATTGTAGTAGCTTGATGTGCTGGCGTCTGTACATAAGTACCGCAACTTCGATCGGTTCTGTGCTTCTCGCAACCAGCGAATTTCTGCGGCTGTCAGCAGGTCATCTGTCCACCTTGTGGGAGAACCGGGGACCAGTCTCGCAGGCCCACTTGCACTACAAATCACTAAATGCGTTTAACGCTAAACATATTTAAATCATCAGTCTGTCTTTGTTATCTTCAAACTAACTACTAAAATACTTCTTAAAAAAGGAAAATAAAATTACAAGACGAACAATATTTAAATACGCCAAGACTTGTGGTGCAAGCAGGCCTTAGACAAACATCTCTGACACTAACTACTCTTCTATAGGGAATAACGTCTACGCTAAATAAACATAACTCTCAAACACCCTCCCCTCAGTGTTAACGTGCTACGCAACACAATATACCTCACGTGTTAAGAGCCTTCCTTCTTCATCCCAACTTATCTTCCCATTGCTGATTGTAGTCACGACAGACGATTTATCCGTATGTATCGATATGGGGACTGACCCCCCTTTGGGAGCTGTTTTTGGGAGCTCAAGGAGACATGGGGGAATTTATTGATGCGAGTTTGAGTTTCGGATTTCATTAAGATATTTTAATTAATATGTTACGGATTCCTGACAACACTGTTGATGATTTTTGACATGTAAGAGCTGAGGGGCGATTCCCGTAATTGTAAGAATGTTCACAGTCTGATTTCTGCCTCATTCAGTCAAAAATACCTGTAATTTCGTTACATTTTTGACAAGTTTTTGACATTGATTGTCACTGAGATGAAATTGCGACTAGATTTTGAACGTTTCTTATTACGGGAAATGGCCTTCAGAAGAAGATTCAGCATCAGTTTTATTTCGAAGTAAAGGAGAAAGGAAATTGATCCTTAAACTGATCAGTGCTTATTGCAAAGTAACTTTTTACAAATTTTACAAGAAAATAGTAGCAATACAATTTCCTCTTTTACACAGAAAGGCTGGAATCAAGCCAAAAAATAATGAAAAACGAAACGAAATTAACATCAAAACGATTACGTTCACAGTGAAAATAATTTCCAATGCGCGGAACGATTTCCTTTCAAAGTTAACACAGTTGATTGGTTAGTTATCGGGAAAATGTTGAAAGCGACAGATAAATGATTTTACATTATTAATCCGTCAACAGCCTGCAGTTTTTCCAATAAGGTTAATGTATAAGCGGCCTAAAGCTATTTGGGAACCAATCGGCTGTAAGCGTTGGTTGTCAAATACCGAGCATAGCTATCCCAGTGTAGTTTTTCAGTTAATGTTGTTTTTTGCCTTTTGATGTCAATATTATTTGTGAATACTCAACCGCTGTTAGTGTTGTTACTTCAAGTATGAGTTGAGAAAATCTGTTTTCTTTTGTTTTTCGTGATAAGACATCGAAACCTATCACGTTTGTGATTACAAAAAAAAAATGGTTTTTAAACTGATTCATACTGACTGCGGTCGATGACCTTACAAAAAAAAAAACAATTTCTTTATTGTTTTATCATGTTTAGATACCGATCACGATACCCGTCCGAGTTTCACTAGTTAATTCAATTTGACCTTGTTTTATTCAATAGTTGAATATCGTTTTCTTAACAAAAGAAGGAAAAGTGTTCCTTCGTGGCCACTTTACCATCTTGTCTAGGGAATTAGTGACTACAGCGTCAGCATTTTCTTTACGGCGATATTGCTGGCGCTTCAAATGAGTAGAACATTCTGAATAACCCAAACCAATGTAAGATCAATACACGAATGCGCCACAAAACATAAGATATTTGCGTCACATAATTTATTAACCCTCAAGCACGTTCACGTCGCGTCACGTTGTCACGGCCTCATTGCGTCACGGGGCGTCACGTAGTCAGCTCGGATGACCGGGCGGCTTTAACGACCCAAACTTAGAGTTGTGAGCGCCAAACATTTATTATTTAAACACAATCGCGACTAGCCCCTACTAACGAATTGAAGGCAGTTTTCTATTGTGTCCGAAGTGAAATGTCGTTGCGGACTGTACATGAACACAATGTGTACGGTTTCTTGATGTCCAGTGCCCCTATTTCTTGAATGGCAACTTCAGAAGTTATCGCAGGGTGTTGGAGTGAAAGGAAGTGGAATTCGAGCGTGGTCGTCGCGCATTGTTCCGAATTTTCTTCGTCAGTTGTAAAAATTACGTTGTAGTGACCTATAATGATATTTAAGGTTTAGTTTTATGGCTAAAATTAAAAGGATCAAACAAATATTCTAAGCGAGTGGCAGTAAAATTACAACCGGCCCAGATAAATTAGTTTTAACAATGCCTCAATACCACAATGTTGAATAAACTACAATCTTCCCTACCTTCCTTCCTTTTTGTACCTTTGCAGCCCTAGTACTTACATACGTAACACCAACTTTCCATTCTTCTATTACACTGAAGAACTACCACGTACAACATTAAAACTAGTTCTCAAGTGAAATCTATGGCTCTTTTCAACGTGGCTGACGATAAAACTGTTTGAAACTGCAGCCTTTGATGTTTTTGTTTCAAACGTCTGATCAAATCGACGGATTATACGGCTAAATTGCTGCCAAGATTTTACGATTGAAATGTATACTTCGGAAGTATGAATGAAGGCAATTTGAGGATAAGAATTATTAGGTTAACTTTTTAAGGATGTAGAATCATCGTTGTCAAGCGAGCAAGAGGACCTTATAGAAACTTGCTGCGCATAGACACTGTTTTGCGTCATATATAATTGTCATATAGAAAATAAGAAAAATACTAAAAACATTTAGAAAATTGAACGTGTGTAATAAGCCCAAAGCGTATCTTCTTAAACTTGGATTTAATGACAGGAAAATTTCACAGATTTCACGGTTTTATCGTAAGTCTGTGTACAGTAGTATCATTAATCTCCGCACCACCGCGGTTCGGACGGGTTGTCGTGAAACAAGCCCCCGTAGTAGGTCACATTCCATGGAACAAATTTCACAAACAACGGGGACCCCAAACTTTGTTGTTATTAATTAAGAGTTGTACTAAAAATAGTTAAACCGTTTAGGTACTAAGGTATTTTTCATCTCCTCGTTTGTAATATTTTTACAGATTTTGTTACTAAGCCCTGGTATTTTAACTAGTTAATTTTTTTTAACTACATAGAGTTATTTGTTAGCTGTTTTGTAAACTACAGTTTTCCGCCTAGTTTAACTAAACTCTAGACAAACTTTAAAAATCAGCTAAACTGTTAGATAGTAAATTGATATAAAGGGTTGTTTTTTACACTAACATATTATTTTTAAAGATGCTGACACGTATAAGTGTTTTGAAACTACACTTGAAACCTATGTACGTGATACGGCATCCCTTGCTAACACCAATTAGTAGCAACGTAATAAGATCTAGATCTAGGCGGATCGTCTTACAAGCCAGTTTATTGATAACAATATTAGGTCTCAACGATGGAGGGTCAAACGTTTGTAATTAGATAAGGTATGATAAAGGTAGCCTTCCACCTGTGGATTTTGAAGAAAAGGACTAATATCCGATTTCTGAGTTCTTCAATAAACTCTCAATAGATACTGATTTGGAAAGGGGGTGACTTGACTACAGAGATGACGACTAATAGATAAGTATCGAAGAAAAAGATGTTGCTTCGACACCAAATAATTTGTGATAGTGGCAAGATGATGAGGTATTGATTCGACTAAGCTAGGTTCTTCCTTAGATGAGTATTTATTACTGTGCTGTCTCGTAATGTGAGTGCATTTAAGTGGTAATGGAAAAATTACCATGCTAGCACAGTAAAAAATTGTATGCTGTACAGTAAAATTTATTGGACAAATAGTGAATTTATCCCAATCTCACTCAGAAAATTTTCTGTACATGTCACTTGCACTCACTTTAAAGTGACGAGCACAGTAATTTTTCTAAGAATTTTCTCTCCGTGTATGATATCTCAAAAGCTAGTTTAGGTAGGGATAAGGAAAAGATGCTTATCCCTATCTATTTAAGCTTTTGAGATCTTCTTAACCGGAGTTTATCTATTCTGTAGTACTTTTTACACAGACAAACACCCTCTCTCTCTCTCTTTTTCGCACTCCAACCTCCAAATTACAAGCTCTCCTTAGTTTGGGAGTGTTGACTCCCAAACTAAGGAGGACTTTTAATTTGTTTGTTTTGACCCAAACAATCTGAAAAACTTAACTGTGTTTATAAAATAACTGTCTGTCATCAGTGTCATCACCTTTTTTGCCAATAAAGCTTGCTTTATTTTTTTTTATTTATGTTTTGTTTTTTCTTTATTCTGTAGTTAGATATCTTGACAAATCAGGATCTGCACTCTAGCACGGCTGACTGCTCAGGAGGTTCTAGAATAGACGTACCAAAGAAAAAGCTTCAAAACACTTGTAACAATCCTCATTGAGCAGACTGTCTAAATGTTTTTTCTCCGCATAAATATTAACTTTAAAATTTCTCCAAATGTTTTTCTTGGGAACCAGCAGACAAAGTTTAAACGCGCGCTTAAACCAAGATTTTATTTTCATCTGTAATGCGTTTTTTGTAAACTAAAACTATTACATTTTACTATCGGATCGGAATATTGGAACAGAGCCAGCTCCGTACGGAATCATTTTTCTAAGATGGTTCAAGTTATTCTTAATATCTTGCCTCGTAAGATGTAGTGGGGATAACGATTGTTAGTTTTGAACAAAAATATACTTTTTTATATGTTAATGTACACTAATAACTTGTAAGGTAAATATTTATTTGTTCATCAGTTACGCAAAAACAGCTGAAACCGCCCCCTAATTGCGTATCACACTATTACTCTCAATTAGAATAATTTTTAAGCATATCACTAATCCATTGCTCCATATGTTGAAAAAATGTGTCTGCTCAACAACGTAAATAACGCAATGAATGTTGTTGAACAGTCAAAATTAAACCCATTGCTACTGATAGTGTGTTACGCAATTACCCTGCTGGTTAAGATGAAATTTGGGACACAGATAGTTTATAACCTGTATAAACACACAGGATACTTGTGACGGCACTTTTTGCCCCGGTAAATTGCAACAAACAGGTGTAAGCCACCGGCAAAAGCTAGTTTTATGCCTTTAGTATCTTATGAATTAAAAAAATAAGAGTCTCATTCAAAAGATTTTCTATGTAAATGTATGCACACTTCCATTTATCTTCCTTTAATTTTATTACAAAGTCATTCCCTGTACATGTCGCATATATATCAGTCACTATAACCCGTATAGAATCGTAAATTTACTGATCGCATATTCAGTGTTCAATAAAAGTGATGGCGGCGTGACGTGAAAGTATCAATAATATTGAAATGGGAATTTTTAAAATATTACACTGTATCGAATAAAGACGACTTTGTGACATAATAAAGTGTCGCGGTAAATGTTTTTGAATTTATATGAGTTTGGTGACGTTATGTCATATCAATTACAAAACAACAGCCTGCAGCTATTGAGTTTTGTAGCCCCGTAGATTAAGAATACCTTACGGGGCTACGAAAACTCGTAGCACGTGCGTAGCGAGACTGCGTAGACCGTAGTGCGTAGGCGGGCTTTGAGTACTTTTGGCCGACTATTCGTATGGCGATGCAAAAATGGGGGTATGTATGTGTGCCCTCTTAATTTCTAAATTACTTATCATAATTTGACAAATGAGGTATCGTTGGAAGCGTCTAGTTATGGGCATTGTGACGTCACACTACATTGAATATGGCGCCCTCATTCGTTTATCTGACACATTATGAAAACTGATTAAAAAAAAAAATTGAATAAAAAATACTACAAATATCAATTTCTTGTTTACTGGCTTGTTTAAAACTTACTCACTCCCCTAAAAAGTCCTTGAATATTAAAGTAAGACCTACCGGTCGATTCTGTAAAAATCTCACAGTGAAATCATAAGTGAAGTGAGCACTTAATAGTGTTAATCCCTAGCAAATGACAGCTCACTCCATGCGCACTTCACACAAGCTTTCACGGTGAGATGGTTACAGAATCGCATGGCTTATATTATTAGGCGAAGATCATAAGATCAAAAGCATTCCGTCACATGCCATGTAAGCACAAAAGAGTAATACATACATATACTTACCTACGGACTGAAGTCGACACTTGCAAAGGCCCTAATGAAAAGATCTCCTTTACAAAAGGCGACTACAAAGAAATGTGACACAATCCCAAATAGGCCTAAAAGCGTCAGAGAGAAGGCAATAGAGTAATTACGTTTGACACAAAACTTTAGTTGCAATTGCTGAGAGAAGAACGGAAGTGCCGGCGCTCGTTTGCCACTTCCTTCCGCTAGGGGCTCTCCACTAGCTAGCGTCCGAAAAAGTATCGACATAGTACGAAGTATCGATACTTCTGACTTTTTAAGTGATATTCGAGTGAGAATCGATTAATGGCCCGTACAGCAACATTGGAAAGGCTGTTTCAGTGTTTTGAATTGACAAAATGTTTTAGTTTATACTGACTAATTGGTTATTTTAATTTTATTTTGTAAGGGCTAACGTCCAGTAGTATATGAAAAATAAAAGAAAATTACAAATATAATACCCACTACATTATAAAATACTACATAGCTTCTGCCTACGACTTCGTTAACATGAAATTTTTTGTTCCCCCGACCCACCCGGTCGCACAGAGATTCGCGTTCAAACTATTTGGGATTGATAATTGATAATCGATTCAACTGTCGTTACCAGGTGGAATCAGTTTGCGGCAAGTTACGTGCTCAACAAATTTTCCATTACAAAGCGCAATATACCGTACAGAACCCTCCTTCAAATGTAAACATCTCTTGCTGAAGTGTTAATATCCTATGGGCTCATCAGTTATGGACGCACATTTAAAACTTACCTAGATAAAATAAATCATTTGCAAACATGTTTGTTGAAACTTGTAGTACCAAACTATGTGAAAAATAAATACCAAGACAATTACACAGGGTTTTTTAAACACTACGTATTACCTGTTCTAGCGCGCGCTGAGTAGGTATATGTCCCTCATAGAACATTTTGATAACAGCAATATTCAAATTCCAGTTAAATATGACGTGAATACACGACAAGCCAAATCAAGATCATTTCAACTGCCACGCAAAAACAACTTTTATGGCAGGCTTACCGCTTCCTTCACAATACCTAATTTACTGAACCAAATACCTGTAGACATTAGAGACTCTTTGAATAGTAAAAACATAAAGCGTAAGCTGAAAGAAGATTACATCAACTCGATTATAACTTAACTGTTAATGGCGCGTTGATCAAATCTCAGGCCATGGCATGCCAAGACAGACCCCAGAGGTCTAATTGTGTGCTTTGTTAAAGAAAAAAAAAAAAACAAACCATTCAGTTTTATTATTAGTATAGATAAATGAAAACATCTTAACAAATACAATAACATTATGAAATAATACACGAGATTTTGTAGAAATTACTTTTATTTCTATATATTTGTAACGGTTATGAATAAAACATCGATATTTTTAATCCCATACCATATCACTACTAACTGAAATGTGCTATAATAACGAACGGGAAATATATAGGGCTGTGTGTGATAGAAGGAATTTTATGTGCGGCTGTACGCCTACAGTTTTTGTTTATGTATGTATTCCTAACGGCTCATGTCGTCCTAGTACCTCGGATTAGATAACATTTTATTGGTTGTTTTTATGTTGTGTGTACAAGAATTATTTGAGGGTAGACTTTTGTGGTCCTCGTAGACTATTTTGAGTAGGGTTGTGTTGCTGAGGGTCACAGGTTTGATAGACGGAGATAGTATATACATATATTATATATATCATATACAACGTGTAACGTTAAATGCGCAAAACCTCAGACACCCCAACTGTTTTTTAATTCAATTGACCTATTTCAGAGAGAAAATAAGTCATTAAAAAAATTGTAAAGGTTTTATGTGCTGTTTTAGTTTTACTAGCCATTCTGATCATTTCTTGCGTCTGCGACGACGCTTTATCGAGGGAGGAGTCGTGAATGGGCCGCTGCGCCGCGCTGACCTTGGCTTGCTTGACCTATTAATAAATAGACACGGCAACGTTTTTAATGAAGGTTTTTTGAAAAATGTGACCTATATTAAAAAGTGGTTCAATTAATTCTGCTCGTTATTCTGATCAAACTATTTTCAGGTTTTGCGCATTTAACGTTACACGTTGTATATTTGATAGTTTTTGTGAGTATTATGTTAATACAAATGGTTAAGTACTTGACAAAGCGTTCCTTTATCGCCAATCTGGCTTTATGTTGAACCCAGTAATACGATAAAAATAAACACTGGATACACTTCACATAATAAGGGCTGATTTTTACAACGCCATATGACGTTGTCACACTACCCCTGTGACAAAAAGTTTTGAGTTTTTGACAGTTCTTCCATACAAAATGTCAGACGTCAATTTTATTCTAAGAATAAAAGTTACCTGTACATTAAAAAATTACCCCTAAATTAACTGACCAACTATTAAATCAAAATATAATAATTATGACTTAACTAAAACTATTAATTTGACATTGTAAGTTAAATTTAAAATGAAACACATGTCTCAGGCATCTGCCTGAGGCACGTGTTTCATTTTAAATTTAACTCGTTCGTCGTCGTTTTTTCTGTGAACGTTTACAGAAAAAACGAAACATTTTTATAGATTACGAATTTTTTTTATTTATATTTACATATTTATCTATTACTTAAACTATGTAAGCATAATTAACCAAGATACCAACATAAACAAATTAAGACCAATAGCTATACCAATTTGTGGAAATTAATGTAGGTAAATCTATACTGCGCGTCCGGAAAGTCATGGATTACCTTTTACCTGCTGATGGGCCACATTGGGATCTACCAATAAAAAAAAAATGACCATGGTAAAAGTCTTATGGTTTCCGAGTTTTTTGATGTTTAATGAAATTTTGGAAAATCTCTACCTTTGATCAGTTTTTTCCATGCCATTTCTACGAATGAAAACTTATTCGAGTACAGGTTTTTTTTATTTTCATCTTGAATCATCCTACTATCGATTGAATACAAGAAAGTTACAGATATCATCTTTTAAATACCTAAAATTTAGGTTCAAATTTAAAATTTTCACCAAAAAAATTTTACCTTATTTTTGATCGGCCCTGGTGAAAAAAAAAAATATTGGTAGGTCATTTTTTTTTTAACAGGTAAAAGGTAATCCATGACTTTCCAGACACCCCGTATGTACCTATTGACAGGTATAAAATTTTAAACGTAGTTAATGTTTGTTAAACTATAAAAATCGACCGTAAATTACCAATCATACGAGTATATAAATAGGAAAAGTTTCACCGTTTTTAATTACATAGTATTATCCTAAAATATGCCACACTACAGAATTACCACCTTCACTTCTGTTTGACAAGCCCTCGATGCTTTTTAAAAGAGAATTTTATTCATATCTGCATTCTCATGCAATCCCAGTCAACTTGTTGAACAAAATATTTTTCAATATGAAACGAGTGTTACGCATTACTCGGATTGAATTCCAATTGAAAGCGATTCGGAATATGTCAGACAGTCCAGTAATAAATATGCTTATTGTATATGCACTCACTTTTTTATTATTCGTATTTTCTAGAGTGCATTTTGACTGGTTAGTAATGGAGGATGGTAAAGCCTGGTTTTTGTTTGTATTGAGAATTTATTTAAATGCAAAAACTACGGAGTATGCGCAGAGAAACTATTTGACATGGCTTGCATGTTCTTCTATAATCACCACCTAATTGCGTAACACACTATTAATCAGAATCTGAATAATTTTAAAGGATATTGTTAATCCATGTTTCTTCATGTTTGCAAAATATGTTTGCTCAACAACGTAAATTACGCAATGAATGTTGTTGAACTGTCAAAATGAGAGCCATTCTTACTGTTAGTGTGTTACGTAATCATCCCGTAGAGGTAGTCAGCAATATTAGACAAGGGCTGACTTCCCAAGATGCGCCTCATATTTATGTATTTTTAGGCTCTTTTAATGCCAATTATGTTTATGAAACTATTTCTAAGTATTCAGCAGTAAGGCCTAACAACCACAGTCCTATGGACGCATCAGTACGTGCCTACCCAAAAACCTCATAAAACAAAGAACACCTCAAAAATTACATTCACCCACTAAATTATCCGGTTTAAATTCCTTTCAAGAGTGCTTAGAGGCAGCTAGATTTCTAAGACACGGGGCGGTATTCAGGCATTCAGAGTAAATCTTGTGAGCGCGGGAATGCGGGCCTGTGTCGGCGCCATGACAGTTTTGCAATTAGGCGTCCCGCAAAATGGCGGAGCTGCGAAATTATCGCGCGGTTCGTAATGCCCTACGTGCAGACTTTGGGAAGGATTTCAACCAATATTGGATGTAATTTCGAGTTATATTGGTTTTCCACTATATTGGTTAATTTACATGAAATTAATTTAGTGGGCGATGTTGGTTTAGGTTTGACTTAATATATTGCTGTTGGCTGTTTTAAATATACATACCTACATTTGAATAATTTAAGTTCTCTTGGTGCTAAGAATTTATTACAGCCAGAACTTTTAACAATAATTATCTGCCTACGTGTTACTCAATTTTATTATTACTCTCCTAGCAAAGAAAAAAAACCTACCGATACACTTTCCCGTTCAACTTTCTTCAACTCCAAAAGTGTGTTACAAGCATGGTCCCAACACTGGCCAACGTAAGCCGCGGCACATCCGCAGTGACTTGTAACTTAGTTTCTGCTGAAGTATCAGCCGGCTGATTAAGTGACTTGAATTAGGCAGTGCGGCTGATTTTGTCAAAGCAAATCGCCTGTCAAATATTTACTTACTTCGTAAACTAAGTTTAACCAGCTTTTCAATATCGAGAGGGTTTTGTCTTGCCGTCGAGTCTGCTATGTGAGAAAACGATTAGATTTAAAAATAGACAGCATATTTCCGATTTTCTTTTTGTAAAATTTAGGAGTTTACTTGCTCTTTTATTCTATTAGGAGATGATAAACTTTAGAGTTCGGGTCCAGACTCAATCTCAACCGTTTTTTAACCCCCAAAATCCTAAAAGCGAAAAAAATGTAAATTACATTTTCTTGGTTCACAAGAGGTTCGAAATAGGCGTAAATTGCTCCTTATTCGTACCGAGTCGATCCCGTTTCGTGGCTAATGGCATCAGAGTGTAGGTAAATACTGGGTAAATATATACTGCGGGCTTTTACCGTATTTGAATAAGATCTGCTGCGCTCCGATCGACGTGTTGCGAATTGTGAGCTCCACGTTTTGATGGTGTCCTGGTACTCATGGATCGATATTAGTAAATCCCAATTCGTCACTAAACTTAATAAAAATCTTAATTTCATTTATTCACTGACAGACAACGCAGCTTAAGCCGCTGGGTTTAGAAGCACGATATTTTGCGCGTGGGTTGCTTACATAGCGAAATACGAAAGTGAGAATGAAGGATATTTTTTTTTTCAAAGTTCTTCATTTTTACGGATGGGCCCAATGCCCAATGGGATTTCATTGGGCACCAGCTTGTCCGTAAAAAAAATCCCGATTATTGATGATGAGAGAAATTAATTAAATATCCAGCAGATGACACTGGCTGATATTATTACTTACCTTACTTATTTTGTTTGATTTTTTCATCATACAGATATTTTTTGACTTAGAATTTATTTGGGAAATTTTCTCAGAAAAAATTGCCATGTAGGTAAACTTCTGTAAAGATCAATGACCCTTTCATTGGTCAAATCAATTCCAATGAAACTCGTGAATGGTTGAGGTAAATAGCTGTTTAGAAGCAGTTTCACGGTCGAGTTAACTTCAGCGTGCCGCGTTGACGGTTCCCGAAACCGCAGCCGATGACCGTTGCCGATAATACAGTCTGTCCTGCGGTTTTACGGCTATAACGCACTTGAATGGAGTTTATGTAGGCTATGTCAGAAGTTTAAGAGGATGGGATCTACGATAGAAACCCCGCTGTTTTTATCATTGATCCCATCCTCTAAACTTCTAATTAATAATTCATTGCGTAACACACTATCCTTACAACGCCGTACCAAAATGCTTCACCATGCTAAGAATTTTAGCAATAAAACGAGACGATGCTGTTTTGGGTATATACATATTTAATAATATTTCGTTCCTTATAGCTAATCGTGTGTAACGAAACCATAGCGCGAATTTAAACAGGGCTACGCACCATCTAACGAGCTGTGGGACAACTTTTGCGATTATTGACAACATTCCGCCCACCATGGACAAAATGTGACCTTGGCCTAACATTTTGTCCATAATAAACTTTGTAATAAACTGAAATACGATCCTGGCCGATACAAAACTAACTGAGACAATAGTATAACAAACTAAATTCACACAATGCTTATTTAGTAAATACGTGGGTGGATCAAATATAAACCGGACTTAAGTAAAAAAAAAATACGCACGTATTATTATACTCGTGAAAAAAAAGGAATATATTTTATTTTTCTACATAATCTCCCATTCTATTAACACATTTTTCCCAGCGCAGGGGATGTTTCTTGATGCCAGTATCGAAGAATGTAGTCGGTCGTGCCTTTAGCCAATTGCACACAAATGATTCCACTATCTGGTCAGTGTGAAAACGGCGTCCTCCACTTGAATTTTTTTTTGTGCCATTCCTACACTTGAGTTCTTGAAAGCGTATTCTTATTGAACTGTAGAGTCAATGGATGCAAAATTTCGGAAGGTTTTATGTCCTGCCGTGTTAAAAAAATTATGATAAGTAGTTGCCCAACAGACTTATATACCTCCTGCTCATACATGATGTTACTGGCGCGCAATAAACTAAAGTGAGCCGGTACAGTATACCCCCCTCCCCTAGATGATCCCCCCTAACACATACAACAGCACCAAGCGCGTCACTTCACTCAGCGACCAGTAATAAAAAAAGTCCTGTTTATATTTGATTCACCTAATATGAAGGTTGTTACACACTTTACAGAACATTAGAATATTGAAATACTTTCAACACAGTAGGTACATTACAATAAAAATCAAGCAGCACCTAAAGACGCGGTTGCAGACGCTACTGAAAAAAAAAAAGAAAACAAAAATATAGCAATAGTATCTAATCGTAATCGTAAGTAATCTGGTAAAATAATATAATAGGTATAACTAAAATAGTATAGTTTATACCTGTAACTATGGCTAAAACACAAAACACACTAATAACAAATTGTACGTTATTACTTAAATACAAACAATAATTATATACAAAACAAAAACTCTATTATTTGCTAACTGGAAGCACACATACTTTCGACACTGGTCTTTTCATTTGCGACCCCTTACATCTTAAATTTCCGTCTAACCCCGGGTATTTATGAGTGATGATACCATAAAGCCACTTAGCTGGCGGCAAATCGTCCTCTTTCACCAATGGCTGGTTCCGGAGTTTGATATGCTTATTTGTAGGGATTCATGAACTGAGTTACGAGAATACTGCGCCGCCAGAAACCTTCAACCATTCGCTGGGCCAATTGCCATCGCTTTACTTGGGGTCGACTGTCCATGTAATAGTTAAATTCCGGTACAAGCACAAGAGGTTCTCCGACTAAAAAGTGGCCAGGAGTTAAAGGAGTTTGGTCTTGACTATTGTCACTTAGCTGTGAAATGGGACGGGAGTTTAGACATGCTTCTATTTGTGGCAAAACGGTAGCAATCTCCTCGTAAGTTAGAGTGTTGTTTCCAACAACTCGCTTGAGATGGTGTTTTGTGGACTTTATACCGGCTTCCCACAGTCCACCAAAATTTGGAACGTGGGTTGGGATAAAGTGCCAGTTAGTCTCATTATCCGATAACCAATTTGCTATTTCTGTTGTCACGCTTAATTTTTTGGCAACCAGCAGTGCCTTCAACTGTTTCGCAGCACCCACGAAATTGGTGTCGTTGTCACTGTAAAGATCAGCACACTGTTCACGTCTGGCCACAAATTGTTTGAATGCTGCCACGAATTGTTTAGACGTTAAATCGCTGACCGCCTCGAGATGTACCTATGGCTCTTGTCACCATGGACACAAAGAGGCAAATATACCCCTTGTATGAATGACGAAGTCTCCCCATGGACGTTCGTATATTTATTGGACCGGATTAGGGCACTCCGCTTTGGTGGAAAGATCGGCTAGCATTCACTCTTGCTTTGGGCAACTGACCCTTGAGTGGTTCTCTTACACGAGCTGGGTGACGAAATTGCGTACATAGAATTTAGTGGGATTTTTTGCACTAAGAACCCAGTATTTGGACCTTAAACAATTGAGCATTAGTTCGGATCCACCGCGTAACGCCTTCTGTTGAGTATCTGCTTTTAACAAGTCAGTAAAATTATACTTGGCTGGTATAATAATCAGATGCTTAATGTTTTCATCGATTGTGGCTCTTTCTAAGCGTCCCCCACTCTGAGCAACCCTTCGTAATCGACGAATGGATTAAGCGAGTTAAGTAAACTTTTCTTTTGAACCTTTCCTGTTTTAACGAGGTCTTCTATTTCTCTACTAAAATATTGCCTTTGACACTGTTTGATACAAACCGTTAACGCTTCGTTTAGTTCTTTAGCAGTTAACCATGGAGGAAATCGTCCAGAGTTGTCGCTTCATCTTTTACAATATATAAAATGCCTGTAATAAGCAATCACTCTGATCAACTTTCTTAGTGTTGAGAATTTTCTCCACACCGTTAGCGCCAAATATTCCAATTGCCAAATATCGCGCCATTGTATAATATTTCGTATATTGTCTGTTGTAACGTAGCTTACCTTTTGTGCCTTTTCATCCAACACTGTCTTGGATTCATTCTTTTTGCTGTAATCGATGTTTTTGTTTTTCAGCCACTCTGGTCCTTCCATCCATAACTGGTTAGAGATTAATTAAGTTGATCTTAATCCCCGTGAGGCGCAATCTGTCGGGTTGTCCGCTGATTTCACACCACTTTTGGCTTTTGTCTACTACTGTAAAAATTTCTGACACTATTTGCTACAAATGTTTGCCAATTAGATGGATGTTTACTCAACCAAGCGAGTACTACTGTCGAATTGGTCCACGCGCGAATCTTCTGCTTTTCAATTCGTCGACTACTTCACTCAACAACTTCGGCACTAAAACTGCACCATAGAGTTTAAGTCGCGGTATTGAAACTTGTTTAATTGGTGCAACCTTCGTTTTGGCTGTCACCAGGTGAGAATAAATGACCTCCTGCTGATCCACCACACGCATGAAAACTACTGCCGCATAAGCTTGATTCGAGGCGTCACTAAATCCATGCAGCTCCAATGAATCACCGTGGTAGATTGATAACCATCTAGGAATCCGATACTGTACAAATTGTTCGACTTCGCTGCGGGAAGTAAACTATTCTTAACCAACACTCAAACATACTGTCGTGATATGTGTGGATATACCTTTAGGCATCATGTGGGCATGCTCGTTCCATCATAGACCTCATCTATCGCTTTCCATCAGGCGTGATCGAGGTCAAGAGCGGGCCCATTCAGCAATAAAAAATAAAATTATCCATTAATTACATCGATATATTGCTTTTTTAACTCGGAGTCTCTGGCTAACATTTTCTCCAAATTAAAAAACCTGCGCAATGCAATATCTTTAGTTTGACCATTTGCGCAGTGTGTTGTAGCCGTTTTAAATGGCAACCTAACAACATAACGACCTTCGGGATACCGTTGGGTTAATTGCTTATAAAATTCTTCACATTTTTGTTCTTCTTCAGTGAAGTGCTTTTTTGGCACTACTGTTTCCTCTAATTCCCAAAATCTTTTTATAAGATCATTTTGATCACCTTCCAAAGTTACATAGTTAAAACTCTCTGCATATTCTTCCTTTCCCGTAATCTCTCCCGAAAGTATCAATCCCAATTCAGAAACCTGCGCTATTAAAGATCCCGGAAGACCCTTACAGAGTTCTTGTTTGAGGAATTTGCTGTATACCGAGGAACTTAAAAGAATGTCAATTTTTCCTGGTGTATCCCAAGTAGGATCTGTCAAATTGTATTACAAGACGGTGATACATTTTGAGAACCTTCCTTTTTACACAAGTCAGTATTTCTTTTAAATCCGTTTCCGTTCACTGGAAGGTTGCACCCCGTGCAGCGATTCACTGCCCTTACTAAATACGCTGATGACGACAAAGCGGTTTTTAGAGTTACTGAACTGGGGGTTACTGAAGTGGGGACTTCAGTAACCCCCAGTTCAGTAACTCTAAATCCGGCTCGAAGGACCTTGTACAGACGGCAGCACATCAAGCTACCCGAAACTGTCAAAATTTCCCAAATTTCGCAAATTTAAACAGCGCAACGCCATCTATCGAGTTATGGGACAACTTTTGCGATTATTGACTTAACACTATCAGTAGCAATGGCTTTCATTTTGACAGTTCAACGACACCCATTGCGTTATTTACGTTGTTGAGTAGACAATTTTTTCGAACATAAGAAGCAATGGATTAACAATATCCTTCAAAATTATTCAAATTGAGAGTAATAGTGTGTTACACAATTAGGGTGTTTGATATGTTCGAAAAATTTGTCTGCGCAACAACATAAATAACGTAATGAATATTGTTAAACTGTAAAAATGAAAGCCATTCTTACTGTTAGTGTGTTACGCAATTAGGTACCAGCCAGTCGGTACTGTAAAAATCTCACCATGAAATCATCAGTGAAGTGAGCTTGAAGTGAGCAGTGTCAATAGTGTTAATACCTAATGACAGCTCACTTCACCTAAGTTCTCACGGTGAGATTTTTACAGAATAGCACTGCTGAACGTGCTTTTTCAGTGGGACGTCTTTTAAAAATAATTCTCAAGCACTGTAATTCGTAATATGCGAAAACATACATTTAAAACGAAATTATTACGGTTCGGCTCGGCAACTTGAGATTAAAACAAAAGAGAGCCTTCTTTATAACTGCAGTATGAATATAAACGACGTTATGAATCGTTTTAATTGTAACTAAACTCATAAAGTGTACGAAAGTGCGTACTGTGTCCACAAATTTCTAGAATTTCCGGAACATTTTGCAGAGAAGCGGTTTTAATGCAAATCAACGCTAGTGTGGTGACTATGTTGTAAGGCTGAGTAGGACAAAAAACTAAGCCTTTGTTTGAAGTAATTGTTTTTTAGCTTCGGTGTTTTCATGCTGTTTTCTTTAAAATAGGTTCTTTACATTTGTTCGGGTGTTCCTATGTTTTGTTATGTGTAATATTAGTTATTCTGTCGTTAAAAATCATCATGCAAAAAACTATCTCAAGCAAATCACAAACTAGCTCAAATGAAGTATATATGTAATATTAGGTCATCCCACTTCCAGTGTCATATTTTTTTATTATTATTATTTTACAAAAACTGACTACTATACTATATAACCTTGTGACACTAATCAATAATCTCCACCACTATTAATCACTCGCTCCCAGACTGCTGGCAAATCTTGAATACCATTTAAAGTACCACTTTCATTTAATTCATCAATAATGCTCTTTAGTTTAATATCTAACTCCTTTTTGCTATTGTATCGAGTACCCGACAATTTCCTCTTCACATGGCCAAAACAATTGAAATCACAAGGATTCATATCCGGGGAATATGGCGGCTGTATAATTTCAATCCATCCTTTATCTTCAATTAAATTCTGAACTATTTTTGATTTGTGCGATCTGGCGTTATCATGTAAAATTATAGGACTCGTTATATGATGTTCGTCTGCTCAAATAAGAATATTTTCTTCTAAAAATGACTTATATCGCTCTCCAGTCATAGTTGTATTTTCATCATAAGTTCTCCAAAAAGCAATGCCTCTGACATCCATAGCTACTATTAGTAGTATTTTTCGTTCATGTAGTTCTGCACGTGGTAAATGTTCGGCTGAAGTGCCCGGTTCCACCCAACATCGTGACTGATGTCTTTGACGAGGAGTATAAAATTCGACCCAAGTTTCATCAAGGCATATGAATCTATTAAGTATATTTTTCTTACGGCGATACCACGATAAATGGCTACGCGCAGTTTCATTACGAAACTCCTTCTGATCCGTGTTCAGAGTGTGGGGCACCCACACTGCACTTTTATTGACCAGACATAAATCCTCCGTGAGTACTCTATGTATAGTGGGGGGGACACACTCTCCGCTCGACGCTCGCCGTGAACGTACGTGCCGCTGCTACCTGCTCGCTGCACCGTGTCTCACCGCTATCGCCGCCCGGTTTCGTTACGCCTGTCGTAACGAAATCTGTAGTCTCCGACTACACCCCTGTTCCTATCAATAGCTGCCTTTTTCAAGGCGGCATTGATATCATTGTTTCCAAAACTAGTAACGTCTGTCAAAACGTTCTTGGCCCCTTCAGGCTAAAAACCACAGTTTCGTGGTCCTTGGTGGATACCTAACGGTGCCAACGAAGCCAAGGGGGTGTTGCCCCAATCACACCCGCCGAGCCCCTTCAGGGTGAGGAAGTCAATTGGAATCGGGAGCTAGAATCTCGGCCTTGGGGGATCTCCTAGTCGAATCTAGTATCTGACTTCGTCCACAGCTACACACCTAGTGTCGGTTGGGTGTGTCTACACCCTTCGCACTAGACTGGTTCAGGGCCCCGTTCGCACAATAAGACTGGCGACGGGTTACAAGCTTAGGGCTCACCAATAGGTACTCACCTCCCTGTCTACACCCGACAGGGAGGGTCACACACCCCCGGGCCCATCCACCCGGGGAGTTAGGTTGTTAGGGTTTTCTACGCCCCTATGAGACCCCTTCTTTAACTCCCCCGATCCAACCATGTCGGACGCTATGTTAATAGCGTTCGTCAGGGAGGTCCTGCTGAAGGACCCGGATTTCGTCGCCAAGTATGGCAGTAAACTCGCTGAATTTCAGCGAGCTCCCTCTCCCGCCCCATCTTCTGGCTCGGTCGCTGACTTCAGCGACGTCCTCGAGAGCCCGCTCTCACCGCCTTTGGCTGACCAAGGCATTCCCATGACTAATCCCTCATTAGGGATTAACCCGAAAATTCCGGCACCATTGTCCGTCCCGACAATGGAATCCGCCGAAACTCCCGAGGCCATTGTTTCCACACCTATTGTGGTTGCCGCCGCCCCTGTTTCCGCACCCATTGTGCAAGCCGCCATTGTCACTAAGACAATAGGCGCACCACAGCTGTGTCCCGCAGCTGCACACCCCGAGAGTATGGACACGTCCGTACCTCTGTCCGACTCAGAGGAAGCCCTCTCAACCTCTTCGTCCTCCTCTGAAGACGACTATGAAGTCGTCGGAAAGGGAGGCAAAAGGAAGAAGGGTGCCTCATCCCACGCCAACAAGGCCAAAAAGCCAGTCGCGGCTATCTCGATCCCCTGCCCTCCCACCCCCTCACCCGCCGCACCTCAGGCCACCCGTCCTTCAAGCCCTAGGGCTAGTCCTCCTGCTTCGGACATCAAAAAGAAGCAACGACCCCCGCCCCCTCTATACATTCACGAGAAGTCCAAATGGACTGAAATCTCGAAAATGTGTGTTGATCGAAAGATCAACTACACAAATGCCAGGTCGACCCAGCTAGGCATTAAGGTAACCGTTCCCTCGTCTTCGGACTACAGGGAACTTACCCGTATGCTACGTGAGAGGAACTATTCCTTTCACACTTACTCCCTCCCGGAGGAAACTCCAACCCGTGTCATCATTAGGCGAGTCCCTAAAGAAATCTCCACCGAGGAGATTCATTCCGACCTTGCTTCACAAGGTATCCCCGTCTCCGCTGTCCATCGCTTGCACAAAGCGAGAAAGGGCCTTGTCTACGACATGGTCCTTGTAGTTTGCGACCCTACAGAAGGTCATCACCCTATTTTTAAGGTGAAATCCGTTTGCTCCCTCTCGGGCATCTCCATCGAGAAGCCTCGTAAGTCCAATCTCATTGGACAATGCCACCGATGCCAACTCTATGGTCATTCCCAATCAAACTGTTACGCGACACCTAGATGCGTCAAGTGTCTAGGTGAGCACGGAACAGCTGATTGCCCCCGTCCCAAAGACCGCACTCTTTGTACAGAGCCCCCCAGCTGCGTACTTTGCGGCCAATCCGGGCACCCGGCTAACTACCGGGGCTGCCCCAAAGCTCCTAAAGCTTCCTCTCCCAAACTGGCAAAGCGCGCAAGCGACCGCCAACAAAGAGAGAGTCCCTCAGTGAAGATTCCATCTTCACAAATGCCTGATCGGCTCAGTCCACAAAGGCCTTCCCCCTGGGCAAACCTATTCCATCAGAAAGCCCCTGCTGCTTCGGTGCCCTCCCAACCCCCGACCATCCCAGCGCTGATCGCAACTGCCATCCCAGCGCCATCAGTAGCCTCCGCGGCCCCAGTAGTCCCCTCAGCCCCAGAGGCCGCATCAGTCCGACCTCCTACCGCTCCCAGGGCTGCTCCCGCAGGTCCTAGTAGGTCCCCCCCACCCCCAGTCCCCGGCTGTGAGCCTAATAGCATGGAGGTGATACTCGATGCATATGCAGCGTTTATCGCCCCCGCCAACGCTATGGCAGCAGAAATTAAAGCCTGCAATGGCAATGCTTGGCGTATCGCCGAGATATTCAATGCGTATCCCCATGTTACGCAAGTCCTTCAAACACTAAAATTCTAATTGTTCCAATGGATCAACAAAGAATTAGTGTTACCAAACCCCGTTCCCTAAAACTAGGTTTCTTTAATGCAAATGGCATTACTAGTCAACGCGACGAGATCGCCACTTTCCTCCGCGACCATCAGCTTGACGTCCTCCTAATACAGGAAACCTTCCTGAAGCCCCACCACCGAAACCCGAACATTGCCAACTATAAATTAGTTCGCAATGACAGGTCCCGTTGTCACAAGGGAGGTACCCTTATTTATTACAGGAAGGCACTATATTGCATCCCTGTTGATCCACCCCCCCTCCTCTCTCATCTGGAGATCTCTATCTGTCGGCTCGGCATGACTGGTCATCAACCAATCACCATCATTTCCGCCTATATCCCACCCAGTAATGGTGCAGAGGACCCCATCTCTCTCACCAATGACCTCACTGCCCTCTTCGGTCTGAGTGACTCCGTCATCATGGCGGGGGACCTCAATGCCAAACATCCCGCCTGGAACAGCAGCACGACTACTACCAGAGGTAGGATCGTGTACAACCTGGGCGCCACCCTTAACTTCGATGTCATCGCTCCGATGAACCCTACCCATTTCCCTGGCGATCCCAACCAGCTTCCTGATGTACTCGATGTAGCGCTGCTCAAGAATGTGAACCTCCGTTTGCAATCAATTGAGACGTTACACGAGCTTAACTCCGATCACCGCCCAGTTATCATGCATCTAGCCCCCTATTCGGGCCTGCGTGACCCCAACCAACCCCCTCAAACCAAAGTGATAACCGACTGGAGGAAAGTAAGCGAAAGACTGAAATCCACCACGTCGCCTCACTTGGACTCCATTCCTGACCTCATAGCTTCAGTCGCAGACACGACGGGCGCGATCGACTCGTTTACAGAACACGTACAATCCGTATTGACGGATTGTTCACGGGAAGTTCCGGTGATGGAAGACCATCGCTGGAAATTACCGGCCGACGTACGTGAACTGATAACCGAGAAGAACGCGGCCATTCGTGCCTACGACTCTTTTCCCTGTGACGCGAACAAAGCCCACATGCGCCATTTACAGCGTGCTGTAAAGAAGCGTATAGTGGAGTGGCGTTCCGAAGGTTGGGACAAGATGCTCAGCGAACTCGAGCCCACTCACCAAGCCTTCTGGCACCTTCAGAGGAAACTACGCTCCCCTGAAGAGGTTGCCATGCCTCCTCTCATTCGCCCCGACAAGAGCGTCGCTTTCGACAGCCCCGATAAAGCCGAATGCCTCGCCGACAGCCTAGAGTCCCAATGCTCTCCCAGCTCTCAACCAGTAGACCAAGTGCACCTTAATAAGGTGGACGCTGAAGTCGAACGTAGAGCCTCCCTCCCACCAGTCGAAGACCCCGATGATCCTCTGCCTCCCGTCACTCCTGACGAAGTGCAAGACATCATTAAAGGGCTCGAAACTCGGAAAGCCCCCGGTTCGGACGGTATCACCAATAAGGTGTACAAACTCCTCCCCGCCCCCCTCATACTGCTTATGACCGCCATCTTCAATGGCGCTCTGAGCAACAACATCTTCCCGCAAACGTGGAAAGAAGCCACCATCATCGGTATTCCCAAGCCAGGCAAGCCCAAGTCTGAGCCCACCAGCTACCGCCCCATCAGTCTGCTCAATGTCTTTGGCAAAATCTATGAGAGGCTTATTTATAAGCGACTCAAGGACTATGCTGAAGCAAAGAGCCTTATCCCTAACGAGCAGTTTGGTTTCCGAACTAAACACTCGTGCATCCAACAGGTCCACCGCATCGTAGAACACATTAGCGCTGGCTTCCAGCGCAGTGCGATGACGGGCGTGTTGTTCTTCGACATAGCGAAAGCTTTCGACAAAGTCTGGCACAATGGCTTATTATATAAGCTTTATCTACTAGGAGTGCCAGACCGTCTCGTGCTCATCTTACGAGACTTTCTGTCAGATCGTACTTTCCGCTACCGAGTCGAGGGTGCACTCTCCCCCCCTCACCCCATCCGTGCCGGAGTCCCCCAGGGATCCGTATTATCCCCCCTCATGTTCACCCTATTCACCAGCGACATTCCAAATAGTAAAAAGGCTCAGTTGGCTCTATTCGCCGACGACACTGCCATTTACTATACGGGTCGCTGTCAGGCCTCTATTGCTCGCACTCTCCAGACCTCCGCAAGCGTCTTAGGCGCTTGGTTCCGGAAATGGAGAATAGAGGTCAACCCCGATAAGAGTCAGGCAGTGCTTTTCTCGAAACCCCGTCGACTCGCCTCCCCCCTCCCCAGTCCGATCACTATGTATGGCAAGCCGATCCCTTGGGGGAAGCAAGCCAAATACTTAGGTGTCATCCTCGACCACCACCTTACTTTCAGAGAGCACATAAAGACGGCTCGTTCGCGCGCCTCTTTCGCTCTCAGTAGGCTCCACTTCTTACTGACCGCCCGTAGCAAATTGTCACTCAAGTGCAAATTGCGCCTCTACACCGCGGTCATCCGTCCCATCATGACCTATGCTTGCGTAGTCTTCGCACACGCCAAGCCTCGCCACCTGCATAGAATGCAGACCCTCCAGAACCGTTTCCTCAGAAAGGTCACGGGAGCCCCCTTCTATGTCCGCAATGAGAGTCTGCACTTAGATCTCAGAATACCCACCATCCAGCAGTTCATGAAACGCCTTTCCAAGCGCTTCTTTGATACTGGCATAAAGCACCCCAATCCCCTGATTGCAGCGGCCGCCCGATACACTCCCTCTCGCATAAGTAGGATTCGCCGACCAAGGCATACTCTCACTATCCCCGACGACGCTACGACCCTCCTACAGGAGAGTAGTAAAGCCACCAGCACGCTCACAAAACACAAGTCCCGACAGCCGTCCTTCCGTCCTCGCCGTCGAGGCCCGTCGCGACCCCCCATACAATGTCCGCCCCGACCCTTGCTCGAGCCAGCCCGCGCCGCTGAGCCTGTAGTTCAAAATTCGCCCCTAAATAATTCCGATCCAGCCTGTCCCTTGCTGCCCTCTCCCAGCGACGCCCTAAGCCGAGGTCCGTACCCCACAGGGGGTGCCCTTAGCGTGTAGTCGCTTAGTTTTTAAGTTTTTTAAGCCCTGGCTGGAGGCCTTAATTTATTGAGGCATCCACAGGCAAGCCCGGTTAAGCAGTCGACAACCTCATAGGTTGAACTGCGAGATGCCATTTAAAAATAAAAAAAAAAAAAAAAAAAAACTATGTATAGTGGAATGAGGAATGTTAAGTTGAGTGGAGAGATCACTAACACTGACCCTACGTGACTGACGAAGTGCTTCCTTGATTTTGTCCCTTGCTTCTAATCTAGTCGATGATAATGATCGAGGTGCTCGCGGCTCATCTTCAGCTATGGTTCTTCCTTGTTTGTACATTTCAAGCCATCGCTGTACGGTTCTTTTATTTAAGGCGTTGCGACCAACACACTTTACCAGTAAGTCGTGCACAACTCCTCCAGAGTAGTTGAGTAAAGCACAAAACTTTAGAAATATACGTTGCTCCACTAAATTAATAGATTTTTTTTAAACTTCCATTTTAAATCAATGCACGTCTTGACAATACAACACACCAAATCAAACTAACATGATTGTACAAGACAACACATGTATTAACTATTGCATACCATTGCGCAATACATAAATATTGGAAATAAAAAATATGACACTGGAAGTGGGATGACCTAATACTCTAAAACTATAGCTAGAAGGACCCGTGTGTCGTGCTCCTTCTAGCTATAGTGTTAGAGTTTAAACACTACAGCAGAATGTGAAAACGATTGTGTTGGAAAAACATCTGATTTGCATTATACACAGAATTAATAGATTGCTTTTACTGTAATAAAATATAATGTCAATATCAAACAAACAAGTGAGCTGTTTATCTTCAATTGTTTCCATAGTGTGGCGAACCCATTTGGCTGGATTTGTTGCATTCAAAACACAGTTCTGCGGCGTTGTACTACTAAGGTATTCGCAGTTTGAGCTAAACTTGCTGCCGTAAAGTGAAGCTTGGTGTAAAACATAAGAGGAACCGAGACCTATCTTTAGCTTTTGTTTATTTATTAATTTTAAAATATTAGTTTAGCTCTTCTCGCCTGAAACACAGGATTACCTAGTTCAGGCACGTAAGTCTTAGCAATACAATTTTTATTTAAGCAAAACTGTAATAATTTTCGTGCCTTATAATTTTTGAATAAATATATTATCATATTATTATTATTATATATCGTACAGTAGAAAAAATATAGAGATTTCTAAAGTACCAAGACCATATGGTACTCAAATCAAATCAAATCAAATCAAATTCTTTATTTCGCAAAAAAGTGAACAATAACACTAGTAACTATGATACGCTAAGAACTGTGTTACCAGAAAATTAAAAAACTAGCGTATTTTGAACTCTGGTACTCAAAGTAAGATCTAACTTGTGTTATGAGTACCAGTGTTCCAGCAAAAGTTATTACACAAAGGTACACAGGTTCCCACGAGGGACAGCAGGGGCATTAGTGCAGTTTCATTGTCACAGAGAAATGAAGTAAAAATATAAAACAGTAAAAATTATACAGAAAATAGAGTGGACAACGCATGTGTGTGAGGGTGAGTGAATGTTTAGGGATGTGTAATGTATGTATGTGTAATTTATGTATGTGTAGTGTATGTATGTGTAAAGTCGTAAGTTTAAAATAATTAGACTTGAATGAGAAATCATGTATGAGTTACAGTGAGTGACTAAGTAGGTATCTTAAGCAGATGTTCGGTGTCTTCATAATTAAGTTTTTGTAGCCATCCTTGAACACTTTTCTTACATTCGAGCCTAGTCATTGGATAGATGTTGCAGTTTTTGTTTACGATATTATACAGGTGGTTGCTTATAATATTGTAGTGACGTTGAGCAAGAGCTGTTCTGGAGTATTGGGTGGAACAGATTTGATATTTCCTACGGTTTAGTGTGTAGTTTGCAGCGAATGGGAGAGTAGAGTGTTTTCGTAGCACTATTTCTTGGATGAAAAGTTGGCGCACTGTAAGTATTTGACAATTTTTGTAGAGTTGTGTAGTAGGGTATCTATAAGCCCTGAAGGTCATAACCTTTAAGACGGCTCTTTGTGCTCGTTCCAGCTGCAAAAGATGAGTTTTGGCTGCTCCACCCCAGGCAGTTATGCAATATTTTAGGATTGAGTGACCAAGTGCACAGTAAACATTTTGTAGTGTCCCAATGTCAGCAGAATGTCTGAGTCTTTTCATTATAGAGACAAGTCTACGTACTCGCACAGTCAATGTCCTAAGGTGGAGTTTCCAGGTCAGTTGATTGTCGATTTGTACCCCAAGATATTTAATATTATCCGTCCGGGTTATGTAAGGACATGAGCAAGGAAGGCGAGGGGCAGTTACCGGACAGTTGTGGACTTTAAGATTAAAAGAATTCTGGTCTGGTTGGGAGGAGGCTTTTATAGAAAATGTCATGTAAAAGGTCTTGTTAGGATTCAAGGTGAGAAGGTTGCTAGTTAGCCAGTTCATGACGGTCCCAAGACCCTGTTCAGCGCATTCAAATGCGTGTGTCCAGCTGTCCCCATGAACAAGCAATGCAGTGTCATCGGCGTAGGTAAAGACTGAGCAGTTGGGAAGGGAGAGTCTGCAGAGCGGGTTAATATATATCAGAAACAGAGTCGGCCCAATCACGGAGCCCTGAGGCACGCCGTACACAATGGAATTGCTGTCACTGATAACATTATCAATTTTAACGCACTGGGTTCGATCAGAAAGGTAGTCATGAAAAATTTTGAGGGCGTGACCACGAATTCCTAGATTCTCCAACTTCTGCAATAGGTGAGGAACAGACACGGTGTCGAAGGCCTTGGAGAGGTCTAGGAATATACCTAGACATTTTTTCCCCGTGTCAAGGAGCCTGACGGTATTATCCACAAAGCATCCAACCGCATCCTCGGCTGACTTTCCAGCCCTAAAACCATACTGATTCGGAGCAAGAATCTTGTGGGATTCAAGATATTTAGTAAGGCGATTATTCAATATTTTTTCTAAAATTTTAGAGATGGAAGGCAGTACCGAGATGGGCCTGTAATTATTGACATCGCGTCTGTCCCCAGCCTTATAAATTGGATGTACAAGTGCTTTTTTAAACACTTTAGGAAAACGACCTGACGAAATTGAGCAATTACAAACATGAGTGATAACTGGAACTAACACTGGGCAGCAGGATTTGAGTATTTTTGAAGATATACCATCCCAGCCAACCGCGCAGTCTGTACGCAGACCAAGAATTATGCTTTGAACCTCGGCTTCATCAGTAGGCCATAGAGCAAATGAGTGGGGTGACTGTGTAGTTTCTGTCTGTACCGCAGTATGTGGCGCACTTACTATCAGTTTTTCTGCCAGACTTTTGCTAATGTTTGAGAAGAAATCATTAACACGATTTACGGCCGTGATATTGTCAGGATATACGCTAAGTAGTTCAGTGGGTGTGGACAATGGGCGATTTGTATTTGTTATTTGTTTGATAATGTTCCAGGTAGCTTTAGGGTTGTTTTTGGCACTCTCAAATTCAGATTTTTCAAATGCTATTTTCAGGTTCTTTAGTAATTTGTTGCAGAAGTTGCGATATCTAGTGAAGGTTATTTTTAGGATATAATTATTTGGTTCTTTATTAACTTTAAGATTCATTTGATCCCTGTTTCTGATGCATCGTAAGAGGCCTGGAGTGATCCATGGCTTTAGGATCGTGTGTTTTGGCGAGCTAATAATAACTTTTGTATGTTTATCAACAATCGTCTTTACGGTAGAGACCAGGAGTCCTGCGGCCTCATCCGCATCCTGTAACCCAGTAGCAGCGCTAAAATCAGTCTCGTTTATTTCTGCAATAACAGCCGAGTAATTTACTACCGTGCGCTTCACTTTGGGGGCGGCAAATACCGCTGAGCTTCCAAGACATAATAAAACTGGGCAGTGGTCTGTAATTGCAGTGTCAAAGACAAGTGTGGATGATTTGGAATCAGATCTAACCATGACATGGTCGATACAGTTCCTTCCGCGTGTGGGGAATTGATGTGCTGGAAGAAGTCCATGTGAGGCAAGCAAATTAAGATATTCATTACTCTGAGAGGTAGTATCCGTTGGCGTGATGTTAATATTCAGGTCCCCTATGATCACTAAGTTCTTAAAGTTTGTAACAGAGGTAAGGACATTGTCGAGGCTATTAAGGAATTCGTCAATATTGTGAATTGATGGTGAGCGATATAATCCTATAACGGACAGATTAAAATATTTAAGATTACATATTAATGTGTTAGAACCGGGTATAATAGGCTCAGTGACCTCATGTTGAAGTTCTTTTTTTATGAATAAAATCACACCGTCGTTTTGATGTTGTAGTATCTTGGAATAGTAGCACAAGTAACCTTCAAGTGAAGGAATAATTAGATCCTTCTTGAGCCAACATTCGGAAAGAACTATAATGTCGCATTGTAGGTTTAGTTTAACTAAGAACACCCTAAAGCTCTCAAAGTTATGATTAACGCTTCGGATGTTAAGGTGCAGTATTTTTAGTGAGTTACCTCGTTTACCCAGTATATCAACAGCTAGTTCCGGCTTACAGTTACTGTGAGCCTGGTTATTACCGAAAGTGTCAAGTTCTTCCGATATATGGTTTATGTTGAGCATTGAGTAGAGTTACTATCTTAGTTGAAAGAAAAAAAAATCGGCTGTGCACAAACAAGTCGATCTTTTTAATTTAATCATAGCAGTGGTTGGGAAAGTGTAAAGGTATTGTCCCAAAATGCGAAGTTTTGGACTGGGTTTGTTGTTTTAATTTTATCAGTCAATTTGCAGAACATTGTTGGTGAGTAGAAGTTAAAAGTACAGCTCTGCTCAACCCTTCGGATAATACAGGCTTGATGCTATGTTATGTAGGTGAGTATAGACATTTTGAGGAACCGTGCTGTAGAATACCCACCGGTCGTCTTGGTGTACGTACACCACGTCCGTTCCCTGATATCTCTACTAGAGTTAGGTAGTCTGCGATAGTTGCACGCTATCAGCTCCCATCTTGTTGCTCTACTACACATTTGTCAGGTGGCACAGTGTGTATGTTGTGGCACTCGACTGGTAACGAGGTTCACATCGCACGCTATTGATATTTGTTAAATTCGAATGGAGCCACGAGTGTAAATGAGAACTGTGTACAAGCAACGGCTTTTCCAACAGTCAACATGCCTTGTATAGGAAATTACTTCACATCCCAGCGGGGGTTAAGGGGAGGTAAGGTCATGTAGGCAGTTGCTTCATGTAAAATACTGGCATTCAGCTACATCTGGTTAGAGTGGAAGCCGACTCCAATATATGTAGCTGGGAAAAGGCTAGGCAGATAATAATAGCTTGCACAGAGAGTAACATGCTCAACAGAGAACGTGATTCTGATTAGAGAATGATAATGTTTATCGTGGCTGCAAGGACATTACTTTACTAAGGGCTTTGGTATGTTGAGCCTGACTATATTCACTGCCAACGGTGATGAGCTTCTATGATGAAATCAACATATTTCTAAATTATAATCTCTCGCACGAGAATGCTGTATCGACAAAATCAAAATAAAATGTCATTTATTCAAACTAGACTGAGAACCAGCACTTTTTGAACGTAAAAATGACATAAGACAGTCCCCCAAAATATCCGCCTTTCACAGACCTACACATATAGTTCTCTGACCACACCGCAGCTACATTTAACAATTAGATCAAACCATACTATCAAGCATAGTAATATATGCCTTTGTATAGATACGTTCATTTTCAGGATTGAGGATCTTGTGGCTTGACGTACAGGATAGATCGTAACTAAGCCGTACAACTTGATTATGACACGACCACATCAAATATCCTCAAAGCCCTCCCGTCTTTGACTTTGTCTTTGATGGCGTATCTGTCATGTGTGGTGTACCGCTGCTAATTATCGGCGATGTTATTGCGTAAGTCCTTGTCTCGTCTCTTTTGATAGTCAAGAAGAGGCGAGACAGGGATTTTCCAATTACTGGCTTTATAGTAATGCATATTATAATAACTGATAGATTTCCTAATTCATATCATAGTTTTGTTGAATTAGAATCCGTTACCAAATGTTAAAGTGTTTACATGTAGATCAGTCTAACGCAATTAGAATTTTCAGTCCATCCTTCATCTTTTTGGAAATATGATAGAAACTTCCTTTTTAGTTTTGTGAGAAGACATACCTGTATGAGGACATTTTAGCTACTTAATGCCCCTGTAAAGTCTACAATATTGTACAGTACAACAGTGCGATTCTGTAACCATCTCACCGTGAACACTTAGGTGAAGTGAGTGTGTAGTGAGCTGTCAGTGTCATCCCACCTGATACTAGGGATTGACCAACAATACATTTACAATCATAATCGAGATTTTAATAATATTTTTTTCTAATTCTATTGATCATTTTATAAAATTTCAAAGCTAGTATTTTAATCGTCGAAACATTACTATTTTGTGGGGTTTTAATCTAGGAAAAAAATTACTAGTCCTTATAAATAAAAATATAAAAAAACAACATTGATATCCTGACTAAGGTGCCGTTTTGCTATTTTATTTTAAAACACCACAAAATAGTAATGCTGACAACTAAAATACTAGCATTGAAATTATATAAAATGTTCAATAGAATTAGCATAAACAATATTATTAAAATATCGAATATGATTGTAAATGTTTGCTTAGTCAATCCCTAGCATCAGTGGGATGACACTGACAGCTCACTCCACGCAAGTATTCACGGTGAGATTTTTACAGAATCGACATGCAGTTATAAAACTACGCAACTTTTCCGTACCCCGCACGCGCACGCCGCATGCGTCAAATTACATTAGTATTCCTTCCCCATTCGATGCAGATAAATATCCAATAACAGCCTATAACTGTCCTATTACACTTATTATTGAACTAAAATTATGCCCTCTCAAATTCCTATACAAAACACATTGTATTGTTACAGCAATAATTCCGGCCTTAGTTGTCTTTACAATACCTACCATCGGTTCTCTAATTTGTGTCTTTCGACATGTCTGTGGCTTGATATCAGTTTTTGTAACTTCTGTAACCAGTAAATGGTCTTCTCTCATTTTGGCACTAACCTGTCAAATGAGTGTCCAATTGTGTACTCTTAATAGTGAGTTCAAGGTCCGAAGCACCATTCGTTTTCTTTGATCCTAATTCTGTTAGCCCAGACACTACAGATTCTTTTGTACTACTTCAGTCGATCTTCAGCTCTGAAATAAAGACAGAAAGCTTTAAAAAGAAACTATAAAAAAATCTCATCAAGCCCAAATATGTAAAACGAGAAAGAATGGCAGCTTCCCTAGAATTTCATTAGAAAACGGAGTCACTAATTACTTCGGCACTCCAATCGAGACGCGCTCGGGAAAGGGCCAATTCATCGGATTCTAATTAGAAAAAACTTATTCTGATCCTGCTACGGAAGTTTCGGCATCATTGTTTTAGTCGCATTCATTCTCTTACTGTTTTATATCTTGCGCCATTATCACCCTTATTTCATTAGCAATAAGGAACTTTCAGGTGGGAAGGTTTTATTGGCTCCAATTTTAAATGAGCTGAGATAAAGTGAAAGTTAGTAAGTTTACGGTTGACGCGCATCAAGTGGTGGTTTCAGTTAGTTTATTGTTTAAATCAATCAGCAATGACTATTAAATAAATACTTCGTGCTTGTTTTTGTTGTATCGACGTTAATTAGGGTACGGCCCTATAATTGCGTAATACACTATCAAACTGAATTATTTTGTAGAATATTGTTAATCCATTGGTTCATATGTTTGAATAATTTGTCGGCTCAGCAACGTAAGTAACGCAATGAATGTTGTTGAACTGTCAAAATCAAACTCATTGCTACTGATAGTGTGTTGAGACATTATTTTTGGATTTGTCTCATGGATGGAAACGCATCTGCGTTGTTTCATGTATTGCCAAGCCTCATGTATACATCCATCGTCGGCGGCCCTGACCGCTTAACATCAGGTGGACCGTGTCGGTTTGTTTACGACTTAATATAATACAAAATATTGCACACACACACAGAACACATTGACCACACAAACATTACACATACTGTGGGATTCTGTTGTTCACAAACTAAATTTAAATTAATTTCAGTGCATCTTTTTCTTTCTATTTCATTAAGAAAAGGACAGAAGATAAATACTAGTTTGGTACTGCCCATACTCAGAGGAAAAATTCAAAAATCTACTCCGTTTTCATTAAACTCAAAGTCCATGAAACATCAGTCAATACTGATGGAACTGTGGGTCCTCAATCATAAGTTGAACCAATTGTGTCAACCAAACACTTAACGAAGGCTATGCCCCGTTAGCAAAGTTGGTTTTAGCTTGGGCTGAGTGATACAAACATAATATACCATACCATACTTGAAATCACCTCTCTAGTCTCCACTCTGGAATTAGTACCCCGACCTCCAAGATACAGACTAACTGTCTAGTTTGTGGCTCACTGGCAAATAAATTGACGTAACCTAGCTGTAGGTACTCAAGCTACTCATGTCGTCTCAACTTGCTGTTAACCTATGAACCTGCTTACTCTATTACCTAGACAATAAAATCCTAACTAATATATTATAAATGCGAAAGTAAGTTTGTTTGTTATCTTTTCACGCCTAAACTACTTAACTGACCATCCTGAAATTTTGCATATACCTTGTCAGGTCTACAGAAACGGACATAGGGTACCTTTCATACCGAAAAAAACCTGCTGTTCCCGAGGAAAACAACAATAACATTATTGTGATAACAGATGGCGCCACGTGTCTTTCGAATAATTATTGAATTAGATTAGGAACTTTAGAGCTTAGAGTTTTTTTTTTGTTTAAGCCTAATACATTTTGTGAGGCTAGAGTGTCGATAAACCGGTCTTTCATCCTCCTAACTATAATATTATAGACAAGTGCAAATATTGCAGGTAGCAGGGGTGCATTTGGAAAAGCCATGTTTTTCCCATGGCCAGCTATATGTAGCATGTTCGCGTGTGTCCAATCCATTGCCCAGAATTTGTACGTATTAGCGCCAAATAGAAGGACATGCGACATTGTGTATAGAATTAACGCGAGCGAAGCCGCGGGCAAAAGCTAGTATTTTATATTTCTTTTCTATTTCTATTGACTTCTGTTAAATCCAACAAACATCGATTACCTACGAGTGCCGAAGCTTTTGCCCATTATTGGGACGCTCTTAAGGCCAATGTCCGTAATTAAAAACTTTCAAAATCTAAACGCAATCTCATGTCAGCGACCGTCAATTTCAAAAACTTGTCAAAAATGTAGGGATAGGTATTTTTGACAGATTGAGACTAATAAACGTTCTTAAAATTACGAGAATTGCCTTTTCTCGTAAGTATGCCACTGCTGAACGAGATTCAGCAGTGGCAGACTTACGAGAAAAGGTTCTCCAAAATGACAAGGACATATTTAACAAAACAACGTAGTACATAGTTATTTTCTACTTTTCTAGTCAAGTTTGCGTGTATCTTGAATACGCGATGAGGGAGGAGGAGGGTTATAAAGCTAGTTACACATGCAATGGTCTAAATAAGCAGGCTTTGTGGCAGATCAACTGTGCTTGCTTACTTGCGAACGAGCCTTAGATTATGTTGGAAAAGTGGATGTGGCATTGAGAGTTATATTAGGTCTTTACCTATGAAATTGCCGTTCTGCACTACTGGCCATTTCAAATCAAAATAATTTTTGTTTGGCTAAGTATTTTAATTTAAAATTAATTTTATTTTAAAAACATGGAATTTTGTTTCCAAAAGTAGTCATTTGTTTATTGATTAGTGTTACATTTTCATCGCATTTCAATCTTTTTCGTCATAATGGATACGTTAAAAATTCGAGTAATGGTATAACTATGAGTACCGTTGTGGCAGCAACGCGGCACAAGCGGCATGCAACATCAACGACGTTTACGGAGCTAACACTACAAACCAACGCACCACACCTGTTATTGGTTTGCTCGCTTCCGTTCTGGAAACTTCGACCTGAAAAATGAACCTCGCGGTCGTCCGAAGACTTTGGTCGACAGTGACGAATTAAAGGCGATTGTGGAAGCTGATGATACACAATCTACGGCTGAATTAGCAGCAGCTTTCGACGTTAGCGTCAAAATAATATTGGTCCATTTGCGTCAAATTGGCAAGGTAAAAAAGCTTGACAAATGGGTGCCCCACGAACTCAATGATCGCCAGCGCGAAGTATGCGTCGAGACGTGCCTTGCACTGCTCAACAGACACACAAATGAAGGAATTTTGAACCGCATTGTTACCTGCGATATCCCCTAAAATTACACTTTGGCTGTACACTGCAGTGATCCGGCCCATGATCACCTACGGGGCTGTGGTCTGGTGGCCCCGCACCAAGCTGGTTACAGCCTCCAGCAAACTACAACGCGTACAGAGACTGGCCTGCATGGCGACTACGGGCTGCATGAGGACCACTCCGACTGCGGCAGTGGAAGCCATCCTGGGACTTCCACTGCTCCACCTGTTCATACAACAGGAAGCGACGTTGGCGGCAGTACGTCTCAACACACTAAACCTCTGGAGTAAGAGTTATACACCACACGCTGCGCTGCTTGAGGGACTCCACAAGGAGTTCCCCATCACGAAGGCCACCAATGACCGGGTACCCAAACAATTTATCTTTGATAAAAAATACAAGATCCAACTTCACGAGGATCGCCGCTGCGAGGGGCTGCGCCCTGCAGAGCTGCGAATCTTCACAGAAGGATCCAAAACAGGTAGTGGTACAGGTGCTGGAATCTTCTCGGAGGACTTCAACATACACATAGCCACACCATTGGGCGTCCACAACACAGTGTTCCAGGCCGAATGCATGGGCATCTCTCTGGCCGCTTCAGCCATCATGGCCAGGGAAGTGAAGGATCACTCAATTCGCATACTCTCAGACAGCATGGCTGTACTGCAAGCGCTGAATAGTAATACAGTCGACTCTGGGCTAATATACGAGTGCCACCAGCGCCTCAACCAGGTGGGTAACTTCAATAAAATAACCATTCAATGGATAAAAGGACACAGCGGTTCGCTAGGCAACGATGCAGCCGACGAGCTTGCCAGAAGGGGGTCGAGCATGGCACCAGTGGGACCTGAGCCCATCGTGCCACTCCCCTTCAGGTATCTACGCACTCTGGTAAGGAAACGCACCAGAGATCAACATGACAAACTTTGGACGGAACAAGGCGAGTGCAGGCAGGCTAAGGAAGCACTTCCCGCAATGGATGGCCGCCTCACGAAACAGGTTCTCCGTCTAACTAGACAAAAGCTGCGTACGGTGACTGCAGCTTTAACTGGCCACGGGTCATTTAATAAACACCTCTTTGTCATAGGAGTAACAGACAGTCCGCTGTGCAGGGCCTGCATGGAGGATGACGAGACAGCGGCACATGTGCTTCTAAGCTGCCCGGTGGTCGCCACTTACAGGGCAAAATACTTCGGTAACCCAGGTACCCTACGTGAGACGGTCAGTAACATCAAGGCGTTGCTGGCCTTCCTTGAGGAGCTGGGGTGGATCGAATGATCGATTTTCCCACCCGTACGCAAAATACGCGCATTGACGTGGAGTTGCGGACACCAGCCCGTGTTACCTATTACCTACCTGCGATGAAAAATGGATTCTGTTTGATAACCGCAAGTGCTCAGCAAGTTCGTTGGATCCTGGTTCAGCACCTAAACAATGCCCTAAACGAAAACTTACCCCTAGAAAAGTGATGGTCACTGTTTGGTGGTCTAGCGCCGGTGTGATTCATCACAGCTTCTTACCAAACGGGGTGAGCATTACTGCAGATGTGTACGAACTGAACACAATGATGGAGAAGCTGGCACATCTCCAACCAGCATTGGTCAATCGCTCGTCTCCGCTGCTCCTGCACGACAACGCGCGACCTCATACTGCACAGCAGACGGTCTCCAAGTTGCAAGAACTGGGGTTGGAAGCTCTCCATCATCCGCTCTACTCACCAGACCTTGCGCCTACAGACTACTACTTTTTCTAGAATTTGGATAACTTCTTGGCGGGAAAAAAAATCAATACCCGAGAGGCAGTACAAAATGCCTTTGAAGAATTTGATGCCTCCCGTCCAGCTGTTTTATTTAAGAAGGGCATCAATAAACTGCCACTACGTTGGCAAAGATGCATTGATTGCATGGGTGATTACTTCAATTAATACAAATAAAAAATACATGAAAATAATTCGTTAAAATTTTTTCATACAAAACGGCAATCTCATACCTATTATGTTCTCTTATAATAAAACATCTATGTACTAAATACCCATGTTTGCAAAACAATAAATAATTTGATTTGATTTTGGTATTGAGTAAGTTTTCAGACGAAAGAATGCGCCCTTAGTCTTTGGAGGTTTTTTTTTTCAGGGGTTGTTCCATCGAGCAATTCTTTTCAATAGCACAAAGTAATACATCATACATGACATCAGGCGTGATGTGTTTCCTGAAGGGTTAGGCGAAGGTGTACAGACGCCAGCACATAGAGCTACTAAACTGTCAAATTTCTTTAATAGATTTTCAACTTTATCGCTAAAGTAAGTTCAAAGTTGATCGGTAAAATTTGACAGTTTCGGGTAGCTTGATGTGCTGGCGTCTGCACATATATTACCCGTTATGTTTCAGTTCCATGTAATAACGGCAAGCCATCGACCATTTAAGATTTGATTTTTTAAAATTTTTCTATTTGTGGAATAGGGTTTTTCCATCTGCTGCTTAAACATAATATTATCTGATGTAAACAAGCGACCTTGATTTTTGAAGTTATAACGACGAAAAGTGGGTTCCACTTGCTTTACAAAAGTCATCAGAAATACGCATAAACCACATCTACAATTCCATTGTTTTTTATTTTCGTACATCATCTACAGCAAGCGAAACACGTAGCGGCCGTTTGTTTTCATACGCGTGGACCACTTTTGGGCCGCGTCCGAATTGTCGGCCCGACCATATGACCACGTCCTCACGAATAAATCTCGGACGGTTTCCGAGAAATATTGGATTAATATAGGTATTTGTTGTTGATATTCTGCTTATTTTTTGGACACTCGTTCTCTGTAGCGGTGACTGCTGAATGATTTGGTTCAGCACTTTATACTACACAGCAATGTCATGCAATATTTGGGAAGACGGCATTCTTACTCTGCCGAAGCAGAATATTCAATAATAATATTATAGACTCATTTGAGTGTCCCCCTCCATGGAAATCTTTAGTAAGAGGCGAAAGATTTATGCGTTTTAAAGGGAAACCAGAGATAACAATGTATGGGTCGCCCGAGATTATAATAATATAATCCATCGCGCGATTCAGAAATGAGTACGAACGTACAACAACATCTATGGATCCGCCTGGAAACTTTTGATAGCTATTTGTGAGATCGTTATTCTTAAAGTGTGGCAATATTTTAAATATTATTAAGTTTGCACATTTATGAAAAAAAAAAAAAAAAATTACGTCATTAATATCTGAGCGGACAGTTTAAAAATATAAGTTCACAGAAGATTATTGTGTTCCCAGGATTTGGAATTGAGCAGTAATTTACAATCATGAAGTACTCTCAACATTCTACAACTAAAATGCCTGTTACATACCTAAGGACGCGACGAATTTATAAGTGTTCCGAATTTGCCATTTAAACAGCAATAGCTACGTTCTCAAGTCCCACCCATGACCCCAATCAAACAAGTTGAAAGAAATCATTCGTTTTTTAATGTAAACAACAAATATGTGCCCAATGAGGAAGTTTCTAAGTTGGCCGCAGTCAAAGAGGCATCGAATCGAAGTTAGGAGGCGAAAGGAGAAAAACGGGAATCTATATTTGATGAGGCAAGGCTGTAAGTTATTCATTTTGGTACCGATTGAGGAATAATTCTCGTGGGTCGGCTACGGTACAATGTGCTACGGCGACAGCGTGTGCATCACCTTATTTTATGTGAGTTTATTTTTATGGGGTGCGGAGTGAGAAAAAAGTGAGTGAGTTTTTTATGTGTCTGCAGATATTTGATTTCGGATGGTATATTTGCCCATATTTGAAGTCACAAAATGTGACTTTGTGATCCTGTAATAAAAGTCGCGGTAAAGCTTGAGGCAGCTCTTGCAGAAATCGTTAAGATAGCTACATTCCGGACGTCAAGAGAATGCGTTCTTATTCGTTGCTACAATTGTCGCGCTGTCATGGCGACAATAATTGTAGTAACGAATAATAAAGATTAAATTAACAAAACAAATATTCGTTTGTACGACAGGTGTCAAGAACGTCTTTCTCGACGGTCGCACTGTAACACATTATTAAATGCTTAAGACAGAAAATACAAACAAGTTCTTAAAAAGGGGTGATACTCGTACAATGAGTGGTCTTACTTCAATCAGCGATCTCGGTCAGACCACTTTCGGATGAACAATCATGTGGATTAGATATGTACACACGAACGACGTGTATGTGGATTGTGTATGTGTTATGTTGTGTGTGTGTGTATGTTGTGTGTGTGTGTTATCCATTATCAAAATTCAATTATGCCATTTACGGCCGCAGTGACGCCTGCCATGAAAATTATGTCAGTGGTAATGATTTAAATCGTTAGATTCGACTCACCACGTCAAAAGATAGTCGCATTTCTGTTTCTTTTTGACATCTCTGACACATAATGACGCTGTGGCTTCACTTGATTGTCATGGAAACCCGATTTAATTATGTATGTGCTCACTCTTCTTAGTTTCGACACTTTTTCCTGTGACTAAGTGCGGTGAGGGCAAATCTAGCGATTTAAATCTTTGGGCAGCGGGGTTTGACTTATTGTTAAATACTGGTGAAAACGACAGAGTTCCATGGCGACCTATATAATACGACGGAACCGCTTTCGTAAGAAACCAAAGCTTTGGTTCGCTAAAATATATATTTTTTAATAGCATATATCTGATTAAACTTAGGTATTCACCTGGAAAACAACAATAACATAACACTCCTCTGATTTCCTTTCTTGGACTGAGTAGGATGGAGAATCACAAGATAAGATGAGTATGGCAATAAAAACTCATTATGATAGTGATCCATCAATGTGAAGTTGCCGGCATAGCATAATCTAACTATAATGTTCCCACTGTTGAAACACAGACCTCATCTCAGTCGGAGCGTGTAGGCCGTAATCCACCACGCGGGCCCAGTGCCGTTTGGTAGATGTCACATGTCTTCGAATTTTTGGTCTAGGACGAGCCGATTTGCTCACGATATTTTCCTTCACCGTTTTGAGAGCAGTGTTGATTAAACAATTTACACAAAGTAAAGCGACTGTCTGTGTTCGAACCTACGACCTACAACTCGTAAGTCGGTCGTTGCCATTGGGCCACCACTGCTCACAAGTTGCCGGCATCATAAACAAAACATCAAACGACCTAAAACAGAGGGTCTGAGGTGTCATAACTGTGCAATAAATTACTCTATACGTTAAGTAATCATTAAAGAATCAATCAATTTATTATCGAAATCGTTTTAAAATCTGTTTGATTGGAGACACGACAAAGTGGTCACTATAAATATTATATTTAATTATTATTTTTATGATAAGGGTCGATTTGATAAACTCTGCCGAAGCAGAGTGATAAATAAATGGTAAATGATTTTTTTATCATTTATTTATCACTAGAGTACATAAATTACCTAATTCAAAAATATTATAGACTCATTTAAGTGTCCCCCTCCACAGAAATCTATAGTAAAAGGCGAAAGATTTATGCGTTATAAAGGGAAACCAGAGATACCACTGTTTTTTTTTTTAAATGCCTTCTCGCATTTCAATCTATGAGATTTTTGGCTGTTTAATCGGGCTTGAGATGCCACTGATTTTATCGCCCGAGATTATACAGGTACTTCGCGCGGTAACGAAACCATAGCGCGATTCAGAAACGAGCACGAATCGCGCTATGGTTTAGTTACGCCATCTATCGATGCCACGTGGCAACTATTGATGGTTGATTGATTTGTGATAAAAATATTCTGAAAATATTATGTTTATGTTGTCATTTTATTTTGAGCGATGCTTTAATTCCAATTAACTACTGAGCTCAATCAATCAAAACAGAGTATGGGATAAACGTTACTTCACTTCGGAGACTTAACCCATTAAGTCCTTTAATTATTAACATAATGATTCACAGTTATCTAGAGTTTCCAAACATGGTGAGAGTTGTTTAAATTCATACTTCTTATTTTCGGCAGTATCTTATGTAGCCCAGCCAGGCAGAAAATATTATTCCCCCTGTATCTTTGTTCAACCAGGGTGCCATAAGTCAAAAAAAGCTTATGTTGGTAAATGGAAAATTACCAGTATTCCAGAAATTGCATTTTCTTTTTTTGTTGCTAATACATTATATTATTCCATCTACCAGGGCGCCATAGACTGGAAGCTGGTGACTGGCATATGGAAGTTCATATGTGGCAGTAGTCTCATCAGCTCCAATTTCGTGCCGACGGCTGCTCACTACTCGAGGACATCAGAACTAGATATCACCATCGCTGATGCTGTCCCCGAGATCGTCAGATTAGGTTCAAGAAGTATGTTGGACTTCGTATGTTACTGTTATTTACTTTTTCCATGAGCTTAAGTTTGGACATTTACAAGTGACATTTTCGTAAGGATTTTGAAATGAAGTCGGCCCCTTCATAGGCTTATGACCAAAGTGGATATTTGTTTCCCATAAAAGCCCCGTCATCATGATTGAAACTCCTGATAGGATTCATTATTTGATGGATAGTAATTTGTAAAGGCTTATCTGAATACTTCAGTTTTATAGTACTATTGCTGGAACAAAATTTATCGCTGCTCTGAGGGAGATAATAAAATGGAACCATTTATAGATTCATAAAAAGTTGAGTTTAGGCGTAAGAATACCAGACTGTACTTTTAATAAAACCTTTTTGCTTCACGATTGTATCAAGTACAGCATGTCGATTCTGTAAAAATCTTACCGTGAAAACTTGAGTGAAGTGAGCTGTCAGTGTCATACCACTGATGCTAGGGATTGACTAAGCAAACATTTATAATCATAAACGAGATTTTAGTAATTGTTTTTTATGCTAATACTGTTATCATTTTAAATAATTTCAGAGCTAGTATTTTAGTTGCCAAAACATCGCTATATCAGGACTATTCTAGAAAAAAAAAAGAAAAAATGTAAACAACATTGAGATTCAGACTATGTTTCTGCTTTGCTATTTTATTTTAAAACCCCACAAAATAGTAATGTTTTGGCAGCTAAAATACAAGTTTTGAAATTATATAAAATTATTAATAGAATTAGCATAAAATATATTATTAAAATCTCGTTTATGATTGTAAATGTATGTTTAGTCAATCCCTAGTATGAGGTGGGATGACACTGACAGCTCACTCCACGCTCACTTCACCTAAGTTTTCACGGTGAGATGGTTACAGAATCGCACTGCGGGAGAATTTTGAATAAAAATTACTGGTGTAGGAACAGCTATTGACACCAAACCGCCTACCTACCTATCCTATATAATTATGTTTATACGAGTATATTATAAAACATTATTTTTAATATGCTGCAGACCTGAATATAGTTTGTTCAGAATAAGTAACTGAATCGATTCCAATAATTTTTACACCATGTTATATTTTGTCCCAAAAATATTTAAAAATGGTAAAAAGTTGGACACCGAGCGACACTAAGTACATATCCGCAATCATATGCGCACAACACAGGTCACAGCCGGGCGGCCGATGGCGCGTGTTAAGTGGTAACCAACTTTTTGTACGGACAATCAGGTAACATAACAAGCTTATAACTTCGTGATTTTTCATGATACAGTTTTGACATTTTGTACTTACTTAAAAATACTAGACACGTGTTTTGGGTTTGCCATATACTAAAAATAATGTTGTATATACCAGTCCAATTTCAGCCAAATAGCTCATTCAATTTGGCTTTTTGAGTTATTTTTAAAATAGGCAATTTGTTCTATGCATTGTTATTGAATCCTGTTATTTTATTGTAATTTAAGAACACAAACCCCCCAAAAAGCATAGTCTTAAAACATCGTTAAGCTACATCATCCTCTTATATCCAACTTATTCTAACTTAGTTTAACTTGACTCTAATAGTCAGCGTGCGACGCATTTCTTTTAAAAGAACCGACAAGTAAGTTAAGCGTTCTTTCAAGTGTCCCCGGTAATTTGTCAGTTCCGGGATAGTACCGGGACACTACTGCAATATTCACGGGCAATGTTTCAACGGGTAGGGATAGATAGCTACGAGTCGTTGTTCGTTACTGTTGTTTGTTTTGGTGATTTGTATCTAGGAGCTGCAAAACGAATTGCAATAAATTAAGTAGTAATTCCAGTTTGTGTTGTATTAATTTTATTTATTTATTTATTTTAACTTTTCGCACAAAAAGGTACAAAGGCAGACTTAATGCCTTAGGCATTCTCTCTGTATTCATTTTATTCTGTATGTTCTAAATCAGCCGGTGTATTCTGTAAATTTCTCACCGTGTAAACGTAGGTCAAGTGAGTCTGAAGTGGCCAGCAGTGCGATTCTGTGAAATGTGATAGTAACTGCCTTTTTAGTTTTGTGAGAAGACACACCTGTATGAGGACATTTTAGCTACTTAATGCACCTGTAAAGTCTACAATATTGTACAGTACAGCAGTGCGATTCTGTAACCATCTCACCGTGAAAACTCAGGTGAAGAGAGCGTGGAGTGAGCTGTCAGTATATAAATTTCACCGTGAAAACTTGCGTGGAGTGAGCTGTCAGTGTCATCCCACCTGATACTAGGGATTGATCAAGCATACATTTACAATCATAATCGAGATTTGAATAATATTATGTTATACTAATTCTATTGATCATTTTATATAATATCAAAGCTAGTATTATAGTTGCCAAAACATTATTATTTTGTGCGGTTTTAAAATAAATAGCAAAACAGAAACTAAGTCAGAATCTCTATGTTGTATTTTCTTTTTTTTTTTCTTATATAGCCTGAGGCGCGAGTGCGTCACTCATGAACAATAAATAAAATAAAACATTCACGCTTAAGACGCGATAGTGTTTGTTATTATGAGCGAGAGTCTAGTAAATATTGCGACGATGTTCAGTGCTGTTATTAACCCAAATCTATTCAACAATAGAAGCGATAACCAAGTGTGTCAAGTCATCGAGTGCTAACGGTGTGCGTGGCTGACGGAACATAGAATTTAATCCCATGTAGTTTGTGTGGCGTGATCGCTTCACCTGATTCACGACATTTCATGAATCGGGTGTAGTGTTAGGTTAGCCCCTCCCACCACTGATTTCACTATCCTGGCTTATGAGCTTTATGTGGCCGGTGAAGCTAGAATTACATTTTAACAAATGCATTCATTTTACTTTAGGGACGTGGCTTCATGTAAACAGTATTAGCATGTGCCATGCCAGGACAGCAACTCAGACTTTGAAAAACTAGCTTTCTTGTATCTTGGGCAAAACTCTAAACAAGACAAAGGAACATTCCACAAAGATTAACACAAAACAACCACAACTTTGAATGAAGAACGCAAGTAAAAATAATTAAAGTTTAAATTCTTAACCCCACCGCAGCTGCCTGCAATTGCATTACATCTGTTCTCAACTGCAGGTTTAATAAAATCCCGCTCGCGCACACTACGTGCTGCGGACAGCATCTTGATTTAAGTCCCACTTGGATATAGAAAACGTGCTGGTTTATGGCGGCACTAAAGGGTTGTTTAGTCCTTTACTGTCGATGGTAAAGTGCGGACGAATAAACTCTTTAATTTAAAATTTGCCGTCTTTATTCTGCAATTATTTTATGGTGAAGTTTATTGAGCAATTATTTTGAATTGAAGGGTAATTTTAATGAAGTTTTTTTTGATTGGAGTTTGTCATGAAGTTAAGGCGAGATAATCGTTTGATTTTCTTGAAAAAAAAATCTTTGAGGTCATGCTGGGATAATCTTACGGCTACGGTTAATGGTCTTACAGATGAGCATCGGCGTATTTGCGTAATTTATACATATTTACTGGTCAAACTCAGAAGAAATATAATATGCCCTCTGATCCATTAAAGTTTAATAAATTATTAATGGAATCATCGCCCATCCTCTACTTGAGACTAGCTCAAAGAATTCTTGAGAACTGTTGCGGCATAAAAAAAAAGAAAAGCATGTTTAAAAATGTGCAAACAGCGTTCTTTCATGCCTCACATGCACTAGTAGCCCCACTTCGAATTTTTAAGACACCCCTTCAGTCCCTGTTGCAAAAAAAAATAAACCTATATGTTTATTTTTTTTGCTAGCGTAATAACTTTTTAGGGTTCCGTACATAAAAACGTATGTAAAAATGTTAAAAAGGCTACTAAATCTAAATGAGAAGCAAAACAGCCGTGCGATTCTGTAACCATCTCACCGTGAAAGCTTGGGTGAAGTGAGCGTGGAGTGAACTGTCATTTGCTAGGGATTAACACTATTAAGTGCTCACTTCACTTATGATTTATGATTTCACGGTGAGATTTTTACAGAATCAACCGGCAGATCGCAATTTTTCAAACGAGTAATAGATAATTAAACTCTCGGGGAACATGATATACCAAAATTACCCAGGAAGAAGACGTACTAAAATTAAAAATATTGAAAGCAAGAGTATGTAAATTTATAAGATAATAGATATTATATGCTACGAAAATTAAACTCAATACTGGGTGTATTGAGTTTAATTTTTATTGTATTTTTTCAATACCAGGAAAACAAGAAATAAGAGGAGGGAAATTAAAAATAAGATTGTTGAAAGGAGCGGGTATTAGCGACCCTGTTACGGGTATGTCAGGGTCAGAACGGCTTCCCGGAAATTTGGGACGCACAGTAGACATGGGAAAGATGGGACGAGTGATTGTCGTCCAATATTATGATAATACTATTAATGAAATTGGGGAAATAATGGGCGAAAATCTTGCTTAATTTTGTATCTTATTGACTCAACTGTCTTCGATGTTGATGTAATATTTTTAGGATATGCCAAAATACCAATATACTACTTTGTGCTAAACTTGAATTCTCACCAGTATTCCTTCAAGCGACTGCTTTTTATAACCTGCGTCGATAAAAGCATTGGCTGTAGCTTGAAATAGCTGTAAGTCACACGCACACACATAAAACACAAATTGCTGAGACAATCTATGCTAATAATTTAGTATTCAATGAAAAAAAAAAAAAACTAAGTGCATAAGATTTTTTTTGCCAAATATCAAGGGTAGTGATTGTGAGATAACATTGAATCAAGAGAAACTAGAAAATTCGTCGATAAAACGGTTTTCTTAGGGATCACGCTCGACTCACTCAAGGCTACAATGGGGTCCTCATTTAACATCTCTTGCAGGACAGCTAAGTTCAGCAGGTTATGCTGTCAGAAAAATCCGTCAATTTACTGATGTAGATACCGCGAGACTAGTCTATTTTAGTTACTTTCATAGTATCATGTCTTATGGTATTTTACTTTGGGGACGGGCTCCAGACATCGACTCTATTTTTATAATGCAGAAAAGAGTCATCAGAGCCATATTTAATCTCCACAGGCGCGATTCTCTAAAGGAACTGTTTAAGAATATTAACATAATGACGGTGCCTTGTCAATATATCTGTGAAAACATCATGTATATATTTTTAGTAACAGAGGTGAAATATATATTTATAGTACTAGAAATAGGGACCTATTAGTTCAACCAGGTTTCAGACTGGCTAAAGTAGACTCATCTTTCATGGGGTACGGTTTAAAATGATACAGTAAAATACCTCCCCACATTTTTCAACTGAATGAGATAAAATTCAAGTCTTGTATAAAACGCACACTATTATAAGTTAGGGGGATTACATCGCTGATAAAAATGCTCGGCTCAACGCTGCAACCACAACTAATTGATTAACACTTGAAAATACTGCTGGAGCTGCTGAATATTGCAAGACTATCCTTGGATTGTCGAAACTAAATTTCCTTTGTATTGTGTAATTCCATAGCACAAATTAATGTGAGTTCTATTTAATATAGAAATACCATTTACCGGGTAATATGTCTTTCATTGACTTGAATGTACCCTGGCGGCTGATAGTATGTCATGCTCACTCAAATGTCTCGCTGACGGAGGCGTGTGTGTTGGATCATTTAGCTCCCTTCAAAATGGTTGAGCTGAATGGTACCGATCCATGCGTCATGTTCGTGAACGAGCGCCGTCAGTTGGAGCTGGTCATCACTTAGCTGCCTCGGTTTATTTTAAATTATTTTATTTTTGTTTGTTGTTTTATTATTATTTGCTCTAACTACTCTGGACGCTTTTAACGTGTATGACTTTTTTTAAAATCTTTCTCACCTATAATTATAAATTCAACATTAATGATGTCCTTAACTAATACATATTTTTGTAAAAATATAATTTAAAAGAGTGTCCATGGAGTTTCTTGTCCGTTCTTCTCCATAAGGACCTACTACGCTTTGGAATGGGCAACCAGCTTTATATTTTCTGACTTATCAACTTCTTGACGGATAAAAAGTGCCTCTAAATGGTTTAATTGAAATAAATGCTTTGAGTTTGAATATTTCAGCATCAATTCAACACGCCAACCAGTATCTTACACCTCAAGACATATTGATGGAAACACCAAAAAGATCAAACACGGCGACAGTTTCCTTTTACAAATTAACGACTTCACCCGCCATTATGACGTCACCTGACATGCCTGTCCAATCAGAGGATCCCAATGAAAAATGGCTGCCAGCATTAATACGGAAAGTTTTCTTGATAAACGAGCGCGTAATAAGAAAGGAATTGGATATGAATTCGTAAAAATGTAATGGATGAAGAGCAAATTGATTTTTTATGTTCAATCTTATTGGCATTAGTGAGTGCAAACTCCATTTTGTCAAGGGACACAACGGTTTCTATCTAACATTCTGGGGCCGTCAGTTGCAAAGTCTCTGCTATTAGACATTTTAGTTTGGAATTTTGTTGTAAGTTTTAGTCGTGAGCAGTGATTTAGTTCGCGTTACCTCTCGTCGGCTGGAGCTGATCGCCAGTTTATATGGAAATTAGACGACTTTAAGTAGTTAAGGTAAATTTGAGTTAACCCTCTATGACCCATAAGCTGGGATTTATTTGATTTTTTGGATTAGAGATGATTACAAAAAAATAAAATACTTTTGTTATTGGGTTTTCATTATTTTCAATTATTTGGGAAGAAAATTACAGAAATTGCAACAATCACTTTTACCAACAAAAACAAAATAAAATGTGAAAGTATTCAAAAATAACGTTACAAAATAAAGTTCAAACACTCGCCTCTCCAATTTATCAATATAATACACAAGACACGAGCAGAACAATTTTTTATATATTTTTTAAATCACAGTGAACCGCCACGTGTCGTGCCTAAATACTGACTGTCGTAACACAAATCTCAATTTGTAACAAGAAGCGCCGTCTAGTCGTATTTTTTGTACTAGTTCATTAGTTCGGAGTGTAGACTACGAGTTACAGTGCGCGATTACGTTATGAAATCAATCATTTTAAATTTCGAGGCTTCACTGTGATTTAAAAAATATATAAAAAATTGTTCTGCTCGTGTCTTGTGTATTACAAGACACGAGCAGAACAATTTTTTATATATTTTTTAAATCACAGTGAACCGCCACGTGTCGTGCCTAAATACTGACTGTCGTAACACAAATATCAATTTGTAACAAGAAGCGCCGTCTAGTCGTATTTTTTGGTACTAGTTCATTAGTTCGGAGTGTAGACTACGAGTTACAGTGCGCGATTACGTTATGAAATCAATCATTTTAAATTTCGAGGCGTTTGTACGGTATGTTGCCTACAGTCTACACTGTGATATAGAGGGCTAAAGACCCTTCCCTAGTTTGTACGAACAATTTATAGCATCTATCAGAATTTATATGCCTAGTTGATAATAATATATTTTTTGTGTGCTTACCTAGTTTGTTTCCATCTAATCTTGTCTTGTAGTTGTACACTTATTATATGACAGACAAAGCATTTGATTCTCCATTCTAAAGAATAATAAAATATTTTAAATCAAATATACCAAGGCTTGACTCTCACAATCTTTATCTTTATCTCCAACCAAGCACATTTCATTCCGGATAAAACTTTTTCAAAAGTGTAATCCTCCTTTGACACAGCGTATTACATTTCAACACGACAAAAGGATAGTTCCTATCGAACACATCGCACGTATATAGACTAAAATAATCTCGTTCCTCTTCCAAAGGCCCTCTGAACAAAACAGTCACTACTCTAAGTGCATTTTATTCCGTCAGACCCTTGACAAAGTCCTGAAATAGCGACCATTTTGTTAGACCCCTCTAAGCGGGTCTAGGAGACATTTCGTCATATTTTGTGTAAATGGAAGGAGGTCTTCTCGTACTGGATTGTTCCTAGTACACAGTCGTTCGCGAGAATTGGTTAAAATTCAATTATTCGTCCCATTATTCGCGTACTCAAAGTTTGGAGTAGGGCCGGACCACTTAGGACGATTCGTTCATGTCGAGTGCCTTGCGCTGATTCGGTTTAATCTAACTTTAATACAAGCTTTTATGTTGTAAGTTGTACAACAGAAGGAAGGTTACTTAAGTATCTATGTGTAGTATAAGAAATATCTACAAATGATTCCTTTAGATTCGGTGGAAAATTTTCTCAAGTGCTAACACTGCGTCATATCATAATCAGCCTGTATTGTTGTCCCACTGCTGGGACACAGGCCTCTTCTCGGTGAAAGGGAGTGAGCCGTAATGTACCAGGGGCCCAGTGCGGGTTGGTGACGTCACATGTATTCGAATTTTTGCGTCTAGGACATGCCGATTTTTCCTTCAGACCGATTATTCATACCGAACTTTTCTCACGATGATTTCCTTTACCGAGAGCAGTGGTGATGAAATAATTTACACAAAGAAAAGCGCCTTCTGGGTTCGAACCTACGACCTACAACTCGTAAGTCGCGGCCGTTACCACTGGGCCACCACTGTTCGCTAAGTCAGTACTACCAAAATGTTCCTCATCATGTTGTAAATGGTACTAAATAGGCACATAATAATTATTATTTCCATGTCAACGTCACACCTTATTTCCCTTGTATTCCCGCTGTTCTCCCTCTAGTGTCTGACACGGTCACACGCATGGTTTCGTTTTGTCACTAAAAATTTTCCTCTTCCAAGAATCATAAGGCTCAAAGGTGCCTTGTTGTATGTATGATACATTTATACGAAGATAAGTGAATATGAAAACGTGTGCGGTCGGGGGAGCCCTGTCAGGAATGAAGTTCGTTACGTGATACTTGCACGCATAATCACTCGTATATTAATAGAAAAAGACAGAGAATGACAGAAAGTGTGAATTTTAAATGCGTTTTTAATACAGAGCAATCTAGTATAATTTTTTAAGAAGCTCTTAAATGTTGTCGCCGTCATTTTTATCGCAGGTTTTTTATCGCAGGATTTTCATTTTGACACTCACTATCGGTTTCAGCACGCTCGAAAACCATGAAAACGACAACCAGGATGAAAAAAATTGAAAATTTTCGCAGCCGCCATCTTGGATTTTCATTTTGACCTCACTATTGGCTTCAGCACCGTCGAAAACCATGAAAACTATCTCTCTCTCTCTCTAAGTGCACAGAGGGCGCTTTTTCGGTACCTACGTGGCGATTTCTACCAGTTTACTACTACAGCAAGCCGCGATAAAGAGAACTTCGTTCCAATAATATTAACCGGATGGAGGTTTTTTGTCTACTTAGTTTACTTTAATACACTTACACTCAGCAATGCGTATAATTAAGAAAGAAAGATACACTCAACAGATGACTGCTACGCACATAGGAACTCACTCCATTATCTCATCCCCTAACTCAATAGCTGTAAACATAATTACATAATAATAATAATATTCACTTATTACGTAAACGCTGGCTTCATAAACAGCCCGCCAACTAGGCGGCTTGAGTGCCGAACTTACACAAAAGACTTGAAGTTTTGACTCAAATACCGACTTGGGATCTTAGCGTCGGAAGCAGTGGATCTGTCGCAAGTACCGGTTGTAGTCGGTTTTAATAGGATATTCGAAGTAAGTAAACAAATAATAAGGTAAATAGGGATATTTTTTAAAGAACTTTGCTCTAGTTTTAGTTTTTCCCCCGTATTTTAGGTATTGTAATTGTGTTTAAAAATGCAAAAACACGCACAAATGTCTCCTGGAAATCTGGAACAATTCGATGTGTCCCACGTAAGTTGTTTTAAGTCACAAAATTGAGTACTTAGTGAATTTTGTATTATTGTAATGAATTTTATACAAAATAATTGAAAAGTGCAGTTTTTATTTCCAATAGTATCTTCGAAACGCTCTCCTGTAATATTGCAGTTTATGGGTTACAACAACTTACGTGGGAGGCATTGAATTCGAGAATCTGAATTTTAATGCCAAGATTGCAGAAATCACTGAAGACTTTTTTAAGCACATTTTATTTTTTATAACCTTTTCTAAATGGTAGTGTTTATAATAGATAGAAAAGCTAACACTTACCCAGTTGGTCCTTTATAATAATTCTTGTTAACAGTGCGATATAACGAGCTAGCTTAGAAAGTTGTTCTATTAGATCTTTATTAACATTAAACTCACGTTTGCACAAGAGCTCATATGCGTCGTCACAACATTTTCCTGTTATAAAAATTTTGCCTAAACAAAGAATTATCAACTGAAATAATCCCTTATTCCTTCACAGTCGCCAAAGTACTCACCCTTAAAACACGTACATACGTACCTACTTATAAAGCGGCCATGACAGATCAAGACGCACATTCACATAATCATAATTCATCTTGGAGGGGTACAGGCCTGTGCCTGTACCCCTCTTCAAAGACAAAGTCGTATAGAAGCGAAACTCATGCACCTACCTACTTTCTTAGATCAACTGCCCCGTTGGTCTCGTGGTCGCAAGCACGGCACCTGAATGTGGGGTCCTGGGTTCGATTCCCAGGTCGGCAAAATGTTTTTTTTCTTAGGACATTCTTAGTAACAGGCCGTAGTTTGGAAGTTGGCGACGTGATTCCCCCGTGCCTCGGAAAGCACGTTAAGCCATTGGTCATGCGCCTAATATCTCTCCGGTCGAGTCGGATCGCTGTCCCATCGGACTATGATAGTTAGGGAACATCTAAGAGTGCACCTGTGTCTGCGCACACACTTGTGCACTATAATATCTCCCGCGCCAAAGGCTAGTCTCCGATCAGGTTGGCCGCCATTGCCGAGATACGGTCGGATGGAAGACAATTTTTGTTTAGATCATTTTCTGCCTAGCCTTTTCCTTGTTATGTGCTATGTTGAGATCGGCTTCCAGTCTAACTGGATGCAGCTGAATATCATTATTTTACATGGAGGGATTGCCTAACTGACCTTCACAACTCAGGTATTGGGTAACACGATGACCCTTGGTTGTCAGTGATGTGACAATGATGTAAAATGATGTTCCTTAGCTGTAACTCAGGACTCCTCTCTGTGAGAGGGAGTGAGCCGTAATCCAGCATGTGGGCCTTATGCGAGTTGCTGGATGTCACATGTCAGGAAATTCTGGTCTGATTCTATTTGGATTGGCATCGAGGCGTTAAGAAAAATACTGATGATCAATGAAAAATCATGGCTTTAACACGCCATATTCTGTCTATCTAGTAACCTGGGGCTACCTCGACGGAACGGCAGCAGGGTGTGAATATGGAGCTGTGCCGCACAATATGCTCCACCTCCAATCCTGTCCTCTGTGTCGACGCCGAAACAGTTTTAGGTCAACAAGATTTATTTATTTATTTATTCCTTTATTTCAGGCAACTAAGGCCCATAGAAAAAACAATACATACTACTAAAAACATACTTATAAACTAATACATACAAAAATTATCAAAAATACAATACTATAATAATATAATTAAAAAAAAAAACTCACCGTGAAATCATAAGTGAAGTGAGCACTTGATAATGTTAATCCCTAGCGAATGACAGCTCACTCCACGCTCACTTCACCCAAGCTTTCACGGTGAGATGGTTTCAGAATCGCACGGCTGAAATACAGTCGTGTCAGCAACACGAAGAAGCAAAAGTACGGCGAGTTTCGCTTCTACACAATCTTATTCTTTGCCCTCTTTTACGATTAACCTCATCTCTCGTAATTATTTTCCGAGGGTGTCGCACCACTGAATTATCAATGTTCCTTGCGTTACTCATCTCATGAGACCTTTTGTATAGACATATATAAAGAGAATTATTGAACCCGTGGATGTTTTAGTAAGGATACGTGTAGATAAACTGGTATTGTGTGATATTGATTTCTTAATACTGGGATCGAAAGTATGATTTAAAATTAGGACTTTTTGATTTTTCAAAAATTATGCCGTAAATTTTGTAATAATAATATAACAATAATAATAATATTCCACAACTTCCAAACTAAGCAGAGCTTGTGCTACCGAGAAAACTACTTGTGCACTACTTGTGAACTTGTGTAGGTACTAGACACCTGATAAACATACATATATATTTCTAAATACATACGAGTACATATTATAGGTAAATTACACCGTAATCATTACTTATTACTAATTAATACGCAGTGAATTCCTAAAATATGAGATAAATGATTTTATTTCTGTAAGTAGGTTTATACAAACAGTTTTACACGTTAATCTTATTTTAAAAACTAGATGAGGTCGGAATTTCCTATCTGATTACTCTGAGAAGAAAGGCTGAAACAATCTCCGAGATCAAAAAATACCTATCCTCATATGTGTATGTTATTATTATAGTTTGATTTCTTACGATATATGCTTACACTAGTAGGTGAGCGTTCTGTTTCACCATCCTAGGTGATAACATCTACAACCTCTGATTTAAAACAAAACGAAAGTAGATGCCATCAGTCATCAAAGCACACAAACCAACTCAGCAACCCCTTCATACATTACAAATATGAAGTTGTCACTAAATAAAAGCCCTCATGTTTCTTGCAAGTCAGTTACTTCTATAGAATTACGTTGTTATATTCCTTGGAGAGGCTCAAATAGCGTCATTTTGTTGCGAGAGGGAATTAACGAGCAGCCGCCGAGGAAAAAAAAAGAAATATGACGTCACTTGACGCCTAGCGATAATCAGTCTGTACTTTATCGCCCAGTTTGAAGGATTCCTTAGATATTGTTTTTGTTATTACATTTTTCTCGGTAGAATATTTTATTCTTGGTCGGGCAATATTTTTAAGGTCAGACTTTTTGTTAGATTAGCTCAATTTTAGCGTGCCGTAAATTGCGCTGGATAATTACGCTGAGTTAGCTTTGGTGTGCGATATTAAAATTTTGGCGAGGTGCCTTGATAACTTTGAGTTTTGAATGACTGAGATTTATTCTCCCGCTTCGTTGTGTAATTAATATCTAATTGGGAAGAGTAGGATATACAAAAGATGCTCAAATGTTCCTAGTCCTAGAGCGACTCAAGTAAAACGTTACTGGCTTTCTTGCAAATATAAAGTTAAAAGTTAAACACATACTTAAATGGAATACTATATATATACCTTTTGCATTGCTTTTATAATACACGACATGTTTTCTGGTATTATCAATTGATTGTGCAGATGCACTGCATAATTTTAGTGACCAGGGATAACATGAAATATCATCATTATTATTTCACACGAAAGAGGTTCACAGCTTGCCATGGGCCTCCCTCAACGGGACCGGTTCTGCGCTTCTCGCATCCAGTGGATTCCTGCGTCCTTCACAAGGTCATCGGTCCACCTTGTGGGCGGCTTTACAACGCTACGTCTTCCGGCAGGTAGTCACCACTCCGGAACCTTTCGGCCCCATCGGCCATCTGTTCTCCGAGCAATGTGCCGTGCCCCCTGCCACTTAGGTTTGGAAATATAACGTACCATAAACCCCAATACTTTAGATAAATAAACTTTCACCAAACACAGTTTAATCTAATAATACCTGAAATATAACCATTGCGAGCGACCCCAAAACTCAAGTGAGACGTATATTTTTCTAAAACTCACTTCCAACTTAATTCCGTTTCAGAAGCTTATGCTAAGAACTTGGGCGATAATTTCCAAAAGTTCTTTAAATTTTGCGTCCTTTACTTTATAAATTGTGTTGCAGTCTCTCGAAATTGTTTTCGTATGTTTCAAAACGTTGAGATAATTATATTGAAATTAAACTTTATTGCGTTAAAGTTTGAACAATGTTTTCTTTGCATTGTCTTCGTCGGAATGAACGAAGACCTGGTGTTTTGGTTCATCCTTTGTAGTAACTTGTCCTTATAAAGATCTTTGAGATCGGCCAAATTACTCTTTTCTCGAGGGCGTCGTTAGGCCACTTAAGCGATTTATCAAAGAGATGTATAGTAGCATATTTACAAGTAGACCAATGTCAGTATATATTTTCTCATAACTTCATAAGTATGTAAAAGTTGATGAACTGATTCATTCATCATCATTGACTGCTGAGTTGAGGTCTCCTCTCTTTTGTGCTTCCCTGGTCTATCCAAGTCTTAATCCACGATCCTTCGTAGATCATCTACCATTTCACAACAAAATTGGTCAACAAAAAACAGCTAGATTCGATTCAAAATAAACGGAATAATTTAATTAACTTTACCCCCTAAAAATTCTCAACACCCACCCACTAATTGACAATAAAGTTCTATTAAAGTATTAATTGAATTTACCATACACCTGCGTCCTTCAGTGTAGCAATAAAGAGAGAAACTTGCTATCATTACGGATATTGATAATGTCTATAACGGCACCGTAATGGAAGGTTTTGTTCGAGCCCAATGTCCTATGCGTGACTGCTTCCATGTTCATAATTTTATGTTATCTGAATTACTTGAGTGGCTATTTTGACGGCTTTTGTGGTAAAAATCGAATATACTTTATCGTTTTTCGCACATTCAATATTCCTTTTTAAATGTTAAGAAATGATTAGCCCGTCAAGAAGCTTGGCAGGAGGAATAACTATCCAAGATTCTCCCTGGACATTATAAAAACATCTTCAGTGGTAAACTAGCCATTATATTACACAAAATGTCTGTCTAGAAGAACTGTCAGTTTTTGTATAGATTCTTGTAAAATGATTTTAGTATCACCCCACAACAAAACTACACAATAAACTAGATACCAGGAGCACATATAACGAAAGGTACTTCACCCAAACCACCAAACCACCCAGTATGACCGCTTAAGCCCCTCCCTTAAATGCCAGTACAGTCGACAAGCGAAATTAACAGCAGCCGGACATGGCTGTCGACCCATGTCAGGACGCGCAATCCAAACGATATTGCGCGTACCTATTTATTTATACCGCATACTTACTGTACTGCGTGTGATTCGCTTTTGTTGTCGCTTGTTGGGATCAGTCAGACATTTTGTGAATGGAATGTTGGCAGGAATGACTAAGTTTAAAAAACTTAGAAGAAAATAGCTTTTCATTTTCGTTAAGTAGTACCCTTTTTTACACGAGCCTATTTCTATGTTTAATTTTTTTTTTCTTCTGTCGATCAGTCTCTGGACTATGAGAAGATTTGTTGTTGTATTTGATGGTGCAGAGTGGTTTCTCCAGCGAGATTTCCCTCTTTATATATCATGGCAGCGTGACCTAGTTGACAATTAGTGTTTTATTTAAAGTTATTAGAGGGTGGCGCCGATTTCCTTGTTCACAAACTAAACTAAATTTAAGTTCAGGGCATCTTTTCCTTTCTATTTCATTAAGAAATGGACAGAAAATAAATATTAGGTCAGTCCTGTCAAATTAAGATACTCCCTATACAAGTTAGAACGTGATTAAAAATGGGCTACTAAAAATACGTCAATTTATGTCAGGCGCTGACTAATTTGACAGGACTAAACTAATATTTACCTACTGTCCTTTTTTTTAATGAAATAGAAAGAAAAAGATGCACTGAACTTAAATTTAATTTAGTTTGCCACTAACTGTGCCCCCAACTTCGTTCACGTGGATGTCGGAAAACATAACGTGTCCCTTAAGAAATGTGTAATTACCACTCCTTCATTGAAACGGACGAATCTTCGAATCTTGCGTGGTGGGAAGCGTTATCTGGGGTTCCCTACCACAGACCTTTCGACTGCAATTACTGCGTCTTCACGGTTCATAATGTCAATGCGACGAAATGTCACTTTGATTTTTGAAAATAAATAAAAATGAAAGCCCTGGTTGAGGTTGATTATCTGAGCAAACAGCCAAATGTCTATAAAATATCTTAACATGGTGAAAATTGTAAAGCCCGAATACCCCGCTTTAGAACTAATACAGTATTCACGTGTCCATTGTTAAAAAAATCTGACTACAAAAAATATAACCGACTTCCATAAAAAAAACCCTACAACGTGCAAAATAGCCTTAGTTCGGGAAGTCGTCGGCAAGAAATTATAGACTTCTGAAACGAAAGGTTTTTTGCAGTTTGAAGTGTTTTGTTTTTAAAGTCGGGTGTATTTTATTTCACACAAATTCGTATAAGTACTACTTTATATTGACACTCAGTAACTTTCTTTGATCTCTGTACAATACGTGTACTGTACGCTACTGAGAAGTTCTATTGTCAGATCTTCACTCTATTAAATGGGACCATCTCGTACGAAAACTCTTTTGAACAAAAAATTGTATGACATACGGACGGACAGGACGAAATGATAAAAGTTCCTTTTCTTGGGCCATCATATGTGCACGTTGCAATGTTATCTTGGACGGAAATTTAAATTCTTCATAATATTCTGTGTTATCGTGATGCCGTGGATGGCCACGATAATATCGTCGCGTTAGAAATTACTAGCAGCGCCCCGCGATTTCACCCGCATAAGTTTCGATCCTATGGGAATAACGGAATAAAAAGCATTATATATGTTAACTAGCGACCCGCCCCGGCTTCGCACGGGTGCAATGGAGAAACACTGATAATTTTAGAGGCATTATTTCTCGTAAAAAGTATAGGATAAAAAATGATTATTGTGGGTTATCCCTAAGAGATAGACATATACCATCGCGGACTTTTTTGTAGACCTTTTTAAGGTGTACAATACTGTAGTACATTATTTTGATCTATCTCGACGGGTTCAGCCAGCGTTTACAACGTAAGCGCAAAAAAATGTGTTTATTTACGACATTACATTAGAAACCTCTAAAATTATCAGTGTTTCTCTACTATATCATGCTGTATTATACATATAAACCTTCCTCTTGAATCACTCTATCTATTAAAAAACCGCATCAAAATCCGTTGCGTAGTTTTAAAGATCTAAGCATATATAGGGACAGACAGACAGGGAAGCGACTTTGTTTTATTCTATGTAGTGATATCGGTCATAAACTATCTGTGTGCCAAATTTCATAATATATCCGTGTAGTCAATTTTACGTGAAAGAGTAACAAACATACATCCATCCTCACAAACTTTCGCGTTTATACTGTCATTATAGTTGGAAGTAGGATAAAAACGTATAATTCATCATCATCCGCCTAGCCTTTTCAAACGTTGTATAATTAGTGGAAGAAAATACTGTCGGGCCACATTCTTTGAAACAAAACCAATGCTCGTGATAAACAATACACTGCAAAAGCTACACCAAGAAATACACATGAATCACATAGATTAATCTTAACACATAACTTACATCTTGTCTACATCTACGAACCAATGGAATCCAGTCTACCGAGACCCGCCATCGTGCTTAATCTTAACAAATTTTCGACCAATGCGACTATGATGGAGTAATTAAAGAGGTCTGAGTTGATTGGTCGGCCTGTAGCCGCAGTTTTCTCGATTAGTTCCTAATGGTGTGGAAAGAAAGATTAAAGTTTGTGAAGGCTCTTGGATAGCAAAATTCTTGGGACATGTGTAGGTCTGTGAAAGATGGGTCTCATTTTTTTTAGAGATATAATTTGGTTTTAATATGTTATTATAATCTTCTGATCAGAATGATCATCGAAATTTTAGGCCTTGTCAGCCATTTTCAGCTTCTGCTAAATTCGACTTCGACTGTAAAGTATAAAAATATTGACAGACAGACGGACTGACAGACGAATGGATGGACGGATGGACGAGCGTACAGACAGACGGATGTACTGATGGATGTACGGACGGATGGATGTACGGACTGATGGATGTACGGACGGATGGATGTACGGACTGATGGATGTACGGACGGATGGATGTACGGACTGATGGATGTACGGACGGATGGATGTACGGACTGATGGATGTACGGACGGATGGATGTACGGACTGATGGATGTACGGACGGATGGATGTACGGACTGATGGATGTACGGACGGATGGATGTACGGACGGATGGATGTACGGACTGATGGATGTACGGACGGATGGATGTGCGGACTGATGGATGTACGGACGGATGGATGTACGGACTGATGGATGTACGGATGGATGGATGTACGGACTGATGGATGTACGGACGGATGGATGTACGGACTGATGGATGTACGGACGGATGGATGTACGGACTGATGGATGTACGGACGGATGGATGTACGGACTGATGGATGTACGGACGGATGGATGTACGGACTGATGGATGTACGGACGGATGGATGTACGGACTGATGGATGTACGGACGGATGGATGTACGGACTGATGGATGTACGGACGGATGGATGTACGGACTGATGGATGTACGGACGGATGGATGTACGGACGGATGGATGTACGGACTGATGGATGTACGGACTGATGGATGTACGGACGGATGGATGTACGGACTGATGGATGTACGGACGGATGGATGTACGGACTGATGGATGTACGGACGGATGGATGGACGTACGGACTTTGGGTACGCTCTAAATAAGGTAGGTAGTTGAAAGTGTATTATGGATAAATAAAACATATTATGAGTAAAATAAGCATCGAAACTTCAATAAATTCCCAGATATTATTTAAATAAAAACTTCAAACGAGCATAATTTGCTTCATTATAAAGCAGTTAGTTTCTTACAGAGTTTGTTAAAGTCTTTGTGGGATTATGAGAATAAATCTTACAACGGAACACTATTATTAGGTACAGAAAATTATTATTTTTGTGAACTTTTTGCCTGGATTTGTAAAATTATTCTTCAAGACTTTGTAAGTCAGTTGTTCTGCTATCTCGACAAATTCATTATCAGCATTATAAATAAGCTTATGCGTAATTTTTGTGGTTTTTCTACTCGCTTTTTGAGTATTTCAGATGACAAATGGATTATTCTAGGTCTTTTGCTCGTGAGTGTTAGTGTGTAGTGGTTTCATGTCGTATTTTAAAAAAGATTATCCATTTGTTTAAATGTGGGTTCTTCCTTTCAAATACATGCACCGTCTAAGTTTTGCAACGTGCAAAAACATTCTTGTACACCAAATAAACAAACTGTCACACCAACTTAGCTACCAGGAGATAATAAACACATGAGGCATAATTGCCCTGAAGGCATTCATCTGCTAAACAAAGTGAGCCAGCTAAGAATCCCATTATGAACGTCGGTCGTGCTGGCGGCCGCAGAACTTTCGTATGCAAAGGCTTTTAGCCAATGCTGTATAATGTCTACGAAATATGAGAATGTACCTTCAGATGTGGCACATACGGGATAGTTGGTTGGTAAATAAATTCTTTATGTTACTGCTGTCTGTAGGCAGGCCTAGTTATGAACTACCGACAACTAGCTTCCTATCGACGGCGACGCGAGGCGAAAGTTTGGCGTAAATACTCGTAAGCCATAATTACTATGAAGTGCAAGAAAGGATGGTTATTAAAGACATTACCATTACCTATGACCACTCTTGGCCTTAGCATATATCTAAGTTAAGTCGCCACACAACATAACTCCTTCTCATTCCCTTCTCACAATCATCTGATGTCTGATCGTATTTGAGGATAGCCATATAATTTTGTGTTCCGAGGTTTTATACTATGACCCTTGTTTATGCTGCCAAATAATTCCGCCTGTGTGTCAGCACAACGAGGCAATATGTCTTGATAAGTGCAGAGAGCAAAGTTTGGGTCGCGCGGTTGCACATCTTTTATGAGTGTTTCGCCCTACCACCTCATATTCTCTGTCGCCCTGGTCATGTCGTGCGGTGATGTTTATTTACTTCGTAGTTTTGTAAGTGCTTTTACAGTTTTGGCATTGACATTGACAGGAAATGACTTTACTGGGACAAGAAATTACTTAGGCTGTTGTGAAATTCTACTGAAAAACAGTTTGATGTCGTTTTTGACGTCATGCATTTTCTTTACAGCCCTGCATTCTTTGGTATCTTAGGGATTATAGCCAGTCAATATTACACAGAAAGTGAGAAGTGTCATACAATTTTGTACATACCATGTTTGTTTCTTTAAACTGGGTTTGATGTGCATATCACCTGTCCTGCAAAAGGTTATAGCAGGTAAGGAAGGCTTATAATTCTGTAATTTTGTTGTATTTGCGTCCATCGAACCAATTCGCCACTATATACAATTAATTGTAAGTGAATTTACAGTAAAATTGCAACTAATATGTTTCACAACTGCAGCGGCATCAGTCAAAGCGCTAGGTAACTAGTTGGTTGAAAGATCACGCTTGTGCTTATACAGTCGGTTTGTGAACAGTAAGCGCTTGCAGACAAAAGCCGTGTGACAACAGTTGATGTCGCTTTTGATAACAATCGCACAAAGTAGTAAACGATTACCGGTGTTGATTGCCTGATTCTTCTTTTATTTTATATTTAGTAAAGAATCATTATAGTGTATTTGCACTCTCTTCATTCATTATTATATAGTTTTTTAAAAGTCTTAATATAATAATAATAATAATATGCAAAAGCATTTAAAACCAATCAATCATAATTATGGCAACAAAATAATCTTCTGTATCGTTGCCAACAGGAAAAGTGCCCAAAAGCATTGCCACGTTGTATGGCAATGCTGATCCTTTGGTCAAGTATAAAGTCGACCAACCGCTTGACTGTGTCTTGAAAAACTAAGTGAGCAGTCGGACTCCATGGCCCTAAACCCCAAACGGAAATCCAACATATGTATAAGTTACAATAAGATTGGAATTATTGTATTTAATGATATCATAGCAGAGATGACGATTGTGGGTGTATAGGGTTTAGCCAAATATCCCGAAACACTGAAAACTGAAAATTAAGCCCCGAGCAAATGTTTGTCAGTAAATAAATAAAGCCAAGCACACACATATGTACGTTTGTATACGTATGCCTATGTAAGTGAATGGTGCGTGTGTACCTCGCATTAGCTGGACAAACAATGATTGTGTCTTGTCTGCTCCGTCACTTGTGCAAATATTACCATTTGTATGTATGAGGGGGTAAAAATCAGGACATAGTAATGCTTTTGGTTTTTGAATTTAGGTCAATTAATCTTGCACGGTTTGGTAAGAAAGATATTTTATTGTGATTTAGTTAAAAATAGTGCTCCGATTTTTACCTTTACCAGAAAATGTATATTCTTATTTGTAGAGTTAATGAAAATAAATGTGGAGCAAAAGGCAGGAGAGCTCAACAATGCAATTCGCCAAAACTTGTTTTTTTTTTTCGGGTGAAAAGGAAAATAACCCAACTAAATCGCTACCTTTCTACCGATTGCTTCGAAATCTCTTCAGCAGTTTAGCCGTACAAATGTAACGAACACATAGAGGGTTGTTAATAAGAAAATATTTACAGAATGGAATGCACAACCAGTGCATTCTCATTCATTTTCTCTTTGACTTCCCTCGGATCAGCCACGATAAAATACCCAGAGCAAATACATCAGCTACACTAATAAGATAACCCTATTTAAATAGTTCCCCACAAAGGAACTGCGTTTTTATTAATTTAACCCATAATAATTAATAGTCCCCAAGGAGGACATTATCATAGCGAGATCTCAAAGGAAAATGAACGGAAATATGTTTCTTAACGATTTCCTGCTACCAGGATAGCATAAAGGGTGTAGAGTATTTTTTTGTCTTTAATAATGACGCTGTTGTTTAAAAAAAATAGGGAAGTCATTATAGTGAAGGGGGATGGGGGTTGAGCTTAAGGTAATGAATTGATGCTTCGAGTTTGCTAAGGTCAAATCTTCGGATGGGTGATTATTCTTTTTACGAGCGGCCCGCTCCGCACGATTATTACGATTTGACAAAACGGAACTTTCTTTATTATACATAAAAATAATAATGTAATTACACATAACCTTCAGAAAAAAAATCTCTAAATGATGAGTGAAAACGGCACCAAAATCCGTCGCGTAGCTTAGAAGAACCACGCGGTCACACAAACAGACACGAAAAGCGACTTTAATTTATAATACGAGTATATACAGATGGCTGGGACGGACTCGATGCGGAAGGCGGAAGACAGGTTGTTGTGGCGCAGTCTGGGAGAGGCCTATGTCCAGCAGTGGACTGCGATATGCTGAGTTGATTGATTGGTAGATGTATACAACGTGTAACGTTAAATGCGCAAAACCTCAGACATCCCAACTGATTTTTAATTCAATTGACTTATTTCAGAGAGAAAATAAGTTATTAATAAAATTGTAAAGGTTTTATGTGCTGTTTTAGTTTTACTGGCCATTCTGATCGTTTCTGGCGTCTGCGACGACGCTTTATCGAGTGAATGAGTCATCACCGGGCCGCTGCGCCACCGCGCTGACATTGGCTTGCTTGACCTAATAATAAATAGACACGGCAACGTTTTTAATGAAGATTTTTTGAAAAATGTGACCTATTTATTTATTTATTTATTTATCCTCCTACTGGAACGCCATATAGCAATTACACCAACGGAGCAAAAAATTACTTAATGTGCTGCTTCCCATCCATCCTGTGCGCGGTGGACATCGAACGGGCGGCGATGGAACACGCACGCTCACACAGCGTTAGCTCAATAGTGCCATTACTCCATCCAAATCGCGCACATTCTTTGCGATTTTTTTTGAGATACAATTAATTTTTCAAAATAAAAGCATTAAAATTGTAAAAACGGAAAATTTGGGTGTGTCGTCCTGATTGACAGATGTCACCTATATTAAAAAGTGGTTCAATTAATTCTGCTCGTTATTCTGATCAAACTATTTTCAGGTTTTGCGCATTTAACGTTACACGTTGTATATATACAACATTATTTTAAGTATATTGCAAACCTGAATATAGTTTGTTCAGAATAAGTAACTGAATCGATTCCAATAATTTTTACACCATGTTATATTTTGTCCCAAACATATTTAAAAAAGCTAACAAATTGGACACCGAGCGACACTAAGTACATATCCGTAATCATATGCGTACAACACAGGTCACAGCTGGTCGGCCGACGGCGCGTGCTAAGTGGTAACCAGCTTTTTGTACGGACATCCAGGTAACATAACAAGCTTATAACTTTGTGATTTTTCATGATACAGCTTTGAAATTTTGTACATAGATCTTTTGCATAAAATACTAGACACGTGTTTCGGGTTTCGCTTATACTAAAAAAAATGTTGTATAGTGGTGATTTCTTTTCAGGCTCCAAATTTTTACAGGATGTTCTACTCATGAAGATGAACAACTTTCACTATAGGAACTATGAAATCACGAAAACAAAATCAGCTATTTAATACAAAAGTTCAATACCTACTTGACCAAAATGTGTGAAACAGCTGATTTTTTTTCTTGATCTCAAAGTTGGTTCCATAGTGAAAGTTATTCATATTCATGGGTGGAACGCCCTGTAAAGATTTGGAGCAGATAAAAAAAAGCATGCTGTATATAGGATAGATATCATGGTTGGGTCTCTTTAAACCAAAGGCTAGCAAAGACATTCATTGTTTTAAAATAACAATAAAAACACTATTAAAGGTTTTCTTACACTTTCAGCTTACTTTAAATTCAGTGCCGAAGAAAATAGGCAATTAGGCCGTGGAAAATTACAATTTTAATTGCTAATCGACGCCATCTTTATAGACCGTCCTATTTATCACAACTTTAACGCGCAATTTGAAACAGGTGACCTAATTATAATAAGTCATCTATTGAAATGAGAGTATTCGAATGAGATTTTATTTGCGAGTTAATATTTTAATAATTCACCGTTTAAATAGATTTAAACTTGACTTATATTCATAAAAAAATATTTATTTCAGGCTACTATAGTTTGTAAGGTAATATGTGTATGGGACACATATTAACATACACACTAACATACATACATCAAAAGTGTCTAGGGAGCAAGGACATTTTTAACTGTAAAAAATTACCAATTAATATTTACCAAATCTAGTCTTCTAGACTTTAATTCCTATGTTTAAGTTAACAACTTCTCCTTATATTTTGTAAATATTACGAAAAATTGCAATTTTTGCAAATTGTGAGAACCTAAGTTAATGTCGTCAATTAAATGACAAAAAGGTAAAAATGAGGATTTTAAAATTTTTATTGTAATAATAATAATAATAATAATACTTTATTTGCCAAAATGTAGGTGTACAGAGTAGTATGATCTTAGATTAAATGTGGCCCATTTACATTCTATCATAACATGTGGTGTGCAAATATTTACATACATTAAATTATTAAAAATATCATAATATTCCGTACAAATGTCTGCTTAAATAAATTGATTGCAAATATTAAATTTCACAGTACACATAATTAAAAATGTCATGTCAATGTTACATCCGTTACCAATATGATTATTATCAGATTTTTTAAATGTTAATGTCCATGAATATTTTATAATGTTAAAACAAAAAAAAAATATATATAATAGTAAGTAAATGTCAAAAATCAATAAAATATTAATATAAACCAAATTTATTGACATTACTTTCTTTCTTCGACATGTGACATAAATTCATTAACTGTGTAAAAACATTTTTGTTTAAGCCACTGAATCAGCTTTTTTTTAAACATAAGCAAAGGTAGTTCTTTAAAGGCATTTGGTAATTTATTGTATACCTTAAAAGCCATTATAAACGAATTTCTTTTATATAAATCGAGCTTGCATTGTGGCAAGCAGAGCATATGTTTATCCCTAGAGGCAACATTCCTTTTAGTTACATCTCTATGCTTAATAAAAATTTCAGGATGTTGTCGTACTAATAGGCACAATTCTTTATATTACCCAGCTCCACAGATTGCACGCACGCAGTTTTTTTTTGGCATCCACCGAATTACCCCACAGCAAGAGCCCGTATGAGAGTACGGAGGAAACATATACGTGATATGCAGAAAGAGCGGCTTCAGTTGAGACCGTGGCTTGGCTTGGCTTCTTCTAATTGCATAGATAAATCTGTCCAGTTTGTCACAAACATAGTCGACATGCTTTTTCCAGTCGCCATTTTGATCCAATTGCATGCCCAGAAATGGAGCACTTACTTACTACTTGTTCTATAGTAGTGTCATTATATTTTAATAGTCAGCGTTAAAGGTATTCTCCTGTATGTTTGAAATTGCAACATTTTAGTTTTCTCCATATTAATTTGTAGGTTATTGGAGTTCAACCAGTGTATGTAAAGATACAAAAAAAATAATAATCTCGTGTTTCCATCATTGGCACGACTCACACAATCACAGCGATTTGGTATGCTTAAAATCAGTTCATAAAAACCACTTTGAGGAAGGGCTGCCCACGTTCTTTCTAACAAGTCAAAAAGTTGTTGTGGGGTATGCTCAGTATTCATACTCGGCAGAGCTCTTCTTTGGAGCATATCCCATGCGTGCTCGTTTGGGTTGAGGTCTGGCGATTGGGCAGGCCATGGTAGAACATTGATGCAGGCATCGGCAAGAGTGCGTGTGACGAGTCTAGCCGTGTGTGGACGTGCATTGTCGTGCATTAATAGAAACGAATCACCCAACCTGCTTCGCAAAGAGATTATTTTTTTGGTTATTTATTTAATACTTCAAGCACATAAATGTACAGAGGCGGACATAATGTCATAGGAATTTCACGACGACGACGTATTATCACGTCTGAAACAATCCTCTCCGCATAAACTTAAGTGTTGAGGTTGCCCCTGATCCAAATGAGATCAGTTCTTCTCACAGAAATATCTAATCATTTTGAAAGATATTCCTAATCCATTGCTTCATATTATCGAATAATTTATTTGCTCACAACGTAAAAAACGCAATGAATGTTGTTGAACTGTTAAAATGAGAGCCATTCATAATGTTAGAGTGTTACACAATTACCCCGCAGGAGTAGGATCTATACGAGGTGTGCGCTATATAAGAAGATAAGAAGCAAGTACTGGCTTTTCACTATTTATTTCAAGAGGACGTGCTCACTTTTGCGCGTAAATAATTTTTGCAAATTAAATTTTGAAAATAATTCTAAATTTTTGCTTGAGTGATCTGAATGCATGATTCTGTCATTTCTCTACTAGCCTGCATGATGTAAGGATCCCTTTTGAAGACAATCTTTACAGTACTTACCTACTTACGCAAACAATCTATGCCCTCTTTATGTAAACTAAAAGTTATGTAAACTATTTACATCCCGAAGCGTTATTTAAAGGTGCTAGCTCCCGGTCTGTAATCACCATTGGATTAGCACATGAAAGGGGACCCCGATTCGTTTTCCATCAATCTAGATTTTATTAAGATTCCCAGTTATAAAACTTTTTGTACTTACAATGGAGTTTTTGAATTTCAAATATGTTTCGAAAACAAAATTGGGGTCTAATAAAAAGAGTTTTGTTTTTAGCAGTTTTGACGACGAATGAAGGTGCTTTGCTTTGAGCAGTGGTGGCCCAGTAGTAATGGCGCCAACTTACGAGTTGCAGGTCGTGGGTTCGAACTCAGGCGGGCGTTTTACTTTGCATAAATAAGTTCATCATTGCTGCTCTCAAAACGGAGGAGGAAAACATCGTGAGGAAACCGGCATGTTCTAGAATCTACTCGCACTCGGCCTGCTCGAAGAGCGGATGCCTGTGTTACAGCAGTGGGAACATTGTAGGCCGAATATGCAACGACGAATAAAGGTGCTTCAAATTTCTAGAAGTATTCTCTTTATTCTTATAGTAGTATCGTACAGTACCTTTCAGCTCTCTCAACTCAGGGCCAGCACATAATCTAAGTTGTTTGCACAAACAACTTAGATTATGTGCTGGCCCCAACACACGGTACGGATTTTGATGAGATCACGATGGATTTTCATCAATAAACTTTAACACTCTGACACCAGTTTTCTCCTTCATTTGAGCTGGTATTGTCTATGTATTACGATTTTAAATTTATTTATTAATTACAAATTGTACAAGAATAGAACAGACGGTGACCTTCAGACTAGGCATTTGTATGTATCTTCATAAGAAGACAAATCTATCTATATCAGTCGATCGATTCTGTAAAATATAAATCTCACCGTGAAATCATAAGTGAAGTGAGCACTTAATAGTGTTAATCCCTAGCGAATGACAGCTCACTCCACGCTCACTTCACCCAAGCTTTCACGGTGAGATGGTTACAGACTCGCACGGCAGTTCTCTCTTCTCTAAATACTCTAAAGCAAAGTCACTTTTCGTGCTGTTCTGTGACCGCGTTGATGTTCTAAACTACACAACGGATTTGATGCGGTTTTTACCATCTTTTAGAAAATTTATTCCGGAAGGCTTATGTGTATAGCACAATCAAATTTAACTGACATACTTACTAACAATAAAGCTGAAGAGTTTGTTTGTTTGTTTCAACGCGCTTATATCTGGATACAAAAGTCTGATTCAAAAGAATATGTTTGTATTTGATAGCCCATTTCTTGAAGAAAGCTATAGGCTATTTTACATCACACTAGGACCCTTAGGAGATGACCAAAAATAAAAAAAAGCCAGAAGGAACGCTAAGCGAAAATGAAGGAATAGCGCGGCGATGCGATGTGACCGGGTGGGTCGGGGGAACAAGATATTATACAACGTGTAACGTTAAATGCGCAAAACCTGAAAATAGTTTGATCAGAATAACGAGCAGAATTAATTGGACCACTTTTTAATATAGGTCACATTTTTCAAAAAATCTTCATTAAAAACGTTGCGGTGTCTATTTATTAATAGGTCAAGCAAGCCAATGTCAGCGCGGCGCAGCGGCCGGGTGACGACTCTTCCCTCGATAAAGCGTCGTCGCAGACGCAAGAAACGTTCAGAACGGCCCGTAAAGCTAAAACAGCATATAAAACCTTTACAATTTTTTTAATGACTTATTTTCAATCTGAAATAGGTCAATTGAATTAAAAATCAGCTGGGGTGTCTGAGGTTTTGCGCATTTAACGTTACACGTTGTATACTTATTCGATATTATATACTTGTACTTGCGCTTGTCTGGAGTATACCCATTTTATCCGCTTACGTACCCAACTTTATTTATTTTGGGTATGGTTGGATATAAGGAGCTGAGGGTCAGGAGGGATCTCGCACACACCTCGTACATATTCAAAGTACTTAGAGGGAAGGTACACAATGCGGACATATTAGGGCACATAAGGTTGTATGTTCCGGACAGGTACGTGGGGCGACGACGACAGCCACGGCTGCTGGCGGAGCCGCGCGCTCCGACCAATCTTTTAAGGGAGGCGCCACTGTCGCGTGCACTCCGCACTCTCAACCTCATAGCTAGTGACACGGACCTTTTCTGTTGTTCTCTGAGTGAGTTCACAAAGAATGCATTGTTTGTAATAAGTTACAAAATTTAATTATAGTAATAATTTAGGATAAGAATTTAGTTAGGATAAGATATGTACACTATCGCAATAGGTTTCCCTGTAAGGATAGATGTAATTTGGAAATAAATAAATAAATAAATATTTCACCAAGACGAAGTCGCGAATAGAAACAATGCAAAGCAGGAGCGAGTCGGTAGCTATCTGTTTACCTTCACCTAAGGGTTTATATCTCATTACTTTCAATCTTCATGAGTTTGGATAATAGTCGCTTACAATTGAATAAGTACTCAAGTAAGTGCGTATCAAACATCTACAAGCAATAAACGCCAGTGAAACGTCAGTAGGTATGTGACGTTATTGCGTGATTATGTGATTTACGAGATTTTGTCAGATTAAAGGCGCGTTATGTCGCGTTCATGCATGTAAAGTTACATTTGAATAGCTTTTTTATGTTAATAGTTTTTGCAGATAGTTTTCATATTTAATACAGAATTTTAAAAGTCAGTCAGTTATAACAATGCTTAGGTGACAAAGTAAGACATACTAGTATTTATAACACTACCCGTCTCCTGGGTTTCACCGACAATCGGGTAAAATATAAATAAAGTAGGTTGGTAAGATTTTTTTTTTACATTTACACAGAATAGAAATAATTTATTTGCTTGCTACCTTTTGCCCGCGGCTTAGCCCGAGTGAATGTCGGAAAATATCCCACGGAAACGTATGTGTTAATGTAGGTTTTAAACTATCTGTGTGCCAAATTTTATCCAAATTTGTTTAGTCGTTTTTGCGCCAATCCAGAACATACATTCAGACAAACATACAAACGGACAAAAATTCTAAAAACTATATTTTCGGCAGCAGACTCGTGACCACACCTCGTAATAATTACTTTTTGTAATATACATATAATGTACACTCTTGACTTCGTTACTATTTTATTGTATACAACATGTAACGTTAAATGCGCAAAACCTCAGACACACCAACTGAATTTTAATTCAATAGACCTATTTCAGAAAGAAAATAAGTCATTAAAAAAATTGTAAAGGTTTTATGTGCTGTTTTAGTTTTACTGGCCATTCTGATCGTTTCTTGCGTCTGCGATGAAGCTTTACCGAGGGGAGGAGTCGTCACCGGGCCGCTGCGCCGCGCTGACACTGGCTTGCTTGACCTATTAATAAATAGACATGGCAACGTTTTTAATGAAGATTATTTGAAAAATGTGACCTATATTAAAAAGTGGGTCAATTAATTCTGCTCGTTATTCTGATCAAACTATTTTCAGGTTTTGCGCATTTAACGTTACACGTTGTATATACAAGATAATGTAGGTATAAGAAACAAAAGATTCTCTTTTCCAACTTGTTATTTAATAAAAAGAGTAGGTAGGATGAAACCATAAGCGGAAGAATATATCTATACCTCAATATAACGATTCAAAATTGAATATAATTGGAGGAAGTAACTAACCTACAATATTTTCTTTTTTAACAAAGTCATAAAATAAAATATATTCTTTCAAATGATATAAAAGTATTGATAAATAGAGGACGCTTTTCCTAGTAACAATACCGTCAAGTAAAAAGAAAACTCCCTACAAAAATAAAGTTATTTATTCGCAACAAAAATAAAGCTAACAATAAAAGGAGCGACACGTAGCCGGACAACCGCACTCTTCCATTTGGTCGGCAAATTGCGGTTTTACGTGACCTACGACAAACTGAACGCGTGATGTACGCGCATTGGCGTACTAGATGGGGGGTTTTATTACCGTAAATATGTACTGGCTAGCCGCTGATATATGTTGCGCAAATGTTGAACCGGGAATCCATATTTATGTACTAGGCATACATAGCTCTGAAGAGGCTTCTAGAAAATAGCGGCTTCCTCTATTTTCGTGTGCTTACAGTTTATTAACATGGCATTGGTTTTAGGTCTGCAGAAAAGGCCAAATAGGTCACGATGTTTTGTAGAAAAGCTGAATATGTAATTTCCTAGAATTTAGTGTGATTCTTTGACAAAAGTTGTTTGGTAATAACTTGCCATTCTGTATCTTCATCGTCATCTTTACCATTATCAGTCAGCCAAAATGATAAATGATTTTATTTCTGTCAGTAGGTTTGTACTCGTAAAAACACTTTTATATGTCAGTTATATTTTATCAACTAGATGAGGTCGGCGTTTCCTATCTGACTACTAAGAGAAGAAAGACCGAAACAAATTCAGAAGTCTCTTTTAAAATCCAGGCATAATCTTGGTCAGATCATGCGAAGACCATGAGAGAAGAACCACCACACAGATTGAGTAGACCTGTCCAAAGTCCAATAAATCTGTGTGTGTCCACGCATTTATCAACTATCGTGCAGCCCACTGCCCAACATGTCAGAATATGAGGCAAATAAAGACCTCTACTGCTGGCATCCACCAGATTTTCGCGACCTTCACCAGGCCAACGGTCCGCCTTATGAAGGACACACGCTGCGCCTACGCGGTACGCGGTCTTCACGATAAAACTTTTTGGCCTCTATCGCCATCCAGTACCTTAGCTATCCATAAGTATACTAGTCAAATAAGAAACTTAAGGCTAAAATTTGCATCTTGAAAACGTGTCAACAGGTCCAAAATGCTTACAGACTGGACAAAACATAAAATTCATACCACGTTCTCGATGTAAATAAACTTATACAAAAATATTTTCGCACGGACTTGAAATAAAGTCCACGTCCAGTCCAGTGGCAAATAGCAACGTTCGCAGTTGACACTTGGAACAAGTTCCAAGTTGTCGAGACCATGCTATCAAGTATTTAACAAGTTTTCCTGAAAGAATAGTCAACAGGTGCCCTCCGGGAGCGCGCAACTAGAAAATATTAACAATAGCTGCGACTACTACTTTGTTGTTATGGGCGCCTAGTACATTGCATTTTAAATGATTACAGGAAATTCATTGTTTATCAGTTGCTAGAGACGTTTGCTTGTGCTAGGGGAGCCCAGAGGATTTTTGAGCAAGCATATGCAGGGCGAACAGTTGATAGCTGAGTAGGTGCGGGAGGATAAGAGAACACCGAAAATATGTTTGAAAAGTTTCTGATAGGAGCCCCGTGGACAGGAGTCCACGTTCAATTTAAAAAAAAGGGCCAAAACTAAAGTGGTCTTCAGAACCGTTGATTTTAATATGATCGTGTGCGGCCTAACCTACAATGACTTAAATAGGCAAATCTGATGAAGAAATTGTGGCTACCAGCATCTTACTGGAATAATTCCTTCCTTCGAACACGTTTGCTCTTGCGAAACTCCACTCAAACCGGCCAATAAAGGCAAGAATGAGGTGGGAGCTCTGTTCCTCGTCATTGTTCACTCCAGCCGGCTAATGAAGGCAAGCCAGGTCGCTACTGCCCAACAGCTCGCCACATGCTTCTCTGCGGGTTTTTGTATCTCTCTTGGTCTGGCTCCTCACCCTAGACCTGTTCCGACAAAGTACACTCTTCCGGTATAAGCCTATAGTTCGGAGCGCGCAAGCCCCATCACGACGTCAACGCAGAGATACGGCGGTGGGGTTATTATTATTTTTATTATATATAAATGTTTGACGGATTGATGGAGCCTTTTGGCAAATATGACAAAATTTCATTGATTCACAAACATACCCAAAAGTTAAATCAACTAACCGGGAAGCTTTGATTGGAGCTAATTGAATTTAAAGCTAACCCTTTTGCCATAATACACATGCCTATGTATGTGTAATACGTGCTTGAAGGAACAATCTAAGTATAATCTAATCCAATATCACGACATGGCAGAATGCATGCAAGTTAAAAACTTCAAGTACAATATACTCTTGCAATGCAGTCGTGGCTTATCGTGTAACCCGCCCAGGCTAAGCTGTAGTCGAACGCAATATTATCGACACTGACATTGAATATGAATTCCTAGTAATATTTTGATGCATCTCTTGAATTAACGACGGTGCGATTCTCAGAATGTAGTAAGTACGATGTGGTGAAATGGAATGACTGTCCCAGATTTCCACATTTGTAGAGCTTTATAAAAACTTGATGTTAAAAACACAAAAAAAATATACTTATTAATAATAATAATAATAATAATAATAATATTCCACAACTTTCACACAACGCCATCTAGTCCCAAACTAAGCAGAGCTTGTGCTATGGGTACTAGACAACTGATAAACATACATATATATTTCTAAATACATACATATTATAGATAAATTACACCCAGACACAGAACAAATGATCGTGCTCATCACACAAACATTTGTCCTGGGTGGGAATCGAACCCACGACCTTTTGTATAGCAGTCAGGGCCACTGACCACTAGACTAACAGGCCTGTCAATACTTATTAAAAGTTTTCCTATACAGTTCTGAATCTTCAAATCTTAATACCTGAAATAATACCAAACTAACCCATATATCAGAACAGTCGTAAGTCGCAGATGTAGTACCTACCCACACAAGTTTATACGAGAGATTTTAGTGTCGGCGCGTATATAATAAAGCCTTGAACACATTCAAAAAGTTTCCTCCCAGCACTTACCTTAACTTTGAACGCATGATACGCGTTAAGTAGTAAGTAACTCATTGGCTTGTACGTATGGATGGCTGTTACACCGAGCCGAATAGTATAATCAGCTTATAATGTTCCCACTATTGGGACACAGGCCGTGGCAGTGGCAGGTGTGGGGTGTAATATACCACGTGGGCCCAGTGCGGGTTAATAGAAGTCACATGTCTTCTAATGTTTGGTTCTAGCACATGCCGGTTCCCCAAGATGTTTTTGAGTGTTGACGCCTTGCATGTGTGCGTGCACAAGGACTCCACACACACGCATACGGGACGGCGCGGGAGGCGACGCGCAGCGGTAGCAGTGGCGGTGCGCCCCACCGTTCAGCCAGTTAGTCGACGACACCGGTCGTTAGAGTTGTGTGTCGATACTTTAAAACTCAATTTAATTTTGTAAAAGGTTCATTATATACCTTCATCATTATACTTGGGAGTCTTATTGAAAAGGCCCTAATTTACATAACATACAACGACTCCACCCCTTCGCTGCCAGCATCACAAGTTCTACATTTTTTGCAGTGCTTGGTGATGAAATTATTTTCAAAAAGTAAAGCACTTGCCTAGATTCGAACCCACGATCTACTAATCTTAAATCGGGGCAGTTACCGCTGGGAAACCACTGCCCAGATCACCCAACCGAATGATTAAAGTAAAAGAACAGCGACTGTGTAGTATATCCGTCTTCGTCTTATTGCGTCCTATGGTGATATTGTGTCGAGCATCTGAGGCGCAATATTGACAGTCGTAGATTTGTTTCTGAAATCTACTAAAATTTGACGCCATAAACAGCTTAATATGGTCTGAGAGGGGCTCGTTGCTAAGTTATAAGTCACACGGGTTGATCGAGCCGGTCAAGATATACTCGTACATTTGCCGTTGTTGGTCCATGGATCAATGACCATCTTTACATGCCGAGACCCCTCCTTGCCTCGGAAAGCACGTTAAGCCGTCGGTCCTGGTCATTTGTGGATCTTTGACAGTCGCTACGGGTCGTCAGAAGCCCTAAAGTTTGAAAGTCAGTCGTACCGGGAGGGTATACCGGTAAGAGTTATTACCGGGTGGTATACCGGGTTGTGGAGGTCTGATAGGCAGTCGCTCCATGTAAAATACTAGTATTCAGCTGCATCCGGTTAGACTGGAAGCTGACCCCAGCATAGTTGGGAAAAGGCTACGCAGATGATGATGGCCCCATTGCTGGATCACAGGACTCCTCTCTGCGAGAGAGACGCATACTACATGATTGTTATCACTAGCTTTCAGAAATAACAAGAGAAAAAGATAAATTTTAAAATTGACTTAAACTTGCTGAGTAACTTATCTTTTAAACGCGGCATAAACAATTCTCATATAGTTTTATGTAGTACCTAAGCGAGACAGGAAAGTGATTAGATATTTTTCTTCATGAACTCTTTGTAAATCTTCATTCGATCAATAATCGTACAGCATCATCTTACACTTCGGTGTAACACACCCCCCGCATTTACCCAACCAGTACAGTGCGCGAGCCGTGACGTCGCATACATTAGCGCCCCCCGACGCCAGTTGTGCGCAACTCGGATTAAATATTAACCCCCGCTTAACTTTAATAAGCCGACGAACAACATGGATACTGTTTGATAATTTGCCCTAGTTATAATTATGAGCTTTTTCGTAGATGCGTGTTTGTTTTATTGCTTTCTTGGAATAGCCCGAACTCGCGCGAAGATCCACGGAGTAGCACGAGAGTTGAACTCTCCCAGTTGAACAAAAGACTTGGCACCTTAAAGATCACGTGTAGTTTTTGGTTTCAAGCGGCCTATTACTAATCCTTGAGGAAATCTAATAGACAATTGATCAGCGGGGGAAGATTTTTAATGACTAGATAATGACGGTCTGAAACTCTTGTTAGACAAAGGAAATGATGAGGAAAATATGAATCTGCGATGATAAATCTTTTTCAAGCGCTGTACTACGCTTTGACATTGTTTTGGAAGATCTACGATTAGTAATAGACCAGTATGAGCATTCGCAAAGACTAGCAACGATTTTGAATTTGTTAAAAATACAAAATACGAAAGTTAAATGTTAAATTTACCATGCGAGAAATCTAAGTACTCAGAATTATAAATTCGGGATCAAAGAAATGGTCCTAAAGCACTACCTTTATCGTAGTATGGTTCCTTAGTACTTTTCAGAAACACTTTAGTCCTCAAAGTTGTGACCATTGGCGAATGGAACGGGGGCAGTTCTCTGCGTTTACTGTAATAAGTTTTAAAGTTTATCCATTTTTAAACGGAACTTCTATTGTATGTGTTACTTACTGGACTTCCATTAAAGACTGGTTGTTTTGTCGCTTTGACGGTATTATTATATTTTAGGAGGTGGAATAAGATTGTTTAAAGCCAGTTTGATCTGGATGAAGTCTGCGTAGGTGACTGCTAAGCTGAGCCATTTCAGACTAGATTTAGAAATGTTAATTTTATTCAAAAAAGTCATAGTATCGTAGTTACACTTCATCATGATCATCATTATTTCAGCCGATAGACGTCCACTCCTGGACATAGAACACCCCCAAGGAGCGCCACTTAGACCGGTTTTGTGCACATCCAGCAGATTCCTACGGCCTTCACAAAGTCATCGGTCCACCTTGTAGTTATACTAGTACTTATTGTCTCTACTTAATTTAGACCTAGAAGGTTTTAGGATAAAGCACTTCGAACCTCAATTTCAAACTTGAACAATAAATTGTAGTGTCCTCATCAATGTTATTTCCCAGGTCCCAATGATTTATACAAGCCGCTTTTGCACGACTCTACTACGAGTATACCGCTCCCCCACCCCTCCCCCTGTTCACTTGCAATCACACAAAACGTCAACTCACGTCTTTTTACGTCTCGCTACAATAAAGGACTTTCCTCCTGTTATTGTGTTTTGGAGTTGACAGCCAATCAATGGCTCGCCCACGAAATATGGGTGAGTCGAGATGAAAAAAATACTTTGTTTTATTGCTGTGGTGAGGCCGTAGTGAATAGGCAACAGTAACGTAATTGTGAAGAGGTGATCGTATTTGCGGATTTCACTTAAACATGGGTAAAAGTGCGCGTGTCGAACTCATATCATAAGTCATAAGTAAGAGTTGTTGAACTACCAATAACTTGTAAGATTCTTTTGAAAACTGTTCTCTTGTAAAATTCCTACAAAATCAAAACCAAATCAAAACTCATTTATTCAAACTAGGCTGAGAATCAGCACTTTTTGAACGTCAAAATAACATAAGACAGTCCCCCAAAACGCCCGCCCTTCACCGATTCCTAGTCCTTTAGTTGGGAAGAAGAAGTAGCGCAACAAATTCCCCAGTAGTTCCAGCAGTCCCCTACACTTTTGGTAAAGCGACAATGATTGGAACTAACTGTGACTTTTCTTTTTTTCTTTTTTTTAGCTGCTGTGCAAATCGGCTGCAAATTCATCTTTCCTGACTCATATCCACAATGGTATTATACTCTAAATATACCTGCAGATGCACTTCAATACAGTGCATGCTTTGATACTTCTATCAGGCAACGAACTGCAAGAATACTTCAAGACACTGTTTCAGACTCCATTCTACCTTGTCTTCACATGATCTGACCAAGATTATGTTCTGGGCTTTAAAAGAGACTATGACCTCTTTCGGCCTTTCTTTTCAGAGTAGTACGATAGAAAACGCGAACCTCATATAGTTATATATTTTTTAATTCTAGAAAAAGGGCTTTGTCTTTGTTTTTAAAATATGATTAACATGTAAAAGTGTTTGTACAGAAATAAAATCATTTATCAAACAACCTTGTTACGTTACTGCTTACACTGTAGTCTCTTTGACGTGTTTGGTTGCAGCGATCAGCGAATGTGAATAAAAAAGTAAGTAAGGGTATGTAAGGGTAGCGCAGTTTGTATATGTATTAGATATTGTGATTGTGAACCGCGTAGTTTGTCATGAGTTCGGAAGTTGGGTCAAAGTGAGGTTATGGGTTATCAGCGAGGAAAGGAACTTACGTAAACTATGAATGAGGATTTGTTGTTGGTCAAAAACATTCGACAAATGGGAAAGTTTTCATAATTTCAACGTAATGTTGCGAGTTGGTTTTTAATTGTATACTCGTATATGTAGACTGTACCTAATTGTTCGAACGCTAGTGGACAAGCTCAAACTCAAACATAAACTTAAACTCAAAGCTTTTGTTTCAATTAAACAATTTACTCGTATAGGCACTTTTGAATTGTCAATTTTATTTAAACAGTCAACATGATTTATTATATAGTTGATTGAAATGTTTGATTTATTCGTCTTAGTTCAACGCTAAAATCATATTCAGCATTATTATTTAGGATTTATTTGAACTTTATGTAGGTACAATATGATATTTAATGCCACAGGGAATTCTGTACCAGTCAACCTAACCCAATTACAGCTATAGCCGACACTCAAGCAGCAGCAGATTTCACGTAGTCTTCTGCCACTACTTTCTTCAGAAAAGCAATCCCAAAAAAGCCCATTGAAAATACCCTGTAACGTAGACCTTCCAGTCCCTTAATTTGCAAATGAAAAGCCTAAAAGGCACATTTCACCAAAATTATTAGCAGTTACGTACCAGGTAACCATAAACATGACATACCAAATGAAAAAATATCACCAATAAAGGCGCAGCTCTCCAATAACGTTACAATTGTAACATGGTATTTTAAAACTCTAATCGGAACTTACTAGGGCCATTTATTACTTTTACTTTAATCGAAGAGGACTCTTTTACGAACCTCGTTACACAGGCTTTATTACTGGGTGACACATAAAAGAGCCAGCCATGTGAAATTAAACTTTATCACGTGAAGCTTAAAGTTCAGAATGTGTTTAGCAGTTATCAAGGTGTTCAAGTTAGTAAATTCGACGTTTATTATGTAAGACATCTTGATTAGATCGTCTCTAGATTGTTATTTTGTTGGATATTTAATTAATTGACATGTGACGGTGAAGGGCCTTTAAAAGTGACCTATATATTCATAAAGGGTTTATTTCTGAAATGAAGTGTTCAACTTAATTGAACCTCCCTTTATTGTAAGGGTAAGTAATACTTAAGAGTTAAGACGCCATACTATGCGCGCCTAAAGTTGTCTTAAGAACAATTAGTGACGTTAATAAATATTAATTGCAAAATAAAGATTCCTGATATTTTTGTCAACCTATGATATCCACTAATTTGAGATTTAAAAATGTTTCGACAAATTGAGAACTTCCTCTTTTGTACAAGCTTTTATTTAACTTGCACTATTCGTATGTATGTTTGTAAGTTGTCCGTCAAACCATTTTTCGACTATTAGTGGACCAACTAAGGGTCGAAAAATGGTTTGCAAATTGGATAGTAAAAATGGTTTGCAAATTGGATGGTAAAAATGGTTTGCAAATTGGATGGTAAACATGGTTTGGAAATTGGATGTTAAAAATGGTTTACAAATTGGATGGTAAAAATGGTTTGGAAACTGGATGGTAAAAATGGTTTGCAAATCGGATGATAAAAATGGTTTGCAAATTGGATGGTAAAAATGATTTGGAAATTGGATGGTAAGAATGGTTTGAAAATCGGATATGATGGATTAAGCTGAATTTTTTTTAGAAGTCAGTTAAAAGCAGACTTTCAGAGATCTCGTTTAGATGAACCAGATATCAAATGAATAAGGAATACTTTAAAAGGCAAAAAATTGACATTTTTTTTTTATTTATCCTATTCTGTCTCACTGCTGAGCAAAAGCCTTCCACAAATCCTTCCATGCATCCTTTTCTAACGCCACCTCGATCCAACTCTTGCGGTATGCGTTTAGATCGTCTTGCAACCTCTTCCTCGGCCGGCCTTGGCGGCGCCGCGCCGTCCATCCTCAGACACCCACCGTGCGGAGAATGTTGCCCAGCGGTCACTGTGCATGCGGCTGAAGTCACCTGCCCAATCCCGTTTCAGTTTGGTAGCCTTTTTGCCTACGTCTAGGATCCCCGTTTTGGAGCGAAGCGTGGTGTTTCGTATTTTGTCAGTTTGTTTAACGCCTAAAATGCTGCGCTCCATTGCTCTTGGGCAAACCCCAAGGCGGAACTTTTGTAACTTGGTGAGAGACCAGGTGTAGCACATCCAGCACCGTAGGTTAGGACTTGTCAAATATTATATAATTATAATTATATAATATTTGACAAGTCATTATCAAAAGAGTGGGGTAATTGCGTAACATACTTACAAAAGCAGTGCCTTTAATTTTGTCAATTAAACAATATTCACTGCGTTATCAAGCAAAATTGATTTAGGGCTGATTTTTCCAAAGCCAGATAATTTTATCGGAAGAATAATTTTGATTTTTTGACAGTTATTCCATACAAAAACTGTCAGACGTCACTTCTATTCCACGAATAAAAACTACCTTTCGATTGAAAAATCAGCCCTTAGTTATCTAAAAGTAATGTCGGTAGAACCGGTGTTCAAAATGAATAAAATCATTTATGTGTTTAGGAAATTGATAAGATAAGATAAGACCGATAAGACCGCCCATTGTGTCACCCTTTGTAAAATTTCTATATTTATGTCTGTAATCTATATGGTGTACATAATAAAGAGTATTCTATTCTATTCTAATTGGTACCAATATTTTAACCAAATCAAAGTCACCTACTTCACTGTTACCTATATAATAAAATAAATAATTCGCATGTACCTACTACACAAATCGTTAAGGTTTTGTTTTTTTTTTTGGGTGGGAAATTAGCATATAACTTCTCCCGCTCTGGGCGGAGCGGGAGGGCGTGTCAGACTTTTACTGACTAAAACCCACCCGTGTTCCTTCAGTTGCTTGTGCCAAGGGCCACGGTAACTCTTTCGAACAACCCGCGACCCTGAAATCGGCAACTTGCCGATTCCAGGGGTAAGGTTTGAAGTGCTTAATTTTTTGGTCGTTAGGTTTTGTCTATACCTACTTTTTTCTTAGTCTGTGCCCTCATAAAATTATTTAATTCATTTTGAAGTTGGTATTTACTTTTTTTTAAGTTCAGATCAAAAAACAATCTGTAAACGGTTGTTCGTAAACACATCTACCCTATTTAGCAAGTTGTGGCTTTTTAAAAGTAGTTTGGGTCAAAATATCGATAGGGACACAATATGATAAACTATTGAACATCTTGCAAAAAGATTTTTGGTTATTTACATTATATTTGTACCTACTAAAACTGTCTTCAGATAGGTAGACCAAATCTCCCATCACAATGGGGAAAGGAGGTAGAAAAGGAAAAAAAAGCCGTTTGTTTACGAGTACTAAACGAAAAACGCATCAATTAAATAAAAAAAAAAACACGAGCTTGATTTCATGATACAAAAAATTGAACGCAAAAATCACTTGCTCCGCAATGTTTGCAACAAATTAAAAGCCCAGGGAAAAAAAAAAACAAACAACATCAAAGGCTTTGTACCAGTTGAACTAAGAAAAAAGGTTGAAGCAAACATTTTACGCTTGAGAAAGGCAATAGTTGGAGCAATGAATTATAGAAAGGAACTAGAAAATATTACGCACAGAGTCAAAGTAAAAAATCTGAAAATGGATATAACGAATAGCCACGTTTTTGGTGATCATGGAAATTGTGCATCATACTTTTGCAAGCCTGAACACTGACAAATAATACTTTGGAGCAATTAAGAATGTAATTGCCAAAATGGGCGGAAAAAGGGTTAATTTTACAGGAAGGGGGTCATATCAGACAAGATGTTATGGAGCAGTAACGTCTTGGAATAGCGAAGCGGCTATTTATTCAGGCATAATAATACAGGGCCACAGTGAAGGCAAATATACAATATAAATATGTATATAGAAAACAGCGTCCGCAACAAATCACAGAGATTTGCTGAAAAAGAAAAGTATTTTAATGACAGGAAAAAAAATAGACTGCACGTTTCAAGACAAAACGTTACAATTAAAACAGAATCATAATTACTTCCACCAAGTACAAGGCCAACTACACAGAACTCGTCTATATTTCTGTTATTTCATTTTATGGAGTCCCAAACGCTTGCTTTTTCAAAAAAATAAGGGGGGCGATGCATTCTGGGAAAAAATGGAACCATTATTAGACAAATTCTACCACCAATGCCTTTTGCCAGAAATTATTGATGGTCGCATACTAAGAAATAGACCAGTGGGAGAAAGAACGTCGTCATAAGTTTCGTTGATTACCTAGTATGAGATTACTGATTTACTGTTTTGTACTGATTTTTTTTGTAAATGAATTATTTATAGACATGCCATTAATTTTATTTTGTATCCGTTACCCATTAAAAAAAAGTATTTTATTTCCCACTAAAAAGGTTTGACTCTCGCCTATTTCCTCCGCCATTATTGGACCAATTTAAAAAAACATTTCATAAACTGAATAAAAAAATAAACAATAAACTGTGTCCCTATGTTTTTCTTTTTTCATTATTAGTTGTCAAATTTGTACACTAGGCTTCTGTTGACAGCGGTTTAAATCGGCCATTTTGAGCATTCTTGGAGGGTTCTAGTGCTTATAAAAATAATGTATCTGTACGGTCCAACCGTACAATTCATATATTTTTATGTAAAATAAGCAGTTTTGTACCGCGTGCACAATTTACTTTAGTTCGCGTTCGGTCTTCGCCGCGTGTACTCATTATCATAATATCGTAGCAGTTCGATATCTTAAAATCATCCTATCATTACCGATCACTTTTTTATTGATATAAGGCTATAGCTAATTGTATCAATTAGCTTATATCAATAAAATTATAATTATAAACTCTATCACATTTTATCATTTATAGTTGTCCCGTACAGTATCATCAAACAGAAAAACATAGGGACATACGAGTAGTTAATATTTATTATTCTGTAAAAAATCATTGCTCTATGGTCATTATACCAAAAAAAAAAACTGTCGAGAGCGTTTTTTTTGGAGAAAAGACAACCCGCATTTCCTCTTGACTAAACTTAATCAAAGTTACCAACTTAGATCAATTTATTCTCTATCAGAAGACGTAATGAGAATAAAATATGTACTTGACAGAGCGTGTTATGAAAAACTCCTGTTGCTACATAATTCAATGATAATGACAGGCCTGTTGGTCTAGTGGTCAGTGGCCCTGACTGCTATACCCAAGGTCGTGGGTTCGATTCCCACCTAGGACAAATGTTTGTGTGATGAGCACGATCATTTGTTCTTTGTCTGGGTGTAATTTATCTATAATATGTATGTATTTAGAAATATATATGTATGTTTATCAGTTGTCTAGTACCCATAGCACAAGCTCTGCTTAGTTTGGGACTAGATGGCGTTGTGTGAAAGTTGTGGACTATTATTATTATTATTATTATTCTTCATCATCCGTGCGATTCTGTAACCATCTCACCGTGAAAGCTTAGGTGAAGTGAGCGTGGAGTGAGCTGTGATTCGCTAGGGATTATCACTATTAAATGTTCACTTCACTTATAATTTCACGGTGAGATTTTTACAGAATCGATCGGCAGTTTGATTAATTAAAACTACGAGAATTGAGTTGGTTCATTTTTTAAGGATTATAATGGTGAATCAAGTCTAAATTTATGCAGTTTTCATGAGGTATAATTATACTGCTATAACTAGCTTTTGCTTGCGACTTCGTCCGAGTGAAATTTTTTACTCTCCCGCGAATCGCATCACCTGCCCACGCTATTACTTCGCTTAGCGTTTTTTCTGACTGGTTTTTGCTCAACTCCTAATAGCCTTAGCGTTATGTTAAGTCACTTATAGCATTTCACAAGAATTAGGGTATCAAATGCAAAAATATTTTTTCAAATCCGACAGGTAACTTCAGAGATTATCGCGTTCAAACAAACAAACAAATTCTTCAGCTTTATTATTGGTATATATTATATTTGTATAATTGCTGGTCGATAAGGTTTATAATATTAGAGCTAGCAATGATTTAGTTTTCTACACAAGATGATAAAATTGCTTAGGTACAGACGCCAGCACATTAAACTACCCGAAACTGTAAAAATTTTCCCAATCAAGTTTGAACCTAATGCTATATCGATAAAGTTGAAAATCTATTAAAGGAATTTGATAGGTTGTAGTAGCCTGATGTGCTGGCGTGTGTACATTCTGAGAGCGTTTCGTGTTTTTAGACAATATTTCTTTTGTGTTTATGTGCCGTGGATACTTTGAACGTCCTGATCTCGATTTTTATGTTGCCGTTACTTTAAGCTTGCTATGCAGTGAATCCTGCGGGGTAATTGCGTAACATACTGTCAGTACTTTCATTTTGACAATTCAACAACATTCATTGCGCTATTTACGTTGTTAAGCAGACAAATTTTCCGAACATATGAAGCAATACATACTCAGCCTATAATGTTCCCACTGCTGGGACACAGGCCTTCTCTCTGTGAGAAGGGGTGTGCCGTAATCTACCACGCGGGCCCAGTGCGGGTTGGAAAATGTCACAGGTCTTCGAATTTATGGTTCTAGAACATGCCGGTTTTTTTCCTCACGACGTTTTCCTTCAGCGTTTTGAGAAAGCGTCTAACTGGGTTCGAACCTACGTCACACAACTCGTAAGTCGCAGCCGTGACCACTGAGCCACCACTGCACTGCATATGAAGCAATGGGTCAGCAATACCTCAAAACATGTCTTTGTAGAAAGATTTTTAACATTCTTAGGCCCATTCCTGTATAATAGATTAAATAGAAAACTATGTCAAAATCAAAATCCAAAGTCATCCAAAACTAGAACACCTACTTATTGTCTAAAAATAGAACTGCTAACATGCTATTTTACTTTTATTTATCTAAGTTTTAATTTAGTTTTTATGTTAAACTCAGTGTTAATTTATTACATTAAGTATTCATGCACTTTCTAGCCTGAAGCACAGGTTCAACCTAGTTCAGGCAAATTAGCAACTGTGCTCTATTATAATTGTTAAGGTATTAATTGTAAGTGTTTCCCCTTTTTATAAATAAACTATTTATAATTATATTATTATTATAATATCCTTCAAAATGATTCAGATTGTGATTATTTGTTACGTAATTAAAGTGCAGGTTGCTTTACGTTTGGGCAGCTTACACTACGCAGTAGTCCAATAATCATATTCACATGATTTGTACAAAAACATGAATACCTTCCAAAATCCTTTCAGCTCGGATACTTAAAAAAATGACGGTAGATCTTTCTTACATGAATAAACATGTTCTGTAAGGTAGAAAAAAATGTTCGGCTCAAAGTTAGCGGGGTACCATGTGTAATAGCAATGTTTATGTGTCCCGGCTTCACTCGCCCCTTGTAATTTATGAGTCGCCATAAAAGCGAGTTTTAGGTCGCTTTACTTGCCATGATTTGCATTTTTTTCTTTGGAACACGTGTTGATGGTCGTATTTGCATATCAGAAAACTTTTTCTATGTATTTTTTTGTATTTTCGTTAGCATAATATTAACGTGTCGGATGGCTGCATGGTGGCTTTTTCTTGTCTATTTGTCTTTTTATTTGCTTTTGAAGTGCCTAAATTAATTTTAGTCGTTTTGTATACTTTCTCTTTCAAGCGTTCCGGGGATGAACGAACTCCTCTCTTTCATCCTTTTTCCACATGCTTGCAGCATTTTACTATAATAAAAAAAAAAAACTATTTAAAGATTATCTCTTCTATCGAGGTCACTATTACGTCTGCTTATTTCACGTGTTTTTTGTGGTTCTGTTTTTGGTTTGGTATCACAAATATGTGACACATGTTTGAATACACCTGTTTTTTTTGCAGTAGATTTCTGAGTGAATGATGAATGAGGAAATAATAATAAAAAGAAGGTTCAATAATAACAAATACTCTGTAATGTAAAAAGGTTAGAGGTATGTTGTCTTTCCTTTAGTTTTTCTTAATTTAGTATATTTTCATGAATTGTGTATGTGCGTTGAATATCTGCTTTTCATACAAGCTCTCTGGTGTTTGACAAAACAATCTCAATCTCAAATATGTTTTTTGGGATTTTACCACGCAGCTAAACAATATTTCGTGTACAATATTTCTACTGTCCTAATTTCTCTAACAACAAAACCTCATTGCTCTGTAAATGACCCCTTAAACTACTGACCATACCATACGAACATAGGGCTGCATCTCAATAAACCATCGTCGCTAGATGTGGCATCGCAAGCCGTGACGTAACGTTAAGGGTGGGTTCTCATTTATTATTCCTTTTTTTATGACGCATAAATTCCACTGCGTGCTGTAATCGGACCTTATATTTCACAAATCTGCATATTTTTTACGTGGTTCCCATTGGATTTCGGTGCGTTATGAGGAAAAGTGAGAAAGTTGGTAAAGAACAAAGAAGAGTTTTGGTTTGTGTAAAGTAGGGTTGCCCCAGTTTTGGTTGAGAATTCTTTTGAAAATAAATTGAATTTATTCTTGAAATCGTTTGAGTAATTACAGTATTCATTTATGAAGTAAATGACACGAAGATGATTTTTCAATTACACAAAAAATGGCATTTCATAAATTTTTGGCGAAAAGGACATCAGACGGGCAGTTCCCATAGTTTTAAGAACGTTCGTATTTTAATCTCATTCTCTATGAGTCAAGAATACCTTGAATTTACTGATATTTGGACGACATTTTGACATTGATTGCCCCAGTAACAATAGTAATGCAACAGAGGCATTATACTTATGCCCGTATTTCAGAACCTCACTTAAGATTTTGAATATTTTTCGTTACGGGAATTGTCCTTCTGTTGTGCCTACAGGTTAATTTGTTTCAAACTATTTCCAGATAATGAGTAGCAGCATAGGTTTCATTTACCTTTATCTAATATTTTTCAGGCAATAAACTCATCATCTGCGTAGCCTTTTCGCAACTATTTTTGGGGACAGCTCCCAGTGTAACCAGATGCAGCTTAAAACCAGTATTTTACGTGAAGCGTTTGCCCGTCTGACGTCCACAACCCAGTTACTGGGTTATACGATACCCCTTAGTAAGACTGGTTGTCAGACTTTCAGATTGACAGCCGGGACCAACAGCTTAACGTTCTTTCCGAGGCACGGAGGGGTCTTGATATGTGATATGTAAATATCGTCACACCCATCTACGGACCAACCTCGGTAAACATAGCTTAACATGATCGTTCAACCAGTGCGGCTGTTATTACTCACTGCTTCACTGCCACAAAACCTTCTTTGAAGAAGTATGCATTTTAATTGATAGACATTTGATTATAACTTTTTTTTTTTAAATTATTGTTAATGATATTATAATACAGAGGTGTTACTTAACTCTAAATTCGCCAAACTTTTACGTTTGTTGGCGCGAGGATCTTTCTTTGTAACTCTATCTATCCTCCCATTTTCCCTCTTGATCTATGCCCTATCTATATTATTTTATTTCTATATCAAATTGAAATGCCAGTAGCTCAGCAGCGCAGAGAACAGTCGATTGCATCGTGCAGAGTGTAATGTCTGTCTGCTGTGTGAGAAACTACCGCCGCTGTACGCCTGGTAGACAAATCGCTCCCTCAAATGGAAGATTACTGTAAAGCCGGGACTGTATTACACCGAAGTGAATACACTAAAAAAAAACAACCAATACGAACGGTGTGGACGATCGAAATAGCAAGAACATAGAAAAGAACCGAAAAAACAGTTGAACCCCTCCAAAAGACTCACGGGTGAAGCTCGTCCTGAACCACCTGGCCACGACGTTGTTAAAAAAATTCCCATCCATAGATAAATATCACCCATCTCTCCATTAGTCCAATGCACTCTAGGATGCTTGTTCGGTACGGCTCCTATCCTAAGGGCACGTCTTCCCTATCATTACAGTGCCTCCTGATCTACTCCTTGATATGCAATGGCCTCTGTAGCACCATGAAACATGAAGCTACAGGGGCTAGTGCTATTCTCAGGGTTCATTCGAGTGAGATTTTTAATCGAGTAGTCAAACCACGCTGGAATCGGTGCATTTCATTCATTCATTCATAACGGTATGGACGATCGACTGATCTGAGTTGACCAATGTCTTTCTACAACTATGTTTGAGGTATTCCACTCAGAGCACTGATTTCATAAGCACTTGACCGAACCGCACCTGAGCACTTCAACACTAACCGCACTAAAAGAAAATTATGACAAGTTCATTGTGTAAATACCAAGATGGTCTACGATCGTCATTTTTAATTCAAAAGCGAGGTGATATTGATAAGTTTATTTCAGTAAGGGCTGATTTTTCAATCGACAGATAATTTTTATTCGTGGAATAAAATTAACGTCTGACAGTTTTTTCATAGAAGAACTGTCAAAAATTTCAAATTATTTCTCCGATAAAATTATCTGGCGTTGAAAAAATCAGCCCTAAATTAATAATCTACTAGTTTTTGTTGGCATAGTAGAATCACTTTCATTCAGGCACATTATGATGAGAAAGTCCATTCACGGAACATACCTACTCAGCTGCTACACGAAGAACATTGCGAAGCTATCAATGTTATCCATGTTCTACTTTACAATTTTCTGATTTGTAGTAGATATTCCAAGTCATAGTGTATACTTTATTTTACTCAAGGCCGTTTTAAATGATCATGTTACACTCCAACTACAACCCTAACAAATAATTCAATTACGCTCGTCCCGTCTCTACGGTGTGACAGTCAGTCCAGTTAAGCTTACGTCCTTAGATATCCTACCGCGCAGAGTGAGGCTAGTTTTATTGTTTGTACTGCTCGTTTTATGAGCAATTCATGAGCAATTTACTTGACAGTGCCGACGAAATAAGGTGCCGAATAGCTAATGGATGGTGCCAAGCTTAAAGTCTTTTTGAGGTGTTTAAATTTTACTTGAGCACATTGACTTTGCGATTTAAGTCAGGATAGGACTTGAAATAATGTTTATTGGTACTTGAGGTAAGAAAGTGAAATAGTTTAGGTTAGTTTGTACATATTTTTACTTTGAAAATCTGCACCAGTAAAATTATTGTGATGTTGTGACGTGGACGTCCAGGATAGTACCGTCACGTTAGAAATTATAAAAGCGCACACTGGCTGATCTTTTTATAACGTGATATTTATGGCCGATTCCTACAAGTTACGGACAGTTATTTGTTAAAATTAATATTCTTTTAGACCAATAATGAAGCAAATACCTCATAGCTTTGCGTAGTAGACCCTCCCAAACATAAATAGTTCTTCCCCAACCCAGTTACTGGGTAATACGATACCCCTAGGTTAGACTGGTTGTCAGACTTTCGGGCTTCTGACTAACCGTAACGACTGTCAAAGATCTAGGAATGACAGCCGGGACCAACGGCTTAACGTGCTTTCCGAGGCACGGAGGGGTCTCGGTATGTTAAGATGGTAACCCATCCCCAGACCAACTGCGGAAAGCGTAGCATAACCTGATCAATCGACGTGTGCGGCTGTTATTATTTAGCCACGGGCCCCCCTCCATACGTAAATAGCTATGACAGGTAAAATTAGCTTACGAATCTATTTATATACCCAGTTTGACAGTAAGAAATTCTACCATTGGTAAACAAAACGATTCGTTTTCTTAAAGGAATCGAGCATAAGTAGCAAACACGAAGGCAAGAAAAGGAAGAGTAACAGTCCTATGCACAAAAACAATTGAACAGCTAAGGCACCATAGGCCAAACAACAGACTCGATCCAGTCCAGGTACATGGACACTCTGGAGTATATTCCAGGTAGGTTGGGCAGCGCGCAGCCGATGCCGAATGACGTCACGCCGAAGATGTAGTGCATGTTGCCTTCCGACGTTACCGGGAGAGGAATATGTACTTGAAGAGGCCCACCGGAGTCCCCCTTAAGAGGAAATTGATTAGCGTTAAGGCAGTTAAAAGTGAGGCATAACTAATCTGGGTTGGTGAAATGAAATGAAATTATTTATTCTATAAATAGGATATCGGAATCACTTTATATTTACACGCCATATAAAAAAAAAGGTAAATGGAGTCGACATTTCCTATCTGACTACCCTTGAGAAGAAATGGTGAAACCAACTTACGGCTCAGTCTTTTTTAAAGTCCAGACCAGTTTTCAACGGATTTTTCGTCTTGCTTTCTTCATAATGAAATTGAGGAAAGAACCACGCAGGTTGGAGTGAACCTGTCCTGTAAGCATTTATCAGAAATCGTGTAACTTAACTCGGAATTTAAGGAGCTCAATAAATTACACTATAGCCACCACCATGGTCTGAAATCTAAATAGACATTATGTGTGTGACAATGTGATGTACAGTTACATCTCCTAAATTTTCGTTCTAAACTTTGACGCTGCGTCATTACATGAATATTCAAAAAACTGCAGCGCCTGCGTGATTTTGGTTTGAAAGAACTACTAACTACTTTATGTTGTCTTGTCTGTTGACTAAAGAGAAGAAGAATAGCAATTAAAACCATTATCCCTCATCATTTACATAATTGACTCTTCAATTTTAAACGCGTTAGAAAAAAAAAACATTTTATTTAGCTGTAAGTCTTCCAAAGTCATTAAATAAATATTGCCGTAGTTACTTCGTCATAATCATCACCAGCCTACACCAGTCCACTGCTGGGCATAGACCTCCCCTGGTCCACGCAATCTCGATTTTCGGCAACTCTCATCCAGCTGCTACCCACCATCCTGCGAAGACCATCGTCACAGTTACTTGACAGGCATCAACTCCTCCCTCCAGCTTGCCAGCACAGATCTGGTTATCTCTGACGCCGCACCAGTTCCTGTTACAGGAAGGCCTCAGCAGCATGTTGCAGACTGTGGTGTCTATAAAGTCTACCACTGCGGATTGCAGTTCGGGGGAGGTCGTCCGGCCATCTGTAGCATAGAGTTTACTTGTAATATTTAAAACTGCCGGTCGATTCTGTAAAAATCTCACCGTGTCACACAAATCATAAGTGAAGTGAGCACTTAATAGTTTTAATCCCTAGCAAATGACAGCTCACTTCACGCTCACTTCACCCAAGCTTTCACGGTGAGATGGTTACAGAATTGCACGGCAGTTGATGTAGAACTGAAATTATCCGAATATCATAAAGCTGAAGAGGTTGTTCGTTTGAATGCGCTAATATCTGGAACTGTCAGTCGGATTTAAATAATTCTATTATGTTTTGATATGATTATTTTTGAATTTGATAGCCCAATTCTCGAGGAAGGTTATCATCACGCTCCGACCGTTAGGAGCCGAGCAAAAAGAAAAAACTTTGAAAGAACGCTAAGAAAAAACGAAATAACATGCGACGAGGTGGGTCGGGGGAACAAGAAATTTCACACGGGCAATGAAATATTGTAAATATTTATACCCTTGAAACTTGTAGTAGTAGCATGTACATTTTTTACTTGGGTCATCAGCCAACTTACTAAGTACAGAGTACAGGGTGACAGGGACGTCGACGCGCAAACTGTAACCAAACATAATCAGCACATGATTCAAGACCCTATCGCGTAGATTTTTTTTGTCAGTTGTCAATAAAAAATCTGTTGTCTCATAGAACCTACGTGGCCAAAATGTATTATTTATTTTTATTATATTTTGTAAATTACAATTTTCTTATACTTAAACAAAGCACACAATTAGACCTCTGGGGTCTGTCTTAGCATGCCATGGCCTGAGATTTGATCAACGCGCCATTAACAGTTAAGTTATAATCGAGTATGGAACAGCTAATTTGTTTTTTAATAACCGACGAAAAATTTCAACGCAAGGGCTTCAGAATCATGTACTGAATACATGGTAAGAGATTGTGCGGCGATGTCCATGGCTACCCTGTATGTATAGTTAATTTGGACACACGAGATATCATCATATAACCTTTTGGATCTATATGTAAAAGTAAGTACGAAATATTATCGTGGCGAATATTTGAAAGTTTATCAAATCAATTGGAAATGGTGATTATTTTAATCAAATAAAATATGTATTTTCTGATGATCAAAATCGCTCGCAAATGCATAAAATCGATCTTACTTAATAACCAATAAATGAACATAAACACATTGTAACGAGGCAATTGGTAGGAAAAACAGTATTATTGGTAGTATTGGACACACACGATTATTATCATTAGACTTCCATGCAAATTGCAAAGCTGGAGCAAGGAAATCAATTTTCCACAGAAAGTAATATGATTGCTGACGTACTTTAGCCTTCTTGTGTCTTAAAAACTAGAGGACAACAACATAACAAACAGGATGTGAGAAGGAGATAAGATACAGTATCAGCGGGGTAATTGCGTAATACACTAAAAGTAGCAGTGGCTTTCATTTTGACAGTTCAACAGCATTAATTGCTTTATTTACGTTGAATGTTTGTGTTATATTTGTTACTTAATCACGCATAAACAGCTTAAGGGATTTAGGTGAAATTTGACACACGGATAGTTTATAATCTAGAATAATACATAGGATACTTTATATCCCGGTAGTACGTTCCCATGACATAATTTTTGACATCGAGTTGGGCAAAGTCGATGGCAAAAGTTAGTACAAAATAAACCAAACAACTTCCTACTAGATTCCACAACGCCCCAACCTGTCAGGGTAGCCTCCGTCCCCAGGCTGCTGGTGTTGAACCTGGTCCACAAACACGCTGGCTGGACGTACTTGCTGAACACCACATGGTCTTCTAGCTCCATCAGAGCTAGGTCGTAGTATTTCTTCGGTGGATGGTACTTTGGGTGCACTAGGATGTTGATGATCTTGGCGTCTGTTGGTAGGACGCCGTTTGTGTACTACAACACGAAAATAACGTCTTAAATCCTTGGAAAACGTACCTACATGTAAATTGAAGGGGATCGTGATCAAATATATAATAGGTAGGTATGGTAGGCATCAAGGGACATCTTCTTTGCTACAGAAAAAGACTTGAAAAAATGACCAAAATGAAAGAATGCCAGATTATCCCAAAAGTCAAGTGGAGATTGTAAGATAGATCAGTATTCAAATATGGATGGAAGGACGGTTTTAAAATATTCATACAACTAACCACATCAATAATATTTATGTCCCCCATCCTGATGATCTTCGGCACAGAATCGGCAATAGTCGTGTCTCTGTCAGAAGCGCGAGAGCAATGACCCGCCGTCAGCACAAACTTGGAGCTGATGAGGGAGCTGCCGCATTTGAACACCCATGTGCCTGATGACGCCTGCCAGCCTATGGCTCCCTGGTGGCAATTACCGTAATTTTAAGAACGTTCACAGTCTGATCTCAGTCTCAATTTGTCAAAAATACGTATAGTTTCCCCTATGAATTTCCCCACATATTTGACAAGAGTTTTTGACATTGATTGTCGCTGAGATGAGATTACGACTTGAATTTAAACTTTTTTTAAAGTACGAGAATTGGCCTTATGGTATATTGATTTAAACAAAACATTGAGTGAATAGGAACAAAAAAAAGATAATGATAGAACTACTTCCTTTTATGGCCACCAGCACGCGTAATGACCACCATAGAAAGGGGTTTTGTCAACGGAAGAATAGAGAAAATGATTGTTGATATATTTCTACCGTCTTAAGCATGGGGAAGAGAATTGCTTCCATTCTTCAGTCGACAAAAGTCTGCAATGTCAAGCTTGATGATCAATTTAATTTTTCTCTACTTTTGACACATGGGGGTAGAAAATCATTTTTTCTCAACGTGTGTGAAATAGTCTATATCACATTAGTTTTGGACAACTATCTATATTGATTTTAAAATCTACTCCCGGTTGCTGTGGAAACAATAAATAATAATAATAATAATAATAATAATATTTCACAACTTTCACACAACGCCATCTAGTCCCAAACTAAGCAGAGCTTGTGCTATGAGTACTAGACATAAATGTCTAGGTGTAAATGTCTTTATCTGCATAAAAACGCGAGTCTACGGGTCACCCCGTGCTCGGGCAGACAAGATGTCGAGTTGGAAAAAAGCACTCACACTGGAGCAAGTAGAGAGAATCGGTACCGCTATGCGAGCAGGTATGTTATTAATTGTATTGCCAAACGAATTCACAAACACGAATTTAAGATACTTACCATGTGTGGAAACTCGCCTGGTTCAGCTTCCCACCCTCCAATAGCACCAACAACGATAAATTGTGTGTTTTTTTCCAGTGCTAAACTACCTGCCAAAAAAGGAGTACAACATTATTAACAAACCTGGAAAGCACCGCCTGCCCAATGGGATTTCTCATCGGCAAAAGTGACGAACTTTCCTACTGTTTTTAACAAAATTGGGTAAAAATTCGTCTATTTGTTTGTTTTGTTTTTGTTTCATCATCTGCCTAGCCTTTTCCCAACTATTTTGGTATCGGCTTCCAGTCTAACCGGATGCAGCTGAGTACCAGTATTTTACATGACCTCCACAACCCAGTTACTGGGTAATACGATACCTCTTGGTAAGACTGGTTGTCAGACTTTCGGGCTCCTGACTACCCGTAACGACTGTCAAAGATCCACGAATGACAGCCGGGACCAACGGCTTAACGTGCTTTCCGAGGCACGGAGGGGTCTTGGTTTGTGAAGATGGTCACCTATCCACGGACCAACCGCGGCAAGCGTAGCTTAACCTGATCGATCGACCCGTGCGGCTGTTATTACTTAGCCACAAGCCACTCTAAACTTAAAAAGTAGGAATATGCCGCCACAGCATATTCCTACTTTTAAATAGGGATAGAGCACTGTCTTACTTGTTTCACTGATCCGTCGTCCCGTAGCACTAAAGTTAGGCTTTGGTGGGTTGTAGGGTGAGCAGAGTTCCTGAATTCTTACATTTGTGACTGTAGGGTTCGTTGTAGAGGCTGGAACAGCCTGGAAGTGTTTTATACGAAATGGAGTGAGAATGGAGAATGTCAGAAAGTTATAATAAGATAAGTTAATGTTCTAAATCACAACTTTGTGGAATCTTGCGATATTAGTAATATTATAAACGATTACTTGCAGTTGCCTCGGGAACTTCGTATCCCCAAACCCATTCTTCACTCTGCTGAAGAAAATACTATACATAAACACTCCACATTTTTTACAACTTCCTTCGTTAACTTTCATGTATTATTAGACTAGCTGCGCCCCGCTGTTTCACCCGCATAAGTCTCGATCCCGTAGGAATATCGGGATAAAAAGTGCTATAGTCCTATGTGTTAATCCCGGTTATAAACTATATGTGTACCAAATTTCATCCAAATCCGTTCAGCCGTTTGAGCGTGGAGAAGTAACAAACATACAAACACACACTCACAAATTTCCGCCTTTATAATATTGGTAAAGTGTGATATTGAATGTACGGTTATTGACTTGATGTCACTTAAATCTTTGAAATCTAATCTCAGTTAACGAGGTTTGAGAATTCCCAGTAACAGAGGTATTTCAATGCGAAAGTGGCGAGACTTAATTGTAATTATCAATTACAGAGGTTTGTCACATATCCAGGGCCCACTTAACCAGGTTTCACTGTATTTTAAAGGATTGGCCTAAAATTGCAAAAGACAGGGAAAAGTGGAAAGAGAAAAGGAAGGCCTTTGTCCTGGAGACACAAGTCGAAATGATACGGATGTATCATTTTAGATAATCACTTGCTTGGGTATGAAACATGTTGCCGCTCGGCTAGTTCCATAAGACCTCAATTTTCTCCAAAAACTCAATCGCATAAGAGTCGCTGAGGACATGCTAGAACAAGTAAAGTCCGACCCAACATACATGAAACGCATTGTTACAGGTGACGAGACGTGGGTTTACAGTTTGACATGCAAACTAGTCAACAGGCTTCGGAGTGGCGCGTTCCAACTGAACCGAAACCGAAAAAAACCACGGCAAAGTCGATCAAAAGTCAAAGTCATGTTGACTGTTTTCCTTGACTGTCGCGGTGTTGTGCACTCGGAATTTTTGCCGGTCGAAAGTCTACGAAGTCGGGGACAGAGCGATGCGGCTCAAGTGGAGTTGGGCAGGATATCTGGCTAGACGAAGAAATGGCCGATGGTGTAAAATTGTGTCCGAATGGTGGCCAAGGTTGGGCCAAAGAAACCAAGGCAGTCCAAACGCGCGCTTGGTTGACGATATAGTTAAAGTCGCGGGAAACACCTGGATGAGAGACGCACAGAACCAGGAACTGATATCGTTAACGTCGCGGGAAACACCTGGATGAGAGACGCACAGAACTAGGAACTATGGCAGAAGAAAAGGGAGGCCTAAGCTCAGCATTGGGTGATTCCGGGCTGAAATAATGATGATGATTGTAAGTTTGGAAGTTCCACTTTTTTCACTGTCGGTATTCAACTGGGCTTGGTCTACAATCGACAACACACTTTTTATTGAACTAAAATAACTTTGTATTTGAATACACTTGGCAATGATTTATTAATAACTAGCTGTGCCCACGGCTTCGCCCTCTTGGTATGTCGAAAAAGAAAAATAGTACAATATGTCCTTCCCCAGGGCTCAAAGTATCCTCATACCAAATTTCATCAAAATCGGTTTAGCCGTTATCAATTAAAAAAGAAGGTTTTTTGTTATAAGTATCGTATATAATTTCATATGCATTAAGTAAAAACACACGCTTGAATTTTATTTATTTCTATATAAATTGCTGTGTTTTGGTTTGGAGGGACACGTTTTAGCCGCATCTCTCGGGTGGGAACGCGTCTGTGAAGCCTGCCACGTATCCCTTATGCAGCAGATGTCTTTAAGCAGCATAAACACTTTGTATCGGGTGGGCCGTCAGACTGTTTGCCATAAAAAAAACATAAAAGATAACAATAATAATATATATATTTTTTCTTAATAATTAATTATCACTACATAGTATAAAACAAAGTCGCTTCCCGCTGTCTGTCCCTATGTATGCTTAGACCTTTAAAACTACGCAACGGATTTTGATGTGGTTTTTTTTTAATAGATAGAGTGATTTAAGAGAAAGGCTTATATGTATAATACATACATAATATAGTAGAGAAACACCGATAATTTTAGAGATTTCTAATGTGATGTCGTAAATAAACACTTTTTTGGCGCTTACATTGCAAACGCTGGCTGAGCCCTACGAGATAGATCAAAATAATGTACTACAGTATTATACACCTTAAAAAGGTCTACAAAAAAATCCATAATGGTATATGTCTATCTCTTAGGGATAACCCACAATAACGATTTTTTATCCTATACTTTTTACGAGAAATAATGGCTCTAAAATTATTAGTGTTTTTCTACTATATTATGCATGTATTATACATATAAACCTTCATCTTGAATCACTTTTATCTATAAAAAAAAAACCGCATCAAAATCCGTAGTGTAGTTTTCAAGATCTAAGCATACATAGAGACAGACAGACAGCGGGAAGCGACTTTGTTTTATATGTACTATGTAGTGATCAGCATTGCACCCGTGCGAAGCCGGGGCGGGTCGCTAGTAAACGTATATAAAAACGATATTTGAACTACAATGCGGCCGACGAGATGCATTCTTGACACCTGTCAGTTTCATACAAACGAATACGTGTTTTGCGAATTTGATGTTTATTAGTTACTAGAATTATCGCATTGACAGGTGTCAGGAACGCATTCTCTCGACGGCCGTACTGTTGTACGAGTATATTATAGTATAATTTTCAAAAACACGTAAATGGTTACAATCAGATTTTTGATTTTCCACAGCTTTAGTTTGAAGTCGCAAGCGATAATCGTTTATTTTCACAAAAGTCATTATCCCCAAACAGCAGACTCGATCCAGTCCAGGTACATGGACACTCTGGAGTAGATCCCAGGCATGTTGGGCAGCGCGCAGCCGAAGCCGAATGACGTCACGCCGATAATGTAGTGCATGCTGCCTTCCGTCGTGATTGGGAGAGGAATTTGTACCTGAAGAGGTCCGCCGGAATCACCCTGGACAGTTAAGTAGTCTTAATTAAATAGTCTGTTCCTGAATTAATAAACCAATGCAAATAATATGTAGATCTTTGACAGTCGTTCCGGGTAGTCAGAAGCTCGAAAGTCTGACAACCAGTCTTATAAAGAGGTATCGATTACCTAACTGGGTGAAGGAAGTCAGATAAACACCCGCTCCATGTAAAGTACTGGTATTCAGCTGCATCCAGTTAGACTGGGGCCGACCCCAACATGGTTGGGAAAAGGCTAGGCAGATGATAATTGCGTTTTCACGAAACTAAATCTGATAACTAAACTAATTACCTGACAGGCATCGACTCCTCCCTCCAGCTTGCCAGCACAGATCTGGTTATCTCTGACGCCGCACCAGTTCCTGTTACATGACGGCTTCAGCAGCTGGTCGCAGACTGTGGTGTCTATCAAGTCTACTACTGCAGCTTGCAGTTCAGGAGAGGTTGTTCGGCCAACTGTAACATTCTGGGTTTGTAATACCTGGTCAAATTCAGCCAAAAATATATTATATAAAGATTGCCTATATGAATGTGGATGTCAAAATAGTCAAAACCTGTAATATTTTTAACACAGGGAGAAAAGGTTATGTTTGTGCCCGTGGTGATGTATACAAAGCGGAGACGATAATCAATTAAACTGCGTATATCTAATGCCGTTCCCAGTCAATCAATCAATCAATCAATTAATAAAATAACAAATAATTCAGAAAATCATAGCCAATCAATCATAAAACAATTTCATGTTTATACCATCTTTTAGAACTAGGTAATGTACAGACGCCAGCACATCAAGCTACCCGAAAATGTCAAATTTTCCCAATTAACTTTGAACCTAATGCTATAGCGATAAAGTTGAAAATCTATTAAAGAAATTTGACAGATTGTAGTAGCTTGATGTGCTGGCGTCTGTACATTTATTTTATTTCTTATTTTGGTGTTTGTTTCTTTATTTGTATCTAATCGTAAGATGCACCGGTTGACGTCATCACGTCAACGCCAGCTGTCACTGAAAACCAGCGCTGGGGCACTGTCTCGTATATGGTCTTAGCATTATGCTGAGCGATGGCCGTTTTGCGTGGATGTGATGTGACGCATGTTTTCCCTCAACTTGTTATTTTTTGTGTTTGTGTTCTTTTTATGCGTCATGTTATTATATATGTATACATAATGGTAAAAAAAAAATAAAGAAGGTTTCCATAGATCCCCTTTAATTTTTAACTGTATTTTTTTTGCTGCAATAGCGGCAATAGAAATACACACTATGTGAAAATTTCAACTGTCTACCTTTTACAGTTCATGAGATAAAACACGCTGACAGACAGACGGACGTACGAACGGACGGATGGACGAACGGACGGATGGGGAATTACGGACGGAGTTTGTTGCGCCACTTCTTCTCCCCAGCGAAAGCACTAGGAAGTGGTGCAGGGCGGGCGTTTTGGGGGCGTCTTTTGTAATTTTGACGTTCGAAAAGTGCTGATTCTCAGCCTAGTTTGAATAAATGACTTTTGATTTTGATTGATTTTGATGAACAGCAGAGGCTTAGTAATAGGGTCCCGTTGGCACTTTTTGGACACGGAACCCTAAAATCAGCATCATTAGTTAAGGTTATTAGACACACATAGTCATCATTAGACTTGTACACAAATTGCAAAACTAGGAATCGAACCCAAGACAGTAAAGTTATACATAAAAAACAAAGCCAGTTCTTACCAGTTTCAACAACGCCCCACCCTGTCAGGGTAGCCTCCGTCCCCAGGCTGCTAGTATTGAACCTGCTCCACAAACACGCTGGCTGGATGTATTTATTGAACCCCACATGGTTTTCTAACTCCATCAGAGCTATATCGTAGTACTTCTTCGGAGGGTGGTACTCTGGGTGCACTAGTATGTTGATGATCTTGGCGTCTGTAGGTAGGACACCGTTTGTGTACTACAACAGGAATGAATATAATAGAATAATCAGCCTTTAATGCTTCCACTGCTGGGACACACGCCTCCTCACCTCGAGAGGCAGTGGGCTGTCATCTACAACGCGGGCCCAGTACAGGCTGGTCGATGTCAGATGTCTTCGAATTTTTGGGTCTCAGATGATGTGTTAACCATTTTGACAGCAGCGGTGATGAAATTATTGACACAAAGTAAAGTGCCCTACATCTCGTAAACAGAGGCCGTTACCTCTGGGCTACCACTGCTGCACTGCATATGATGTTCTCGTGAAAATATAAACATGATTAGATATTTTGTTTTTTGATACATTAAATTAAAAATTCAAGACCAAAAGAAGTCGGCAAGATTTGTTATGCTTCAGAAAAGATATCCTAATGAACGCATACCAAATAAGGTATACAGAAAAACCGAATCGAGATGGTATGACAAATTTCTATTAGGGTAAGTATGTAGGGCTGATTAAATAAGGCATAAAACTGACCACGTCAATAATATTCTTGTCTCCCAATCTGACGATCTTTGGCACAGTATCAGTAATAGTCGGATCTCGGTCAGAAGCGCGAGAGCAATGAGCCGCCGTCAGCACAAACTTGGAGCTGATGAGGGAGCTGCCGCATTTGAACACCCATGTGCCTGATGACGCCTGCCAGCCTATGGCTCCCTGGTATTTTGGTTAAAGCACATAATAAGTTAGATTTGAGTGAAAATAAGGGTCAGGCCGTAGATGAGGCAAGGGGTTAGAACACACTTACCATGTGTGGAAACTCGCCAGGCTCAGTTATTCGTCCTCCTATTGCGCTTAGCGTTGGCATGTAGTTTGGATCAGAATTTTTCCTTTTTCTCATACCTGCAAAAATAATTTACAATCGCTCGTCAGGGGTGCCTACTATGCGGACGGCGAGCAATGGGCAGTTCGCCGTCCGGTAAGGACCAGGCCCGGGTCGACGGTGCGCTGTGTTCCACGCGCGCTTCAAAGAGATGTCAGCAATAACTGACGGGGTCTACTGGAGCCGATGCTTGCCAGGGTCGCGCCCTCCCGCTCCGCCCAGAGCGGGAGAAGTTATTTGATAATTTCCCACCCAAAAAAAAAAGTGTCCCTACTATGCACTTGTTCGGATCGGCAGGATTTGGCACAGCCGGGAGGCAAAATCGAATGTTCACGATTTAATCAGAAACGACGTGGAAGAACCAAGGTAACTGACATAGCCCGAAGAATTGCCAAACTTAAGTGGCAGTGGCAGGGAACATTGTTCGAAGAACAGATGGCCGATGGGGCCATTCTGAAGTTCACTTTCATAAAAAAGACAAAAATAATAGTTGTCACTTACATTCTTCTAATCTTTGAGTTCTTTCGTGTCTAGTATTTAGTTCCCAAATGTATTCGTAGCATTCTGGAACAAGACAGAAAAACATTTAAACGAATCAATTTAGTCTATTCAAATGTATGTTTCAAATTGATATTATTTCAAGTTAAGCAAATATCAAATTTATCTTCGGCTTAAAGAACTTTATTTCCCATTAAGACAATCGTCACTTACATGAGAACAATAAATCTTATTACTAATTATATTATATCAGTGCGGGTAGAAGAAAACAAATAAAAAATAAAAAGAAGTATCATTGACAACAAAATTGGAAGCGAGTTCACTGCATTCTTAAGATCTTATCTTAACGGTCATTAAGTTGATTTCAGAGTGACTAGCACTATTGAAAAAGTTATCAATATTTTGAAGTTGTAGCGTAAACTGAACTTTATTGTGTAGGAATTACTTTTCCATAAACTCATATTTGTTTACAGTTTTGTCAAATAAATCGCGAATGCAGTTTAGAAACTTTTATTAAACTTACATATGTTAAAACGCCTGTATTCCCTGAAGGGTTGGGCAGGGTTACCTAAAGTACCCACATTTTATAGCTATTCAGAAATTTTAGATGGAAAAGCTCAATAACACCCTTGCCCGACCCGGGAATTGAACCCTGGACCTCATGCTCAGCAGTAGCTCTTGCTATCACTAGACCAACGAGGCAGTCAAACTTTTACTTCTTTTGAACAAGAAATTTCACGCGGATGAAATCGTGAGCTTAAAAAGTCTTGTTTGAACACATTTATTTATTTATGTAAACTTTTCGCACAAAAGGTACAAAGGCGGACTGACTAACCACCATCCAACCACCAATCACCACCTGGTGGTGGTCCATTAACCACCATTAACTTACTTATATCACAGATGCGTCGTCCAGGTGCACTAAAGTCAGGTTTCGGTGGGTCGTAAGGCGTGCAGGGGTCTGTGATTGTATCATGTGTCCTGTCTGGATTAGCTGGAACATCCTGGAAAAGTGACTTTAGATGTCTCTAAGTACTTTTAAGTTTTTGGTTAGTATTTTTTTAAAAATGGGATATAGGTGCCTTATTTTGTGTATATCTATGTATAATCCATCCATTATTTTGAAGATCGCATCTATGGTTCGTTATTTAACCCCAGAAACCAATCTGACTGTTGTAGTGTCAGACTTCTATACTAAAAACGCAAACACAAAAGACTTAAATGTCAGATTTGTCTCTGGGATTAAAAAATGAACTTTAGTCTAAGTACCTACTCATAATAAAAAAGGAGACACTGCTATTTTTTTATGGGATGAATTATACTACAATATACTCACTGGTTTACTTGCTGGTTTAGTATCTACTGCATATCCCCAAACCCATTCATCAGCCTGCTGACAATATAACAATAATTATTAACGAAAACTTGAAACGGTACATTATACATAAACATTGGGTTGTAGAATATACAAGCTAAAAATAAAATATATATATTATGTACAGATGCCAGCATATCAAGCTACTACAATCTGGCAAATTTCTTTAATAGATTTTCTACTTTATCGCTAAAGCATTAGGTTCAAAGTTGATTGGGAAAATTTGACAGTTTCGAGTAGCTTGATGTGCTGGCGTCTGTACAAGTTATATAATGGGACGAGCTCATTGGGTATCAAAAAAATCCTCCGCATCGCTGTCAGTGGGATAAGTGCCCAAAAGGCTGGCAGCACTACCATGTTGGATGGCCATGCTGATTCTTTGCGCTAAAAATAGGCCAGTCGTCTGGTCACGTCGAAGTCAAAATTGGGTTAGTTAATTTTACTATTTCCTAGATCGCCTACTAGTTATTTTCATCTAAGTACGTGACTTCTTAAAACATAATCAATGGTTACAATAACGTCATTACAATTTGTCTACAGAAGTCGTGCCGTGGAATAAATCTACATATAGGTAAGGAAATTATTTCTACGACGTACGTGCTGCCATTAAATGTCTGTACCATTGCCAAACTATGACGTCAGAGTAGGTATAGGTACTTGGTGTAAGGACTAGGGCAAGCCCCGTCTCAGGTGAAACCAGTATGACCCGGCGCCCATTATCGGCATCGGCAAGGAAAAGGATCCTTCGGCATCCTACATGCAAGCGCACACTATCGGCAATTATGCTTTGGCATGCTGCAACGTTCTTAGGGATGACGAGGCGTCCTTAAGGATGCCGCACCGTCCTGTAGCTTGCCGAGGCGTCTCAATATCGTATTTCTCAAAATATCCCCCGAGTGTTGCCTCGGCGCCGGCGGCGTACCGAAGGTTGCCGAAGGATGCCGAAGCATCCCGAAGCATTCTCAAGGCTGCCGATACACCAGCCTCAAGCATACCGAAGCGGTATTTTTGTTATTACGACCACATATCACGGAAATTTCTACTTTATTGCCATTATGTTATAGTATATTGCTATTTGCCACCTAAAATCTTCAGTCGTACCGATGCCGATAATGGGCGCCGGGCCTATGATTTAATTTATTTACATATACAATAGTTATGATGATCTTCACCATAGTCAATCACAAGCAGCAACGCAATAGCGCCCTTATTACAACTACAATATAGATCACTGTAATTTTGACAGCGTTGTACAATCATAGGTCAAATAAAGCCCGGACTTCACCGAAACGGAGATGGGCGGAGATGTGCGAATCGGGGAGGACAGGATATTCCTAACAGTTAGGGTGTATCTACCGATGTCGCTCGCCAACACCGGCGTTGGCCGCTTAGGCTGCCTGTACATTTTTCTATTGGTTAATATTTCTCCGTTTCTCCGCTCCGCAGCCACGCTCCGCGTCAATGGACAGGCGGCCTTACATGGTCTTCTCTCTTCTCGTCTCCGTATCGCACGTCGCCAGCTTGCGAGGCACAGCTCACATATTTTTTTTGTTCGCACTATGCCAATATGAGACGTCTCCACTCTTCTCTGCTCAACCGTAACCACTGAAGCTAAGCGGAGACGAGATATGCACAGACGCCAGCACATCAAGCTACCCGAAACTGTCACATTTTCCTAATCAATTTTGAACCTAACGTCTTAGCGATAAAGTTGAAAATCCATTAAATAAAGGAAATTGTCCATTCTCGGCTTGGCGTGGACACGATGCTCGAAAAGAAACAACTTAATCAAAAATCATGTTTTGTTTTTAGACGCTTATTTATTCTAACTTTTTGTATCAAGTTGCGCCCACGAATAGTGTATTTAAAAAGTACTGAAATTGTTTTATTCTTCGACATATTGACAGTACTCGACCTTCACGGTGTTGCCATTTGTAAAATAATAATTTATAAATCGATTCTAATTGTTATTTTTTAAGTTTTACTAAGTCCTCCTCATTCTTATAAGAGTTTAGAGTCTACAGTCAATTAAAGCTGTTATTTGTAATCACGTACATTCACTCAAACATGTTTTATCCATATAATTGGAAAACAAAAGTATCGTAGTTGGTCATTAAATTCGATTTTTAATCTAATATAAATCGATTATTAAAAAAAAGACTTGAAGTGACAACTGACATTGACATAATGTGAGTTGTCACTTCAAGTCACTTGTCATGTCATGACTTTGTTTCTATCGAATATTGTTTTGATCATTTTACTCTTATTATTGTTTGCAAGTATTGTTTTAGCTTTGAAAATAGACAGCGATATCGCATGCGTGTATATATTACAAGAAAATAACAGTCAGGGACGAAATTCAATCAAGCAGTACCTATTGCTGCAATTGTATAGTGGACCGAAGAACAGTGGGTTGCTGCGCTCATGAGATGACTATGATTTGGTTTTCAAGCTGGGTAAGGTACCAAGATAATAATATATATCCACCTGTCCAGTTTCTAGACAACATATTACTAACATATGAGTCAGAATAATAATAAAATGTATGAATACAAATGTGTTTATTTAAAAAAAAAAGCAAGTAAGCAAAACAAGTCTTACAAGCATCGTGATACAATCTTATTACAATATTCTCTTCCCTGCTGGAATTAGCTATTAGACCTGTATTATATTTATACTTAAAGTGTCTGTTCACGCCGAGCCAAAGTCCCATACTAAGTGGACAATGTCTTTTGACAGATTGTAGTAGCTTGATGTGCTGGCGTCTGTACATAAGTAAATTCTATTGGTTGTTTCTAATTCATTATCCTCTCCTCTCGTCTCGTCTCAGCTTTGGTGGAGTCCCGGCCTGACTGAGAAAGGACTGTTCTTATACATTCAGATGACGAACTGTCAAACATTCCTGACGAAACTCAAAAAAAGTCTATTCACGTTTTTCGACAGCATGGCTGTGGCGTTCGTGCCGACTTTTATTTAAATGAATCTAGTTACCTATTTGTGACGCATATCGTCGTGAGTGACCAGATATTGTTCTTAATATTGTATGGAATTATTAAGAAATTATATCCTCACGAGTGCCAGTGTATTGCATTTCATATTGAGATCTAAGCCGTTTAAATAAAGTTTAGTTTGCAATGACACTAGACGTAAATTCTCGTAAATCTTTATGTATTTGCTGGTCATGATTCTCCATTGTTGAAGTAAAACTAATAAAGGTGTCTTGTTTAATGTATATAAGTAATTAATAGATTTTTTAATGTATAGTGAGATCGTCAAGGTAATTCTGAGGAAACATATCTATAAATCAATGTCATACGTACTTGAAATTTTTAAAGTCAGATATTGCGGTCATTAAATCGATTGTCAAGCATGTTTATTACAGACATTGTAGACATACAATCGGTGCACGAAAATGGCGTAAGCCATGCTTAGTTACTGCAGGTCATCATAAATTTCTAACCAAAGTCGCAATGGTTATTTGAAAAATCTGTCCTACTGATAAGTAATTAAAAAGCTAACAGACTTCACTACATAGTATAAAACAAAGTCGCTTCCGTCTGTCTGTCCCTATATATGCTTAGATCTATAAAAGTACGCAACGGATTTTGATGCGGTTTTCTTTAATAGATAGAGTGATTCAAGAGGAAGGTTTTTATCTATAATACATGCATAATATAGTAGAGAAACACTGATAATTTTAGAGGTTTCTAATGTGATGTCGTAAATAAACACATTTTTTTGCGCTTACATTGTAAACGCTGGCTGAACCCGTCGAGACAGATCAAAATAATGTACTACAGTATTGTACACCTTAAAAAGGTCTACAAAAAAGTCCGCGATGGTATATGTCTATCTCTTAGGGATAACCCACAATAACCATTTTTTATCCTATACTTTTTACGAGAAATAGTGGCTCTAAAATTATCAGTTTCTCCATTGCACCCGTGCGAAGCCGGGGCGGGTCGCTAGTAAAATAATAATAATAATATGTACAAGTATATAAAAAGGAGGGCAAATATACAAAGGGCATCAAAAAAATCGTCCGTATCGCTGTCAACCGGAAACGTGCCCAAAAGGCTTGCAGCATTACCACGTTGTATGGCAATGCTGATTCTTTGGCCAAAAAATAGGCCAGCCCTCTGGTCACGTGAAGAGTCGACCATCCGCTTGGCGATATCCCGAAATAATAGGTGGGCACTTGGACCCCATGGCCCTAATGTTTCAACCCCAAACGGCTCGAGCAAATAAGTTCCAAAGAGGTTGGAGTATTTGCGCCGTTTGAGGTTTTCCGCACCTGCAGCAGTCACACCAGATAAGTTAGTTATATGGGAGGTAGGGACATCGAGGCGTGACCTGTTACCGTGGATTCAGTAAATGATTCAGAACCCCGTGCGTTGTAATTTTTCGTTGGTTATCTAAAGCAAAATCATCTGTTCCATACATTTTAACCGCGTAGGTATTGCATTTTTTTCTATGAAACAGCTGATTTTTCTAAGCTGAATTTCTGAATCCAAGTTATTTATTTATTGGTCTATATACAATCTTTACATTGTGTAACCAAATGAACACAAGGAAACATACAAGCCAAGTGCACACCATTAATCGATAGACAGCATGCAAAAACAGCAACTATCTGTGTGCTAAATTTCATCCAAAACCGTTTAGCCGTTTTTATATGACTGAGTAACAAACATACAAACATTCAAGGTTTCATATTACAGTAAGATAATTATTTCATTTTTGATAACTGAATATTCAGTAGGTACGAGTGAGAGTGTTAGTTAGTATTTAGGTATGTTACTAAAACCACTTACGTTTCCATTATTATAATCATTTTGAGACCGATGTTGAGCCGAAGATACTGTAACAACAAATAAAATTTGCTGTTTTTTTCTGTACAGGGTCAAATTAAATTAGTTAGCGAAACTCTGCAGACGTGATTGGTATCGATATGTGAACACGATAAATTAAATATGTAATGTCTTTTTTTGGGGGTCAACAACCGCTGGGACTGTTGTTACTTGAAGTATGAATTAAGAAAATCTTTTTTCATTTGTTTTATCAAATCAAAAGTCATTTATTCAAATTAGGCTGAGAATCAGCACTTTTCGCACGTCAAAATTACATAAGACAGTGCCCCAAAACGCCCGCCTTTCTATTTATATATATCTATTTATTTATGTATACCAACAGTTTCTATGTCAATATTTCTTAAGTACTATAGAGCACAAAGTCTCGGTCTTACACAGTAACCAATTATAGATTTACCAGCAATCTCGTAAATAAGTGATTACACTTAATAATAACCAAAATAAAGGCTAGGACTTAAAATTTATGGTAAAATACTCCTTAAACTTAAGATTAATAACAAAAAATAAAATAGAAAGACGAACAACATTGCAATCTATCAACAAGATATCAATACTTCTGCGAAGAAGTATTGGTACACAAAAACTGATTTATAACTGATATTTCAAGTGACTATACTAACTGCGGTCGATGACCCCACAAAAACAGTCATCAAATTAATTTCTTTTTAGTTTTATCATGTTTAGATATCGATACCTATCTCGTCTGGGAAATTTCTCTAGCTAATTTAATTTGACCCTGTGGTTATATAAGTTAAAAACACAAACCGACCTTCTGGTACATGTATTGTTTAAAAACAAAGCAACATGAATTCATTTAATTATTTTAGTAAAACAAATGTCATTTAAGACACTAACAGCAGCTGTATATAGCCCACTGTGTACAGGTTGTTATTCACCATAAATAAACAAAATACCTGTAATAAATAAACTTAAAATCACTAAATAGCACTTGATCATAATTTTTTCACTTTCACTCATTTTTCCTTATTTCATTTCACAATTTTTAATACCATAATATACGAGTATACCTATTAAATAGTTAGTAAACAGACTCTATAGCTCTAAAAATTCTGATTTATACGTTTGCTTCACACGAAAAACCTATAAGAATACGTATATTACGTCATGTTAGGGGTTTTTATGCGAACTTGACCGATGATGACCGGTAACGTGGTTCCCCAGCCAGGTTACCGCAGAAGTTCAACTTTAAAAGTGACTTTTGATGTGACAGAATTTTTTTGCTTTGTCATGGAATTTAAATGATAAATGATAAATGATAAATGATTTATTTTTCTGTAAGTAGGTTTGTACAAACACTTTTACATGTCAATCATATTTTTTTTTTTAAACTAGATGAGGTCGGCGTTTCCTATCTGACTACTCTGAGAAGAAAGGCCGAAACAAACTCAGAGGTCACAGTCTCTTTTAAAGTCCAGACATAATCTTGGTCAGATCATGTGAAGACCATGTAGATTGGTGTCTGAAATGGTCTTTTGAGTAAAGAACCACACAGATTGAGCGGACCTGTCCAGTCAGTGCACGCATTTGTCAAAAATCGTGCAGCTCAACTCAGAACTTGAGGAGCCTTACGATTCGACGAACAATACCAATGAAAGGACATTTGGGTAGGCCGCATAAATTACTCAAACTGCCAGGTCATGATTAAAACTAACTAAGAAGGAAAACAGAAAAAAGAAATGACCCACATAGTCTTCACACTCACAATAATAATAATAAAAAATCAGATACTTTACAAAGTAAATATCCATGTCATTGTTTATATAATATTCATCAATGTCAATGTGTATATAAAAATCCGGAAATAATCTTTGATCATTGAGGACTATGTAGATTGGTGTCTGAAGTGGTCTTTTGAGGAAAGAACCACACAGATTGAGTGGACCTGTGCAGTCGGTGCATGCATTCGTCAGTAACCGTGCAGCTCAACTCAGAACTCAACGATTCGACGAGTAATACCAAGGACAGGACATTTGTGTAGACCGCATAAACCACTCAAAGTGCCAGACCATGATTAAAACGGAAACAATGACCCACATAGTCCTCACATTCACAATAATTAAAATAATATAAGACTTTAAAGAGTAAATGTTCATGTCATTCTGTATATAAATAGATATTTAGAAAGAAAAAAAAAATAAAAATAAAAAATAAACAACATTCACTGTCTAGACCTATTGGAGCAGCTCAATCCCAAGCTTTTTTGTCCTCAATATAGTCTTTTACAGTATAATAGGCTTTCTGGCATAGTTTTAGCTTTATAAAAGATTTGAATTTATTAATGCTTAGTTCTTGAATGTGGCTAGGAAGTTTATTATAAAAACGTATACATTGGCATCTAAACGAGCCACCTATTTTCTTGAGCCTTGTTGTAGGAACAACAAATTTGTGTTTGTTCCTAGTATTTATGTTATGGATATCACTGTATTTTTAAACAGATTAATATTTTTATGTGAATACAAAAGATTATCATAAATGTACTGAGAAGGCACAGTCATTATATTAATCTCTTTAAACTTGTCTCTGAGGGAGTGTCTGGGACTTAATTTATAAATGGAACGAATTGCCCTTTTTTGTAAAATAAAAATTGTCTGAATATCGGCGGCATTTCCCCACAACAGAATACCGTATGACATCACACTATGAAAATAACTAAAGTAAACTAAACGGGCTGTCTCTAAATCAGTTAAATCACGAATTTTCCTAACGGCGTATGCTGCAGAGCTAAGCTTTTTTGACAATTTATCTATATGGGGGCCCCATTGAAGCTTGGAATCCAAAGTTATGCCTAAGAATACAGTGGAATTTTCGGGTTTTAACTCTTCACCCTTTATGAGAACACGAGTTTCTACTTGTCTAACATTTGGTATCGTAAACTTAATACATTTCGTTTTTTTTTCGTTAAGAAGTAGATTATTAACATTAAACCAGCTAACTACTTTTGCGAGGGCACTATTTATACTGTCAGTAACCAGCTGTTGACGTTTGAGTTTAAATAAAAGTGAAGTGTCATCTGCAAACAACACTATATCATGTTCGTCCTTTATGAGGTAAGGCAAGTCATTGATATAAATAATAAATAAAAATGGTCCAAGTATTGAGCCCTGTGGGACCCCCATTCTTACTACAGATCCGGGTGACCTTTTCCCGTTAACATCAACTCTCTGAACCCTATCACTTAAGTAAGAAGTGAGAAGATCCAGAGAGGCGTTCCGGATTCCGTAGTGGTGAAGTTTCCTGATTAAGGTTTCATGAAGAACACAATCGAATGCCTTGGACAAATCACAAAAAATGCTCAAAGCATCGCATTTGTCCTCCCATGCACTATAAATATGTCCTAAAAGTTCAACTCCGGCATCGGTAGTTGAACGACCCCTTGTAAAACCGAACTGTTTATTATTCAGTAATTTATTGTTATTGAAAAATCTTTGCAATTGATTTAAAATAAGTTTTTCATAAATTTTACTAAAGGTGGGTAGTACGGAAATAGGTCTATAATTAGTAGGGTCTGATGTACTACCCGATTTAAACAACGGTATTATTTTACTGTGTTTCATAAGATCAGGAAACTCACCACATTCAATACAATTATTAAATATAACAGCTAAAGTAGGTGCTACAATGTTTATAATTGTCTTAGCAACATCCACAGAATTACCCCATAGATCTGCAGTCTTTTTAACATTTAACATGTGAAAAGTTTTAATTATATCTGTACAAGTGACAAATTCGAAGTGAAATTCCGAATCACAAACTGGAACGTTTTCCTTAAGTAAAGACTCTGCAGCAGTGGGTGATGAGCTTAGAGATTTAGTGGTTGACACGGGAATCTCTGCAAATAAATTTTCAAAGGCCGCGGCAACCTGGGAATCTGATCTAATTACATTGTCATCAATAGCTTTATTAATTTGATTTTCTTTTGTATTGTACGTGCAGAATTACGAGTATAATCATTACAATCATCGATACAACTCTTTTGGTTCAAGTGGGTAACTTGTAACATGAACCAAAAGAGTTTTATTTCATGAAAATATTATGATATTTGGGACTAATATTCTAACGTAGACAGTTATATTGATGCTTGTAACTATTATATTCAAAAAAAAAAAAAGATTAATGTTTATTCGTCTCAAGACAGTTACATGGATTATAAATGAGACAACCCCAGTAAGTAATAGATAATACTTGTGTTGTTTTTACATACATATATTTGCTACGATCACGAATTACATTTTGATAAACATACAATCACCTAATACTGAGTAAGTATTAGGTTTTATACAGTATGAAAACCACATACAACGTGTAACGTTAAATGCGCAAAACCTCAGACACCCCAACTGATTTTTAATTCAATTGACCTATTTCAGAGAGAAAATAAGTCATTAAAAAAATTGCAAACGTTTTATGTGCTGTTTTAGTTTTACTGGCCATTCTGATCGTTTCTTTCGTCTGCGACGACGCTTTATCGAGGGAGGAGTCGTCACCGGGCCGCTGCGCCGCGCTGACATTGGCTTGCTTGACCTATTAATAAATAGACACGGAAACGTTTTTAATGAAGATTTTTTGAAAAACGTGACCTATTTTAAAAAGTGGTTCAATTCATTCTGCTCGTTATTCTGATCAAACTATTTTCAGGTTTTGCGCATTTAACGTTACACGTTGTATATTATATGCGATAAATTATACCACATACTTGACGTGTTATAAGTCTCGATACCGTAGGAATATCGGGATAAAAAGTGCTATAGTCCTGTGTGTTAATCCCGGTTATAAACTATATGTGTACCAAATTTCATCCAAATCCGTTCAGCCGTTTGAGCGTGGAGAAGTAACAAACATACAAACACACACTCACAAACTTCCGCCTTTATAACATTGATATAGTGTGATATTGAATGTACGGTTATTGACTTGATATCACTTAAATCTTTGAAATCTAATCTCAGTTAACGAGGTTTGAGAATTCCCAGTAACAGAGGTATTTCAATGCGAAAGTATCGAGACCTAATTGTAATGATCAATTACAGAGGTTTGTCACATATCCAGGGCCCACTTAACCAGGTTTCACTGTATTTTAAAGGATTGGCCCAAAATTGCAAAAGACCGGGAAAAGTGGAAAGAGAAAAGGAAGGCCTTTGTCCTGGAGACACAAGTCGAAAAGTCGAAATGATACGGATGTATCATTTTAAATAATCACTTGGGTATGAAACATGTTGCCGCTCGGCTAGTTCCATAAGACCTGAATTTTCTCCAAAAACTCAATCGCATAAGAGTCGCTGAGGACATACTAGAACAAGTAAAGTCCGACCCAACATGCATGAAACGCATTGTTACAGGTGACGAGACATGGGTTTACAGTTTGACATGCAAACTAGTCAACAGGCTTCGGAGTGGCGCGTTCCAACTGAACCGAAACCGAAAAAACCACGGCAAAGTCGATCAAAAGTCAGTCATGTTGACTGTTTTCCTTGACTATCGCGGTGTTGTGCACTCGGAATTTTTGCTGGTCGAAAGTCTACGAAGTCGGGGACAGAGCGATGCGGATCAAGTAGAGTTGGGCAGGATATCTGGCTAGACGAAGAAATGGCCGGTGGTGTAAAATTGTGTCCGAATGGTGGCCAAGGTTGGGCCAAAGAAACCAAGGCAGTCCAAAAGCGCGCTTGGTTGACGATATCGTTAAAGTCGCGGGAAACACCTGGATGAGAGACGCACAGAACCAGGAACTATGCCAGAAGAAAAGGGAGGCCTAAGCTCAGCATTGGGTAATTCCGGGCTGAAATAATGATGATGATTGTAAGTTTAGAAGTTCCACTTTTTTCACTGTCGGTATTCAACTGGGCTTGGTCTACAATCGACAACACACTTTTTATTGAACTAAAATAACTTTGTATTTGAATACACTTGGCAATGATTTATTAATAACTAGCTGTGCCCGCGGCTTCGCCCTCTTGGTATGTCGAAAAAGAAAAATAGTACAATATGTCCTTCCCCAGGGCTCAAAGATACTGTATGTACAGTGGCCTCCAAAAGTCCATAGGCATTCTCACAAAGCATTAGCTTGACGTTTAGTTTGACTTACGACCTTCTATTTTCAAGAATAGACACATGTATCATTATTGTCGTCAACAAGTGATTGTACTTCATAATTTCAACGTTAAAACACAAGTCAAGGTGGCCTAGCGGCTAAGTGCCTGCAGATAGATGCGCGAATCAGTAAGCCGTGAGTTCGAATCTCACGCCGAATATGTAGACTTTTTGCAAGTTTTTACTCGATTGGAAGACATGGGACAGAAATATATTATTCTTTATCTTGTTCGCTTTGTTCACACATTTTGTAAAGTTAAGAAGGTAGATCGTAAAAAACTTAATAAAGAATTTAGATTTCTGTGAGGTAGACATGAGTTTTATGAATATTTAACCGTTGTCGTTTTAGTTGTAGTGGTTGGTTAGTGACGTGTGGTATAGATAGCGGTATTGATTATTCTCAAAATACAGGCAAATATTAATATTGAGGCGGGGGCGACGATTATTGGGCTGCATAAAAGTGGTCTTAATAGAACACACATATCTAATGAAACCGGACTGAATGTGAGTATTTAATATTAATGAATTGTAACTTAAACTTTTATTTGAAAATACCTATTATTTGTTGACAATGGATGATTCTTTTTATTGATTATTAAGTCCATCATGAGGCCTAAAAGATAAATAATTAGTGTTTATTATTGGATTTATAAATGCAAAGTTGTAATATTTGAATAGGTATTATATTAAATAAATATTATTATATTATATTAAAATGAAGTCACTTTAGTATTTTGTTACAGCTGCCTAATTTCACTTTTTTTTTTGTTTTAGAGGAATACTGTAAGTCTCTGGATCAAAAGATACGAGGCAGAGAAAGGCCGAAGTGGAAGGCCGGCGCTTATTAGCGAGGCACAGCGACGACATATGGTGGGCGAGCATGAATTTAATGGATTCACACCAACGAGACACTTTGCTGAACTATTCGACACCTCATCGTAAACTCTTCGCCGTGCCCTCCACGCTGAAGGCTTGCACAGAAGACCAGCTAAGAAGCCCTTGTTGACAGAACGACATAAACAAGAACGATTACGTTTCGCACGGGATTATTTAGATTTTGACTGGAATACTACCATATTTTCAGATCAAAAGACATTTAAATCCAGCCATAAGGGTAGGTTTCATTTATGGCGCAAGGATAACACTCGCTGGTGTGATAAAAACGTATGCCCTAATGCAGAGTCAGGTCGAATTGCTATTAATAAATGTGGGGATGGATGAGTGCAGCAGGGCCAGGAGAACTAGGTTTTATGTAGTTATACAAAATATTAATATCTAAATGTTTTGTTTTTTATAATTAGACGGTGTAACTAAATATTTAGTAATATTAGCATATCCGTATTATTTAATGACCTTAAACAATTGAGGTTTAGTTTCAATCTTCTTTTCGTCAAGAAAATGAAAAATTAAGCTATTACCTCAATACATTTATTGTGACGTTACATTAAAAAAAACATGTTTATAAAGTCTAAATCATATATACAACACTACTTACAACACTGTTTACTTTTCAATAAACTTTACTGAATACCGATACCTCTAATAAGTGGGTATTAACAATTATATTTGTGTTATTAGAACATCCTTTCCTTGTTATGTTATTATGAATTGACTAAGTGGGTATACAACAAAAAATCTTATGAACGGTTACAAGAGAACTTCTTTTTATCTAAGTTGTAGGAATGTGACGTCACAATTATTGTCATCAAAATTGTTAATTTTATAAATAAATAAAACGAATAAACATTTTTGTTATGATTTAGCACGACTATTTTAGTTCCACCTTCCAAAACCGAAAAAATAAATTAAATATCACATAAATACTTAAATAATAATACAATAACTAATATTTGCTTCTTATAAAAATGATAATAAGCATGAATACATTATAAACAAACATAAACCTAATAAGTTTTTACTTAACATTATTATGGTTTCAAAGAAACAAAAAAACGGCTAACAATAATAATTCAGATTCGAACTCAGACCTCATTGATCGTGAACCTGTTGCTTAGCGCAAATAGCTAGCAGCACATATTAGAAGCTTGCGAATTTTAGCAATGCTATGGTAAGAACAGACGCGTATTGTAAATGCAACAGAAATATCATGCTATTTCGTCTATTACGAGGACAGTTCATTAGTGTGTGTTATCTGCGGAATGTTGAGACATCACTCACACACGCACTGACTGTATCGCGCTCGTACTGTTCATGGCAATGTGAACTTTAGCGTGCTTATGGACTTCTGAGCGTTTACTGTATATGCTAATATATATGCTCATACCAAATTTCATCAAAATCGGTTTAGCCGCATCAATTAAAAAAAAGGTTTTTTGTTATAAGTATCGTATATAATTTCATATGCATTAAGTAAAAACACACGCTTGAATTTTATTTATTTCTATATAAATTGCTGTGTTTTGGTTTGGAGGGACACTTTTTAGCCGCATCTCTCGGGTGGGAACGCATCTGTGAAGCCTGCCACGTATCCCTTATGCAGCAGATGTCTTTAAGCAGCATAAACACTTTGCATCGGGTGGGCCGTCAGACTGTTTGCCATAAAAAAACATAAAAGCTAACAATAATAATATATATATTTTTTCTTAATAATTAATTAGTTAGTAGTTCAAATATCGTTTTTATATACGTTTATATAAAAACGATATTTGAACTACAATGCGGCCAACGAGAGAATGCATTCTTGACACCTGTCAGTTTCATACAAACGAATACGTGTTTTGCGAATTTGATGTTTATTAGTTACTATGATATCGCATTGACAGGTGTCAGGAACGCTTTCTCTCGACGGCCGTACTGTTGTATATAGTACAATTTTCAAAAATACGTAAATGGTTACAATCAGATTTTTTGATTTTCCACAGCTTAAGTTTGAAGTCGCAAGCGATAATCGTTTATTTTCAAAAGAGTCATTATCCCCAAACAACAGACTCAATCCAGTCCAGGTACATGGACACTCTGGAGTAGATCCCAGGCAGGTTGGGCAGCGCGCAGCCGATGCCGAATGACGTCACGCCGATAATGTAGTGCATGCTGCCTTCCGTCGTGACTGGGAGAGGAATTTGTACCTGAAGAGGTCCGCCGGAATCACCCTGGACAGTTAAGTAGTCTTAATTAAATAGTCTGTTCCTGAATTAATAAACCAATGCAAATAATATGTAGATCTTTGACAGTCGTTCCGGGTAGTCAGAAGCTCGAAAGTCTGACAACCAGTCTTATCAAGAGGTATCGATTACCTAACTGGGTGAAGGAAGTCAGATAAACACCCGCTCCATGTAAAGTACTGGTATTCAGCTGCATCCAGTTAGACTGGGGCCGACCCCAACATGGTTGGGAAAAGGCTAGGCATATGATAATTGCGTTTTCACGAAACCAAATCTGATAACTAAACTAATTACCTGACAGGCATCGACTCCTCCCTCCAGCTTGCCAGCACAGATCTGGTTATCTCTGACGCCGCACCAGTTCCTGTTACATGACGGCTTCAGCAGCTGGTCGCAGACTGTGGTGTCTATCAAGTCTACTACTGCAGCTTGCAGTTCAGGAGAGGTTGTTCGGCCAACTGTAACATTCTGGGTTTGTAATACCTGGTCAAATTCAGTCAAAAATATATTAGGTCATCCCACTTCCAGTGTCATATTTTTTTATTATTATTATTTTACAAAAACTGACTACTATACTATATAACCTTGTGACACTAATCAATAATCTCCACCACTATTAATCACTCGCTCCCAGACTGCTGGCAAATCTTGAACACCATTTAAAGTACCACTTTCATTTAATTCATCAATAATGCTCTTTAGTTTAATATCTAACTCCTTTTTGCTATTGTATCGAGTACCCGACAATTTCCTCTTCACATGACCAAAACAATTGAAATCGCAAGGATTCATATCCGGGGAATATGGCGGCTGAATAATTTCAATCCATCCTTTATCTTCAATTAAATTCTGAACTATTTTTGATTTGTGCGGTCTGGCGTTATCATGTAAAATTATAGGACTCGTTATAATTATGATGTTCGTCTGCCCAAATAAGAATATTTTCTTCTAAAAATGACTTATATCGCTCTCCAGTCATGGTTGTATTTTCATCATAAGTTCTCCAAAAAGCAATGCCTCTGACATCCATAGCTACTATTAGTAGTATTTTTCGTTCATGTAGCTCTGCACGTGGTAAATGTTCAGCTGAAGTGCCCGGTTCCACCCAACATCGTGACTGATGTCTTTGACCCAAGTTTCATCAAGGCATATGAATCTATTAAGTATATTTTTCTTACGGCGATACCACGATAAATGGCTACGCGCAGTTTCATAACGAAACTCCTTCTGATCCGTGTACAGAGTGTGGGGCACCCACACTGCACTTTTATTGACCAGACATAAATCCTCCGTGAGTACTCTATGTATAGTGGAATGAGGAATGTTAAGTTGAGTGGAGAGATCACTGACACTGACCCAACGTGACTGACGAAGAGCTTCCTTGATTTTGTCCATTGTTTCTAATCTAGTCGATGATAATGATCGAGGTGCTCGCGGCTCATCTTCAGCTGTGGTTCTTCCTTGTTTGTACATTTCAAGCCATCGCTGTACGGTTCTTTTATTTAAGGCGTTACGACCAACACACTTTACCAGTAAGTCGTGCGCAACTCCTCCAGAGTAGTTGAGTAAAGCACAAAACTTTAGAAATATACGTTGCTCCACTACATTAATAGATTTTTTTAAATCTTCCATTTTAAATCAATGCACGTCTTGACAATACAACACACCAAATTAAACTAACATGATTGTACAAGACAACACATGTATTAACTATTGCATACCATTGCGCAATACACAAATATTGGAAATAAAAAATATGACACTGGAAGTGGGATGACCTAATATAAAGATTGCCTATATGAATGTGGATGTCAAAATTGTTTGTACATTTCAAGCCATCGCTGTACGGTTCTTTTATTTAAGGCGTTACGACCAACACACTTTACCAGTAAGTCGTGCGCAACTCCTCCAGAGTAGTTGAGTAAAGCACAAAACTTTAGAAATATACGTTGCTCCACTACATTAATAGATTTTTTTAAATCTTCCATTTTAAATCAATGCACGTCTTGACAATACAACACACCAAATTAAACTAACATGATTGTACAAGACAACACATGTATTAACTATTGCATACCATTGCGCAATACACAAATATTGGAAATAAAAAATATGACACTGGAAGTGGGATGACCTAATATAAAGATTGCCTATATGAATGTGGATGTCAAAATAGTCAAAACCTGTAATTTTTTAACACAGGGAGAAAAGGTTATGTTTGTGCCCGTGGTGATGAATACAAAGCGGAGACGATAATCAATTAAACTGCGTATATCTAATGCCGTTCCCAGTCAATCAATCAATCAATCAATTAATAAAAAAACAAATAATTCAGAAAATCATAGCCAATCAATCATAAAACAATTTCATGCTTATACCATCTTTTAGAACTAGGTAATGTACAGACGGCAGCACATCAAGCTACCCGAAACTGTCAAATTTTCCCAATTAACTTTGAACCTAATGCTATAGCGATAAAGTTGAAAATCTATTAAAGAAATTTGACAGATTGTAGTAGCTTGATGTGCTGGCGTCTGTACATTTATTTTATTTCTTATTTTGGTGTTTGTTTCTTTATTTGTATCTAATCGTAAGATGCACCGGTTGACGTCATCACGTCAACGCCAGCTGTCACTGAAAACCAGCGCTGGGGCTCTGTCTCGTATATGGTCTTAGCATTATGCTGAGCGATGGCCGTTTTGCGTGGATGTGACGCATGTTTTCCCTCAACTTGTTATTTTTTTTTTGTGTTCTTTTTATGCGTCATGTTATTATATATGTATACATAATGGTAAAAAAATAAATAAAAGAGGTTTCTATAGATCCCCTTTAATTTTTAACTGTATTTTTTTGCTGCAATAGCGGCAATAGAAATACACACTATGTGAAAATTTCAAATGTCTACCTTTTACAGTTCATGAGATAAAACACGCTGACAGACAGACGGACGTACGAACGGACGGATGGACGAACGGACGGATGGGGAATTACGGACGGAGTTTGTTGCGCCACTTCTTCTCCCCAGTGAAAGCACTAGGAAGTGGTGAAGGGCGGGCGTTTTGGGGGAGTGTCTTTTGTAATTTTGACGTTCGACAAGTGCTGATTCTCAGCCTAGTTTGAATAAATGACTTTTGATTGATTTTTATGAACAGCAGAGGCTTAGTAATAGGGTCCCGTTGGCACTTTTTGGACACGGAACCCTAAAATCAGCATCATTAGTTAAGGTTATTAGACACACATAGTCATCATTAGACTTGTACACAAATTGCAAAACTGGAGGAAGGAAATCAATTTTCAACGGATCCTAGAATGAGTGCAAATATACTAGTAACTTCAATTTGTGTCTTAAACTAGTGGATAGTACAAAATAAATAGGATATGAAAAGGATATAAGGAATCCGGGTGTGAACATGACGGAGCCTTTAAAAGAAACATCCACACAGCCTTAAAAACAAACATTCAAACAAGGTATGAATACTAATATAGTCCTCCAGACTGTATTTCGGCTATGGTGACCAATCTCAATAGAGACTAGCTGTCTTGAGACATTACAGTGCACAAGCGTGTGCGCAGACACAGGTGCACTCACTCTAATATTCCGATAGGACGGCAATCCGACCGGATCAGGCGCAGGACTAACGGCTTTACGTGCTTTCTGAGGCACGGGCGTATCACACCGCCAACTTCCAAACTCAGGGCTATTACTAAAAAATTACGAATGGAATAATCCAATAACACTTTTTGCCCGACCTGGGAATCGAACCCAGGACCCCATGCTCAGTAGTGGCGCTTGTGACCACGAGACCAAGGGGGCAGTAAAGCTATACATAGAAAACGAAGCCAATTCTTACCAGTTTCAACAACGCCCCACCCTGTCAGGGTAGCCTCCGTCCCCAGGCTGCTAGTATTGAACCTGCTCCACAAACACGCTGGCTGGATGTATTTATTGAACCCCACATGGTTTTCTAACTCCATCAGAGCTATATCGTAGTACTTCTTCGGAGGATGGTACTCTGGGTGCACTAGTATGTTGATGATCTTGGCGTCTGTAGGTGGGACACCGTTTGTGTACTACAACAGGAATGAATATAATAGAATAATCAGCCTTTAATGCTTCCACTGCTGGGACACACGCCTCCTCACCTCGAGAGGCAGTGGGCTGTCATCTACAACGCGGGCCCAGTACGGGCTGGTCGATGTCAGATGTCTTCGAATTTTTGGGTCTCAGATGATGTGTTAACCATTTTGACAGCAGCGGTGATGAAATTATTGACACAGAGTAAAGTGCCCTACATCTCGTAAACAGAGGCCGTTACCTCTGGGCCACCACTGCTCAATGCATATGATGTTCTCGTGAAAATATAAACATGATTAGATATTTTGTTTTTTGATACATTAAATTAAAAATTCAAGACCAAAAGAAGTCGGCAGGATTTGTTATGCTTCAGAAAAGATATCCTAATGAACGCATACCAAATAAGGTATACAGAAAAACCAAACCGAGATGGTATGACAAAATTCTATTAGGGTAAGTATGTAGGGCTGATTAAATAAGGCATAAAACTGACCACGTCAATAATATTCTTGTCTCCCAACCTGACGATCTTTGGCACAGGATCAGTAATAGTCGGATCTCGGTCAGAAGCGCGAGAGCAATGAGCCGCCGTCAGCACAAACTTGGAGCTGATGAGGGAGCTGCCGCATTTGAACACCCATGTGCCTGATGACGCCTGCCAGCCTATGGCTCCCTGGTATTTTGGTTAAAGCACATAATAAGTTAGATTTGAGTGAAAATAAGGGTCAGGCCGTTGATGAGGCAAGGGGTTAGAACACACTTACCATGTGTGGAAACTCGCCAGGCTCAGTTATTCGTCCTCCTATTGCGCTTAAGGTTGGCATGTAGTTTGTATCAGAATTTTTCCTTTTTCTCATACCTGCAAAAATAATTTACAATCGCTCGTCAGGGGTACCTACTATGCGGACGGCGAGCAATGGGCAGTTCGCCGTCCGGTAAAGACCAGGTCCGGGTCGACGGTGCGCTGTGTTCCACGCGCGCTTCAAAGAGATGTCAGCAATAACTGACGGGGTCTACTGGAGCCGATGCTTGCCAGGGTCGCGGGTTGTTCGAAAGAGTTACCGTGGCCCTTGGCACAGGCAACTGAAGGAACACGGGTGGGTTTTAGTCAGTAAAAGTCTGACACGCCCTCCCGCTCCGCCCAGAGCGGGAGAAGTTATTTGATAATTTCCCGCCCAAAAAAAAAAGTGTTCCTACTATGCACTTGTTCGGATCGGCAGGATTTGGCACAGCCGGGAGGCAAAATCGAATGTTCACGATTTAATTAGAAATGACGTGGAAAAACCAAGGTAACTGACATAGCCCGAAGAATTGCCAAACTTAAGTGGCAGTGGCAGGGAACATTGTTCGAAGAACAGATGGCCGATGGGGCCATTCTGAAGTTCACTTTCATAAAAAAGACAAAAATAATAGTTGTCACTTACATTCTTCTAATCTTTGAGTTCTTTCGTGTCTAGTATTTAGTTCCCAAATGTATTCGTAGCATTCTGGAACAAGACAGAAAAACATTTAAACGAATCAATTTAGTCTATTCAAATGTATGTTTCAAATTGATATTATTTCAAGTTAAGCAAATATCAAATTTATCTTCGGCTTAAAGAACTTTATTTCCCATTAAGACAATCGTCACTTACATGAGAACAATAAATCTTATTACTAATTATATTATATCAGTGCGGGTAGAAGAAAACAAATAAAAATTAAAAAGAAGTATCATTGACAAAAAAATTGGAAGCGAGTTCACTGCATTCTTAAGATCTTATCTTAACGGTCATTAAGTTGATTTCAGAGTGACTAGCACTATTGAAAAAGTTATCAATATTTTGCAGTTGTAGCGTAAACTGAACTTTATTGTGTAGGAATTACTTTTCCATAAACTCATATTTGTTTACAGTTTTGTCAAATAAATCGCGAATGCAGTTTAGAAACTTTTATTAAACTTACATATGTTAAAACGCCTGTATTCCCTGAAGGGTTGGGCAGGGTTACCTAAAGTACCCAAATTTTATGTCTATTGAGAAATTTTAGATGGAAAAGCCAATAACACCCTTGCCCGACCCGGGAATTGAACCCTGGACCTCATGCTCAGCTACTGCTGAGCATACAGCTACTGCTCTTGCTATCACTAGACCAACGAGGCAGTCAAACTTTTACTTCTTTTGAACAAGAAATTTCACGCGGATGAAATCGTGAGCTTAAAAAGTCTTGTTTGAACACATTTATTTATTTATGTAAACTTTTCGCACAAAAGGTACAAAGGCGGACTGACTAACCACCATCCAACCATCAAGCACCACCTGGTGGTGGTCCATTAACCACCATTAACTTACTTATATCACAGATGCGTCGTCCAGGTGCACTAAAGTCAGGTTTCGGTGGGTCGTAAGGCGTGCAGGGGTCTGTGATTGTATCATGTGTCCTGTCTGGATTAGCTGGAACATCCTGGAAAAGTGACTTTAGATGTATCTAAGTACTTTTAAGTTTTTTGTTAGTATTTTAAAAAAAATGGGATATAGGTGCCTTATTTTGTGTATATCTATGTATAATCCATCCGTTATTTTGAACATCGCATCTATGGTTCGTTATTTTACCCCAGAAACCAATCTGACTGTTGTAGTGTCTTCTATACTAAAAACGCAAACACAAAAGACTTAAATGTCAGATTTGTCTCTGGGATTAAAAAATGAACTTTAGTCTAAGTACCTACTCGTAATAAAAAAGGAGACACTGCTATTGTTTTATGGGATGAATTATACTACAATATACTCACTGGTTTACTTGCTGGTTTAGTATCTACTGCATATCCCCAAACCCATTCATCAGCCTGCTGACAATATAACAATAATTATTAACGAAAACTTGAAACGGTACATTATACATAAACATTGGGTTGTAGAATATACAAGCTAAAAATAAAATATATACAACGTGTCCCAGAAATCAACGTCAAGCCGAAAACGGGCAATAGGCCAAGTCGTGACAGCTATTAGAAAAATATAAAAAAAAATCTTGGTCATGTACTTTTCGAATTATAAGCATTCAAAAATAAATCTCAAAAAGTGACACCCTGTGATGATTTTTCAAGTCCTGTGACTACATTATTAACATTTCGGTAGTTTTTTTCTCTGTGATCTAACCATGAATAACCCTTCTGTAAATTACAGTTAAAAGTTAAAACGTAACTGCCTCAGTTTTAAATTAAATGTTAGATTTTTGCCCAATATTGAATTCAAAATAATGACATCACCCAACTTTAAACGACTGTACTGAAAAAAAAATCTACTACACTATTTTGGCAAGTAACTTTAAAAGATGGCGCGTTTAGTCAGGATTCCAAAATGGTATAACACATACTAATTGCTACTTCTTAATTGAGGAAAAAAAGTACATTGTTGGTTTTAGGTGCATTTGAAATAAAATTCAGTCGTTGGATTTCTTTTATTATAATTTTTATTAAATCAGATTTACGAAGTTTTATAACAAATGTTCAAACTGTTTTCCTTCAGCTGCAATGCAAGTTCTACATCTCTTTAAAAATGATCGCGTAATAAGACGGGCGTATCTTCTTGAGTTGATGTATTCAGCGGCTTCTGCAATTCTTTGGCGCAGCTCGTCTAAATCTTGAATTGGTTTAGAGTACACTTTATCCTTTATCGTACCCCAGTAAAAAAAATCTATGGGGTTTAAATCGGGTGAACGGGCAGGCCACGAAATTGTACCACCCCGCCCAATCCACCTATCGGGGTATTCTCGATTGAGAAACTCTCGTACAGTGAGAGCATAATGCGCTGGGCAGCCATCTTGTTGATACCACATGCTGCCGTAAATGTTCAGTGGCACTTCTTCCAATAATTCTGGTAATTGGTTCTGTAAGAAGTTCAAATAACCCTGGGCATTTAAATTCTCCGGCAGCTCGATTGGACCAATAACTTTACCATTCAAAATTCCCGTCCACATATTTACTTTAAACTGGTACTGAGATCTATCTTCCCGCATCAAATTTGGATTTTCCACGTGCCATTCGTGCAAATTGTGGAGGTTCATGTAACCGTCCTTTTTAAATGTTGATTCATCGGACCATAGAATTTTTTCAAAGAATCGCGGGTCCTCTCGGTGCCTCTGCAACATCGTTCGACAAAATCGTACTCTCTCTGGGTAGTCTCGGGGTAGCAGACTTTGTACTCGTCGTACATGGTATGGGTGAAACTCGTTCTTTTTTAAAATACGATGTGCAGTACTTTTGGGGACTCCTATGCTCTGTTCAATTCCACGTACTGAGATACTTCTGTCTTCTTCAACTGCTTGCAAGACTTCGGCTTCGTAGGGCATAACGGGTCTTCCCTCGCTAACCATTTGGCTAGGAAATCGACCCTCTGATAATGACCGATGCACATTAATAAATACTCGATGATCGGGATGACGCTCAGCATTCGGGTATCTCTCACGATACACTCTTGCTGCGGCATTGGCGTTGCATAAGCATTCTCCATAAATGAGATGCATGTTGGCGTATTCCTGTGCGGTGTATCGAGATGGCATGATAAAACACTACACAAACACGGGGTTGCGATTAAAACAAGTCCGGGGTTGTCAGAAACGGTGCAGATAAATCCAAATTACAATGCAAATCAAGTCCAATAAACAAAGCCACAGTTGTAAGTACGAAGTCAATACGAATACAAAAAGATGTGCAGTCAACGAAAGAGCGTAACGTACTGCAGTATTGCACAATTTGCCGACGCATCCCTGTTTAGCCAGAGTAGCGTCTCTATCTGTTTCACTCACACATATGAAATGATGTGTCAATCCGTCTCCCTCTTAGTTAGATAAAAGTAGCGTCACTATCTATCTCGCTCCCACTTGTCAAAGTAGCGTCACCTCACATTAGCTAAAATGAATCTTTCTCGCTCACACTAGTCAAAATAACGTCACTCTTCGTCTCAATCGAACTTTTATGAAATACGGCTTCATAAAAAAAAAATGTTTTTTCTCAATTAAGAAGTAGCAATTAGTATGTGTTATACCATTTTGGAATCCTGACTAAACGCGCCATCTTTTAAAGTTACTTGCCAAAATAGTGTAGTAGATTTTTTTTTCAGTACAGTCGGTTAAAGTTGGGTGATGTCATTATTTTGAATTCAATATTGGGCAAAAATCTAACATTTAATTTAGAACTGAGGCAGTTACGTTTTACTTTTAACTGTAATTTACAGAAGGGTTATTCATGGTTACATCACAGAGAAAAAAACTACCGAAATGTTAATAATGTAGTCACAGGACTTGAAAAACCATCACAGGGTGTCACTTTTTGAGATTTATTTTTGAATGCTTATAATTCGAAAAGTACATGACCAAGATTTTTTTTTATATTTTTCTAATAGCTGTCACGACTTGGCCTATTGCCCGTTTTCGGCTTGACGTTGATTTCTGGGACACGTTGTATATTATGTACAGGTGCCAGCATATCAAGCTACTACAATCTGTCAAATTTCTTTAATAGATTTTCTACTTTATCGCTAAAGCATTAGGTTCAAAGTTGATTGGGAAAATTTGACAGTTTCGAGTAGCTTGATGTGCTGGCGTCTGTACAAGTTATATAATGGGACGAGCTCATTGGGTATCAAAAAATTCGTCCGCATCGCTGTCAGTGGGATAAGTGCCCAAAAGGCTGGCAGCACTACCATGTTGGATGGCCATGCTGATTCTTTGCGCTAAAAATAGGCCAGTCGTCTGGTCACGTCGAAATCACAATTGGGTTAGTTAATTTTACTATTTCCTAGATCGCCTACTAGTTATTTTCATCTAAGTACGTGACTTCTTAAAAGATAATCAATGGTTACAATAACGTCATTACAATTTGTCTACAGAAGTCGTGCCGTGGAATAAATCTACATATAGGTAAGGAAATTATTTCTACGACGTACGTGCTGCCATTAAATGTCTGTACCATTGCCAAACTATGACGTCAGAGTAGGTATAGGTACTTGGTGTAAGGACTAGGGCAAGCCCCGTCTCAGGTGAAACCAGTATGACCCGGCGCCCATTATCGGCATCGGCAAGGAAAAGGATCCTTCGGCATCCTACATGCAAGCGCACACTATCGGCAATTATGCTTTGGCATGCTGCAACGTTTTTAGGGATGACGAGGCGTCCTTAAGGATGCCGCACCGTCCTGTAGCTTGCCGAGGCGTCTCAATATCGTATTTCTCAAAGTATCCCCCGAGTGTTGTACCGAAGGTTGCCGTAGGATGCCGAAGCATCCCGAAGCATTCTCAAGGCTGGCGATACACCAGCCTCAAGCATACCGAAGCGGTATTTTTGTTATTACGACCACATATCACGGAAATTTCTACTTTATTGCCATTATGTTATAGTATATTGCTCTTTGCCACCTAAAATCCTCAGTCGTACCGATGCCGATAGTGGGCGCCGGGCCTATGAGTAAATTTATTTACATATACAATAGTTATGATGATCTTCACCATAGTCAATCACAAGCAGCAACGCAATAGCACCCTTATTACAACTACAATATAGATCACTGTAATTTTGACAGCGTTGTACAATCATAGGTCAAATAAATCCCGGATTCACCGAAACGGAGATGGGCGGAGATGTGCGAATCGGGGAGGACAGGATATTCCTAACAGTTAGGGTGTATCTACCGATGTCGCTCGCCAAGTCTGGCCGCTTAGTCTGCCTGTACATTTTTCTATTGGTTAATATTTCTCCGTTTCTCCGCTCCTCTCGTCCCGTCTCAGCTTTGGTGGAGTCCCGGCCTGACTGAGAAAGGACTGTTCTTATACATTCAGATGACGAACTGTCAAACATTCCTGACGAAACTGAAAACAAGTCTATTCACGTTTTTCGACAGCATGGCTGTGGCGTTCGTGCCGACTTTTATTTAAATGAATCTAGTTACCTATTTGTGACGCATATCGTCGTGAGTGACCAGATATTGTTCTTAATATTGTATGGAATTATTAAGAAATTATATCCTCACGAGTGCCAGTGTATTGCATTTCATATTGAGATCTAAGCCGTTTAAATAAAGTTTAGTTTGCAATGACACTAGACGTAAATTCTCGAAAATCTTTATGTATTTGCTGGTCATGATTCTCCATTGTTGAAGTAAAACTAATACAGGTGTCTTGTTTAATGTATATAAGTAATTAATAGATTTTTTAATGTATAGTGAGATCGTCAAGGTAATTCTGAGGAAACATATCTATAAATCAATGTCATACGTACTTGAAATTTTTAAAGTCAGATATTGCGGTCATTAAATCGATTGTCAAGCATGTTTATTATAGACATTGTAGACATACAATCGGTGCACGAAAATGGCGTAAGCCATGCTTGGTTACTGCAGGTAATCATAAATTTCTAACCAAAGTCGCAATGCTTATTTGAAAAATCTGTCCTACTGATAAGTAATTAAAAAGCTAACAGACTTAAAATAATAATAATAATATGTACAAGTACATAAAAAGGAGGGCAAATAATCAAAGGGCATCAAAAAATTCGTCCGTATCGCTCTCAATAGGAAACGTGCCCAAAAGGCTGGCAGCATTACCACGTTGTATGGCAATGCTGATTCTTTGGCCAAAAAATAGGCCAGCCCTCTAGTCACGTGAAGAGTCGACCATCCGCTTGGCGATATCCCGAAATAATAGGTGGGCACTCGGACCCCATGGCTCTAATGTTTCAACCCCAAACGGCTCGAACAAATAAGTTCCAAAGAGGTTGGAGTATTTGCGCCGTTTGAGGTTTTCCGCACCTGCAGCAGTCACACCAGATAAGTTAGTTATATGGGAGGTAGGGACATCGAGGCGTGACCTGTTACCGTGGATTCAGTAAATGATTCAGAACCCCGTGCGTTGTAATTTTTCGTTGGTTATCTAAAGCAAAATCATCTGTTCCATACATTTTAACCGCGTAGGTATTGCATTTTTTTCTATGAAACAGCTGATTTTTCTAAGCTGAATTTCTGAATCCAAGTTATTTATTTATTGGTCTATATACAATCTTTACATTGTGTAACCAAATGAACACAAGGAAACATACAAGCCAAGTGCACACCATTAATCGATAGACAGCATGCAAAAACAGCAACTATCTGTGTGCTAAATTTCATCCAAAACCGTTTAGCTATTTTTATATGACTGAGTAACAAACATACAAACATTCAAGGTTTCATATTACAGTAAGATAATTATTACATTTTTGATAACTGAATATTCAGTAGGTACGAGTGAGAGTGTTAGTTAGTATTTAGGTATGTTACTAAAACCACTTACGTTTCCATTATTATAATCATTTTGAGACCGATGTTGAGCCGAAGATACTGTAACAACAAATAAAATTTGCTGTTTTTTCCTGTACAGAGTCAAATTAAATTAGTTAGCGAAACTCTGCAGACGTGATTGGTATCGATATGTGAACACGATAAATTAAATATGTAATATCTTTTTTTGGGGGTCAACAACCGCTGGGACTGTTGTTACTTGAAGTATGAATTAAGAAAATCTTTTTTCATTTGTTTTATCAAATCAAAAGTCATTTATTCAAATTAGACTGAGAATCAGCACTTTTCGCACGTCAAAATTACATAAGACAGTGCCCCAGAACGCCCGCCTTTCACCACGTCCTTCCTATCATGTTTAGATATCTATTTATTTATGTATACCAACAGTTTCTATGTCAATATTTCTTAAGTACTATAGAGCACAAAGTCTCGGTCTTACACAGTAACCAATTATAGATTTACCAGCAATCTCGTAAATAAGTGATTACACTTAATAATAACCAAACTAAAGGCTAGAACTTAAAATTTATTGTAAAATACTCCTTAAACTTAAGATTAATAACAAAAAATAAAATAGAAAGACGAACAACATTGCAATCTATCAACAAGATATCAATACTTCTGAAAAGTATAGGTACACAAAAAAGCTGATTTATAACTGACATTTCATGTGACTACACTAACTGCGGTTGATGACCCCACAAAAACAGTCATCAAATTAATTTATTTTTAGTCTTATCATGTTTAGATATCGATACCTATCTCGTCTGGGAAATTTCTCTAGCTAATTTAATTTGACCCTGTGGTTATATAAGTTAAAAACACAAACCGACCTTCTGGTACATGTATTGTTTAAAAACAAAGCAACATGAATTAATTAAATTATTTCAGTAAAACAAATCACATTTAAGACGGCAACGGCAGCTGTATACAGGTTGAAATTGAAAACAAGCGACAAATCGAAATGAGAGATTGTACTCATCATTGTGAACAACTTTTACTATGAGATAAAAGCTGAAATCGCGAAAAAAAATCAGCTGTTCCCTAAATTTATGTTCGCATAACTCGTCAAAATGTAGGGAACAGCTGATTTTTTTTTCGCAATTTCAGGTTTGGTCCCATGGTAAAAGTTGTTCATAATGATGAGTACAATCTCCCATTTCGATTTGCATGTTTTCAATTTCACCCTGTATAGCCCACTGTGTACAGGTTGTTATTCAACATAAATAAACAAAATACCTGTAATAAATAAACTTAAAATCACTAAATAGCACTTGATCATCATTTTTTCACTTCCACTCATTTTTCCTTATTTCATTTCACGATTTTTAATACCACAATATACCTATTAAACCTACCTATTAAATAGTTAGTAAACAGACTCTATAGCTCTAAAAATTCTGATATATACGTTTGCTTCACACGAAAAACCTATAAGAATACGTATATTACGTCATGTTAGGGGTTTTTATGCGAACTTGACCGATGATGACCGGTAACTTGGTTCCCCAGCCAGGTTACCACAGAAGTTCAACTTTAAAAGTGACTTTTGATGTGACAGAATTTTTTATGGGCTTTGTCATGGAAGTTGATTTTCTTTTGTATTGTACGTGCAGAATGATTATAATCATCGATACAACTCTTTCGGTTCAAGTGACTTTATTGTAACATGAACCAAAAGAGTTGTATTTCATGAAAATATTATGATTTTTGAGACTAATATTCTAACATAGACAGTTATATTGATGCTTGTAACTTTTATATTTCTTTAAATACGTATATTTGCTACGATCACGAATTACATTTTGATAAACATACAACCTAGTACTGAGTAAGTAGGTATTAGGTTTTATACAGTATGGAAACCACATATAGGTATTATATGCGATAAATTATACCACGTACTTGACGAGTTATTCTTCGAACATAAATGTAGGTAACAGCTGATTTTTTTTCGCGATCGATTTCGTTCATTTTTTGTATATCGTCAGAAACGGCGATAACAAGTATGTGGTATAATTTATTGCATACAACGTGTAACGTTAAATGCGCAAAACCTCAGACACCCCTACTGATATTTAATTCAATTAACCTATTTCAGACAGAAAATAAGTCATTAAAAAAATTGTAAAGGTTTTATGTGCTGTTTTACTTTTACTGGCCATTCTGATCGTTTCTTGCGTCGGCGACGACGCTTTACCGAGGGAGGAGTCGTCACCGCGCCGCTGCGCCGCGCTGACATTGGCTTGCTTGACCTATTAATAAATAGACACGGCAACGTTTTTAATGAAGATTTTTTGAAAAATGTGACCTATATTAAAAAGTGGTTCAATTGATTCTGCTTGTTATTTTGATCAAACTATTTTCAGGTTTTGCGCATTTAACGTTACACGTTGTATATGTGATTTCCTTTCTGTATATCTTAAGTTAGGAAAATTTTAATCTCGCAGGCTACTCAGCGCCATCCTGACCGTGTGCGCGCTGGTCGGTGAGACTCTGCACTAATGGCGCATTGGATAAGCCTGCATATGAGACCAAGCGCCTGACAATTTAATTAAATTTAATTTAATTTTAATTTACTAACACTAGGCTAAGAACATTGTTACTAACAAATATATGGAAGTCAAATTCTGAAATAAAAAAATATTATTATTATTACTCGGTCGCTTTTGCTTTCATCATCATCACCATCATTTCAACCAAAGGACGTCCACTGCTGGACGTAGACCTCCTCCAAGCATTGCCAGTATAAATATTTAACTTCTAATATAATCCTGACCGATTTCGGTCACGGTGGCCAATGTAAACGGATATCAGCCAGGTTCGAGAAATTATAGTGTACAAGTGTGTGCGTAATCACAGGTGCACTCTCTGTTCCTTTACTCTCATAGTCCGATGGGACGGCCATCCGTCACGACCGGGGATCAGGCGCAGGACCAACGGATTTATACGTGCTTTCCGAGGTACGGGGTTATTAAACCGCCATCTTCCAAACTCCAGGCTGTTACTAAGAAATTCCTAATGGAAAACCCAATAACACTTTGTCCGACCTGGGAATTGAACCTAGGACTCCATGCTTAGCAGTCGCACTTGCATCCACGAGACAAACGGGGCAGTCAACTTCTAATACAGGTATGACAAATCTTAAGTAGTCTTACTATTTTAAAATGTATTATGGCAATTTAGTATGAATTTATTAATAATCTTTACGTAAAATTATATTAACATCAATCGTAAGAAACATTGTCAGCGTCATATTAAATACAACTTTATCATCTACTGTAACGCTAAGTTAATAAACATTTGTTGTGATTATTCAAAAACCACGACTCAAAACTTATGTTTGGAAACCTGCAGGGCAATTGCGTGCAACACTATCAGTAGCAATGGGTTTCATTTTGACAGTCCAACTACATTCATTGCGTTGTTTACCTTGTTGAGCAGACACATTTTGTCGAACATATAGAGCAATGGATTAGCAATATGCTTCTAACTGATTCAAATTGAGAGTAATAGTGTGTTACGCAATTAGGGTGCTGCTTTGGAATCGTTTTGTTTGGGGTTTTACGTCACAATAAAAAGCATTTAAATAAATGAAAAAGCTAACAGTCTTAAAGTAATAATATGTACAAGTATATAAAAAGGAGGGGAAATAATCGAGGCCATAAAAAAATAATACATCAATAACTATGTGAATTGTATCACAGTTAATAGAATCATAGATATAGTATAGTTAATAGAAAAAAATGCATTAAAGAAATCTGTCTATGATATACCGGTTAAGCAAAGATTTACACAAAATTTATTTTTTTACATTACAAACTTTCTATTCTCAGGACATTAATTTACATCGAGTATTGTTGCAATGGAACGTCACTATACGTCAATGTCACCTGTCATCTAAAGATTACCGTAGCAGTGTATGTGTCATTCAGCCTGTGAAAACACAGTTTTATATCTATATAATTTTATGTTCTAACAATTATAATATTTAAGTAATTATATCTTTCTGTTAGTTCAGTCCAGTAAAGATCTCTAGATAGATCTCAAGATCTACATTAAGTTCAAATGTATCATCGAAGCTTTTTATCGTTTTATTTTTTAGTTAATAACAATGCACACTTGCTTTTCCAATTCACTCTAGAAATGGGCAGAATGGTCGACATCGGTTTTTTCGATCATTTGCTTGCCATAATAAAAAATGGAATGGAAATATATTTCGATGAAAGTGGAAGCGGGCGGGCCACAGGCGTAGAACAGATGGCAGATGGGGTAGAACGGTACTGGACTGGAGACCGAGACCTGGTAGTAGAAGTATGATGAGGTGGACCGACGACTTAGTCAAGATTGCTGGACGACTCTGGCTTAGGAAGGCTAGGGACAAAGAAGAGTGGCGTGCATGGCGGATGCCTACACTCAGCGTTAGGTGGCGAAAGGCCGAAGAAGAAGAAGAAAAAGAAGTATTTCTTTATAGGACTTAACCTTCTGTTTCTCTCTCGTCGTGCCAGAAAGTCTCGCGGGACTGAGCCAGCCTTATTTGCGGTGTAGTTATCTTGCGATATGTCTCATTTCACACCTTAATGTCTACCTTTGCTTTTCGTAAGTAATTTTTTATGGGGTCATAAATTCCGAGTAGAGGCAACTTGGGAAACTTTTTTGGGGAAAAATGGGTGTTTATCTGTTAGCATAGATCATGGCGATTTGCGCTTACCGTACTGTTTCGGGTTGTTGGCTTGGGAAGTTTAATTTTGTAATTGAAATGAGTTTTTGTAGGGTAAGGTGATTGATTAGTTAAATATTATTATTAATATTATTATATTGTTAGTTTATTTTTTGTCCTCCTATTTGGAAATAGCCATCACAAGTAAAATTAGCTTACGCATCTATTATTTCTTTTAGTAATTTTTTATGGGGTCATAAATTCCGAGTAGAGGTAACTTGGGAAACCTTTTTGGGGAAAAATGGCTGTTTATATATTACAATGATCATGGTGATTTGCACTTACAGTATTGTTTCGTGTTATTGGCGTGGAAAGTTTAATTTTGTAATTGACATTGGTTTTTAAGGTTAAGCTTTGCGATTGGTTAGGCTATGTTTACTCATAGGTAGTAAATACATATATAATAACTCATCATCTGCCTAGCCTTTTCCCAACTATGTTAGGGTCGGCTTCCAGTCTAACTGTATGCAGCTGAATACCAGTATTTTACATGGAGCGACTGCCTATCTGACTTCCACAACCCAGTTACTGGGTAATACGATACCCCTAGACTGGTTGTCAGATTTTCGGGCTTCTGACTATCCATAGCGACTGTCAAAGATCTACGAATGACAGCCGGGACCAACGGCTTAACGTGCTTTCTGAGGCACGGAGGGGCCTCAGTATGTAAAGATGGTCACCCATCCACAGACCAACTGCGGCAAGCGTAGCTTAACCTGATCGATCGACCTGTGCGGCTAATGGCCACTTAATATAATTTATGGACTATTATTGGTTAAAATTAAGACTGTTGTACTTTTACCAATAATGAAGCAAAGAACTCAAAGCTTTGCATAGTAGACCCTCCCATAATAATATGGAAGTAGTTATCACAGGTAAAATTAGCTTACGAATCTGTTATATGCCCAGTTTGGCAATAAAAAATGCCACCATTGGTCAGCAAAACTATGTTTATTTTGTTTATAGGAACCGAGTATAAGCAAACAACTGCTGTGCGATTCTGTAACCATCTCACCGTGAAAACTTGGGTGAAGTGAGTTGTCAATAGTGGCAATCCCTAGCATCAGCATGACTCACAGCTCACTCTAAGCTCACTTCACCTTAGTTATCACGGTGAGATTTTTCCAGAATCGACTGGCTGTACAATGGAACACTTTCGGAAAATTGAAAATAGCAAGACATTAGAAGATAACCGTAGAATAGCGCAGTAGAAATACTGCGCTATTGTTATGGATGATTTTGATGTCGTTATAGGAGTAATATAAACTCCCTGAGATAAGAATAAACCATTTCTTGTTCTATTGAAACCTTTGCAAAAATGAAGAAAAAGAGCACAATATCAAATTACATGAAACAGATCACATACTCTGAATGCAAGCCATTTGTTGAGTATGGCAATGGGCGATACAGATTGCCCTATCGAAGGCAGATTAGCACAAATCCCCTTCACAGTAAATGGAATACCGAAGCTCGACGAAGCTCTCCGAAGGACACCGAAGTGAGCCGGAGTAATACGAATTGAGCCGAAGCCACGCTATCCACTTTGCGAACGTCCTCAAGGATTTTTTTATTTATATATCGGTTTTAAGCTTTTCCGCTTCATGGGTGTTAGGAAAAATGAGTATTTTGTACGGCTACGGGAAACGGTTTTTGAATTGATTTTTCTGGAAGCTTCTATTGAATCTGAATAGATGTGTTTTGCTCCAATGCTACCCGTATTTTCTAAGGGAGACATTAGAATAGCATTTACGAGTGATGATACTTTAGAAAAAAATATCTTAGGCATAACAAGGCTTATATTTATTTAGACCATGATAATGTTCTTTTACAAAGGGATATCATGTTACCCAGTAATTTCATGTAAAATACTGGTATTCAGCTGCATCTGGTAATACTGGAAGCTGACTTACGCATAGTTGAGAAAAAGCCTGGGTAGATCATGATCATTATTATTATTATTGTAAGCCTATGTTGTCTCGCTGCAGGGCACAGGCTTCCCTTCCCTCTGTTCACTTTTCCCAGTCAACTGCGATTTCGGGTCAATCTTTTAAGAAGGAGTCCAGCTCATCCCACCGTCTCTTTCTGGGCCTACCGCGTTGTAGTTTCTTGCTATTTGGGATCCATTGAGCGGTGGTTTTTGTATTGCTGCTCAGACATCCGAATCCGACGGCCATGATTTTATTTTATTTCTTAAGAAAACTTACAGCTAGGATACAGATAGTTGACAGTTAGTGAAAGAAGGCCAATTAAAAGTTTTCACAGACAATATTAGGGTAGCACAAGCAACAGTAAGATGATGATGATCATATTCTTTAATATAAAAAGGTTTTCTTCGTTTATCTAGGTACTAGTTTACGGAATAGACTAGCTGTAGTAATCTAAGAATCGGGTGCAGCCGGTCGATTCTGTAAAAATCTCACCGTGAAATCATAAGTGAAGTGAACACTTAATAGTGTTAATCCCTAGCGAATGACAGCTCACTCCACGCTCACTTCACTGAAGCTTTCACGATGAGATGGTTACAGAATCGCACGGCTGTTCTACTTGTGGAAGGTTTTGCCCTACTGTGGTTTTTGCAGTATTACAGAATTTACGCCAAGCACCTAAGGTAGTTGTTGACCAACCAAATAATATGGATTTTTCCTGCATCCTCCAATTGTGTACACTTAATCATAAATAATACACTGTAATACACTTTTAATCATAATCCGAGAGTTTTGAAGGATATTGCTTATCCATTGCTTCATAGGTTTGATAAAATTGTCTGCTCAACAACGTGAATAACGCAATTAATGTGAATTGTGACAATCAATAAATCAGTGTTGCCAACAATTAAGGTGAACTGTCAAAATGAAACTCATTACGATCAATTGTCATTTCATGTGTGTTACGCCATTACCGTGTTGTCACTACCTTTCGTTCACTAACAAAAATGGATGAACACTTGCACATTTTCCTCTATTTATTACCCCAAATTGATCGCGTCACTATTTTAACAAAATAATATCAGTACCCGTGATAAACGCCACAGCAAAACATCACATAATAGATCCACTCGGGCCGGGTAAGCTGGGCAATTTGTCCGGGTAGCGACTGAACATTTGTTCGATATCCTATCAAGTCCCCGGTTATATACGGATGTAGCTGTAACAAAGAGAGATTACTTACAATTTCTAGTAAGAGCCGGTAATGTTGCGTGATTAAATTGTTCTGAAGGGTTCCTTTTGTGAGTTCTTTTAAGGTTTTCAGCAGTCGGTTAGTTTTGAATTCACTCTAATCGACTAAGCCTGCCTTCAACATCATTAAATCGGGATCCCCTCATCGTTTGTTTGGTCTATTACAATACATCCATCCATAGTTAATTTTATAAATTTGAAAGTAACTCTGTCGGTATGTTACCATATCACGCCTATACCACTGACCGGAATTGGATAAAATTCGGCAAGGAAACCGATGGCATCCTAGGGAAGGCACCTAGGTAACTTTGAGTCCCGGATGCACGTTCCCAAGGGATAATTTACGACGTCTAGTCAGCTAGTCTTTCATATGGACATCCTGTATTCTTTAGTTTTGGAACTATTTTCGATGAATATTGCATCAAAGCTTCCAAAATGCTTACAAAATGGAAGTGGTCGACGAAATGCTTGTAACAGTCTATAATATTATGAAGAAGGCAGACAGGCATCTTTAATGTTTTAAGCTAAGCGTTATGCTCTGCATTTTAGAGTTACCAATCAAATAATGCAAAACTTCATAAAACATCAAAGGGCTATGTACTAAAAGAAATATCACCAAAACAATACATCGAAGTACTAGAGAAACATAACAACAGTAGAGCAGGTGTGTTTAATTATGGAAAGCACTTGTTGCGCGCCCATGAAACTGAGTGGACCGAGTTAAGTGTGGAACTTTGCTTGTAAAGCCTTCATAATGCAGGCAATGTGCCAGAGTTAGTTCTTTGAGAACCTGACGCACTGGTACCTACGATTTAATCAATGCATTAGAAATGTTAGAAATCTATGTTTCGATGTGATCGAACTATAAAATTAACCTGTGTGTGGCAACTGTGTAATTTTTAACTGGTTTCGATATAAACGCATAATTACCTTGATTCACGAATGTATTACTCGTATATGTTAATAAATCAGCTGTGTTCATACTTATTAGTTATGTTGGACATATTAATTGGTTGTATCCAAGTGATAAATAAACAGATTCTGAAAATAATCCTCTTCAATAATTTATGTGACCAATTCTGGGAAATACATGATAATTTCTATTAATAATAAAAATAATAGCTATCGGCTACCGGGTCCTGTAGTAAAACAAAAATTATTGTTCATATTATGTCTTTTCAAATATTTTGGATTAAGCTTGAACGCGTCTGTTGAAATCATTCAGATAAAAAAAAAGCCCGACTAGAAACTATATGTTTGATGCAACACAAAGTTCACTCCTTTACAGATTAAAAGCACGTGCAGAATCTTCCACACTCAATAAATCAACAAAGTTCATATATGTTATTCACACACGAACTGCGAAGTAATGAGCTCTCCAATTATGACCAATCATTTATTGGAAACTCGTCGAAACCGTATTTCAAGTGGGCAACGGGGATTCAGCTGTCGCGGGTTTTAAAACCCCGGGGATAATCCCACCGCGAGTGGACGTGGAATATCCATCCCGCTTATTCCGCATCACTTTATCCTCCGGTTTCATTCGCAACGATGTTTATTTCGTGAAATCAACAAGACTCTGAAAGGCACTGATTGGAGTCTTTCCGAAAATGTTTGGCGTATTCATATACCTAAATGAAAAGGTACTATATTTCCATCTTTTTCTAATTTTCTAGACTCAAGTGTTGCTAATACCATTACGACTAGTTCTCTCCAGTTTGTGTTGCTAAGTTTCTGTCTAACTTGGGCTTTAAACCTACATTCCTAGTCTTCGAGTTAGGATGACTCTTGAAATCGGTTCAGTAATGTCAGTCATAGTAAGGAACCTGTCTCAACGCCGGCGATTAACGAGAAGCTAGTGTGCGACGGGGACGAGTTACTCGCTGGAATACGTATATACCATGCGTGAGTCTCTCAGCGAGTGTTCTGCTATATATAGCTGCAACAAACAAGTACTATTAACACTTTGCAAGACACTAAACGCCCCCAGACGTAATAACAATAAACCTTCAATTGTGTCTCGTTTAATCTCCTTCAATTGGTTAATATAGGTATTATGTACGTATCTCTTGTACTCACACTGGACTATATTTTGTACATTTCTTGAGCGACAATATCTCTGGTAAAAAAAGAAAATCAAATCAAAATTCATTTATTCAAATTAGACTGAGAATCGGCACTTATCGGACGTCAAAATTACATAATCAAGTTCCCCAAGACACCCGGCCTTCACCACATACTAGTGCTTTCGCTGGGAAGAAGAATTGGCGCAACAAATTCCCCAGCAGTACAGCTGTCTGTTCTGTCTGAAAATCTTGCTTGTATAAAATAGCCTACTATTGTGTACTATTTGTGTTCTTTTTTGGTAATAATAAAGATTATTATTATTAAGATTATTATTATTATTATTATTGTATAGAAGCAAGTTTTTATGCAAAGTAATTATTAACATTACGAGACACAGAACATTGAATTAAATTATTTGCCATATGATATTCTAAGACACCTGCCCCACTGCCGACGTGGAATAGACTAGCCTTCCACGTCGGCAGTGGGGCAGGTGTCGAATAAAGACAACCTGGTGAAGGTCGAAGGAATTCGTGACTTTATGGGAACCGCTGGACCAATCATTGTGGCTATACTTGGAGGAGGTCTATGTCCGGCAGTAGACGTCTTTAAGCTGAGTTAGGTCGAAAAGTAGAACATCTTCGAAGACAGCGTTGCTTTAATTTTGATATCCGCGTTCGGCTAAAATATCAACATCAATCATAAAAATTGACATAAGGTTCGACTGCTGGCTGATTTGAGTTGATTAGCTTTGCAGAAACCGGGGGTTATGTACGAAGGGTCTTGCACACAACTACACACAATTATACACTTATAAATAACAATTACATATTATACACACACAATCACAATCACATATTAATTACATATAAACGGATAAATTAAATTTATAAATAATTATTTATAAATAATTTTCCAATCATACCAGATTTTCTATTAATAAATAATACAGGTCACCAGGTTTCCACGAAAGGATGGTGAAATTCGATTTAGAAGCTGTTTTTTGGATATTGTAACATCATCATCAATTTTTAATTTCAAGCACTCTTAAGAGGGTTTATCCCTTAGAGCCATGTTGGAGATTCAAAAGTGATGATTTCCGACGGACAATAAAACCATAATGTGTTTAATTTATAGATGAGATATTGACGTCATATTATTGGGAATTTTATAATCTAGTGCATGGCTGAACAACATTTTCAATTTTTTGTATAGTTTTCTCATCAGAACCGTTTTTATGCAAGACTTTTTTCAAACTAGCGATCGACGGTCTAAGCAGATGCGAGATATTAGTAAAACCGTATACGACAAACTTATAACAACATTACTTTATAAAAAATAATAACATTTATTAGTGCATGGCTGAAAAAAAAACACGATTACTGTAAGTTTTCATTCAAGAAAAGTATATTCAAAAGTGTCAATTGTAGCCACTTTTCGAGATATTAAACGTGTTAGTTTAGGATGAAATCTGAAATATTTATATTTTCTTTTAGACCTAGTAAATTAAGACATTTATGTTCTAAAACATGGTTCAAATATTTTTTTGATAACTTATATGTTTATTTTACTATGAATTATTTAGTATTGCTATATAATCGGCGCGGATTCATGCCACCGCTCAGCGCGCCGCTCTAGCAATACTAAATAATTCATAGTAAAATAAACATATAAGTTATTAAAAAAATACTTGAACCATGTTTTAGAACATAAATGTCTTAATTTAGTAGGTCTAAAAGAAAATATAAATATTTCAGATTTCATCATAAACTAACACGTTTAATATCTCGAAAAGTGGCTACAATTGATACTTTTGAATATACTTTTCTTGAATGAAAACTTACAGTAATCGTGTTTTTTTTTCAGCCATGCACTAATAAATGTTATTATTTTTTATAATGTAATGTTGTTATATGTTTGTCGTATACGGTTTTACTAATATCTCGCATCTGCTTAGACCGTCGATCGCTAGTTTGAAAAAAGGCTTGCATAAAAACGGTTCTGATGTGAAAACTATACAAAAAATTGAAAATATTTTTCAGCCATGCACTAGATTATAAAATTCCCAATAATATGACGTCAATATCTCATCTATAAATTAAACACATTATGGTTTTATTGTCCGTCGGAAATCATCAATTTTGAATCTCCAACATGGCTGTAAGGGATAAACCCTCTTAAGAGTCCAAAACAGCGTAAAAAATTGTTTGTAAATTGGGTGGTTAATGACGTTTATTTCTTTTATTAAGTAATTGAATGGTTGATTATTACTCTTTTAACTTGCTATGATTGTAGAATTTTCATTTTTGCATTCAGTGGGTATGCCACACCGCGTGCTATATAATGATAGGGTTATTTACTATATTAACTCAATATTAACTAATATTATAAGGAGGTAAAAGCGAGTAGTATGTAGGGGGTAATCGTCGGAACTACTGATTCGATTCCAAAAATTCTTTCACCAATGGGCTTTCATAAAAATTGGTCTTTGGCAACTCTGGACATAAAGAGTTGGAAAGTGAGTTGGGAGGCCTATACCCAGAAGTGGGGTATTAACGGCTAATAAAAAATAAAAATAAAAAAGGGAAGCTACAGTATTGTCGAGTGTTATAGGATTTATCCTTAAAATAAGAAATTTCATCATCATAATAATATAATATTGGAGATTAAACGAACTTACCTGAAGTGAAGTTCTATCCAAATTATACGAGTTGCTTCGTCCGAAGAGATTAAGATAACAAAGTAGTAATACGTCTAGGGTATCGCCTTTCATCCACTAAGTTTGAATTTTTTTTTTTTTTTTTTTTTTTTTTTTTTTGTCGGTACTTTGTCTTCCTGATAGTTATGCCTGTACCGCCACTCATTTAGTTGAAAGCCTGGAACCTTTTTTAATATTTCACTTTAGGTATGGGGTTCATAGGGTTGGGAGGGAACTAATCTCTTCGGACGAAGCAACTCGTATAATTTGGATAGAACTTCACTTCAGGTAAGTTCGTTTAATCTCCAATTATACTTCGTTGCTTCGTCCTTCGAGATTAAGATAACAATGTAGATTTTGAAAGATGGTGAAATATTAAAACACTGAATTTTTATACTTAGGTACATGTATATTAATCAAACCTTACAAGTAATAAAGTAATTAAATTGTAGTTTTTCTTTAATTAGGGGTAGATAAATTTAAGTTATTAATTTTAAGTAATTAAATCTAACATCGATCAGAGGTTAGGATTGATAAGGCAAATTGATCAGTGTTCACATTGAATGTCTCTATGATAATATCTAGCGAAAACATTGGAGCTACCACTCCACCCAGCTGCTTTTCGTATCGTGTCAATATTGACACCAGCTCTATGAGCAGCTGAGGTGGCTGCGTGTCTGGTGGAGTGGGCAGAAAATACTGAAGTGTCAATTCCGCTAATTGATAATATATCTTTTATCCACCGACTGATGGTATTTGTGGTTACTGATTTATGTGGTTTTTTAATACTTATAAAAAGGCTATTGGCATTGTTTCTCAAATGTTTTGTCCTATCAATATATTCTATAAGAGCCTCAGCGGGACATATTTCCGGTCGATCTTTGTAAAATGGAATATTTAAACAAGGTTGAGATAAACCAGGTCGAGATGTTTTTAACAAATCGTTTATCTTGATCAATATAAGATTATCAGTGACGTTCATATTTTCTAATTTGATTTTGCTAATGGTTTGCACCCTGTGTGCAGTTACAAGTATGAGCAAAGTTACGGCCTTTTTGGTTAAATGTTCGAAACTTAAATTATTATTTGGGTACCATTTTGATAAGAATTCTAAAACTATTGACGGGTCCCAAGTGATATTATATTTTGGGGCTGGAGGACGAAGTCTGTAAAAACCTTTGAATAGCCTAGCAACGCGATCATCAGACCCTACTCTCGATCCTAAGATCAAAGACAGAGCGGAGCGATGACTGTTTAAAGATCCGTATTGTAAGCCGGAATGAAATAACTCAGTGAGAAAATACATAATCATCGGAATTGACGCCTCATGTATTTTGATATTGTGAGTCTTACAAAAGTTTACCCAACGTCGAATGGCAACGTCATATTGTTTTATTGACCTTTCAGATAAAGAAGCTATCATAATATCTAAAGATGATGGTGGTACTCCTCTGTTTCGTAACGCCGTCCTGATAACTTCCCTGCAATCAACGTGAGCTTGGGGACACTGTTGGAAATAGACAATAACACTTTATCAGAGGGTCTAAACTGAACTAATTCTGAACAGAGAAGTTTTTGATAAAGTGGAAACCAGGGTTGCGTGGGCCAAAATGGAACCACAACAATACCCTCCGCCTGGTCGTATATAAGTTTTCTTAATACTTTTAATATAACCGCAAAAGGAGGAAATGCGTAGAAACAAAGATTTGACCAATTTAAAGTAAAAGCATTCACAGCGCATGCTCCTGGGTCTCTATTCCATGAGACGTACTTAACACATTTGTTATTCAACCTTGATGCGAAAAGATCAATTTTTGGTTGCCCAAAGGCTCTCACAATCTTTTCAAAAGCATGATCTTTAATCTCCCATTCGGTATCGGGGTGAGATTTTCTAGACTCAGCATCTGCTATTTCGTTATTTTCCGAGCTTATGTATGAAGCGAATACAAATATACCACGAGCTTCACACCACTGCCACAAAGATTTTGTGATTTCAGTTAAATGTGGAAATCTTACTCCACCCATACGGTTGATATACGAAATAGCAGTTGTGTTGTCAACGCGTAGTAACACCTGACAATTTTTTAATCCTTTTGCGAATGTTTGTAAGCCCAAGAAAGCAGCCAGGAGTTCTAGACAGTTAATATGTTTGTTAGACTCTGTGTTACTCCACTGGCCACTGGCGGTCTCCGCACCGCATGCTGCCCCCCACCCTTTTTTGCTAGCGTCTGAAAATATTTCTAGACAGTAGCTGTCCCGTCTAATAGGATTCACTGCGGTATCAATAGATTTTAACCACCAGGAAAAATCGTCCTGCAAATACTGTGGTAAAGACATGTGGCTATCATAATTACTCGTTTTACACAATGCAAGGTATTTGCATCTTTCCATCTGCTTGGTGTAAAGCCAACCGTACTGAATCGCGGGGCAGGACGAAGTGAGGAGGCCTACCAAGCGAGCAAACTGTCTTATTTTACAACGAGATTTCAATTGAAACGATTGTAACTCTTGTTTAATTAGATTTCGTTTTTCCTTAGGAAGGCTAACATGAAATTCTTTTGTATCTATCACAAAACCAAGGTATTTGCAAATATTACTCGGAATCATACAACTTTTTTTAATGTTAATTATGAATCCTAAGGACTCTAAAATATGTTTTGTCTGTAAAATATTATCTAAGCAATCTTGATAATTATTAGAAATGATACAAATGTCATCTAAGTAGATAGATGACAGATAACCTAATGATCTCAGTAAACAAATTACCGGTTTTAATAGCTTTGTGAACACAAATGGAGCTGTGTTTAAACCAAACGGCAAAACATTGAATTGGTAAATTTGACCCTCGTACCTAAATCGTAGGTACTTTCTATACGTCGGGTGTATAGGTACTAGAAAATACGCATCCTTTAAATCAAAGGTGGCCATGAAACTGTTTCTTGATACTAATTTTAATGTTGTTCTTAGATCTTCAATTTTGAAATGTTCTGTTACGATGTACTTGTTTAGAGACTTTAAGTTTAAAATAAATCTGTTTTTGCCATTGGGTTTTTTAATCAGGAAATAACTAGAAAGAAACTGTCCTTCACATGGTTCACAATGTGAAATAGCACCACTGTTTAGAAGGTCAGTGATGGCCACCTTGTATTTAAAGGACTCACATGAAGTTAATGCAGGTAAACTTGGTTCGTGTAACTGATAGACAGGTTTAGTAAACGGTATCTTGTAACCTCTTATCCACGATAATACAACGAGGTCATTAGTTATCAATTGCCATTGATCATAAAAGTAGGATAACCGACCTGCAAAACGTACCAGGTCTAGCGCCGCGGGGCTTGGCGCTGCTGCAAGCGCGGCTGCTGTCGCGGCTGCTGCTGCACCGGTCGCGGGCGCGGCGCCGGCGCTGTCCTCCTCGCTGTTCCCGCTTGCCGCGCTGTCGGGAACGGAGGCGTCTGGTTTAAAGTCTGGACAGGGGCCTGTCTCGGTCTCTGCGCTGGTGCAGATCTTCGAACCTGTGTGTTTATTTTAATCTCAGCGCCTGATTTTGATATAGCTTTTGCAGCTTTTAGAGTATCGGTCAGATGTTCGCCAAATAGAAACTTATCGATTTCTGTATTGAACAGTTGATCTTTTATATCTTTCTTGATTGTAGAACATATAAAACTGCGCCGTGTCATGGACTCGCTGTGTTGTGAGTCACACATCAGTCGACCGGCTTCGATCAGTAATTTTATTACCGACTGATCTTTATAACCTGCAGAAAAGAGTATGCTTAGGGCTTCACTTATACAAGATATACTTGCTGCGACCTGCACCTGCTTATTCTCTAAAGCTTTGTCTTTTTTTATTAGCATCTCCGATAAGGCGGCCTTTATCTCTGGATTTAACTTGGGTGCATCAATCTTTGTGCAGTTTTTTGGAACCAGATGCTTCTTTCTGGCATCCTTGGTCAAGCCTGTTGTTGCGATGTGTTCCCAGCGAGCAGATAACTCGCATCTAATGTCTGGTCCATATTTTTTATCCTTTGATGGAGTTTTGCCCAAGAGATTCAGAATCTCTTCGTCCAGCTCAGGAAGCGTTACTTCAACAGGTAGTTCCGATTCCCCTGCCTGTACTGCTTCTGTAGCAGGAACATCATGTATCGTCGAGGTGGACGTACCCGGTTGTGGCTCATCTGAGTCAATAATCGGAGATGACGCGACATCACCTTGAACTTCCATTTCAGCTGGAGTAGAAAATGTACCAAATGTAGGTATCGGATAGAAAATAGCGCGGTGATAGTCCTCAAAACTATCCACTACACCAAGTTTATAATCCATACCGATATTCAGAATTACGAAATCGAGTGATAACATTTTGTTATGTAGGTACGTGAATATGATCACAACTACCAATGTTCCTAGTATACAACTAGTGGTTTCAGAGCGGCGATAGTCCTTAAAACTACCCACAACACTATGTTTTAGTCCGTACGGATATAAAATGCAATTATTATTAAGTAGGTCATTAACTAAAGTGAAGGCAACATTCCTTTCAAATGTACACAATCACTAGTAGTATATACCCAATGAATTGGGAATCCAAAATTATGTGAAGGTAACATCCCCATAAGATGTACACAACACTATTTAAGATAATATGACATCATGTCAGATTATGATACGGATATAGTCCGAAAAACTATTCACAATATCTTCCGTTTGTAAAAATAACACTTCAGCTTACCTTCATGGTCCGATAGTACCGGCGACATAATAATATTCGTCGACGAGCTACTACTCTCGGAACAACTTCGAACACGCGACCTTCTGTCGCGTTTATTAAGTTTCCTTTCGAGTTTTCGAATCTTCTTTCTTAAATAATCACTGTCGTCGTTTTTGTGACTACGTTTTGGCATCTTTTTGCACAATTCAAATGAAACGAAGAAAATAACGTGGTGATCGGCGACGCACTAAAACGCGAATGAGTGGCGGTACAGGCATAACTATCAGGAAGACAAAGTACCGACAAAAAAAAAAAAAAAAAAAAAATATTCAAACTTAGTGGATGAAAGGCGATACCCTAGACGTATTACTACTTTGTTATCTTAATCTCGAAGGACGAAGCAACGAAGTATAATCACCATTCCATGGATGTTTCATAGAACCCTTCGTATGCTGAGACACGATATCTTTTTAATTGCTACTGTATTACGGAATTCAACCGGTTAAAGGTCAGTGCTGCAGGACATAGGCTTCTAAAATCATGCGCCATTTAGCTTGATTGTCAGCTATACTCCAACTTATAAATTAGTTAGTATAGAAAAAATCTTTGTTAACAATTTTATTCTTTATTATTACAAAGCTATAGTACTTAAAAATAAAGTAACAGTTACACTAATATTATAACCAGGTATACTATATTATAGTAAATAGTATGTATGTATATTATATATATTTTGTATTTGTGTGCGTTTTTTCATTTACAATTCAACAATTTTAATAGTTTTTTTTTTTAATCATTGTTCGGCTCAACCAAAGCACCTGTCATCTAATCTCTTCACCACCCTTGGTTGACTGGTAGAGAATGCCTAAGGCATTAAGTCTGCCTTTGTACCTTTTTGTGTCCAAAAAGTTTGAATAAATAAATAACACTTTTACAGGCTAGGTAATATAATAGTGATGGTTATAAAGTTATTACAAAATGAGGCATTGCACGTTAACCTATAAATAAACCTACGTTTGAATTACTATTTCCCTTTTATTCCTTTATTTACATAACTTTAACAATATTTATCACAACTAACTATTTACACTAGGTACTAAAATAATGGCTAACTAACTATACAAATAAGAACAAAAACAAAAGGACACTGAGGCGTTAAAGTACTCGTTCGCATCGCTGTCGTCCGGAAACGTGCCCAGAAGACTGGCAGCATTCCCACGTTGAATGGCTAATTATTTGGCCAAAGAGCCAGAACGAGCCAGAATTCTGGTCACGTGAAGTGTCGAACAGTCGGCTAGAAATGTTTATCTTAGTTAAGAATGATTTTATTTTTGACTGACAACGCCGGACCTTTTTTCATAATATCAACTTGTGCAAATTCAAAAGTGAATATGCATAAGTTGATATATCCGATTAAAATGAATCGCTCGCTCGAATCGTTATGAATTGGTTTCTGCAATGTCAATAGTGCGTCGGAAAAGTAGCATTTATTACAGTTTATCTCATTTGCATACTTATGTAACGAAGCGATTTAATAATATTAAAATTTTAATGGATTTATTTTAATAAGCTTGTGCGGGATTCGGAATTAACGTGAAATATGGTGTGGTTTATATGTTCAGCATGAACTTTTCTGGAGTGTTTAAATACAATACCTTCTATTTCATTACAAACGATGTATAAACGTGAACGAAGCAAAAGGGGTATGCAGGGATCGTAACCGGAGGCGTTCTGCCGTTCGATTCTGTAACCATCTCACCGTGAAAGCTTGGGTGAAGTGAGCGTGGAGTGAGCTGTCATTCGCTAGGGATTAACACTATTAAGTGTTCACTTCAGTTATGATTTCACGGTGAGCTTTTTACGGCTGTAGTTTCTGTCTACCCCCATGGGGAGAATGCGGGAGTTTATGTATTGCTATTTCATTACGTTGTTAAATTAAAATTTCGTCTTCTGTCATTCTCATTCTCCGAATTTCATTAAACAATAGAAATATAACATCATATTGTACGTCGACCGACCTATTTGAGCTTCTAAAACTTGAACAACTTGAGCTTTTAAAACTCGAATACTTCAAGCAGAGTTAGCAAAAACATTTTCTTCACTTCAAAGTCATACTCGAGAATACCTTAAAAACTTCCCTTATTTCGAAAAATGTTGCCAATGTATTACATATAATTTTCATCTTTCTCTGTTGTTTATTTAAGACGCGGAAGTTGCAGTCTAACTCGTGCCTAATAGAGCCGGCTGAGCTGAAGCTAACGTCACAATGCGGCGTGAGATAACTGCGCAACTATGGTAACACTGTCTGTACAAGATGCGGGTGGTATTGGATCAGGCAAGCTGCTACTACTATGCTTTCCTAGTACAATAACGCTAGATTAGCAAAATATTTGCAACTTTTGGAGCCTACAAAATGAATGAGTGTTTTCCTACAACTTGCTTCTTACGTAATCTGCACACTCAATCTCTATTCGAACGATTGTCGAGGAAATTCCTAATGCAATGCCTTGCTTCATTTCAGTTTAAAAAATTCGTCTGCTGAACAAAATGAATACTGTTAAATTGTCAAAATGCGTTGCAATTGTTAGTGTGTTACGCAATTACCCCACCTGTCCATCATAATATTATTTATTTAATCTTTTCGCGTACAAAAAGGTACAAAGCTTTAATGCCTTAGGCATTCTCTACCAAGGGTGGTGAAGAGATTAGATGGCAGGTGCTTTTTATTATAAATATAGGTTAATAATCATGAGTTAATCAAAAACTAAAAGATTCTCAAAATGAAAGGCATTGCCAATGTCAGGCTGCCTCCTATTTAAAAGCGATCGTCGCTAACAAAAAGTGACATAATATGAACGCGACGATTGCGTATTCGCGCGACGATCACTTTTAGTTAGGACGCGTTTAACCTACGTGTGTTACGCAATTACCCCTCAGGACGGGCTTAGATTGATTTAATATGTTTTATAGCCAATTTGTAACACAGTTCTTGTACAATATCGTTAATAACTCGTTTCACTTTACATAAAAAAAAAATACATGTGGCACTCGGGGACTGCCGCGGTAAAGCTATTGCATAGCTTATGCACTTATAATATTTATGCAATATTTTTGAGCGTGGTGAGCGATAACAAAACAATTTTTTTTGTTTTATTGAATCAATGAGAAGTTAATATTGTTTAAACTATGTCTACACGCATACGTCTAGTTGCACGCACACAAACACCGTGCCGAAGTCTGCCGAACTGAAACGACGTTAGACGATGCACGGCTTTCAACTGCCGCTGTGCCGGTCGGAGTGGGGGTGTTAGGTTTTTTTTCGTTACGGAATTTCTTGATTCGGTCGCCGCGCTCAAAGCCCGAGATAAAAGCTATGCAATAGCTTAAAAATGCAACGAGGTAGAAGATACACAAATGAGCTTGCTGCACTGTAAACAAGACCCTTGCATCAATAAAAAGCTGGCAGATAAATAACATTGTTGTTATCTAAAAAAGGGATTATAGTTCCTGGTCTCTTAGGTAGGTGCTTATTTGTTACAAACATCGAACTTACAAACATGAACACTTGCTGTCTTATTATAAAACAAGTTCCCTAGCTGAAAACTTCGAGCCAGTTACTTATTTTGAACTTTGTTCCGACAGCCGTAAAATTCATAATGAAAAATTGACAACTCAGACTCGGGTTTAACGTCATAAGAACTTTAACTTTGTTGGATTGTAGTTCGGAAGATAATTTAAAATGGCTCGATCGCTTAAACCTGGGTCTAAAGATACATCGTGTCTTGTAATACGGCTGTAAAAGTATCTAATTAATTTTCTAACTTGATTATTTTTTTTAATAGTTATCCATTTTTCGTACATCTATGTGTAACTGTACGTTAAGTTTCGGATATTATAACGACCAAATTCGCGGCTGCGATTATGAGTTAGACGTCAACCAGCCTGACTCGTTGGCACAAACTATTCCAATACAGGATGTCGTGTTTGTGAGCAATTTATTATATGTTTGGATATACATACTTACCGAGTAGTGATCTAAAATCTCTCATTAATCAGTTTGATAAAGGATTGAAAGAAGTACCTACTCTTTGCTTATTATACATATTTTTACAATATTTAACACAACTATTTAGACTAAACACTACACTAGGTACCTACTCGTACAATTAAATGACTAAAGGGCTAATTTTTCCAAAGCCAGATAATTTAATCTGAGGAATAATTTTGAATATTTGACAGTTCATCCATACAAAAACTGTCAGACGTTAATTTTATTCCACGAATAAAAATTATCTGTCGATTAAAAAATCAGCCCTAACTAAATAATAATACAAATAAATAAATACAAAAACAAAATTACACTAAAATCTAGGAAGTACTCGTCCGCATCGAAATAAATAAATTAATATTTTGTTTACCAAATTGACACACACGTTTGCATTGATAATAAGGCAAAAAATTGACGTGCATAAACGTCATAGATCCATTTCATACAACGGTCAAAGAATGACAGTTCAAATTCAAATTAAATTGTTTATTGCTCAACACTGTACATAATAATACATTTCTAGTTGTCAAGTGAATGCGCAGTCCACTGTGTTGCAACAAAATTGAAGCATGCAAAAATATCATTAAAATTATACTATGTCATAAATTTCAATTAATACCTTAAACAATGTCATTAATACCAATTAATACCGTTAAAACTGTCATAAATTCTGATTAATAGCTTATACAATTTCATTAATTCAAAATAATACCCTATACAATATCATAAATTCAAATCAGTATGTTATAGAATATCATAAATACAAATAAATAAGTATTTGTGTGTCAGCTATGTTTTGCATTTACGGTCAAATTAAGTTGGTGGTCAGTTTGGTAAAAAAAAAACATTTCCCTGACTTTACCTAACTGTTCTTAATATTTCAAACCACAAAAGAACTTCGAATCAAAAGTTTTGAAATGTTGAATGTCAAAGTTGACCGTCATGATGCGTTAGCGACGTAACACATAAAGATAGCTACGACGTCAATAAAACTGACAACAAGAAACGAGTTCTATGTGTGCCAAAGTCAGAATTGATCAACGTTCCCGTAAGGTGATTATACTTCTTTTAACTGCTCTTACATAGTACAGAGTGATAATATTTTCATTATTGTTGGAACAGTTTGAGGCGGCAGTTGGCAGTTGGCACGACTGTTGCGTCCCGACGCCGCAGGCGTTTGCTCTGCACTCGATTGAAACAAGTGCTATGGTGACTGGAAATGTGGCAAAAGTCATGTGTGTTTTAGAATTTGTTACTGAGAGTGACATCATGACCCTTTGCTTCTGTTTATTTCTATATAAGGTCCCATTAAAATAGACGGACAAAATTTCAGAAATCATTCAGACCACCAAAATAAGGACAATGGTAAAACAATATATAAAAAAACGCATTAGATACTTACAAGAAACATAATTAGCTAACGAAAATACATTAATGTACCGGCAATTTATTATTTTAGGGTCAAAATAAAATCACTTTAATCAGTGTTTTTTTTGCTTGGAAATCTTTGGTTAGACTTACTGAGCGCTGTGTCAAAATTTGTAAATCTATTTTAATGGGACCCTGTATATTCTAAAGTTGACGTGACAGTTTTTTTGTTTATTTATTTTAAAAAAGCATAGCCACATCACATACATTACGCGAAAAACAATCTTAATAACTAAAGGACTAATGCACGTGACAGTTAAGGCGTAAATAGCGTTCACCACAATATATACCTACTCGTAGCTGTCTAGAAAGCGTAATTTAATTATATAAAATTAGAAACATTGTTGCAGTAGTACCTATTGAAGCCACAGCCTAGAATTCATAATCCCATTTATTTAGCCCATTTTATGACCATAATTTCTGTATTTCAACTCTATCTCTCTAACATTTGCTCGCATCCCCAAAACATCTGTGTATCAACAGGACAACGGCTTAGAGCCCTTTTTTAAATAACTGACAATCAGGAATATTTGTCTTAAAATCACAGAAACACTCTTTCATGACAGGTGCAGATTAATAAAGTAGAGAATGTATAAAAGAAACTTTTAAGATTGTCGAATTCTCGGGTTGTTGCCTGTCATAATCAGCCTATAATGTTCCCAATGATGGGACACAGGCCTGCTCTCAATGAGAGGGAGTGGGCCGTAATCCACTGGGCCCAGTGCTGATGTCAAATGTCTTCGAATGCCAGTCGGTTTTATTAAATAGACCTTTCGTTTGAAACCTTTATCAAAAAAACCCTCTCAACATTAAAAAACCGACATTAAAACGGTAAAATATTGTACCAAAACATGCACTCAAAACGTCCAACAATGTTTATTCCCCTATTTATGCACGCAACATTCTGTTACATTAGGATTCTGACCACCGACCCCATTCAGACGGCGGCGTTATTGGCAATGGTGGGTGATTTCACCATTGTGCTGATATACATTGATTACGGATTTCGAATATCAACGTTCCAAATACGTTGTAATTTTGCAATTAAGAATGTAAATTTTTGGGCTCGCTCTGTGTTTTGTTTTGTATTTGTGAATTTAGTTTACGTGTGTTTTTTAGGATTTATGAGAATTTTGTTGAGTTGCTTCGTATGAGCAGTGGTGGCCCATTGGTCAGGGCCGAGACTTACGAGTTGTAGATAGTAGGTTCGAACCTAGACTAGCGTTTTACTATGTGTACATTTTTTCATCATCACTGCCCTCAAAACGGTGAAGGAAAACATCGTGAGGAAACCAGCGTGTCCTAGAACCAAAACTTTGAGGACATGTGACATCTACCAAGCCGCACTGGGCCTGCGTAGTAGATTACGGCCCATTCCCTCTCACTGAGAGGAGGCTTCTGTCCCAGCACTGGGAACATTATAGGTTGATTATGCTTATTATTCTGTTTTGTATACACAACGTGTAACGTTAAATGCGCAAAACCTGAAAATAGTTTGATCAGAATAACGAGCAGAATTAATTGAACCACTTTTTAATATAGGTCACATTTTTCAAAAAATCTTCATTAAAAACGTTGCCGTGTCTATTTACTAATAGGTCAAGCAAGCCAATGTCAGCGCGGCGCAGCGGCCCGGTGACGACTCCTCCCTCGATAAAGCGTCGTCGCAGACGCAAGAAACGATCAGAATGGCCAGTAAAACTAAAACAGCACATAAAACCTTTACAATTTTTTTAATGACTTATTATCTCTTTGAAATAGGTCAATTGAACTAAAAATCAGTTGGGGTGTGTGAGGTTTTGCGCATTTAACGTTACACGTTGTATAATCAGGAACAGGAACCATTATCTAAAAGTGTGAGGTTTAATGTTGTTAGCTGCATTTTACCTCATGTTACGAGGGTGAGTAGCTCGTTTTTTTGCGATAAAACTCAAAGCACAACATCACAAAACAGTTTAGCTCACCACAAAACATTACTTCGTAATTAACGTTATACTTATCACTCGCAAAGGGGGCAGATAAACCATTATCACAAAGTCAACACGCGATTCTCAAGAACAAGTGCCATCTAAAATTGATATCCCGAATAAAAAGCGAGGTAATCTACAGAAATGGCATTGTGGGCTCTCCGTGGAAAGCAAAGAAAACGAATTTATAACCAACACAAAGGACGTAGATAAGCCGCGAGCGAAAACAATTCGAGATGTAGGAGAGATAACGCCGCTACGGGTTTTTGTTGAGATTTTCAAGTTTCGCACAAAGTGGAAATCTCTATAATCGCCTCGGATTGTGACGGCCGACGACGAACCGATGCAACTACGCTGATGGATTTTCGCTTTTATTGTGATTATTTTTGCAAACAGACGATGTTGTCATGGAAACCGATATGCAAGTGTGAGAATTATTTTAGTTGGTTCGTTTTCAAGGCTTTGTTACATAGATTCGTGTTGATTTTATTTCGTTTTGGACAAGCATGCTGCTTCTTTTAACGAATAACGGTGGCGAAGTAATAACAACCCCACGGGTCGATCGATCAGGCTAAGCTACACTTGTTGCGATCGGTCCGTGGACGAGTGACCATCTTTACATACCCATCCGTGCCTCGAAAAAAACGTTAGTGTTCCGTTCTTGGATCTTTCATAGTCGTTATGGGTCGTCAGAAGCCCGAAAGTCTGACAAACAGGCTTTAAAGGGTAAAAAAAAAACTAACTACATTGTGGCAATTTACTAGTTTTGCATTCATCATATTCATGGTCTTTCTTCTGATCTCATAGAGCACTTCTAGGGCAATGATAACTTACACCAAGTTGAACAAATTTCTCTTAAACTTCAAGCAGACAAAGTATAAATTACCAATTTCATTAATACGAGTACAATATCGGAACAACTTTGTTTACTGATCTTTTCAAAATTATCGTAACCTTGCGCAGTTTTAATATTTATAATAAAACTTTTTTACTTTCTCCATTAACACTTTTCTGAGGTACCAGGGAGCCATGATAAGGCGGAGGTCCTGTTAAAAGTCCACTCTGGCAGTCGTCGGGCCTTAACAAGAAAAGTTTCGAGTTCAGTGGACTTGGCGAAGATATAACGAACAACAAGTAAGTACATAATATGAGATGCGTTGAGATGTAAACACGGACTAAAAGCCAAGTATTTATCATTATATATGTAGAATTGAATCGACTATTAGATACGAATGTGAATAGTTTGACTCAAATAGCCTAGAGAAGAAACAATTCTATAAGGGTGCGTATTATTATCGAATTTTGTTTCATCTTCTCGTATTAATGATTCGATTTTTGTCCGACCAGTGGGGTAATTGCGTAACACACTATTAGTAGCAATGGGTTTCATTTGGACAGTTCAACAACATTCATTGCGTTATTTACGTTGTTGAGCAGACACATTTTTCGAACATATGAAACAATGTATTGGCAATATCCTTCAAAATGATTCAGATTGAGATTGATAATGTGTTACGCAATTAGGGTACAACCGGTCGATTCTGTAAAAATCTCACCGTGAAATCATAAGTGAAGTGAGTACTTAATAGTGTTAATCCCTAGCATTAGGGCATGACAGAGCTCACGTCCCGCTCACTTCACCTAAGTTCTCACGGTGAGATTTTTACAGAATAGCACTGCAGCCGGTCGATTTTGTAAAAATCTCACCGTGAAATCATAAGTGAAGTGAGTACTTAATAGTGTTAATCCCTAGCATTAGGGCATGACAGAGCTCACGTCCCGCTCACTTCACCTAAGTTCTCACGGTGAGATTTTTACAGAATAGCACTGCAGCCGGTCGATTTTGTAAAAATCTCACCGTGAAATCATAAGTGAAGTGAGCACTTAATAGTGTTAACCCCTGCCATTAGAGAATGACAGAGCTCACTTCCCACTCACTTTACCTAAGTTCTCACGGTGAGATTTTTACAGAATAGCACTGCAGGAAGATAATTCTCGCGTTTACAATCGTTGATTCGTCATTGCCACTCGTTTTCTATGTCGCTTATATGTTAAAATTGTGATATTATCCAGAAACCTGCATTCTCACTACGTCAATCGTAAATTACGAATCTAGGGACAAAAATGTTGCCAATATGCGTCGATTGAACTAAATCCATACCACATAACATTGCCATTTTTTGACGCAATTGTTAATGTACAGGACTATATTTAATAAAACCGGCCAAGCGGGAGTCGGATTCGCACGCGAAGGGTTCCGTACTATTATCTATAAAAACGGTAAAAAAAATCATAAGGGGATAAAGCAGTGTCTTAATGTTGCGGGCGATATTTTGAATCCCGAACGTAACGAAGGTTTCTATGGTACTAGAATCCTGAGTGGAGTGAGGGATTCAAGCGGGCCCAAGACGAAGACAGCTATATCCCCGAGGAAAATACTCTACTTTTCGCACCTACTGCGATGTAATAAAAACCAATTCGATTATCGAATTAGTAGTTTATGAAATACTATTCTAAAAATATAACACACTAAAAACTAAAATTAAAATAAAACGACAAAATCAAAACCCAACTGCAACTAAGATTAAAAATAGCTTACTTGTCAAGCGTTCTGATGCAGCTGGTGGCATCAAATCTGAGATTAAACTAAAATAACATACCTACTGCCTGTCGGGCTTTTTTTATTTTTCCAATCTAATCTCATGCATTTTCATCAAAAACACAATAAATAATATCGTCACTGGAACATCAGCCCAAATCCAATATTCTAACGCCCGGAATACGCGCCACAACAATCGATCATTTTGTTCTTCGACGGCGACTAAAACCTATGATGTGAGAACTCCTTGGTCGACCTGTACATTAATAAAAAAAAAGTTATTTTTTGTTAATGTTTCCATACGATTTTCTCACTTGACGTTCCAAATTCAAATCACATTAATGAGCATAATACGCGGCGGGTCATAATGAAATTCAGTACAATATTAATGCCCGGCTCGAGCCTAGGGCTTAAATGACTTCCTTTAGGTTAGGTTTGAATGACATATAATTTGACGTTAGCGAACAGGTGGTGTGAAAATATAATTAAAATCCTTATTAACGCGAACGTTCAGGTGTCAATGTCAGGTTTCTATAACGTAGTCTTTGTGTGATAATCCTTAGCGATGTCTCCATCATTCATCGGTAAATGGCAAATAAATACGAATTGCGGGAACCCGTGTCAAAAATAATTAGCAATATAGGAAGGGCATTAAATTTTATTCCCAATACACATATACACAATACACATACAGGTTTAGTTGTGACAGCGGACTTTTCGTTTGGTATAGGGCGCCCTATAATTGATGGCATTCTTCTTTCTTTGTGTTAAAAGTGCCGCACAAACACTTGACAGGCTTGTTAGTCTAGTAGTCAGTGGCCCTGACTGCCATGCGCAAGGTCGTGGGTTCAATTCCCACCCAGAACAAATGTTTGTGTGATGAGCACGATCATTTGTTCTTTGTCTGGGTGTAATTTATCTGTAATATGTATGTATGTATTTTGAAATATATATGTATGTTTATCAGTTGTCTAGTACTCATAGCACAAGCTCTGCTTAGTTTGGGACTAGATGGCGTTGTGTGAAAGTTGTGGAATATTACTATTATTATTATTATGTGTTGGAAGTTCATGAACACTATTCACAAACTCACCAGCGAACCACCACTACCTCAAACATCTAGCCTCTTAACTCCTTTTAAAACGGCAAACCACCAAAACGCGTTGGTAAAACTCCCAAAATTAATAACTTCTCTACGACTTCGGAGTTTGTTTGTGACCATTCTAACTGGTGGACATAATTGTAGCTATTCAAAGGTTGAGCTGCGGTAAGGCTTCTGGAGTGGATATCGGTGGAACAAGTTTTACACCTCGGACCGGTTGGTTGCTACAACTTTTTAACCACTGTTTGGACTTTGCAAACATCATCAGCTCATCAGTAACTGGCCACTTAAGCATATCGCCCAGTTCACGTCAGTGTTATGAAAAAATGTCTCCAGAAATTAATATTCTTATATTAATCCTTTGGTTAAAGCGTGTATCCGTTTATCGATACTGATGCGTAAAAAATCAAATAAAACTGAATTATACAGAAATATTTTAATGAAATGAAAAAGTGGTTATTTTTAGTAGTAACTGGCCATAAAATTTAGAAATTAGCCGCCATAACACTAATAATTGGCCATGTAGAAATAATCATCAAAACAATTAAAATATAGGATAAAGTACCTATATCAGGAATACAAAAAACATCAAAAACTTAATAAGGCAAATTCTAACAATATCGTGCTTACGTAATTCATTAAAACAAAAATCAACATCTTAGCTTAAAAGAGATCAGTATAACACAGTTTGTTTGTAAACTTATAGGATCGGGAAACTTAAAATATTAATAAATTATCTACGTCATCATCGTCATCATCAGATGTGTTAGACTCTCTGTAACAATTATTATGGCACAAAAAATGGTCAATATTTTTGGCGCTAGTGTCCATGATAAAAAAAAGTATAATTAAAATGAAAGCTGCTTGAGTAGGTAATACCGTAAAGAAATAATAGATGGCGTACTGTGAGGATAACTCTTAATTTTTGCAGTTGAAGTGAATAGTGGCCAATTATTGAAAGCGGTCAGTTATTGCTCGGTTTACCCTACCTCGCCTTTGGAGGAAATCAAAGGTTATTGCTATTCCAAAACCAGGTAAACCACATGACGACCCTAAAAACTTCCACCCTATATCTCTCCTATACCACACATACAAACTGTTGGAGAGACTACTGCTAGCTCGTCCTAACACGGCTACTGAACAGCTCGCCTTACATGACGCCTACCGATCATGTTATTCAAATAGTGATTCTTATAATGTATTGTGCACAGTATTTTTGGTAGTTATTATAAGAAGGTTATTGAATAAAAATGAGCTTGGAATGGGACTTGTGGCTAAGTAATTACAGCCGCACCGGTCGATCGATGAGGTTAAGCTACGCTTGCCGCGGTTGGTCCGTGGATGGGTGACCATTTTCACATACCAAGACCCCTCCGTGCCTCGGAAAGCATGTTAAGCCATTGTTCCCGGCTGTCATTCGTGGATCTTTGACAGTCGTTACGGGTCGTCAGTAGCCCGAAACTCTGACAACCAGTCTTACGAAGGGGTATCGTATTACCCAGTAACTAGGTTGTGGAGGTCAGATAGGCAGTCGCTCCATGTAATAGTACTGGTATTCAGCTGCATCCGGTTAGACTGGAAGCCGACCCCAACATAGTTGGGAAAAGGCTAGGCAGATGATGAGAAGTATTGAATAAAAATAAAACATATTTGAAATCCTTATTGTTTGAAATGCTTTAGAAAATGTCCTTCATGTCGACAAAAGACTACATAAATACATCACAGTCCAGCATAAATGAATTACGTATAAACCACAAAAACAAAAATATTATCACACCACACTTGGGTTTGGTTATGCTCCTATGCCGGCCGTAGTTGAGACAATGGTCGGCGGCGAAGAGTCCTGGGACGCGGTGGTTTCTTTCTGCGAAACGGTCGTGTCGCTGAAGGACGCTACGGAAAGGGAGAGGGAGATCTCGTCCGCTCACCCGGCCCGCAGCAGGCGCACCGGGCGTCGGCGAAAGGTGGACAACGCTCTCTCCCAGCCTTCCTAAATCAGGGGCGACGGACTCGGGGACTTCCGTCGCCCTCCATACATCAGGACCCAAGGTGGCGGTGCGTCGTGCCCCACGCGCGCACCTCTTCGACGTCGCGGTGGGAGTCAAGCGCCTCACTCCCTGAGCCGAGGAGGCCCGCAGTGGCGGGCCGGCACCAGTCGGAGGTTGCGGAAGTATCGTACGTTCCCGCGACCCCCGGCGTAGGTGTGACATGGAACATCGGGGTGGTTTTTAGTCAGTAGAAGTCTGACAGACCCCTCCGCACGCTCTAGGGCAGGACATCCATGAGGAAATTCCACCCCGGAAACAAAAAAAAATTAAAATAAGTAATGGTTATGCTTCTCTGTAACATCTACGCGCAACTCCCGCCGGGCAAAAATATGCAATCATAACCTTCTATTACTACCTAATAACAGTTTATAATAGCACCTTTACATATTTTTAGTAAACAAGAAAAATGCAGCGAGCGTCCGCCATTTGTCAGGTAGGAAAAGTTTGAAGGCTTGTTCACACGACGGGAGTAAGTGAGATAAGTTTCAAGTGTTCCTGATGTCAACTTATTTGCATTCGTGTTTCACTTGACGCGTGTGGACAAGTTCTAAGTGGGGCTTAGTAATGTTGTAACTTTGGATTGTCAGTTGGAAATGGTATTTAAAGATTTTGTTATGATTTTCAAAAGTAATGATGGGTTGAAGTGGAGTTGATTTAGAAGTAATTGAAATTAGAATTAAAACTTCTGTAATTTTGATGATGGGTAATTCGGGTGGACCAAGAAGTTTGTGGTATTTAAAATAAGTAAGATCATCATTCTCTGCCTAGCCTTTTCCCGACTATCTTGGGGTCGGCTTCCAGTCTAACCGGATGCAGCTGAATACCAGTATTTTACATGGAGCGACTGCCTATCTGACCTCCACAACCCAGTTACTGTGTAATACGATACTCCTTGGTAAGACTGGTTGTCTGACTTTCGGGCTCTTGACTACCCGTAATGACTGTCAAAGATCCACGAATGACAGCCGGGACCAACGGCTTAACGTGCTTTCCGTGGCACGGAGGGGTCTCGGTATGTAAAGATTGTCACCCATCCACAGACCAACCGCGGCAAGCGTAGCTTAACCTGATCGATCGACCTGTGCGGCTGTTATTATTTACCCACGGGTCCCTCCCAAACTTTTAGATACTTACCCGTAAAAGTTATTAAGTAGGTAATTTATGCTAAAGCCTTACCTTCTTGGGTACCTTCAGTACAGTAACTTTTGTCTATATCTGGTAGATATTGTCATGTTAAGGTAATAGGTAATTTAATCACGAAAAGTGACAAAATATATTGCCCTTTGACACATGTCTCGCCGATCCTACCCACGTTTACACCAAGGTATAAATACATGATTTTTGTATGTTCTGCCGTGCGATTCTGTAACCATCTCACCGTGAAAACTTGGGTGAAGTGAGCGTGGAGTGAGTCGTCAATATAGTGTCAATCCCTAGCATCAGCATGACTCACAGCTCACTCTAAGCTCACTTCACCTTAGTTATCACGGTGAGATTTTTCCAGAATCGACCGGCTGTTTTCGTTTATTGCCTAAAATATTTTATTTTTCGTAAAGACTCTTTACAACTTGTGTAAAGAGTTTTTACGAAAAATAAAATAGCTAAGAATACACATCTGAAACAACGACTTATACATGTAGGTATGATAAATGACACATTTTAAGCACATTAGTAGTTAAATTTCTTATACTTTGTCCTGCAGTCCCTTGTCAGAAACTCACCCTATTTGTTTGTATGCAGACTTTGTTTTAGAAGTAGCTTCTCGTAGTCGTGCGTGAGTAAATATTAATCTTGAGCACTTTTTAGGCTGACCAGCGTCCGGCAGCCGACAGCCGGCAGCCGTACTTACGTGCCGAACTTAGCGAGTCATTAAGGCACTGTTCCGAACTGAAATCACTCTAAGTAATAGTTGAGATTATCTTGAAGTAATACAGAAGTGCCACTTCCCACTTCTTATCTATAACTCGTGCAATTAAAGAAACTATTTGAAAATGGCGGCGCAAATCGTGCCCTCTCACTTACTGGTTTTATTGTTTGATTTGATTTTAATTTAATTTAATTTAATTTCGTTTGACAGGCCTGTTGGTCTAGTGGTCAGTGGCTCTGACTACTATACGCAAGGTCGTGGGTTCGATTCCCACCCAGGACAAATGTTTGTATGATGAGCACGATCATTTGTTCTTTGTCTGGGTGTAATTTATCTATAATATGTAGGTATGTATTTAGAAATATATATGTATGTTTATCAGTTGTCTAGTACTCATAGCACAAGCTCTGCTTAGTTTGGGACTAGACGGCGTTGTGTGAAAGTTGTGGAATATTATTATTATTATTATTGTGCGAGTGGAAAGGCATGAAAGGGTCCTTTTTAGCCGCCATTTATATTTCGTTATAGAGTTTAGACTATGCGAAGCTAAATAAATCGGCCTGGCCTATTCCTAAATATGTTGAGGTCGGGTTCCAGTCTAACCGGATGCATCTGAATACCTACCAGTATTTTACATGGAGCGACTACGTATCTGACCTTTACAACCCAGTTACTGAGTAATACAATACCTCTTGGTAAGACTGGTTTTCAGACTTTTGAACTTCTGACGACCTGTAACGACTGCCCAAGATCCAAAAATAACCAACTGGGACCAACTGTGCTTTCCGAGGCAAAGAGGGGTCTCGGTATGTATAGATGGTCACCCATCCCCGGACCGACCGCGGCAAGCGTAGTTTAATCAGATCGATCGACCCATGCTGCTGTTATTACTTAGCCACGAACCCATGTGAGGTTAGATAAAACAAATTTATTTTATATAATTGTCTAGGTAATTAACTCTATTTATAAATTACGTCTTTTCTTTGAAGGTGTGTAGTAGACCTTTAGTTTATTTGCTCAGCTTCTTTTATTAAATCAACACAATCAAGGAGAGATAAACTATTGCTTGTTTATTCTCTCTGTTTCACGTCTGATCCTCGAAGTAAGGAGTGGTCTGAAATATTGGCTATGTTAATAGTTTAAGAGTACGTGTACGCCAGTGGAACTTCTGCAAAGCCTATTGGGTGATGAAGGGAGCTTAATTGACTATACAATTAGTGAGACTACCAGGCCCCACTATTGTTAACTTAACCAATTAATCTTAGATCTGAAAAGCTTTTGTATTGTTTGACAGTTGAGGTGCAATTAAGATGTCTACCAGGGTATCAGATTTGTTTAGAGGTCAGCGGACAATAGGTTTGAGAAATAGAGTAGCAACAATAATTATTGTTTCGAGTTGTTGCTAGGATCATTGTTCTATACTTTAGGAGTAAGAGTAGAGGAGTTCTTTTAGGCCGGATTCCACCAAACTAACCTAGAAGAAGTTTTATCTTGAGAATAAATTTTAAATTTTCGACGCCAATTTACATAATTCCACGGATAAGAGATGAGAGAGGCTTTGATAAAATCATTTCTTATTAATCTAGCCTCCTTACTACCCCATGGCAGGTTAGCATCGCTATTCAAAATGTATCCATCATATAATAATAATAATAATAATAATACCCAGTTCTCGAAAATGACCATGTCACGTTGTACTGGGATCGGTCTATCATCACTGACAGGACCATTGTCGCCAACAAACCTGATATAGTGGTGATAGATCGATTAGCGCGCCACGCAATGATTGTCGATGTTACCATTCCACATGACGAGAACCTCGTGAAAGCTGAGAAAGAAAAAGAAATCAAATATCTTGACTTAGCACACGAGGTTGTTGACATGTGGAATGTGAGCTCGACTATCATTGTGCCGATTGTCGTATCGGCCAACGGCCTGATGGCCAAAAGCCTCGATCATCATCTATCGAGGCTCTCGTTAGGCGGTTGGATCAAAGGCCTGATTCAGAAGGCAGTACTCCTCGATACGGCTCGCATTGTGAGGAGGGTCCTGTCTCTGGAGCCCTAACCACCGGTAGCTTGGACCCTGCTCCCGACACCGGTGGATCACTATTTTTTTATATTTTTAAATGTTTTTATACTTATTTTTTATATTTTAAGGAATGTTTAAAAATATAACAAAATAAGATAACTAAATAAATAAATGACATAATAATAATATTCCACAACTTTCACACAACGCCATCTAGTCCCAAACTAAGCAGAGATTGTGCTATGAGTACTAGACAACTGATAAACATATATATATTTCTAAATAGATACATAGATAAATTACAGCCAGACAAAGAACAAATGATCGTGCTCATCACACAAACATTTGTCCTGGGTGGGAATCGAACCCACGACCTTGCGTTAGTCAGGGCCACTGACCACTAGACCAACACGCAACATACCATTATGATAGGGGAAAATAATCTTCTATTTCTACCCATTTCAGTTATGTTTAAGTCCCATGTAATATAGGGCGAGCCTATTGCCGTCATCTGGGCTAAGATCCAGCCTCCTGGCTGCTGCTGAGAAATTCCAGATGTAAAACCTAACAACACGATGCCCGACCCGGCAATCGAACCTCCACCTCATGCTCAGCAGTAACGCTTGCGACCGCTACACCAACGAGGCAAGCCATCCGTCAGTTGGTAAACTATTATGGTTTTGATAAATCGGCTTTTTAAAGAAAACTAAACAATTTTCTCAGTTGCTTTACAACAATAAAAATATGTCTTAAATCATATGGTCTACAATAAACTACCATCGCTAAAAAGGCCAAAAAGTCTTACAAAACCCCAACACGTTCATCCATCTCCTAAACTAATAGTGCGATTATTGTAAGTTATGACATTACTCACATCTCGATGCGTCATACAAAGAGTGCCGGACAAATCCTGCTATCAATTTTATGAGCGACCATCAGCCTCCAGTCAGGTTCGAGCCTACTACGGAACGGTGAAGTTTAAAACGGCGAGAGGAAAAATGTCGAACCACTTTTATTCAAAATAGGATAGAGTATACAATAAGTCAAGCTATAGTACTTTTATTAAGTTATGGATTTAAATCTGAAGGCTTATTCTCGTAATTAAAAAGGTTGAAAATCTAGTCGCAAACTCATTTTAGCGACAATCAGTGTCAAAAACTGGTGAAAAATGTCGGGAAATTAGAGGTATTTTTGACAGACTGAGTTTGAGATTAGACTGTGAACGTTCTTAAAACTACGACAATTGCCTCTCTGATCTTTTGGAAAGCGCCTTCACAGTTTTCTAGTGCTTAAGCTGTTTGTTTTTTTTTCAAGAGATTTAATGATTGAAAAATAATAGCAATCTGTCTAAAATTAAAGACATCATATTAATCGGTTGAAGAGCACTGAACATTGTGGCTACAGTAGAATGGGCAGTAGTATGGGCGTTTAGTGTCCCTCAAAGTTTATTTATTTATTTACTATTACAACTTACATTTGTTTTTACAGGTGGGACCCTTTTCAAGAATGTAGTTACAATTTCCACACTCAGAGACGTCACCGAAAAACCAATTACACACTAGGTGCGATTCTGTAACCATCTCACCGTGAAAACTTAGGTGAAGTGAGTGTGGAGTGAGCTGTCAGTGTCATCCCGCCTGATACTAGGGATTGACCAAGAATACATTTACAATAATAATCGAGAGTTTAATAATATTTTTTATGCTAATTCTATTGATCATTTTATACAATTTTAAAACTAGTATTTTAACCGTCAAAAAAAATACTATTTTGTGCGGTTTTAATCTAGGAAAAAAGACTAGTCCTTATATAAGGACTAGTCTAGGAAAATAACAAAAAGAAAACAAAATTGATATTCTGACTAAGTTTCTGTTTTGCTACTTTATTTCAAAATTGTTTTGACAACTAAAATACTAATTTTGAAATTATACATATAGAATTAGCATAAAAATATTATTAAAATCTCGATTATGATTGTAAATGTTTGCTTAGTCAATCCCTATTATCAGTGGAATGACACTGACAGCTCACTTCACGCAAGCTTTCCCGGTGAGATTTTTACAGAATCACCAACAAAAATGAAAGTTTTCAAACTGTCATATTTTTTGACTGATGGGTTCAAGGTATGTCGCAAGATTTTGATTATTTTAAATTTATTATTATTGAGATAGTCCTTCAGAATTCATAACAGTAGATTACGGAATAACTTCAAGAAGATAAGTAGCAAACTCTGGTCATCAATTTAATATCTTCATGTAGCATTATGGCAATTTCCAATACCTGAACATTTATTTTCGCTGTCGTTTGGAAACCCACATTAAAAAGCGATTAGAGAGATTTTTATGGTTATATGGATGTAAAAATAACAAGCAGTATTCGTACTTAGCCTAATAATATCTCTGGTCTAGAGAATAAGAAAAAAGCAGGTGTTCGCAAAACGATCGAGTTACTATAGTAAACCAAAACCGTTTGAAAATCTCTGCCGCACTATTCATCTTTGGCGTGTCGAGTTGAGTCTAGATTTATGTCTATATCTAAGCAACAGCTCCTGAGTCAGTGATTCATTGTAACATATTTATTTTACGACAATATGTCGGTAGTATGGGGTTTTATCCCGTTGTAACATTCAGAGTCAATCTTCTGCAATAATCATTTTTTTTTCGGATCGCTTTAGGTAGATTTCACTAAGATTTTCTTCGCATCGAGGACAATTTTTTGAATGTTACAGAAGTTCACAATTTTAAGGGTATGAGTCTCAAACTCTTCTGGTAGCGTTTATTATTAATTAGATATCCATCGTCATCTTCTTAGCCTTTCCTTTCCCCAACTTGGTTGGAGTCGACTTCCAGTCTAACCGGATGTAGCTGAATTCCAGTATATTACATTGAGCGAATGCTTATGTGAACTCTGCATTCCAGTTACTGGATATCTCGATACCACTTGGTAAAGACTGGTTGTCAGACTTATATAGAACGACCCAACGGAACGGTACCTCCCAAAATCAAATTAAATGCTTGCAAAATATCGGTACCTCTACCTACTAAGTACTACATACACATTTCTACCATATTATTGTCATGATTTCTAAATATTAACAAGATTTGAAGGGTTTTTAAATAATTAATAAAAAATTTGAAGTATTTGATTTGCTTCAAATTATTTTTCTATCGGTGTAGTCATGACACGATATGGGACAGACAGATGCGGAAGGCGGAAGACAGGGTGTTGTGGCGCAGCATGGGAGAGGCCTATGTCCAGCAGTGGACTGCGATAGGCTGATTTGATTGTTGTTGATTGTAGTTATGATGTTTAAAAGTATCACATTGGACTGTAATCGCAAAAGTACTGGTTTTTAACGGACCGAAATCATCACCATTGATCGCCTAGTTTCGAAGTTAGTTCTCTTCAAGTTTCAAAACCAAAAGGTTATCTTCAAGAAGTCTATAGTGATATTATATTGAGTACCTAATCAAATAGTTTGTTAAATATTGCTATATAACAAAGTTTGCATGGTGCAAGAATATAAATACAGAAATGTTTATACTGGAAATGGTGTATTCATTTTAATATTTTTCCCAAAACACAAATAGGATTATTCCCTCTAGTATCGTAACGCAACCGATACCTTATTCGTTATACATTGAGTTCATTAGTTGTTCCTGATAAAGCAGCTAGACGTCATTGCGGGGTATAGCCCCCGGCTGACTAGGGGCGGTTTTTCTCCGCTGAAATAAGTATATTATGCTGTAACGTGTGGGTTACTCTGTGGGTAGTATGTTTGCCTGGTACCTGTGTAGTTTGTAGGTAGATCGAAGTTTTTAAGTTTCAGTTGTCAAGAATCTTTAAAATATATTTATATAACAAGTGTGCATAACATTAAAAAAAATACCAACTTTTAATTGAATTCAACATCCTGGACATATTTTAGCTATTCAAATATGATTTTTGGCATTTTCAATCTCATATAGCAGCCGGGGGGTTAATGGTAGACTTTCGTTGTATTTGTAAAAATAATAGGTCTTTACCTATGAAATTGCTGTTTTGTACGAAAAAATTTAAACGAATTTTTTTCATGTATTTTTTATTTGTATTAATCGAAGTAATCACCCATGCAATCAATGCATCCTTGCCAACGCAGTGGCAGTTTATTGATGCCCTTCTTAAAGAAATCAGCTGGACGGGAGGCAACAAATTCTTCAAAGGCATTTTGTACTGCCTCTCGGGTATTGAATTTTTTTCCCGCCAAGAAGTTATCCAAATTCTGGAAAAAGTAAGTAGTCTGTAGGCGCAAGGTCTGATGAGTAGGGCGGATGACGGAGAGCTTCCAACCCCAGTTCTTGCAACCTGGAGACCGTCTGCTGTGCAGTATGAGGTCGCGCGTTGTCGTGCAGGAGCAGCGGAGACGAGCGATTGACCAATGCTGGTTGGATATGTGCCAGCTTCTCCATCATTGTGTTCAGTTCTTCACAGTACACATGTAATGCTCACCCCGTTTGGTAAGAAGCTGTGATGAATCACACCGGCGCTAGACCACCAAACAGTGACCATCACTTTTCTAGGGGTAAGTTTTCGTTTAGGGCATTGTTTAGGTGCTGAACCAGGATCCAACCAACTTGCTGAGCGCTTGCGGTTATCAAACAGAATCCATTTTTCATCGCAGGTAACAATGCGGTTCAAAATTCCTTCATTTGTGTGTCTGTTGAGCAGTGCAAGGCACGTCTTGACGCGTACTTCGCGCTGGCGATCATTGAGTTCGTGGTGCACCCATTTGTCAAGCTTTTTTACCTTGCCAATTTGACGCAAATGGACCAATATTGTTTTGACGCTAACGTCGAAAGCTGCTGCTAATTCAGCCGTAGATTGTGTATAATCAGCTTCTACAATCGCCTTTAATTCATCACTGTCGACCAAAGTCTTCGGACGACCGCGAGGTTCATTTTTCAGGTTGAAATTTCCAGAACGGAAGCGAGCAAACCAATAATAGGTGGTGCGTTGGTTTGTAGTGTTAGCTCCGTAAACGTCGTTGATGTTGCGTGCCGCTTGTGCCGCGTTGCTGCCACGACGGTACTCATATTCCATAATTACTCGAATTTTTAACGTATCCATGATGACGAAAAAGATTGAAATGCGATGAAAATGTAGCACTAATCAATAAACAAATGACTACTTTTGGAAACAAAATTCCATGTTTTTAAAATAAAATTAATTTGAAATTAGAATTCTTAGCCAAACAAAAATTATTTTGATTTGAAATGGTCAGTACTGCAGAACGGCAATTTCATAGGTAAAGACCTAATATGCTCAAGAGGTCATTTCCCATGAGACAGCAGTACTTTTATTTCTGGCCGGCTTTAATTTTTGGGTACGAAATGAATGATGTCTTTGAAGGTGATGATAAATAATATTGGGTAACGAGGGTAGGGAAGGGAAATATGAATTTAATATTACGCTGTCATTATAATGTTTCATTGATAACCCATCAAAACATTGTTCACTGGATAACGCTTATCGGCAATTCAAAGTATTCTCGTTTGTCATGAGAAAAGAAGATAAAAAGTAAAGTATCATTTTCAAAATTTCAATAGTGCAATGAATAAGCACGAACCAAAAACATTTTTTTTTTAATCATATAATAAAACTAGCTTCTGTCGGTGACTTCACTGCGCACCACCACCTTTGTTCTGCGCGTGAAATTTCACACTCCCCCATTCACCCTCTCGGGGGTGGAATTTCGAAAACCCTTTCTTAGTGTCTCTAAGAACAGCAGTTTAGGCTGTGCGTTGGTATATCAGTCAGTCAGGACTTTGATTTTTATATATAGATATTACTGCCATAATAAACAAAAAAAAAAAAAATAACAACAATATATAACACTAAAACAATAACGTCATTGACGTACACAAAACCGGTAAAAGGCGGTAAAAAACAGTAAACGAAGCGTAATAACTGAACGATTGTGGCACAAAGGGAGACGCCGCTGCTTGCCCTTTATGAAACCGCTCTAGGCGAACTGTTTGTAATGACGAAAATATAAATTGTCGGATTATAAGTAGAGAGAGAGACTTCTGACATCATTTCAAATCGGATTTTACGTAAATATACGGTTTAGGGAAATTTGGGACGTCATATTTGCGGTGGTGTAGTCAACCTCGTTATTGCTTTACCACTTTTGACAAAAAGTCCCAGTAGTTGAAACTTCACTAAGGTTAAAACTAAACGGAGGGACCCGTGGCTAAATAATAACAGCCGCACAGGTCGATCGATCAGGTTAAGCTACGCTTGCCGCGTTGGGTCTGTGGATGGGTGACCATCTTTACATACCGAGACCCCGCCGTGCCTCGGAAAGCACATTAAGTCGTTGGTCCCGGTTGTCATTCGTAGATCTTTGACAGTCGTTACGGGTAGTCAGAAGCCCGAAAGTCTGACAACCAGTCTTACCTAGGTATATCGTATTACCCAGTAATTGGGTTGTGGAGGTCAGATAGGCAGTCGCTCCATGTAAAATACTGGTATTCAGCTGCATCCGGTTAGACTGGAAGCTGATCCCAACATAGTTGGGAAAAGGCTACACAGATGATGATGACTAAGGTTAAAACTCCGACACATCTAAACCGCTTTCAAGAGTTATCAGAGTCAATATTCCACAGCAATAGTGACACTGACATCTCTTGAATGCTGCTTGTGCTAATCGCGTTCAGTTTTGTTGGTTACATTGGCCCTAACTGTCACATTGGTGTTAAGGCTCCCGCGGACAGTCAGACGGCGCAAAGTGACTCTAATACAACGATTTCTATGAAAACTTCATGGAAATTGTTGTACCAGAACTGCGTCGCACCGTTGCTTCGCGACTGTCTGCGCCATTAATATTCTGGTGCTAGTGACATTCAACCTTAGGTTGCTTAAATAATTACGAGATCGAGGGACATACCTATATACAATTAGATTTATACATTGAATATGGTTGCAACCTCTTGCCTTAAATGTGAATTTCAAACCAATTTTTCCACTTTCTTTAAAAATCATAAAGTTATCCATAGAAATGAGAATGCAAAACCTGCCCAAGAGACCCATTCAAACCATGTGTTTCGATTGTATCTTTATAAAAAGGAATTTTTACGTGTGCTTAATATGAAAGAGGCAGTGAATCGGTTTCCTAATCGAGGGACTCTGTCGTCATTTCAGGCGAAGCCGGTATGAATACGAATATCTTGTGATTACGTCACGTTGGCACTGATAGAGAATGTGTGTACCTCCTTTGGGTTTTATGCAGTCCTGGTAGCGTTACGAGTATTTGGTACTAAATAGTTAAGCAGGAGGACAGTGAAGTTTGTGTCAGATTTGAAATTGAAAAAGATATTGTGTCAGACACTGCCCAGTTTGAGACTATAGTTTTTTCTAGAACCCCTATTTTTTACTTACCATCTGTCACGAATCTGAAACAGCTATTGCCACGATTATATTTAAACGTGTAATATTATATGATACAATCGTAAGATAGGATATATAACGTTATCCAGGTGTTCTACTGCCCCCCTGAAAATCTCAAACGAACTCGAGGGGGCATTATCACTTACGTTGAGGAACTAATCTGTAAAACTTAAAAACATTCAAACTCTTTTTAGATCTGTGTAATAAACAATTTGCGGTACCTAGCCTTACCTTTACAAACCTTTCAGAAATTACATTCGCAGGTCCTAAAAGCCTGTTTACACCGTATGGGAAATTGCTCCACACATGATAATCATAAAAGATAAAGGACTAAATACACATGCGTCACTTATACTTAGTGAAACGGAGCAGTAGGTAGGGCCATACAACAATAGGTCTTGCTTGCCGGTCGTGTGTCTGTGAATATGAAAAAGAGGAGACTAGAAAAAATTATTTACGAATCCGCGAGTTGACTAATTTTTTTTTATTATTTAAATTGAAGCTTTTTTACCTCACTAATAGCTTGGTATAAACAGTTTTTTAATATTTTTAAAAATTGAAAAGATATGAGCGTTCAAAACTCTCAATTAGACAGAGAGGGAAATACTGAATTGTGACGTCATCAGTTCAGTATCGCCATATAAATTACATGCAAAACTTCGTTTTGCGAGAAAGAGATAGACAAAAAGTTTCTATAAGTTATAAGTTTATTATTTTTCGACCGATTTCAAATTTGATTTCGAATTCTATTATTGTATTACATGTGTGGATATATTATCTACTAGAATATAGGTATAGTATTCAATATCATGCAACTACCCAATAAAATTGTTTGTCCTAAAGAACCCATCGTTAGGCCAAAAAATATATTTCGTAAATACATAGTTCCAAGTACGCGTAACGCTACCAGGACTGCATAAGACCCAAGGAGGTAAACACATTTTCTATCAGATATTCGTATTCATACCGGCTTCACCTAAAATGATAACAGATTCCTTCGATTAAGAAACCGATTCACTGCCTCTTTCATACGAGTACTCGTACTCGTATTAAGCACACGTAAAATTCCTTTTTATAAGAATACAATCAAAACACATGGTTTGAAAAGGTCTCTTGGGCAGGTCTGACATGCTCATTTGGATGGATAACTTTATGATTTTTGAAGGTGGAAAAATTTGTTTGAAAATTCACATTAAATCAGAGTAGTTTTAATTGAGTCTCCTTTTAGCCAAGGCCAAAAGTTATTAAAAAAAAGTATAAAAAGTTATAAAGTTAGTAAAACGAACGAACCAAAGGTACTGTGTATTTTACGTGTTTTATGAATTTTCCTGTGAATATTGTTCTCTGTGTTATCCGCTTCCGTAATCCAATTGAACTGAAATATTGCACACCCGTGTTGTTTTGATGACAGTACAAATTACTATAGTGTCATTTATTTATCAAGTAATGTATACGAAAACTCTTCCATTGGGTCTAAAACTTCGAGTTTTAACCTTAGTCATCAACATTTGCTTAGTCTTTTCACAACTATGTTGGAGTCGGCTTCCAGTCTAACCGGAAGCAGCTGAATACCAGTGTTTTACATGGAGCGACTGCCTATCTGACCTCCACAACGCAGTTACTGGGTAATACGATACTCCTTGCTAAGACTGGTTGTCAGACTTTCAGACTACTGACGACCCGTAACGACTGTCAAAGATCCACGAATGGCAGCCAGGACCAACGGCTTAACGCGCTTTCCGAGACACGGAGGGGTATTGGTATGTGAAGATGGGCTCCCATCAAGTAAGACTGGTTGTCAGACTTTCGGGCTTCTGATGACCCGTAACGACTTTCAAAGATCCGCGAATGACAGCCGGGACCAATAGCTTAGCGTGCTTTCCGGGTCACGGAGGGGTCTCGGTATGTGAAGATGGTCACCCATTCACAGACCAACCGCGGCAAGCGTAGCTTAACCTGATCGATCGACCTGTGCGGCTGTTATCACGTAGCCATGAGCCTCTCATGAGGAAAAAACATTATTTTCTTTATTATTGCCATCACAATTGTATTAATTTAGTATTCAAATCTATTGTGAGCTAGCGACTGAATCACATCGACACTTCCCTGATTAGTCTATCCTTGTCCTCCTAAGTCGAATGGACAGTTCAATCACCGGGTGCACACATGAACGATTTCCAGTTCACTATTCACTATACAGGGGGATTCTCGCCTGCACTAGTTCTGAACTATTGACACGACTGAGCATTGATAACGAATCGACTAAGCTGTCGATCAAGGCGCGACTGTCGTTTGGTTCATGGTCTTCGTGTCATGTTCGGAGCTGCCCAGTGAGTCTAACACGAATGCACGTTACGTAAGCTGGAATGATTTTGAAATTGAAAACACTCGTTTTGCTCATAATCACACTAATATTATAAAGGCGAAAGTTTGTGAGTGTGTGTGTTTGTATGTTTGTTACTTCTTCACGCTCAAACTGCTAAACGGATTAGGATGAAATTTGGTGCACAGATAGTTTATAACCGGGATTAGAACATACAATACTTTTTATACCACACACTGCGATGCAATCTTTTAAATCGCATGTTCATGCGAAATAAAATCGTGAACGCTAATATGATTTTTCAAACGATTATTTACTGCAATGCACGGACTCTAATACGAGTATATTGGTTTTCTTCACAGATTGGCGATTATTTTCCGCAAGGATTGAATTTCGTGGTACGCACTTAGCCTAAAGAAAAAGAATCAAATTCGAAAATATGTCTTGCACTATGTAGGTACTGTAATGGATGGGTTAATTTTAGTGAAAAACGTAAGATTCATTGCACAAAAAATATTTTAGAATATTACGAACACACAAATTGTAATAAAGGTCCTTAGCAAAATAACATTTACACAACTTATAGTTATGACATCTAAACTTACTAATAAATGTTGTATGGCGTCCGTATTTACACAACGCTTTGTCTTCTTCTTTTATACGTGATATTACTGAGGACCGAAAGAGAGAAATCGGTGTATAACTATTCGTCTCATATAATACGTTTATTAGTAAGGGGGCTTTACTATAAAGAGAAACGATTTGATTTTTGTGTTTGTATTTTCGTTTGTTACTCTGTTACGCTAAAACAGCTGATCGGATTTGGATGTATTTTGACACGTCGGTAGACCATGATACGAGACAATTTTTTATCCCGATATTGCACGGGGCGTAGCTAGTATTATATTTAGCGGGGGCAAGCGAGAGTGAAGCTAAGAAATGTGACATCTTCCAACCTGCACTGAGCCGGCGTGGTATATTGCAGCCCACTCCATCTCGAAGTGAGGATGATTATGCTAAGTGAAAGTCGCGGGAGGAATGAAAACATGTTTTGGGAGGACTATCTTGACATAAACCAGACCATGGCTACCCTTGCTTGTAGCGTTCTAAACCACGCCAAGACGATAATAGTAGCTAAAGCAACTATTCCAACATAATTTGCTCTAAAATTCAGGGTATTCTGAAAATTCGTGGTGCGTTCACATCAAAGAAATAGTCGAGGAGCTCGCAACTTTGCCGGTTTGATATATTGCTGTCGGGCGACATTTTCGGGCACGGCTCCACAATGAATATTTTGCTAAGTACATAGCATTATTGTTTAAAAATGTTGTTGGTACAAGGTTTATATAAGAAGCTATATTTCCTTAGGCTGCAGGTAGGAAATCTCTAGTTAATAGCCTAACTTAAGACAGTTAAAATGAAAACAATGATGATGCGAAAACACACGAAACAAAAACTCATAGTTATCTAGAATCTAATTAAAAATTGTTCTGATTGAAGACAAACAGCTTCTTGATTATGACGTTTTAATGTCACCAAGATGTCAGTGCGAGAGGGAGGCGGAGTTACACATGACTGAGATCAACATCTTTTTTCGGACTGGATTCGTATGTCATGAATTCTTCATAATATGAAGTACGTATGATTCAACAGATGATACGATAATGATGATACGATGATGGTACGTATGATTCGTATGATAACAAGAGCCTCGAGAGGTGATGATCGACGCTTTCGGCCATCAGGGCATTGGCCGATACAACAATCGGTACAACAGAGCTCACATTCCACATGTGACTAACCTCGAGATATTTGATTTGTTCCTCTTTCTCATCATGTGGAATGGTAACATCGACCATCATTGCGCGGCGCGCTAATCGTTCTATCACTACTATGCCATGCTTATTGAACTTACGTATATTTATATTCTTCCCTGTCCTGTATATTACAGAATCTATTTGACATTCTTTGGGGACAGTGAAAAAAGAACCTCTACAGTCGTTTCCATTTTCAGCGGACCTCAAAAAACCAACAATATCCGAACCAAATTCAGTACAGTATTTTCCACATCGAATGGATCCGTCTAAACCAAAGTTTTGTATTTTTATTCCGGTTCGAAATAGCTGAAAGGATTTCGACAGTTTTGTTTATTTGGAAATATAGGGTTATGTTTAAAAATGTTTTTCGTTTTGTTTGACTCGTAGCACAGTTTTATGCACAATATAAAACATAATATTACAGTCATAGTCATAATATTGCAGTCTAGTGTTGGACACATATAGAGAAGGAAAGGACTTTCCAATTGCACCTGTTCTGGACCATGTTCCAGCCACTCTAGTCACTCTGTGAAAACCTTTGCTTCCGATTATCATAAGAAATAATAATATTATTATATTTGTATGTAACTGTAACTATTTATTTTTATTATACTAAATTAAATGGCTAACTAACTTAGTATACAAATTAATACAAAAACAAAGGACACTCAGGCGTCGAAGTACTCGTCCGCATCGCTGTCATCCGGAAATGTGCCCAGAAGACTGGCAGTATTGCCACGTTGAATGGCAGTGCTAATTCTTTGGCCAAAGAACGACCCAGCCCTCTGGTCACGTGAAATGTCGACCAGCCGGCGAGAAATTTCCTTAAAAAGGAGACGCGCACACGGGCCCCATGACCCAAGCGTTTCGACCCCAAACGGCTCCAAACTGTAGTTACCTATACAGGTTACAGTGTTTGCGCTGCTTGAGGGTCAAATATGAGATGGGGCAAGGGTATCGACACAGGTTGCGTCCCACACCAGAGGCCTAGCCACCTTCCAAGGCAACAACGTCATGCCGTCTGGTCTCTTCCCATCGTCACGTGCAAAGCCGTTTGGTTCTAACACCGCTGGTAAGCCGTAACTTATTATCATAATAAGTTTTCAATAAAGAAATCTCGACATTTTGTCAAGTCAATCAATATTTATCTAGAAAACTAGGACTTCATCTCCGAATAAGAGTAACTTGTACAAAAAACTTACACAATACATTTTGGATAAATATAAGTCCACGAACTTAAAGGTGAAAATGAAAGATATTCGTCAAGTGCATCAGCTGTTTGTAATCGCTTTCTTTCAAGTTGTAAAATTTTACCAACGAGTCGGTCGTTCAAAAAAGGTTTCCGTAGTCGGTAGAGAGGTGCATGACAAAAGAAAATGCGGATATCCATGATAAATGTGCTATTTAAAATGCGGAAGAATGATACATCGTAACTATTCAAATATACCACTACAAAAATACAAAAATACCACTAAGAAATTGCCTGGAGCTAGCCTCCAGGCAATTTCTTAGTGGTATTTTTGATATTAATAAACAAAAAACGAGTAAAATGATGTTGAAAACATCAGACTCTGATGACTTTTACATCATTTTACTCTGATGATCAGAATTCAGCTTCAGATCAGCTAACCTGAAATGGCTTCTGACTAAGGGATTTGGCCATTACACATTTAATTAAACAAAGTACTCGTGCGACAACAGCTCGAAAGTAAACTATCCGTCGTTCGTTTATACAGGACGCCGCATTGTCTTCTATTGAAAATCAAATTCGTCCCGTCCGGACCCCGAATAAAATTAAACGCGAAACGCATAAATTAAGAGGAATTAAGACAAACTTTCCCCTCACAAGTTTCATTGAAAGAGGTGAGCTGTTTTGAGGGATTGTTCCTATTCAACTCAGAAATAACCTTGACAAATTCTGTATTGCTGGAAAAAAATACTAGAAGCTCAGGAGTTCAGAAGAGATAAGGCGTGATTTTCTAAAGCAGTTGAGTTTAGCAAGGCAAGGTCTAAGTCGTTCGGGTTGTATGCTAATGCACAGCTCCCATCGGAAAGATTTTGTAGTCGGCCGAATTGGATGGCAAATTATTGGCATATTTATTAGGCTTGGGATTTGATCCTGGTTTCTGAAGCACTTGGGTTTGTTATTGTGGTATCAAAAGATCTTGTTAACATATCCCGTGTCGGAGTTCTCGTTTTGACGTATAGCCACAGAACATATAAATAGGTTTAGCGTTAGTTAATAATGTTCTGGGACTCCTTATTGGATTATACTGACTAGAATATATATTTTCTTTTAGGTACGAGTACACATATGCGGTCATTAAGTTGTAATCTTCAACTTTTGTTATTAATGAAAATCAGTTTAAAAAAAATGTTTTGTTGTGATAAAGAAGTAATAAATAACTAATCGTCAACTAATAACACTTAATACCAGTTTATTGAGTCGAACACTCTAACCGGGTAAGGAACTATCACAAAATAAATACACAATTCTGAATCGAACCGAGGAATTTATGCATAAATAAATCTGTCGTTTAATATGGTTTATGGGCAGTTTATAACAGCTGGCAAATAATTCAATGTTGCCACTACAAAGCTAGAAGCAATTTAACTTGGAATTTAATTGAATTGCAGATGTGGTTGCCATGTTTGCGACGCCACCGGCCCCTAGTTAGTGTGTTATAATTTTTGCCCTTCGGTGTTTGAACACAGAAACTATACGGCTAATTGGAGTGTTGGTCTGTAGGCTCCTGGGATTTATTTTCGCCTGGTACTTCGGCCTTATGTGTAGTATCATAATCCTGTGCTATAGTTATATGATGAGCAGAAACTCACACATACACACGATACATAAGACCATGATCCGTACTCAAAGATCGATTAACCTTAATGAACCACTTTACGATCACTTAAAGGTGCACATATATCGTGTTTGAGGGCTTCTTAGACAAATGTGTGGTTTGGTGTAGGCCTGCCGCATCGTACATCGATAGTAGACTAATTGCTTAGTCTTGAACATTTATAGAGCGGCTGATATTTGATGCTATGCAAGGTATGTAGTAAGTAGGAAGCTCTCTTAAGCCTGTGTGACATCTATACAATAAAGCGAAAATAGTTATCAAAATTAATAGTGACGAATGAAGCTAGGATGAGATTATTACAAAGCGTAAATACTCAAATTTTCTTATACCAAGTACCTACATATTCACAGGGACACATAAAACCACAGTAGTAGGTATTACATGAAATAGCAACAATTGTCGAGTTTTATCAGTAGCTTTTGACAATTTACAGCGTCTATACATCATAGCCGAGTCTATGGTTGGCGATGAACTAAAACTTAGGAGATTATTCTCGGCCGTGTCTGTCACTTGAACAAGTTTGCGAGGCGGGCGCTCGAGTTATTCACACTTTATCGCTAACTTAGCGATAGTGGGTTGGAGACCAGCCGTTGTCGCTTATGTACTCCTAGTAGTTTTATAACGATGATATTTTGCTGTCGTAAATATTTCGTTTTGGGGGTTGACTTTTTTATCGGTTTTTTCATAACGATAACTGGGTAAACTAATGATGGTATAATATGTCTAGTATTTACTCTTTTGTGTGAGGGGCCCGTGGCTAAATAATAACAGCCGCACAGGTCGATCGATCAGGTTAAGCTACGCTTGCCGCGGTTGGCCTGTGGATGGGTGACCATCTTTACATACCGAGACCCCTCCGTACCTCGGAAAGCACGTTAAGCCGTTGGTCCCGGCTGTCATTTGTGGATCTTTGACAGTCGTTACGGGCAGTCAGAAGCCCGAAAGCCTGACAACCAGTCTTACCAAGGGGTATCGTATTACCGAGTAACTGGGTTGTGGAGGTCAGATAGGCAGTCCCTCCATGTGAAATACTGGTATTCAGCTGCATCCCGTTAGACTGGAAGCCGACTCCAACATATTTTTGGGAAAAGGCTAGGCAGAAGATGTGTGGCTGGTGATCATACTCTCTAGACAGGAGAGATAGAAGGATATTAAGTAACCAAGAACAAGGCCAGAATGAAAATAAGCAACAAGCTTTTAAAAGCATCAGACGCTGTAGCGATCTAAACTAGGTGCTACACTTTCTGATACCGATATTATTTACGATCTATTTATTGCCAATTTTGCTAACAATGTAAGAGAAATATGATCTTGATTGTATACGAGTACACGACTTGTAAATTTACACAATAGGTATACAATCTACATAAAAAGGTGATAAAGCTTACATTATTCTATCCCTTTCGTAACCAAAATTAATGAACAAAATTAAATATAACATGCATTAATCACACCATACAGAAGCCGCGTCAGTAACATATTCATACAGCTCTTTGTTATCATTTCAACGCGAACAGTCATGGTCACCACCCAATCACAGAAACAATACAACAAAAACTTTCGACCCACAACTTTGTGCTCTGTAAATTCGTAACAAAACTTTCAAGGGAACTTTACTATGCGAATATATTATTCAGAACTAATATTACACATAGATTTGTCAAATTACATTTACGCCAAACTCGCGCTAGTGTTCCGAAGTTCTCGCATTGCAAAGATAAAACTTTCAAGATGATCGCACTCTAGAAACTAGTGGAAAATTGCCACCGGTGTAAGTAGACCTGCTTCGTCTCCTCCCAATCCTTGAATGTTGAAGGAGTTAGCAGATTAATGGCAAGGACTGGGAGCTCAGAGCTTGCTGGTATCTCCGCAATGTTTATTAACGTCAACTGGCCTGGCAGCTAATTCGCGCTTGGACTGACAAATTTAATAACAAGTAATGAAGTACCTACGTAGAATCGAACCCCGCCTCCTAGCGTGCTATGATCCCTTGGTAGCTCTAGTTCAGATACTTTAAAGAAATATAGATCCGGCATCGGTTGAGATTAGATTTTGATTAACGATTAAAATCATGAATTTTGGATAAAAAAGGGTGAAGCGAAAGCCAAACTATAATAATATGAGATAAGACAAGATAATTTATTTGTCCAAAACTTGAGTATACACACATGGCATGCAAGATGTTACATAGATACTGGAAATATGAAATAACGTAAGGGACATTTTGTCGAAAATGAATTATATAGGTATTAAAACTATAGGTTTTATTGATATTTTGCTATTTTAGCTTAAAAAAATGGATGACGGAATCTAAGAAACTGTCCTAGACACTTTTTACATAAAACATAATAGTTAAAAAATTATCGTTAGTTTTGTAAGAAAAATACCCTATTTTTGCTCTCCTAAAAACCTTAGTTTTGTCCCTTACGTTATTTCATATTTCCAGCATCGACATTAACTTAAATCACAGTCATATTTGCCTCAACGACGCGGCGTACTAATATAAATAGGTAAACATTAAATAATTATAAATGAATTCATTAATTAATCAAAGCAATTTTCATTTAAAATTAGAACATTAAGATTAAAATATAAAACAGCTTAGTGTCATTAACTCACTATAGAAAATGTAGGTATATTAAAATGGCCGATTAAATGTCAAAGTAAATAAGAACAAAATCTAGATGTTTCACACAAGTCAGGCTAATTTATCAGTCAGAAATTCGACAGTGCTGCTTGCGGCTTTCCCTAACAGAAGGCGTTTTAACCTACTTCTTAATTTTACTTTTGTATATTCCTCCAATATTTAGGCAAAGTAGGTATTGATAATGATTGATGAGCATTGTTGTTTTTCTAGAAAATTATATAATTTTCAAAATAACTTCTGAAATAAAAATCTATTGAATTTGTTCCTGATTCCCACAACATACAGCATCATTCGCATGCATCCCCAAGACATTTTCCCCCCATTGATGGTTAAAAATCCATAACAAATGCGTTACGTGATTCCTGTACAATCTCTTTCGACAACTGTACATTTAAAAATACTTAGATCCCAACTTACGATTCAGCACACGTTCCGAGGAGATATTAATGGAGTCTCAGTGTTTGCACTAGAAGCGGCCCGCGGCCCGATGGGCCGCCATTTTAAAAATACTACTACCACGCAAACACTAAAATGGTTACTGTGGTGCAAATTCTCGCTCCATTTGCTTTTACAATTAAGGTTATATTTCTCCGATCTGATACCAAGTGCAAGAGAAAGGGTATTCTTTATTAAAAAAGAAAGCAAACAATACTGATCAATTGTTTTTTTTTTAGACAAATTATAAAGTATTAATTTAATTTTAAAATAAGCCGAACAAAACAGACTGGCTCTGCCAATAAAAAAAAAGATTAGGTATTTATGTGAAAAATCACTACCCTCTTGTACATCAAGGAAAAAAAAATTTTTTTAGTTAAACAAACCATTTTCCTGTCTTTGATAAGTATATTCGAGAACCCTCTCTCAAATTTTCGTTTTTCCTTCCAAATCTGATAAAAAGCTCCATTTCCATCTGACAAGATTACGTGAACCGTTAACAAAGCTATTAGAATTAAAATCCTATGAGTGGAATGTACAAAAACCATGGAACAGTCGGTGTCAGTTTGGAACGCAGCCAGTCTCATGTACTAGAGGCACATAGCCGGGCGCCGTGTTTTTAATCACCACTGCCACTGACGGGTTGACATTGAAAAATATTTCTGTTTAGATTTCGTACGTACGCTGCGAGGGTTCGGGGATTGTAAATAATTAGAGTTTTTGAGGGGTTTTTAGGATAGGCTAAAAAGCAATTGAGTTTTTTTACCTGATACAGGAAGATTGGTGGTGGTGTTTTTGGTACATTACTTTAGTTAGCTACTTGATAATACCCCAATAGAGACCTTAGCAGAACGCGCAACGTAAACGTAACGTAAATTGGAACGATTTTTTAACTGAAATTACAACCATCCTATAGTATTTTAACACTTATAGATATAAATAAAGTCCTAAAACTAAGTAAATGTTATATATCTACGAAACGAGTATTTTCAATTTCAAAATCGTTAACATTTACGTAACGTTAACTCTGTGTCCATGCTAGCCTCACAGGATGTTACAAATAGGCATACTTAAAGGCAATTAGACAAAGAAAGTGAAAAGCTGCCTACTCTGGACCGTAAAGTTTAGGTACATGTTAGGATCACTTGGCTAATTACACACGTTAAGAAAGAAAGAAAATATTTACTGTCCAGGTTTTGGATAGTTTCAGTTTAACAGAAAGTTGACACGACATGAGTAGCTTAAAATATTCCCTATTTGTCTTTTATTATGTGTTGCTCTATACTTTCGTAGTTTTCAAGAAAAGCATTTTGAAAAAGCTTTATTTCTTTCAAAGTAATGGGAGGACGATAGTACACTGTTAGGTATAATATACCTAACTGTATTTTTCTCGCCTCAGTAGTTAAGCCCAATCGTCTATCTGTTAAAAGGTCTTTAACAGATTATTCTGTCTTAGACAAAGCCACAATCCCATTGCGAACTCATTAGTAGGAATTTCTTTGCATGTTGATTATCGCGATTTTAGCAGAAAAGCGTATTTAGGATTCAATCCACTCCCTGAGATGGAACCGGGAAAACAAAACTCGGGAAACTGTATTAAATAATGGCGACATTGGTTTAAATAATTATTATTAGTTAGGCCATCGCTAATGGCAATTGCACAACGTGAAGATTACGCTAACCTCGCCAGTGCTCTTCTTATTATGGAACAATTCCATATTTACTGAAAGCTTAGTTCCAGTTTTAATTTCATCGTTATGGGAAGATGCACTCAGGTTGATCAAATGAAACAAAGGGTTACATGTAAGTTGGAACTATCAGTATTGAACTTAATTTTTATTTTGCTGAAAGTTTTCAGTAGCTTCCTTTGTACAAAGATACAGTATAACAGTAGTGTGTTTTCACTTATATGTTCCTACAATATTTGGGTCAATACTTGGCCGAAGTACCGCAGCAGTTTCAAATAAATGAGATTACTTAAACCCAACATTTTACCTACTTAATACTGTGATGTACCACAAACGATGGGACACATAATATCGTGTTTTGGTTGACCTGATGCCCGCTCGCTATAGGAATTGAATGATACTCTGATGGCGCCAAGCTCGAAACTGTATTCAGGATTCTGGGCTAAATCAATTACATTGTCATCGACACACTAAGAAGAATTGGTGCAATACCAACGAGTTGGATGAAACTGTTAGGCCGAAATACAAAATAAGACCTATACCGAAAGAAAACGCAGTGCTTTTCATTTCTCTTACACAAGTAACAACCATCATACTATTTCCCGCCATCCTATCCTTTTTACACCCCATCTTAAATGTTAATTTTACGAGCAGATAAACGCGACTGAGTCTCACAACACTTCAAAAGCTGTAATTCCAGAGACTTTTATAAAACTCGTAGCTAATTGAATTGCTAAATTACTTATTGGGAAGTCGAAGCGAGCCAGAATCGAACGGTGATCGGTCAGTGCCTATGAATAATTCAGCAAAGAGTAAATAGCTACTAAACTCGGAGGCTAATGTCGGCGGAGTGGAAAAACATCGATGAAATTTTGTAGTTTGGAAAACGAAGCAGAATTTGTGAGAATTTTTAGTTTCGTATGTCGACATGGGAGCGGAAATAAATAGAAATAGGTTATGGGTTGAAGCAGGCATTGATTTGTTTGTAGTGGCAACATGCAGTTAGCTTTTATGTAATTTGTAATAAGTAAAAAAACAAGCTTGATCACAGAACATGGAGAATGCTGGGCGGCCGCTATAGTCCGTTCATAGTTATTTTACCTCTGACAGCAGCAACACAACAGCTGCTTTATTTTGATGAGAATAAAGATCACAGTGATTGTAAAATAATTGTGAAAGGACTGTAGTAGAGATGGCACTGTCAATACTTTCCTTAGAAACCAAGCGTGTTAGAAACCAAGAGCTCCTTTTACTTATAAACAAAGACATTTAAATATGCTTACCAATTATAAAGAAAGTGAGCACTAAGGAAGGTTTTTTAAAAATTCATCCCAAATGTACAGCCAGCACATCAAGCTACCCGAAACAATTAAATAAACCCGAAACAAGTAAAATTTTCCCAATCAATTTTGAACCTTATGCTTTAGCGATAAAATTGAAAATGTATTAAAGAAATTTGACAGATGGGAGTAACTTGACGTGTTGGCGTCTGAACATGTCTCTTTTAACATCCTGCATATTAAATTTATATGTAAACGCGAGTAGTGACAAATAAATTCTCTTTATCCCTAAAGAGTTTAAGCAAAAGTTTGTATGGATCCCATCGAGCACATGGTATATTACTTTACAATTTTGCTTTAGAAAAGTTCCTATAACTCACCTATTATCGTAAAAGCAACAAAACTGAACTGCATGTAATATCATGCCGAGCCACGTCGAACCAAAGCGTCGATAGGTTTCGGGTCCGCGTCGCTTTCAGCATGATCTATCGCTGCTATTAGCATACATCGCATACCAAACTGTTTGAGAATTTCGTTATTTTCTGGACACAGCTACAAAGCCAAAGTTAAATTAGTTTTTTTTGGAATATTTTGTTAAATGAAATGAAATCGTTTATTCTGTAAATTGGATATTGGAAACACTTTTACACGTCATGTGATTAAAAAAAAAAATAAGCTAGATGATTGTTATCAGACACAAGATAGCACAAGTCTGCAGTGCGATTCTATAACCATCTCACCGTGCAAACTAGGTGAAGTGAGCGTGAAGTGAGCTGTCAGGGTCATCCCACCTGATGCTACGGATTTACCAAGCATACATTTACAATCATAATTGAGATATTAATAATATTTTTAATGCTAATTCTATTGATAATTTTAAATCACTTCAAAGCTAGTATTTTAATTGCCAAAACGTTACTATTTTGAGGAGGTTTTAATCTAGGAAAATAAAGACTAGTCTAGGAAAACAAGAAAAAAAAAACTAAATTTATATTCTGACTAAGTTTCTGTTCTGCCCTTTTATTTTAAACCCCCACAAAATAGTAATGTTTTGGCAACCAAAATAGTAGTTTAGATATTATAAAAAAATATGATTAAAATGTCGATTATGATTTTAAATGTTTGCTTAGTCAATCCCTAGCATCAGTGGGATGACACTGACAGCTCACTCCACACTTACATCACCTAAGTTTTGACAGAATCGATATCCTGGTGTCAACAGCTAATGATAAAAGCTTATTTCTACCAGATTAAATGGTTGTTTGTGGCCACTGGATTGTATTTGTATGACCTGCAAATAGTAGCTTCGGTATCTAACAACATAATTAATTAATCTCTCTTTGCTTAATTTTTAATACTGTGTTGTACAGACGCCAGCACATCAAGCTACTACAATCTGTCAAATTTCTTTAATAGATTTTCAACTTTAACAAGGTTCCAGGTTGATTGAGAAAATTTGAGTTTTGGGTAGCTTGATGTGCTGGCGTCTGTACTATAGTCATTTTATTTCAAGTATAATACATCGTATTCACATATAATTATAATAAATGTAGACAGAACATTGTAAAATATTTTGAAAGAGTAATTTTGGAGTATCTTTCCCATTTTTCTCCATACGAAACTACCCTTTCGAAGCACTTCAACCAATTCTATTTTCTTGTAAATTTTGATGTTCAAAAGTTCCTTTTTGATTAACTTCTTGAAATAAATGACTTTAGGTGTTTCTGAATGGAAAAAGGTAAAGAGTGTCTAACCACTGAAATAAATCTGTAAATGATTCTACAATACAGAAATAATTCTTCAGTATGCTTCTCAAGTAAAGAACAAATATTGGTAAAGGGCCGAGGAAAGTAATTAAAACAAATAAAAACATACTTCGCCAATTTATTAAGTCAGAGTTTATATTATACACACGGGTTTAACACTAACAGCTACAAATTCCGTTAAACTAAACTTACATGAGCTTAAGACTAATTTCACTAGGTTGTTGATTTTGGCAAGCTGGTGTAGTGGTACACTGCAGATAGTCCCAATTTGATATTACACAATAAATTACTGTTTGATAGTGGAAAGTGATTAAAATTTTTAATTAACTACAATCCACTTTGCTAGGGCTTTGAAATTAACATTATTGATTTTGAATGTTTTTAAGAAATTGCTTGTGGAATAACTTTAAAGTTTTTGCTATTTTGAGAGCCCCGCCAAAGCTGGGTAATGTAATTTTTGGATAAGTATCTACACTTCATTATTATCATTGGCAGTCTTGTTCCACCTCCTGCTGAGTATAGGTTTCCTCCCTTTTGTGTTATGCTTCCCTGGTACAGGTATACTTACCACGAAAAAATGATATCTATTTTGCGATATCAATTAGTGTCGTTTAAATAATTTATAAGGCTATTACGGCATTCATCAACAATATGATAGTTGAGTACATTCTTATTACAAGAATTGATTATGCGTAGGTATTGTTGAGTACAAGCAAATATTTTATCAGACAATTTTGATAGCAAAACGTTTGATAAACATTACAAGTTAGCAAAATGATGCATTACATAAATTAATGCATAATCAATTAAGCAAAACATTAGAAATCAAGCGCGAGTCACAAAATTGAAAATACAATTACTTTAAAAATAGAGGAAAGTAGATAAAATCATAAGCTTATTTCGAGTGAACATTACAGACTCATAATAAGAGAATAATGTAAAAACATGATAATAATCCTACAATTTATACAGTATGGAAACCATATACCATATACATTAATATAACCATATAAATTATACCACATACTTGTTATCGCCTTTTCTGACGATATACAAAAAATTAACGAAATCGATCGCGAAAAAAAAAAAACAGCTTGCAGCAGTTCTCTACATTTATGTTTGCGTAACTCTTCAAAATGTAGGGAGCATATGATTTTTTCGCGACCGATTTCGTTCATTTTTTGTATATCGTCAGAAAAGACGATAACATGTTGTGGTATAATTTATTGCATTTATGTGGTTTCTATACTGTATAAAAAACGCTGTCCATTATATATGTTATATTATATCTACTAACTCTAACAACACACAACATCACGCCTGTAATCCCCGAAGGGTGAGGCAGAGGTGTACCTATAGTACGCCCACATTTTGCCAGTTATGATAATCCTAACAACGATGAGCATAATGATTTCTCATTACTACAAATATTAATTCTAACACAGCCATGTTTTGTCAAAGAAAATGTTTACTTCCAAAACATTTCGTAACATTCCTCCCATTTCACCCTCTTTGGCAACGAAAACTATTATTACAATACTTATGTTACTTTACTAAAGTCTTTTTAGGAAATTCTCTAGCGGTGTCCCCAAGGGTGCTGTTTTGGGACCATTAGAATAAATTTTGGTACATTCAAATGAATTATTCGTTTTGCATTAAGCTGGCAATTGCCAATTAAATCTTCACTAATTGAGGAAACATTAAATTATAACTAGCTTTTGCCTACGGATTTGCCCAAGTGGAGATCGGGCAGTATCCCACAGAAACGCACTACCTTGATAAAAAGTATCCTAAGTCCTTACCCCCTTCATGGTCTATTCGTGCGCCCATTGACATCCGTTCAACATTTAAGTCGTAAAATGTAACAGACATACAGAGTTACTTTCGCATTTATAATACTCGATAAGTGCGATTAGAAGAAATTGTTCGATGTGGAAAATCAATATAATTTCCTCTTTGAATAATTCAGCGTCACCTCTCTCATCTATCAATTCAACATCTTCCCCAATTATCGTTCCTTTCTCTTTTAAAATGTTATCTAAAAGCGAGAAAAATAAGATAAGACAAGAATTTATTAGTGTACTGTATCAAACTGAGGCAAAGAACAATTTATTACCCTCCTACTTCCAACTTAAACACTAACTTTTTACTTGAAACATTAAGTTACTTACATTATAATGTTACGATACAATTCACAGCCTATTTTGGCTTCACAACGTCTAATTAGGATAATGAATACTTTAGAGGAAAAGTCTTATTTTATTACTAAGTTATTCTAGACATTTTCGACAAAGCTGTCGCTGTCATTTTTGGAGTTTTAGTACAGACTTAAGTTTCAAATTCTTCTTGGTAGTTCCGTCTGATTTTTAATTTTGAAAATAAGCTTAGTACTAAAGTAGTTAACAGCAAAGTTAATTCGATTTATTATGAAAGGCAAAGTTTCGATACAATTTTCAAATTAAAATTCAATAAAGATATATTAAAAATCCCAGAAGGCAGACATAGTACTGCTGTATCAAGTCAATCCTACCTAAATTACCAACAATTTATGAGAAATTTTATCAAAACCACCATTGATTATACCGCTCCAACTGCCATACCACTTGAGCTTCCATAATCTCACGCATCTTTAGACAAACCTTCTTCGTCCTGATGAAAACCTTATCCAGCCATTTATACCTTCACCTAGGGATCTCCACTGTCAACAGGCAAGAATTGCTGCTGGGCGACTGAAGACAACATCATGTCAATGGGTTTGGTGTCGTCATAGAGCGATGGTGCTTCACAGAGGATGGCAAAAGTACCGACGATGGACGCGATGGTGAAGATCCAGAGGAACAGACGGTCGAGCACCATGGCTACAAAGCCCCAGTCTTGATCTTCCTGTCAGAGTAAACAAAAGAAGAAGTTATGAAATTGGACACAATCGAAGACGTTTTCGAAGGTCGTATTTTATGGTGTTGACTACTGGGCCGTTTAAAAAGATGTTCAAAAAAAATCGTGTATATGTTACAGAAGTACAGAGAATTTGGTGAATTTTTTTGCGATAAGCACACTAAGATATGAACGTACGTTCGTTCTTGCGAGGTACATTGAATATAGTTATCCTGATATCCCAAGAAGCTGAAAAAGACACTGATTTAATACATGATGCTTCTAAAATTCATAAGTTTGATGATAGCTATACTCACAGCGTTAAACTCGTCCTGCCTCTGCATGTGATGCTGTATAAACATAACGTTATGAATGGCCTTCTCTAGTTCAAATGGGTACTTTTTCCGAGGAGCTACATCGCTCAAAGAGTCATCGAGTCCTGACATCACTGAGGGAAGACCGTTGTAGCCAGCACCAAGGCTGCCTAAAGCACCCACAAGGCCGCTGAACCTATTAAAATGTTTTGGAATATTTGTTATCAAATCTCGATGTGTTAAATGATAATCAAACTGGCTGGTCTGATAATATCAATTGATTAGAACCACGGATCGATCAAATAATGTTAATAAGTAGATTCAATTTAATAACAATTTGATTACTAATGGTTTCAAATATTCAACTGTTTTTAATAACCTGTTAGTAGCTGTAGTGGAGTGTAACCCATTACATCCTCCAGGTAAATGATGACGTAGCGAATCAGGACTAGATGCATTCGAATTCGTTTGTTCAGCGGCTGCCAGAGCATCTTTAAACTTGTTCTTATTCTTCATACTTCTCCCAGCTATCTTCTGCGCAGCCAAGTCCCTTAACAAGTCTTTTGGCACTCTCATCAGTAACAGCTTCGGAAGTTTCGTTATGAAGAATTTCCGAACCCAAGGCGCCATCTTGTGCGTACTAGGCTTGCGATAGTGAACGTTCAGTATTATTATAGTGATTACTACTGACAATCCTACCAGTAACATGGTAAATAGTAGGTACTTTCCCAGCAAAGGTAAAGCTAGTGAAGTAGAAGGTATAATTTCGGAAATCAGTAAGAAGAACATGGTTTGGGATAGTAATATGGAAATGCTTAAAGCAATCTTTTCTCCTGAATCAGCTGGCAAGTAGAATACTAGGACTGAGAGGTATGATATGCCGACACAGGGAACAATTAGGTTTACAGTGTAGAATAGGGTTTTTCTTCTTAGCGTGATGTTGAAGAAGATATCTGAAACAAATAGCGTTGTTAAATACAAATATAGTATTCATCAGGTGTAACAAAAGAGGACAAAACGAGAAAATACCCTGTTGAAACGTGAAGCAGTTGATCAATATACAGGGTTACATGAAATTAGTTAGCGAAACTTTGCAGATATTATGGGCATCGATATCTAAACATGATAATATAAAATAAAAAAGATTTGATGTTGTTTTTTTCTTAGGGGTCAACGACCGCTGGTTGTGTTGTTACTTGTAGTACGAGTTGAGAAAATGGATGACACCACAAAAAATAATCAAATCAATTTCGTTTTTGTTTTATCATGTTTAGATATCGATACCTATCACGCCTGTGGAGTTTCGCTAGCTAATTTAATTTGACCCTGTATTGTGATCTTGAGATCAAGGAAAAATAGAATGAAAGCTTTGATAATATAGATAAAGAATAAAAGGAAATAAAACATGGATTCTTACGCAATAAATGTGACAAACTGGAATCTATGCACATTATTTTGTCTTAAATTCTAATATAATATTGCGTAACGGTCAAGAATCGCGATATTTGGAAGTAAACAGTCCTTATTCTAACATATTTCAAGTTGATGGTGTATTTTTATCCATTTGGCTGCCATCGACGATTTACGAGGAAGGAATACCATAAAAAGCCTTCTATCATTGTGCTTTTTAACGACATACAAAAATTTATACCGATAGTGTTTTAGCGAAATTATCAGTGCCGGAGAATGTAATGATCATGGCCGACTATTGTTGTGTTCTATTACTTTTGTAATTTTTAGCTTTAAAGAATGCTAATTAGTGTTTAACAGTCAAATTATTGCTAGCGTACAAAACCACGTACGAAACCATCCTCTGAAGAAAAGGAAAACAAAATGGAAAAAAGGAGAACGAAAAGAATGCATCAAATGAAATATTAAAAGTAAGGAGTAGAAGTCACGTATATGAACCAAAAATATTTCAAAACCAACCTTAAGATTCAAAACAACAAAATGTCTTAGTAAAAACTTCTATTTGTAAAGTCCAGAAGACATAGAAACGGACAAAGGATTTAATTTCAGTCTTTGTGAAGAATCTTATTGTCTAGACTTGTACACGTTACGGTCCGTTACTGTACTGAATGAGGTTTTCTCTAAGAATATCCAGTGTTACAGAAAGATAAACTCGTCCAGCTGACCGATTTGTTTGTTCTCGTTCTCCAAGTTTCACAGGATCCCGGATTTATCTTTAATGCTAAGCTTAATAGATTAAATGGTATTAAATGATAAAGTTTTACCAAGTTTTTACCGCAGAGTCTATTTGTTCTTCCTTATTCTTTTTCTGGAAGGATTTTTTTTTCTTTTTTTTCTTAACCAAACTTGTTTAGTTTTACTAGGTACTTATAAAAATGAAAAGTGTAAGGTAAAATTAGGGTTCAAGAACTGATCGTTTTGTAAAGTTTAGCATGTTTATCATCAGCCTAGTTTTCTTTCATGTCATCAACAATGTTGCGGTCAATCTACCCACTTCACGGTATACCAACTCCATTTATTAAATATTTGCATGTCGGAATGTGTCTTTGCACTGAAATGTTATGTAACACCGCTGGATGCGGGAAGCACCAAACCGGTCCAAGTGGAGGTGGCCTACGTCCAGTAGTGGACGTCTTTAGTCTGAAATGATGATGATGATCTCTTGTACCTACCACATATTATGCAAATAAACGATTTTGATTTGATTTGATCTATCACTATAATAAACATGAAATGCTGTTCGTTGGGAAGCCTATCACATGAGAACGGCGGGACCGATTTAGTTATTTTTTGTTTTAAAGCATTTCTAATAGTCCGAAGAAGGTTGTATAGGAAGAAAAATTTAAAAAAAAAATCCGGAAATTTTTCAGATCCGGGAAAAACAGAACGTTCTAAGGAAAAGGTTTGTATAGGGTTTTTGTATAGTATAATCAGCCTATCCGGAAAAGAACCGGAGTAACCGACATAGCTTGCAGAGTAAGCAAACTGAAGTGGCAGTGGGCTGGCCATGTCTGTCGAAGGGCCGATAGTCCCGGAGTGGAGACCGCGTATCGGCAAGCGTAGTGTGGGACGCTCCCCAGCTAGATGGACGGACGACCTAATGAAGGTAGCTGGGGTAGACTGGATGCGGAAGGCGGAGGACATGGTGTTGTGGCGCAGTCTGGGAGAGGCCTATGTCCAGCAGTGGACTGCGATAGGCTGAGTTGATGTTGATGAATCAGCCTATAATGTTCCCACTGCTGGGACACAGCTTACCTACTCTTTTCGAGAGGGATTTTGTAAGAACTATTGGCACTTGGACAGAACAACGTCTGTCTGTTCAGCTAGTTCTACTATAAATAAGTTTTGATTCAGTTAGACACACTCGTGAAAGGGGTTGGAAGATCCGTCGAAATCCAAATAGCGTGACAGTATGTCAGGCTATTCAAATATTTTTTCAGTACCTACATGAATCTTTAGGTAATTTCTGTGTTCTTAAAATCAAACATTTTATTTATCAGAATACAAACACCTCCACGCTTTTCTCTTTTCCTTGACAACGAGCATGCAAGATTAAAATTTGTAAAATCAATATTTAATTCATCACCTGCTCGTACTAACCTCTCAGAGAAACATAGAATATCCACGTTAATATTTTTATCTACTAATTTAGTATTTTGGTGTAAATGAGTAGTGATATAATTATAGTAAATACAATCACGAAAAAGTCTATTACCTATCTATTTTAGCATCTAGTTTTTGCTATGTACAAGTAGAACTTTATTGAGTGTTTACTGAGGAGTAAAACGGAATAGTGCCCCTTTTTGGAGGCGGATTTGAAGCAATTTTAATTACTTTAGGTTCAGTACTAGGACAATGTTGTCTTATAGCTAAGTTCTCATAGTCATTTAAGTCTATCAAATAGTCAATTCGGTTCCTAGTTTCATATAGGAAGGCTTTCTTATATTTTGTGACATTTGATAATAATAAGAAGTTACATTGTTTAAAATTAATACAAATACCTTTTAGTAGATTATTGAGTTTCCACTCATTTAAACATGGGTTGTGTGTTATACTTAAAATTGTAATGTTTATAAACTGTAGTAAGTAGGAATACAGTATGTATTTCAACTTCATTACTAGAAACAAGCTAATCACAGAAAGACAATTTCTCTCTAAGCCCTCCAAGCCTTTGTCTGTCGCTTTCTAGCTACAAACATCAGTTTCCCAGTAAAACACCAACAATTATCATCAAAGAATCGAAAGGGGATTTCTAAATTGACGGCAGTAAGTCCTCCGAAGAGCCGGTAGTAATTACAGACTACTCCGAGCAAATTGCTTAGATTTAACTAGTCATTGAAGATGTTACAATTAACTCGGAAATTTGTGGGTCATAATTCTATGACTACAATTGTAATTCTAGATGGTTTTCGATGAAATTCTCATGGTTGGTATTACTTGTTAATTTTTTAATAAAATCTTCTGCTTTTACAACGTTTGTAAATATGTGAGCACCATGTATCTATCAAATAATTAATTTATATTTCATGGCTCTATTTTTAATTCTTTTACCTATGGTACAGTCATTTTATTCTAGAGTCTTTACATATAAGTGATGTATAAAAAACATTGTAAAACATTTTAAAAGAGTAACGGTGTAGCTTTTTGCCCATTCTTGTCCAAACGAAAACCACCATTTGAAAGAGGCGACTAAAATCAATTCTATTTTATTGTAAATTTTGACGTTCAATTGTGCCTTTTATGTGCATATTTGAAATAAATACTTTCGACTTTGGCTTTGTTGTTTATTTTGAGTGAATGGAAGAATGAGATCGTTTTTATAAAATATAACACATGTTGTTGTACATGGTTGTATCGAAAACAAATTAGGAAAATCTCTTCTGCTTATTAATAGCAATCCGTTAAAAGTTGATCATAACCATTACTCTTCAAAATTAAAACCATTTGACCTCATAACAAAAAAATTAATCAAACAAGCCGCAAAAAGTGTGGACCGTGAAAATGTATCAACGAAAAAAGGTTCAAAATCTCCAGAGGGCCGTTAAGCTGAAATGAAAGGGGTGTCATTATGAACTTCCAAATGTGTTTATCTAAACGTGAAATATACGGTTGTTAAATGGCAAGCTTCGTAAGCGAAATTACGTATGCTGTGTAAGGACGAGCGTGTCATCATCCGACAGATGGGCATCTGTCACACGTGAATAACAATGACTGGACCCAGAGAATATGGGCTGTTAAATCGTTGAGATGTACGAGGACTACGAAAGTGGAGGAGTAAAATATGTTGGGACTCTTTGGGATAAAAACTCGTCTTTGTAATTTGGAGACATCTGTCAGTTAAAGATATGAGTCTCATTTTGCTTGGGGTTTGGAGCGACCTACGGTCAGTTGGTGTATGCATATTTTCCATACGTCATGTTCGTGAACGGGCGCCGTCAGTAGGGACTGGCCATCTCTAAGCCGCCACGGCTTATTTTAATATATTCTCATTTCTGAATTGTTATTTTATTTTTATCTTTTTAATTACGGATGTTTTTTTTATATTTTGCAGCAATTTTATGATTTATAAGAATGCCCGTGGAGTTTCTTACCCGTTCTTCTGCATAGGTACATACTACGCTTTGGAATGGGCAACTATGTAGGTTCATCTTTCTGAGTGACAGGCACTTTTGAATTGCCAAGGGGTCGGCCCTTGGCAATTCAAAAGTGCCTGTAAAAAGTGCCTGTAAAAAAAGTGCATGTAAAAAGGCGAAAGTTTGTGAGTGTACTTTTTATCCCGATAAACCTACGGGATCGAGACTTATGCGGGTGAAACCACGGGGCGTAGCTAGTTTGAAATAAATGCTTTGACTTTGAGTTTGAGTTTTGTGCCTAGTCATCTTTGGCTGTTTTCGTTTTTCTCTGTTAAGTATAATTTGAAGGAGAAAATTATATGACCAGTAACGGTCCATATAGTTATTATAAGGGATTTGTTTGTCTAACTTCATCATTTGTATACTTGTTTTAAATATTAAACCAAAGGTCTCGATAAAATCTTCCATAAAAAATATCACAAAACTCATAAAGAAATTCATCGAAGTTTATTTCCTTTACACCGTCTAAGAATAAGTAATAATAAAAACATTTACTTGAAGCGAAGTTTTCCTCGTTGAAGTGTCAGTGTATTTTGTTCACATAAGTGGCTCGTGGCTCGGTAAACTGCTTGATTCTTTAACAATTGACTGTAAGTGCATACAGACGGGGTTTCTATAGCATCAAGTGGTCCTCTCGAAAGCCCTTTGTACGTACAAGGTTCTTTATATCTTTCGCGATTATGACACTTGAGGCTTTTTTCTAAATGAGTTTGTTTAGCTTGTTAGATGTATGATTTTATTAAAGTTAAATCGTGTATAGCGTTTTGAGTTTTGATTTCATTTGAGGTTCAACTTCCTGAGATTTGGATTTTGATCAAAGCGAAAACTAAGTTCTTACTTTTGATTTTTATTATAACCTTTACCCGCCTATATTGGGGTCGGCTTCCAGTCAAACGGGATGCAGCTGAATATTTATATAATAATAAATAATAAATTCATTTATTTCAGGTTAATAACACCCATTAAATCAACTTATAATGGAATAAAAAAAATAATAATAATACCTTCTCTCCGACACTGCTACAGCATCATGTCTGCTGGAACAATGCCGGATGAAGGGGCAGTCCAGCCTTCCCGCAATCATCTTGAGTACGATGTTGGGGCTAACCCGAACCCTGCGCACCAAGGACGCGGCGCACTTGCGCATGGTCGCGTGAAAGCAGTCGGTGCGCGCCTCTGCGAACATACCCGAGGCACTGCGTATATACAACGTGTAACGTTAAATGCGCAAAACCTCACACATCCCAACTGATTTTTAATTCTACCTGACCTCTATTCTATTCTGACCTATTTCAGAGAGAAAATAAGTCATTAAAAAAATTGTAAAGGTTTTATGTGCTGTTTTAGTTTTACTGGCCATTCTGATCGTTTCTTGTGTCTGCGAGGACGCTTTACCGAGGGAGGAGTCATCACCGGGCCGCTGCGCCGCACTGACATTGGCTTGCTTGACCTATTAATAAATAGACACGGCAACGTTTGTAATGAAGATTTTTTGAAAAATGTGACCTATATTAAAAAGTGGTTCAATTAATTCCTCTCGTTATTCTGATCAACCTATTTTCAGGTTTTGCGCATTTAACGTTACACGTTGTAGAGCTGCTAGCTGCTAGGATTCGTTGCTTTGTACTAAGAAATATTCTATTTTATTATGAGGGTAAGTTATTCAGTATCATGTTTGTACTGCTGCTCACTTGCACTATCTCTGAAGTATCACCCCCAATACACTATCAATCTCCCTCCTTCCAAAATACACCAAATAAACAGCGATACCGCTGAACATGATAAATTAGCAACATCAAGCGCTGATCTGCATTCAGTGCCCGTACTCGAGGACATTACCAAAACAACCGTTTAACCTGGTTCAAGGCGACATAGCGGCAGTAAAACTCACTAATTTTGCATAGATAAGAGTTTTCGCTGTTCTACGGTAATTTACAACGTACCCAGATTAGCGTCGTGCGACGTCTCTGGGAAATAAAAGGATTGTCTGAAAAGATGGCGGTTTTAGTCAAGATTTTGTGGGTTTGGATGCCAAGATCTTGATTGTAGTTGATAAGGGCGTCTTGGTTTTTATTGCTTTTATTTTTTTTGATTGTGAAGGCTTTTGTTTTGGGACAAACCTGCTGACTTTCTCAGCTACTGCAACTTCTGTCAGTCAGAGTCTACAGTGCCAACCAATCAGAAATCGCCAAGTCATTGAGTCCCAGAGTGTAATACTTGACTCTTGAACCGAGAGAGATAGATATCTTTTGAGCTTGTTGTAGTAGAAATACAAAGTTTCGATAAGAGCTTCACTAATTATTATTATAAGTCAAAAAGTTTTAATTAATTCATACAGTGACATTTCAGTCTTCACTATCTAATATACAACACAATGATATGTTCTCCATTGACTGAATATAATAAACTAGTTCAGGCCACAAAGAATCTCTTGTATCAACAAAGATTAACTCTACAAGATTTAATACAAATATTTGTTATATTTTCTCAAGAAGTTTCTATTCATAGGAGAAATAACACTTTACTGAAGTTGGTAACCCATATTTGCGAGTTTGTAAGCATATTATCCAATCAAACTTGGAAACAAGTAATTTGTTTAGTTCGAAACTTTGATTAGATCTATATTGAAGCGTCGTTGTGTTAAATCCTTTTCGATTTTTGTTTTACGTAATTCTTTATGGAGCTTTGTAGCAACAGGTTTTGGGATAGTTTGTTGTGGAAATTAGTGGTGTCATACATATTTTCTGGGTTAAACGACACGCTATGATATGATACTATTTTATTTATTTTTATGGTCATCCCACCATGGTACTGAACTGGTATGTGAAATTAGTATGCTATAGCAAAATAATGTTTAGATACCCAAATACTCAGGATTAGTGTAACTAAAATTCTCACAAAGCTGTTCGACATTTGACCAATGTATAAGTAACATTTCAAGATATACAATTTCTTTCAAAACTTGGAGAGTAAAAGAGATCATAGACTTTCTGTTAGAGCGTCTGCTTTTTGGACATATTTTTCCAAATATGAAGATGCATAGTTTTTTTTTTAATATTTCAGTTAAAGATAATTACACCAAAGCGGTCTTTAACTTACCAGGATACGGTTCTTGGCAGCAAGGGTAGTACCGCTCATGTCTCTCTGCTGGTACCCCAAGGATGTCCCACTCTACTGAAGGATAGTACTCTCGGAGATCGATGCCAACATCCACCATGTCACCCTTCTTTTGGTTAATGTGCTTCAAGTCAATCTGTGGAAAAATATAAAGTTGTCAATATGGGATTACTAAGCGCATCCAAGCGAAGGACCTAGTTCAGCCGTGCGATTGTATAACCATCTCACCGTGAAAACTTGGGTGAAGTGAGCGTGGATTGAGCTGTCATTAGGGATTAACACTATTGACACTGCTCACTTCAATCTCACTTCACTTATGATTTCACGGTGAGATTTTTACAGAATCGACCGGCTGTACGGGGCAGTGTCAATGTTGTCATCATTGGTGCGTTTCGAAAAAAGGATGAGGAGGAAGCTGTTCTGTATAGTTCTGTTTCTCTTTTTCTAGGGAACAATGGTGGTGACTTTGACACTTCTATACGGCATAAAGATAATAAGCATATAATATTTCCACGCAGGCCTCCTCTCTGCAAGACGGAGTGCGGCATAATCCACCACGTGGGCCCAGTGCAGGTTACACGTCTGCACATGTCACATGTCTTCGAATTTTTGGTTCTATGGCATGCCGGTTTCCTCACGATGTTTTCCTTCACCGTTTGGAGAGAAGTAGTCATGAAATAATTTTCACAAAGTAAAGTGCCTGTCTAGGTTAAAACCTACGACCTGCAACTCGTAAGTCGCGAACGTTACCACTGAGCCATTTTTTTTTTGGGTGGGAAATTATCAAATAACTTCTCCCGCTCTGGACGGAGCGGGAGGGCGTGTCAGATTTTTACTGACTAAAACCCACCCGTGTTCCTTCAGTTGCCTGTGCCAAGGGCCACGGTATCGCTGCTCTACCTATACGGCGCTAGGACTAATAAGACTAAAATATAGACTAACTAAAAATATAGGTAACAGATAGTATGAATAGATGGCAGCAATATAGACTTTCTGGAATTCCGTGTAGACCAACACACAAATGAAGGTTTAAAAGATACAAAGTACAATATTTTACAGCGAGACCAAAATTCTGGTTTCACAACTTTATGATTAATTAGTAATGTAGGAGAATCCTTAAATGAAAAAGGAAACTCCATTAAATTTCTTTGATCTCACATAAATTAAAAATAATCCCAATTAGCTAATTGCGTTAGGATGAAATAAATTAGGACGCTTATAATGTCTTTTATAGACGCTATAACGATCGAAATATTTTCCTTAATAAAAAAATACCGTTTTGAAATGCACGCAATTTTGCGCGACTAATTTATAGAATGCTTTCTTTTCAGTAATTTGATTAATGAACTACCGCTGACATATTTTAAATAGTCAGCCTAGATTTATTACATTCTTAAAAAAAAAAAGTTAGACGTTAATGTCCCACGGTTGGGCAAATGCCTCTCTACTTTCTTTCCATCTGTCTCTGTCCAGAGCTTCCAAGGACCAATCATCATCCCACCATCTCCGTCTGGGCATGCCGCCTTGTAGCTTGCCATTAAACGGGATACACTAGGTCGTAAGTTTGGCCCATTGGTCGTCTGGCAAGCGGGAGATGTGTCCAGCCCAATTCCATTTATACGTGGCAGCGTAGCAGCATTATTTTGATTGCTTGACTATTACATGCTATTCCTACAATTATTATCTGTAAAGCATTTATCTTACCTGATCACCATCATAGCTCCAAGATCCGAACTTCAAGAAGCAAGTCTGTTGGTCGAACGGGAAGTATCTCACGTCGATCTCACACGAAGACTTGAAGATGGCTGGAGGTGTCCAAAGCACCTTCCCGGTGTGATGCAGGACTGCCTTTGTCATTGTTGTTACCACGTATTCGCCGTCAGCACTGGTGGAACAGAAGAGTTATTAGTTTACCGACATCTAGACTAATAATAAAGCTGAAGAGTTTGTTTGTTTGTTTGAACGCGCTAATCTGTGGAACTACCGGTCGAGTTTGAAAATATGTTTTTGTATTTGATAGCCCTATGTTTGAGAAATTTTATAGGCTATACTAATATATCATATATATTTAGAAAAAGTTAGAAAGAGCGCTTAGCGAAAACAAAGGAATACCTCAGGCAGGCGATGCGATGCGACGGGGTGCGTCGAGGGAACAAGACATTTTCGGGAGAATTTTTAAGAATTTGCCCAAACAGTTTATTAAGTTGCCCTTATAAGTATTAAAGTGTATCGATCTACCAATACAAAATGTATATTAACATTAATACTATTAAGATTTCATGTGACTGTATATTATGAATAGGTAGCTGAGGTTGCAGTTGAATGAGGCCTGTGTTAGTGCAAGGTGGAGGTGGTGGTGGAAGGTGGTGGTCTATGGTGGATTGGCGTGTGTGTGTGTGCGTGCGGATAAATACATATCGGGAGACGATCTGAAAGTTGTTCCTAACTGTCAAATCGTGTTGTCATTCATTATTAGTTCGGAAAGCACGTAATTCTTGCCTCGGAAAGCAGGTTAAGCCGTGGGTCCCGGCTGTCATTTCTAGATCTTTGACAGAAAGTCTGACAACTATCCTTATCAAGGGGTATCGTGGAGGGCAGATATGCAGTCGCTCCAAGTGAAATACTGGTATTCTGCTGCATCCGGTTAAACTGTAAGCAACTCCAAAATAGTTGGGAAAAGACTAGGCATATGATGACTGATCGGCTTCTACAAATGGCGAACACGATGAACAAGAGCTTGAAAACAATTATTATACAAAAAAAAAAGAGATAATATACAAAAACGAAAATATACGTGAATAAATGAATTTGAATTTGAATTTGAATTTGAATTTGAAAAAACAAGTATACAAAAGACGTGGATTTCATAACAATACCAATATAAAAGCAACCAAGTAAACAAAGCACCTATCCATCCACCGTACATATTCTGCAACGTCCACATATTCATATATTACGGCACATTATACTCCAGTGTAGTGCGTTGCCCAATTTATGACAGCAACCATAAACCTATCAAAAGGCAGCTGATACGTGGAGGGACGATACTGTCCGAAGAAGGTAAGGTACAAGGTATGGGAGATTAGCGGGGTGTGATAAGTATCAATAACCTAGTTAGCAGTGGTGGCCCAGTGGTAACGGCTGCGACTTACGAGTTTTAGGTCGTAGATCCGAACCCAGTCTGGCGCTTTACTTTGTGTATATCATTTTATCACAACAGCCGTGCGATTCTGCAACCATCTCACCGTGAGAGCTTGGGTGAAGTGAGCGTGGAGTGAGATGTCATTCGCTAGGGATTAATACTATTAAGTGCTCACTTCACTTATGATTTCACGGTGAGATTTTTACAGAATCGACCGGCTGATCTCAAAACGGTGATGGAAAACATCGTGAGGAAACCGGCATATCCTAGAATCAAAAATTCTAAGACATGTCACAACTACCAGCCCGCACTGGGCCCGCGAGGTGGATTACGGCCCAGTCCTTCCCGCTCACTGAGAGATCTGTGTCCCAGCAGTGGGAACACTATAGGTTGATTATGTAATCATCATACAGTAACTTACCATTTCATTCATGAGATCAAACTCAAAACAGACCAACTTGTACTAGGGAAGCAAAACAATATTAGCTGATTTTTTATTAGCTGATATAAAATGTAAGTACCTACCATAGTAGATTTACTTTCACAATTTTGATCCTGGCCCCAAATAAACAGTATTTCATAATATAAATTACTGGTTGTCTTCTCTGTCAAATTAAGTCTAAAACTGAATATAAACAACACAGGCGTGCAGTCACTGCCAGCGCTTGTGGCAGATTGCGCTATGTACTATCACAACTGCGCAGAACACATTTCTCGAGCGCCGGCCGGCAGTGCACACTATATTTCTCGCGCGCCGTACTGAAAGGGTTAAAAGAATAGACAAGAATATTTTTCTTGTTTTATCCTTAATCATGCAGGTCACCATTCCTCCACACTTTGTAGAATGTATCAATCAGCTAAGTCTGTTAATTAAAGACCCTAAACCTCTGTTGACCAGTGACAGACACTTTTCATGGGTGTAACATTAGATCGGTCATTCACATCCAAAGATCTGTTAGCTTATCTACCGCAAGTATATCCTCCATTCTCTTAAGACTTAAGCCGCTTACACAGGGTCGACACAGCGTAAGATTAGTCGCACGTGCGTCTCTCATTCGCCGGCCATGATTAATCGTTCGCCGGCCTGTTTTGACACACCATGATGTATCATTCGCGAACGCTTTCTTGTCGATATTTTGTGTAATCAATTACATAGGTTAAGGATACATTGCCTACTTTGTTCGAAGTCGCGACTTGACAAACTTAATGTTTACTTTCTTGGGCCGTTCTTGTTTCTTTTGGCTGTCAAATTTTGTTTAAGAGATGTTTGAAACCACATATAGACGGTGCATTATCTACGCTTTTAAAACTTTAAAATAATGTTCGCCATATTTTAATATTGACAACAATTCAAATTTCACTTCTTTTCAGACTACAAATAACTTCAAACACGACGCCAACTCACCCTTCCACGATTACACTTTTGGCACACCCATCGCAAAACAAGCGCTATGGCAAGAAGCTATCAAGATCCCTGTATCTAAGTGGAACGCATGAACCGCATGATTTATGGGCTCCTGGTACCGAGGCGACGGAACTCAATGCATCATGGGATGGGAATGTACTGTCCATAACAACTGACTCGTTAAATCTTGGCGTTTCCCCGACTTGATAGGTTTGTTTTGCTGATTTTATGGGGCCCCATAGTTTTTGTGGCGTTAAGACTGGTAAGATGTTTTGTAATTTGAGGATTTACTGCATATTCAACAGAAAGCTTAGTTTCAACAGTAGCTACTGCTTTTGAAAGCATATACTGTGAAATATCAAGACTCAAAGAAATTAAAACTCGAATCAAGACCACGACCAGTAAGTACGCCTGATAATCTAGCCAACTATATCTAGTTATGTTTAGTGGAACGAAGTAACAACTTAATCGAACCAAAATATAAAATACATAAAATTTAGTGTTGTTTGTCAGTGGATTGAGGAATTTACAGTCTCACGAGAGTAGATGCTGTCATCATCATCTGCCTAGCCATTTCCCAACTATGTTGGGGTCGGCTTCCAGTCTAACCGGATGCAGCTATAAGCAGAATACCAGTATTTTACACGGAGCGACTGCCTATCTGACCCCCACAACCCAGTTACTGGGTAATACGATACCCCTTGGTAAGACTGGTTGTCAGAATTTCGGGCTACTGACAATAACGACTGTCAAAGATCCACGAATGAGAGCAGGGACCAACGGCTTAACGTGCTTTCCGAGGCATGAGGCACGAGAGTAGATGCTGTACAATATAAAATTCCAACTCAAAATCAACATGACAAAAAATTCCTTTCAAATTATAACTCGTACATAAATTCTGAATTACAACAAAGCGAAATATTTTAATCAGCGGACACGAGCATAAAGCCTCTGCAATTATGGCATCTACAGACAAGTTCGGTGGTACAACAATGCAATTTGGTGCAAGCTAATGTCCGAATGTTGGACGTGCAAGTTCGGCGCTGTGAAATTAATTTGCTAAACGTATTCGAACGAGGCGTATCGGATGTCGCTTGTTGTGTAGTTAGGGCACCTATGAGTTCTGTAATGCGGGTTTCGAGTGTTGTTGTTGATGAATGTTGTTTTATATTTGAAGTGGAATTTAAATTGAGTCTAATTGGTGTGTATTTTCGCAGTTTACTACTGCTACTGTAGTTAAACTCAATTTTGTATCTGCTCTGTCAGTTGTCTGTATAAATTAATGTTTATCTCAGATTTCCACACAGGACAGGCCTGTTGGTCTAGTGGTCAGTGGCCCTGACTGCTATGCGCAAGGTCGTGGGTTCGATTACCACCTAGGACAAATGTTTGCGTGATGAGCACGATCATTTGTTCTTTGTCTGGGTGTAATTTATCTATAATATGTATGTATTTAGAAATATACGAGTATATGTATGTTTATCAGTTGTCTAGTACTCATAGCACAAGCTCTGCTCAGTTTGGGACTAGATGGCGTTGTGTGAAAGTTGTGGAATATTATTATTATATTATTATTCTATGGGTTTACCCGTGGCTACCCATCGCGTCCCAATGCGGTGGTCAATCAATGTCAAAGAATTTACCTAAAAGGGGCTACAGAGGGATTTGATTGATTGAACTGTGTAACTAGCTTCATCTTTCTGACTGAAAGACCCCTTGAACGTTCAAAAGTGCCTGTAATTGATTTGTTTAATAGTTTAATTGTTATTTAAAACGCTAAAACCAATGAAATTAATTAACATAGAGATTGAAACAGATATACAAATGGGATACAAAAATATTTCAAATACAATATAATAGAAGACACTCTAGCATACTCCTTCTCACAAAAAGTCATATATACACGCATAATTTTACTCAATAAAAACATATCTCTTTATTCGAATTATTAATTGATAATCTTATTTACTTACTTGTTATAAAGCACGATGTCAGGCAACCAGATGTGTTCCGATGGCACATACAACTCCTTCACTCCACCGTACTCCAAGGGGTCCCATTTGAACTTATGGTCTTCCCATTCCTGAAAATATAGCTCTGTTAAATAAGCTAATAATATTATCTTTTGGCATAAATTGTCCAAAACTTTAATTTTTTTGCAATGTGATATGCTGTTTACTTTTTCGGTAATTTTTACTTCGATCCTTAGGAAGAGTAGAGGTAATTTACTTAGGTGTGACTTTTGAGGTCGTTAGATAAAGCATACTTAGTATAACTATTGATTAAACAAAGTCAAGGATATAATAGTATAAGCGAACTTCTTTCTCTCAAAATTTTATATAAAAAAAACAACCGACTTCCAAAAAAACACTACAAAGTGAAAAATAATTTTAATTTTGGAAGTCGGTGTCGTTGGTTCCGCATTTTGGTGTTTTGACACCGACTTCCGAAATTAAAATTATTTTTCACTTTGTAGTGTTTTTTTGGAAGTCGGTTGTTTTTTTTTATATAAAATTTTTTATTTTTCACTTTTTAGTTATATCTACCCCAATCAAATTCATATAAACACTACTTGCTATGTAAATATCAGTGACAGGAAGCTGCATCTGCGTTTATAGGGTACAGACGTGATGTTATGTTGTGCGATTGCGTAAACAATGCATACATATGCGATAGCAGCAATCGCGGTTGTTTTACTGGTATTAATTATTATTATAATAAAAAAAAAAATATAACCTTTGTAGTGAGTACAGGCGTGATATTATGTTGAGTGATGGTGTAAACAATGCTTAGATATGCTATAGCAACAATCGCGGTTAATCTGCTGTTATTTATTGAAGAGTTCCCCCGATTTCTACAAGATCCCATCATCAGATATTGAAATGGTGACAATGGGACCACACGGGAAGCACCAGCTTTCAAATAAAAAAAGAATCATGAAAATCGGTTCACCCAGTCGGTTATTATGAGGTAACAAACATAAAAAAAAAAAAAAAAATACAGTCGAATTGATAACCTCCTCCTTTTTTTGAAGTCGGTTAAAAACCGCAATGTGTAAAGATATCGCACTAGTGGCACTACTCAAAAACAATAAAACTCCAGAGTGAAGAACACTTCAGAAGCCGGACACTAGTATACCTATTTCAGCAATTCCATTTCTGAACATAGGTCTCTTGCAAATTATGTCACTTCGTTAGGTCTGCAGCGTGGCGCATGCAGTCTGTCAAGAATTTGCATGCATCTAAATAATTTAATACAAAGTTACTCACGTGCTCCAACCACACGTTGGTCGTTAGAATCTGATCTTTGAGGTTCTGTAACAAGGAGAAAAGCAAAGTTTTGAACCTGCGTAACAGTATTTTTTGGATAATGAAATAGGAGCCGATGAAGATGATTAAACACATTTTGTAAGCAGTATCAAATTACTTGTTATTTAATTTATGAAGTTATGAATCTTGCATAACCCGTTTAAGTACTTCCCACAGATAACACCATCATCATTATCGGCTACTTTACGTTAATTAATGGGAACGGAATAATTTTACAATAACCGGGGAAAAATGTACCAAAATCACCTCGCTTGGTAGATGGATTGGTACTTAACTATACTCCCCACACCCTTGATGAGAATTCGATTATTGCGATAGTGACCCACATAACTTTGTTTCAGAAGATTTCCAAAGTTTTACTTTTGAAATCTTCTGAAACAAAGTATAAGGCCTAAAGTAATATAAAAATGCTTTTCTTTAAGTAGAGAAATTTCACAATGTCTATTAAAATCCGCCTTTGTACAATTATTTTTACTTGTGCAAAAACATTTACAAATAAACACCACGCTGTTGTTAGAAAATATAATTGCGCTTTCCATAGAATATATTGTACAAAGTCAAAACTATTATGTTTATCCTCCATAGAAACACCACTACTGCGTTAAAATGCACCAGGAGCCCATAAGCACGCCGCGCCGTAGCCACGCAAAAACTAAATCAAACAGTATAAATAGATTTTTGATCCTTTGTACAAGTTATGTAAATCGATTGTCGTAAGTTGGCCCTCTGCCAACGCGCAGCCATCAAACTGAATAGCTCACGGTGCTACATTGGAATACCAACTTTGCACCGTTTAGCCCCTGATTCATGGCTATGTGATACAGGCTATTTTGTTGGGGTTAGAATTTTTTGTGTGGCCGTTTGTGGGTGAATGTCATTAAAGTTTGAAACTGTTTTGGGATTGGGTTGGTTGTTTTAGGTGTTGGGTAAACTGTGTTTGTGTTGTTCAGGTGTGGATGTGCGTTTACGGCTAGAAAAGATAGTAAATATTGGGTTAGATTTAAAATATGTATAAGAATGTTTTGTTACTCAAATGTTTCTTGTAAGACGTGCATGTCTTAAAATGCTATGTTAGAAATACATTTAGCAACTGCTGCTCTATACCGAAATATACACGTTTGAGAATATTTATGTATTTATGCATAATAGCATAGCTTGCTTTATCGTGAACAGTCCAAGTTGACGCTCAAGCCAAACTATTTGATCGTGTCAATACCACGAAAATTAATTTGTGGACAAAACTGTACGTCTATTTCGTAATGTTGTATTTTAGAACCATGCACGTTAAATCCTGTGTTAGAATATCAGTGGCTTGAACATTGGAACTCACCATGGGAAAATTTTGGAGACAAATGGCAGCTCAATGGTTACTGGCATATAGTTTTTAAAAAATTGACAAAAAATTTACGTTAGTGTCTGTAAAGATGTACTTAAAAAAAAAAATTTTTATTTCACAGAATTTTTTTAATGAACGGAGCAACGATTGTTAAACTGTCAAAATTATAAATAAGAGGGTGACGAGTGTTTTACACAATAGGGCAGCTGACCGAAGATCGTAGTATGTTTGTAGTAGCTATGCTGCTGCCCATCTTCTAAGATGTCTAACCAGTCTCCCCACAGTCAAAATGTACAAACCTGTGTCTTTGCCCTTGCCGCAAATAACATTGCATACAAAATAAGTCGAATTTAAAACGACACTCATTTAAATGAAAAATTCAAGCCTTCAATATTTCTTCAGCGTCTTCTATTCCAAAACTCAATCCTCCTCATAATAGTTAAGGAAATTCCTGGAAATTCGCACTTCTCCCAGAATCCCTTGGCCCGAATTTAGCTAATATTTCAAGATCTAAATCTCGGCGTAGCGTCCTAAAGCCGTGCGCACATATCCTGCTTTAGGTAATCGTTATGAATGTTATTCTACTAAGGGACCCGATGTTAGGGCTTAAGGAATGAGGCAAGGTAAGATTTGTGTGAAGGTACCCTAGTGTTAAGGGGTGGAATGATCTTTGCTTTTATGAGGTCAAAGCAAAAGTAAAAATAAACAGCCTCAATTAAAAATCCTGTATATTTTGTGAGAGCTATGAAATGTAGTCGACTAAAAACTTATTTTTATTTTTATTGTGAATAGACCTGCTCTTGACCTCGATCACGCCTGATGGAAAGCGATGTATGAAATTTATGATGGAACAAGAGTGCCCAGGAAATGCCTGTTCACTCTTGCTTTGAAGGCAGATGGGTAATTATAGGAGGGAAGACGCTGAAAGAGAGTTCCACACTTTGGCTGTGCTCGTAATAAATGTGGGGTGTGTCAGTTAAAATGATAAGTTGACAAGAAGGATATCGAAATTCCTTTATTCTTTTTCTTCTTCTTACTAACAGTAATTTTACGTCTTCATATAAAGTCTTCAAAAATATTGGCAGGTTGTATATCATAACTACGAGTACTAACATTTTTGATGGTATGGTAATACTAGGGCAATAAATACGTACTTACATAATAATACAGAGTGGCATCCATGGTAACAGTGAGCGCAAACTGTTACCATGGATTTACTCGTAGTAGACATGATTCTCAACCCCCAATCGTTAAACTTTCTAAACGGTTATTTAAAAAAAAAATGCTGTTCCGCACATTTGCCCGTGTAGATAAAGCACTTTTCTATGAAACAGCTGTTTCTTTTTTTTTTTAAACCGACGAAACATTTCCATGCTAGGGGCTCTAGAATCATAGCTCGCCGTCTCATAAGGACCAGGCCCGGGTTGTCGGCGCGTTGTGTTCCACGCGCGCCTCAAAGAGATATCACCACTAACTGATGGGGTCCGCTAGGGCCGATGCCTGCCAGGGTCGCGGGTTCTCCGAAAGAGTTACCGTGACCCTTGACACAGGCAACTGAAGGAACACGGGTGGGTTTTAGTCAGTAAAAGTCTGACACGCCCTCCCGCTCCGCCCAGAGCGGGAAAAGTTATTTGATAATTTCCCATCCAAAAAAAAGGGGCTCTAGAATCATGACCTGAATAATTTCATGGATACAGTTTATGCGTCGATGTCCCTGCGACCCTGAATACTACTATACACACAACAAATTGTTACATTAATGTTCAGAGACAATGAAGGGTTGTAATAAGACCAGTTTCTATTAACCTATGCCATCCACTAGATGGAATTAGCTGAAATGGTCGTCTTAGCACCGTAATGTTCTACGGGTCAAGTGACATACATACCTATATGAATTTAAGCAAGTAAAGCCTAATTGTACACACCTACTGTAACTTTGATATAATTTACGTACAAGCAACGTAATGAGAGGCTTGTGGCTTAGTAATAACAGACGCAAAATTCGATCGATCAGGTTAAGCTACACTTGCCGAGGTTGGTCCGTGGATGGGTGACTATCTTTAAATATCAAAACCCCTACGTGCCTCTGAAAGCCCGTTAAGCTGTCGGTTCCGGCTGTCATTCGTTGATTTTTGGCAGTCAGAAGAAACCCGAAGGTCTGACAACCAGTCTTACCAAGGGGTATCGTATTACCCAGTAACTCGGTTGTGGAGGTCAGATAGTCGCTTCATGTAAAATACTGGTATTTAGCTGCATCCGGTTAGACTGTAAGCCGACCCTAACAGAGTTGGGAAAAGTCTAGGTCAACAAACAAACAGACACACAAACATACGAACAGTATAATCAGCCTGTATGCACCCAATGCTGGGACATATTATAACATACAAACGTATTCAACAAATTAATCATTTGTAATTATTTAACAGTTCGTAAATGTGGCGACAGTAAACATTTGAAATAAAATAAGTTATTGATATCACGATTCGTTTGGCTTTTGTTTGAATTACAATGTTATTTATTTTGTTAAAAATAACATTGTTATATTTATTTGTTTTACATAATAAACATTATGAAACAAGAAACTCACAAATATTTGACTTTTCTGCCATGTAGAGAAATAAAGTGAGAAAATATGACAAAAATACGAGTATTTAAGAGAGTTGATGATGTAGACATCGATACAATATATTGGAATCGGTCAGCTATTTTTCTTAGAACCAAAAAAATCGATGACATGTGACTTCCATCAACACGCACTGGGCCCGCATGGTGGATTATGGCCCACTCCCTCTCACTGAGAGGAGGTCTGTGTCCCAGCAGTGGACAAAGTACGGGCTAATTATACAGCTCTTTCCTAAAATTCTACCCTCAGACACTACATTGATATTACTTTATCAATTCAGAAACTCAATCAAGCATCTCATAAAGGCAATATTACCCCGAATATTGCTCATTTCACCGAAGTCAATCCTTACACAACGTCTCCACCAGTTAAATTGCTCAATGAATATTCCACAGCATCCCAAACTAAGGAGATGACACACAGATCATGCGCGGAATCATGCATGAAGTGGAATGGACAAGACTCAATGCAAGTTGAGTAAACCTGCTGGATAATAATGAACTTTATCATCAAGTGACAAAGTTGAGTTTGCGGTGCTGGTTAAAGAGGAAAGTTGGGTAACATTTGTGTAATCTTATTATTCGTATTTGTCACTTGAGTGTTACACAGTGGTAAATGTATTTGTTTGTTGTGTGATGGATCTGGGAATAAAATGATCTGGCATGAAAGAGTGTGACCTAATTTGAGATTTACGTAGTCGTGAGTTGAGTTATAAATATAAAATTGAAGGCAGAAAACTAAAACCCAGAAGAAAGTTAGAAGTGGTTAAAAGAACCATGAATGACATTAATATCGGTAAAAATAAAAATGAAAAAACCTTTCAACAACTTGACTTGGCCAAGTTTAATCGGAATCTGGTGTTACAGACTAGGAGATATTTATAATCGAACACGCAAAACCACCGATCTGTAGCGAAGAGAAACAGTTATAGTAAATAAAAGAAGGCACAAAAACGAGAAAAGACATTTCAACCTACAAAGACAAAGTTGACAACGATATACCAACACAAGGTCTAAGACTTAATTAAAGGAAACGTACCTCTGTAGGGTGAATATTCAAAGTATACCAAATTCACATGTTCTAGTGGGTAAAAAATTTTAATTTATGTTTAAACTCGATTCAATATATGTATGTAATGTAAACCTACGATTATTAACAGGTGCTGTACTTTTTTTTTTAGTTTCTATGTTAATTATGCATCAATTTTAATATTAATGACCCAAAAACTCATTACAGGGACCTGTTCCATTACTAGATTTGATATATTTATTAGTATTATAGGAAATCTAGTGCGAATATCGTTAAATTGACTAGTGTGTCGAATAACTTAGTCTTTGTTTGTTTCATAATTATAAACTAACCCGTTGATTTATAAATAAATTAAAGACTAATTTGTTGTTACAATTTTGTAACGGCGCAAAACTCATTACCAGAACCATGACGGTAAATCGAATTTTACACGACAAGTAGTGTATGTATGCAACGAGCTGTTGGCTTGTTACCGCACCGGTAATTATCATCTCACTTGTAATCACCGGTAGCTAGCCACTATCGCTACTATCGTCACTATCAACTATCATAGAAAGGTCTAGGTGTAATTGCTAGCTGTCGTATATCCTAACTTCAAGGTATTGTAACCTTTTATCAGACCGTTTTGCAATTTCTCGAAGGAAAATTTTGATTTAGATTATTGACATATTCCCGCAGAGTGTTTAGTCTGTGAGAATGGTAATAATACTAATGATTTTGATGATTATACTAAACAAGGCGCAGAAAAAATAACGGTATATAATGAATTGAGGATAGATCAAATCTCACAAGTTTATTTGGCGATTAGCAATGCAGCTGTTTAAAAGACATGAATGGATAAGCTCAACTCAAACTTATAGCATTTATTTCAAATAAAGCTATTACAGGCACTTTTGAATTGTCAAGGGGTCGGTCAGTCAGAAAGCAGAAGCTATTAAATTCCAAATAAATAAATAATCTACTCGAACAACATAGGTATTAGGATAAACTATATTTGGAGAATGTAGAAATATAATAGAAGCAAAGGCAACAATAGTCAGCACACATTAGTAGCTGCAAGCTTCAAATACGCATTACTGCTTATCGTTTGTAGCACCGACGAAAGCATTTTTGTTATTTGTTTGTTTTTATTTATTTTGTTCAAGTTTTCTTCATAATAAAAGTGAACAAGAATTCTGTTTCATGTTGACTTAATGTTTTATTTTAAAATAAGCATGTTGTATACAAGGTCGAAATTGTAGCTCCGTGTTTTTAAGAAGTTTAGGCTACTGGTCTGTCCCCTCGGGAAATAATAGAGCTAGAAGCTGTACCGATTTATTTCTCGATTTCTAAAATCGCACAAAATGCAATAATGCTGCTAACAGCATTGGTCGTATGTTTTCAAAAGGGGATGTAATTTACGACTCGCTTTTGGGTTTTATGTACAAAATGTATCGTACGTTAGAGATAATTGAGCTCGGAATGCTTTTGAATTGTGAAAATCTCTCCGGCTATATGGAAACTGACGAAAACTTAAGAAGTAAGAAAAGTCTTACGTTTCGCATGGAGCTAACCAGGCTGCAGAAGATAATATGATGATAAACAGGATATAAACAACAACCAGAGTAAGAGTAAGCAAATTAATAAACATAAAGGAAGAAGATTTAAACCTAATCAAATCAGACCATCACTGTTTCTAGTGTATAATATACACTATAAACAGTGATGGGCTGATTGCAGGGTCTGTTATCTAATATTATTAGATAACAGACCCTGCAACCTATGAAACGCTGGGGGAAAATCTTCTCCTACGTGGACGACAAGAACATTGTCTACTTTAGGGACACGTGGGAAGCAGTTTGCAATAATATCGAGCAAGGATGTTGTTCTAGATATATGGCTCAAAGCCAATATACTAAAATTTTGTGTTCCTAAAACAAACTACATTTGTTTTTCTCCTAGTACCAATAGGGTATAAACTAGGCATTAATTTTAAAATTAGAATCCACACTTGTGCGGACCACTTGGACCAAAATTGTAACTGTCAAGTCATTAAACATGTAGTGTCCAAAATATACCTGGGAGTTATACATAGTTGACGGGTGTTTAACTTGGCGTTCGCATATTGAGATTGGGACTTCACGGGTGCGAAAACTTATATATGTTTTTTTTTTAAATCTAAGATATGGGATGCCTCCGAAGACAATAAATAGCATCTATCGTTATCACATACTATTTACCAGTGTGGGGAGGAGCCACTAAAACTAAATTCCTTGAGTTAGAAAGAGACCAAAGTTCACTTAGGTATAAAAGTTATGTACCTACTATAAACCATACGGATACCCCACAGTCGATCTATATAGAATCAGTGGCTTACTTTCATTAAGAAAACTATATTTCTTAATTACGACCCTAAATTTACAAAAATCTATTCCATTTAACCAAGACAGTCGGAAGAAAAGACGAAATGATATAGTGGCTTACTCCCTAAGGGTCCGGCCGCTTTTGCACGGCGTCAGTATGCAATCCAATCAGCCATAAAATAAACGTAAAATGAAGGTTCTACCATGAGGTCTCACACGTATGCAAAAAGGTAATAACCGAGTGGCTAAAAGCCTTAACATACGAGGAAACTGAGCAAGTTTTAGCTAAACTTGGTTAAGCAATTGCTTTTTATTTCTTTCTTATCAATAATGTATCAAAATCAAAAGTCATTTATTCAAACTAGGCTGAGAATCAGCACTTTTCGAACATCAAAATTACAAAAGACAGGTATGTAAAGTACTAACCGAGTTTAATACATATTGCGCTTCACACACACTTCAAAGTTGACATACACATTCACACGTACATAAACCACACACAAACACATACACATACAACACAAACCCTGTTTAAAAATATGACGCACTTACAGTTTCACATAGGCATACAACTAGGTACAGTTACAAAAAAGAGCTGCAAATTAGTTATAAGTCATTTACTGTTATCTTTTATTCCTAAATTTAATTTGTAGTCACCTTTTGTAAACAATCGTATCAATATTGTTAATAATTAAGGGAATGAGCGAGATAGCCCCAATACAAGTATTATCAATTAGTTACTGGGGATGTCTCGTTTATAACCCATGTAACTGTTTTGGGACAAACAAAAATTTTTCATTTTCATTTTCAAATCAACACTGATCGTTTTTCAGGATTTTGGAATGAAACTTATTAGTATCTATCACTAATTATATCATCGTACTAAGACCCAATGTAAGGTAAGTCGTTAAAAAATCAGAACCAAACCATATAATATGGATGGTTGAAGAAACTATTTCTGCAGTCACTAATGAGCTTTGCCTTTAAGCTAAGCACTCTGGCAGAGAGCCAGAGGTCACTGTCGAAGAAAAAATCTTTTCAGTACTTATTTTGACTAGTTTGGAAGTTACTTTACTTGGGAAACGTTAAGTATTCGAGCAAATGTTGCTTTTAAAGCATTATTTCAAGAATGTTGTTATAAATGGTGATAAACAGATATATGAATGCAGTGGTAGATATAACTTGGAAATCAATGAAATATAATATACATATTTTTTAAATTTTACTTGTACATTTACATCATACATCCATATGGAATAGAATATAATATAATAATCTTTATATTCTATTTTGTTTAATACCTCTTTTGTTTAAATAGAGGTACCTAATTCATTGTAATATAAATGCCTTTCTCACTGGGGCTAATATGCGTCGCAATGTTCTTCTACAAATTTCTATTCTCCTAAGTTCATCATTTTCATTATTATCGGTAGCCTTGTTCCACCCACTGCTGAGTATAGGCCTCTTCCCTTTTGTGCCATGCTTCCCTGGTCTGCACGAGTCTCATCCAGGTCTTCCCAACAATCTTCTGTAGGTCGTCCACCCACGTGGCTCTTCTCCTAAGTTACTGACTGTAAATTCGACCAAATCAATTGTGATCAATGTGAACGCCCCGTAAGTCTCCAAGGTGATTTGTCTGTAACTAGGTATTTTACAACACGACATCCAGACATCGTTTAACGTTTTACTGTTGTCATTTCTGTAAAACGTGTTTCGCTTACACAAAATTGAACAAGACTTTTGTATTGTCAGAAATTTCGTCTGTTTTGTATTGCGACGACGAAAATACGATAGCTGTGACGTCAGCGAGGATATCAAGTTGTGGATGGAGAGTGCTTATTATAGTATCGTTTTTTATTGTGAGCACAGCGTCAAGTGTACGTTCGCCTTTTTTGAGCTTTGTTGGTTCACCTTTTTGAGGTTCAATGTATTTGGGTTCTTTTTATTGTTTGTGTTATGAATTATTCATGTACTTATTGCTTGGTCTATTTTGCCATTCATCAAGAACCACAACATTTCTATGTTCCGTACATTATTTTGGTAAGACTTAAAGTTTTTCTTAGTCAAGGATAGTTGATTTGTTTCTTCAGTGTACTTTTAGTGTACCTGCCTACTTTACGATTCTCTCGAAAAACGAAACTAGAAATATAAAACCAGAAAAACGCCTCTACACAGAATGAACAAGTACTACCGCATTCGGTTTATTTGCTACTTTTAAAACCCACAACATTCCCAGCAGCGTTTATCCACGTTATTCCATCCAGTACACAACATTCTCGCACGTATTAAACTTTCACGAAAACCAAAAATACTCCGAACGAGGAGATCAAACCAATTTCGAAAACATTTCAGGCACGCAAACTCCGGCTCTGAATGGCTGAGTCATAAAAACTACATAAAACCGGCTCAAACCGACCACGAGCCGAGAAGACCCGAGAGCTGCCGAGGATTGCCGAGGACCATGCAGACCGATCGAGAACAGCTTACGTGGCTGACTGCATAGCAATTAAGAGTCCCCGCGCAGACTGTAACCGTCAATTTTATTTCAATTAAGGACCCTTTACAACTGAAGTCGTTAGCGACTAGGTTATGCGCAAATAAAATTTTCTTTGCACCAGCTCGCTGTTTGTAGTTCCGGATTGGAAAGGATTTATTTAGATGCATGTATTTTTTTGCAATTTGTTTTGGGGCCGAATAGTTCAGTTTTATTTATCTGAATACCTATATATTCGTCTAGATTTCCACGTTATAAAGCTTTTGGGCGATGATTCATTTCTGCAAGAGTAAAGAAGTGAAGAGACCTGTATTGTTACATTATAACTGACGAAATCAAAACTACTTGCCTACAGTAATCATGTTGCAATCATGCACGAAGAATTTTGGATTAATTGGTTGATTACGAGCAGGTTGAAATTATCTTCACAAGATGTGACTGAATAACTACTCATTTACTCAATAGTAAACTGGTACTAATCTTTAGGACACTCTTTTGCAAAATGGCGGAGGGATTGCCTATTCGATAAGACATGAAGACCGAAAATGTTTCATCAATGATTCCAAACCTAAAATTGTTTAAACAAAGACGACGTACGACACATTTTCAAGCACTAAAAATACACAATTCATCGTGAGAGACTCTCTTTGTACCCATAGTTAACATTCCACCAACGAAGTAACTGTTAAGGCTACGCGGCTACGCTAGGAATTCGTCCGCTCACTAACTTTCTACGTAGTTTAAATGATAATAGTTCTGTCGTTACCTTTTATCCTGTTATACCTTCATTCTTTGGAATACATTTTTAATGAGATGTTTAAATGTTTTTTTAATTGTAACTAGAGTTTAGTAAGTTTTTTGTATGAACTATAGCAAGTGATGTTGGGGCGTCAGGTGTGGATGGATTGTATGTATTTATTGTTTAATTATTATCGTAAGTAATACGGTTCTATGTTACTTTTGTATTTTTATTGTTTATTTTATTTTATTCCTCTGGTGGGATTTATTTTGTGTCCGTAGGTATGACCGTGGCAGCAAGCGGGCCCTAATAGAATTCCAGCACTGCGGTTTTATTATTATTTTTTTTTTCAAATATCACAGCATCATGTCTACCTTATATTTTTAACTGTCTTAGTGACTTTGTCACTTAAAGGATGATTTATTCGAAGCTTAACACACGCGTATGATCTCAGGTGCATAGGTACTGTTTCTCATAAACAAATTATAAACACAAACACACGTTTTATTATTTCTTTACTCTTTTCTATTCTGCCCACTCCGTCTCTGATACAACTTAAACAGCCCCATATAGGTGAACTATGTTTGATGAGGACTTTTCCAAGCAATATTCAGTAGGTAACTTTTCATAACAGACACATGTTTTCTATTTAAGATATTCACAGTCACGCTAGCATATGCATACTTTGCTTATAATGTTCCAACTGCTGGGACACAATGGTGTCTGTGAGTGGAACGGCGACGTAATCCACCGCGGGCACAGTGTGTTTTGATGGATGTCACATGTCTTCGAATATTTGTTACTTGGACATGCTGGTTTCCTCACGATGTTTTCCGAGCAGTGGTGATGAAGTAATTTACATAAAGAGCCCGGCTGACTACTTACTTTTCCATTAGGCCACCACTGCTCTCAAATCTCATCAGACAAAAAACGAAAAAGAAAGAAAAGCTTTAACACATACTGGCTGAACAGAATAAAAGGGAATCCAGGTAAGTGAGCAAGGAGGCTGTAACTCTGTGCTCGTTTATTACACGCTGGTAATTAAACTTGCCTTACTTGTTTGACCTGCTAACAAAGTGACACTGAATACTTGTGAACATACACGGCGCTGCGGTTCTGGGAAAATTGATTATGAAGTGAACAATTAAAAACTGGGGGATATTCTTGATATAATATGGTCATAATTTAATATAATATTTGATAACGACGTCAAGATTTAAAACGTGAAGTCATGTGAGTATCAGGATGCCTTTGAAATGACAACATGGTTTTAGAGATTATTACGTTTATAAAATAATTTGGCAGGATTATCACCATTCATTCAAACCACAATATAACTGACTGAAACTGGTACCTGGTAGAAAATGCCAATGGCATTAAGTCCGCCTCTGTACATTTAAGTGCTTAAAGTATTAAATAAATAGTATCGGTTGTCAGCTGGCCGTCGGTATATTAATGTCAAATCGAAATTGTTTTTTTGTCAAATTACACAAATGAAATCATGGTCAGAAGGAGAATTAATATTATAGTTAAATAATGATATACAAATCGTGTGATTTTTTGCATTAGTTACGGAATAGACTTTATGATAGGTACGTGTAAAGTAACGACTTTTTACTAATGAAAGTTTAACTATTTATCTATCCGCAGTTTTTAACTTAAAGACTAACCTAACCTAACCAATTAAAAACCTAGTAGCCCCTACAGACTTAGAATGCGGTGTAATCTTCAAGATCAGGTTGGAACTTCCACAATTTATTACTGTAATAAATATTCGCGAACTCAACTTGAGAACTAGACAATGGATGCGTTTTAGTATTCCTTGGCTTGCATTTCTGTTAGAAACGAGTGCCAAAATGGCGGGTTTATTCAATTACTACAGCTAAGTAACTGCGAAGTATGGTTTAGGTTTACGTGGAGTACAGCTAATAGAAGAGTTTGTTTTTTTGGAATCGTCGACTAATGCCAGATTCTAGAAATGTCAGACGAGTTTAAAACGCCAGATTCTATGAATGCCAGATTCTACAAATGCCACATTCTACAAATGACAGATTCTATAAACGCCAGATTCTAAGAACGCCAGATTCTATAAATGCCAAATTCTATTAATGTCATATTTTTGTTATAGTTGCAATATAATAATTTCCTTACGTGCATGTATAAAATTTCGCTAATTTCAAAACTTGCTGTTGCTAGTTGTTGTTTTTTTTTGCATTAAAAAAATGTATGCACACAATTTTGTCATGCAAAAATTTGAATTGAGCTCTTAGAAATGGAAATTTTATTAAATATGGTGTTTGTCAATGTTGGCAAAATTATATGGAAATAAAAAGACAGATAGTGGGAAATTATTTAATAACAAAATAAGTATGAAAAACCCCAAAATTGCAAAGTTTTCGTCATAAACTTTACTATGAGTGTAGTTAAAAAAAAACTTGTTCTTGTATTATAAAAAACAAAAAAACATAATTGCTCTATTACAATAATCAAAGTCATCTATTTCGTGAAAAAAAAGAAAATTCACTTCCATTAAAAAAAAAAAAAAATCATCATTGCTCCTAGTGATCATTAATCAAAATCATCGTAAAAAATAACCTCTACTATTATCAGAAATAAATTTTACTGCAGCAGTTGTATATATATTGTTTTTTTTTTAAAGTCTTTGACATTTATTTCATACCTCTTGTAACTAAAAATAATAAAGTAAAATAGTGTATTTAACATCACGCTACGACCCTTAAGAGACGATCAAAAAGAAAAAGAGAAAAAACGCTAAGCGAAAACGAATTTATAGCGTGAACGGGCGATGTGAAGATATATTTTCTGCTATAATGAGTTTTGCAAGAAGTCGCGGACAGAAGCTAGTTTTTGTGATAAATTGTGATATTACGATAAATAATTTTCTAGTAATGGATGAAATGGCGACAGGTCGCTGGAACAACTTGTGACCCACGGATGCCCCTCAAGTTAAAGGGGAAAATATACAACTCCTTGATTAGGCCTGTCGTACTGTATGGATCAGAATGCTGGGCTGTGAAAAAGATGGATGAAAACCGATTGCATGTAGCGGAGATGAGAATGCTGAGATGGATGTGTGGAGTGACAAGTTAATGAAGTAAGGAAAGAGTATACAAGAGGAAGGTTAAAAGTGGCGCCTGATACAGAAACATTGAAAGGAAGTCGTTTGTCTTAGTATGAACATGTAATGAGGAGGGATGAAACGAAAGTAAAGAAAAGAGTGATGAATATGAATGTAGATGGATGGAGAGGGAGAGGAAAGCCATAGGAAAGATGGATGGATGGTGTGAGGAATGATATGAAAGAGAAATGAGTAAATGATGCCATGTCGTCTAACAGGGAAAAATGGAAAAAGAAAACGTGTTGCGCCGACCCCAAATAAAATGGGACAAGGGCAGGACGATTATGATAATAAGTAAACTTCTAGGATCTAGTTTAAACTGCCTTCCTTATCTATATACATATATAAAATGGTAAACTGAATGATTGACTGACTGGGTGATATATCAACACACAGCCCAAACCGCTGGTCCCAGAGACATGAAACTTGGAGGGTGTGTTCTTTGTGAAGAGTATCCACTTAGAAAGGATTTTTGGGAATTCCACCCCTAAAGGGGTAAAATAGGAGATGGAAGTTTATATGAAAGTCCGTCAGTTTTGAAGTTAGGATCTTCAAATTTTGTGTTTAGGCTGACGATTATAAATTAATTTATACGTGTCTCAGCGTTTTTGATAATTCCACCTCCGAAGGGTTAAAAAGCGGGATAAAGTTGTGTATGGAAAGTCCTTAATTTTCAAAGTAAAAATCACTCTATCTAATCTTATGGTTGGAAGCTAATGCAACGGTGTCGTTAGAATTTAAAAGCTAGTATCTAATATTAACATAGCCTGTATTCTCCGAAGCATCTGGCACAGGTACACCTAGATTTTGCCATATAATATTTAATCGTTTATTAATCAGCCAGTTTCCCAAACCTATCCCAAAGATCTCTAGGTTGACATGACGGCGACGGATTCTAACTATTAGGTTTGGAAGGTGTATGACAAAATGAATACCTAATTACGTTTGTTGGTTAACTTATGTGCATCTTTACTTTGTTCCTGTTTCCAAAGTGTTGCTAATGATAGTCATTCTCCGTCATCATCATTCGCTCTACAGTAATTAAAGGTATCTAGAAGTTTATGAAGGAAAATAAAGAAAAGCACCCCGGCCATGTTTCTGAAACAAACCGAGTCATAAAGCGCAGCGAGTGCTTTAATTGGAAACCGTTTAAAATTGGGTCGTTAATTGTTACCGACTCAGCTGTTGCGATACTATCCACTTAAGTTATTTTTTCAAAAATGTAGTATGAAAAAATGTCTTCTAAATTCTCTTGCTTTTGGCCCATATTTGCACTAGCGCTTTTTCCGTGACTTTTTTTTTACCGTGCATTGGATTTTGAGCGCTTGGCCTAGCGCTGACTGTTGAAATTCTTACGGCACGAGTGTTTAGTGCGCAAGTGATGCGCTCTGTTGAATTCTCAACGCTCGGCTCAACGTCAAGAGTTGAAAATTAGGAGCATGATTAAAATAATCGCCGCGCTTAAAGAGTTAAATATGAGGAACGGAGATATCATAAAGGCACGATGTCTTGAACCCTTTTCCTTATCGACCTTTAATTACCGTGAAATATCTGAAGAAATAAATATTATGTTCCGTTATTACTACATACCACCATTCATTGCTTGTCAATGCGTCGGTTTTTGGAAAGTCTTTTATTTTGTGTGGCATGAACTTCTATTCGATCGATTTGCCACTGCAAGGAAGAAATAATGGTTTATATTTCTATCAAACGATACCATTCAATACAATAGGTATATCGTAAACCTTCGCAAATACACGAAGATATTCCCAAATCCCACAAAGGAGTACTAAACACCATTTTCTTAATTCTTAACCTGATTGACCCGGTTAAATCCCAAACAAACAAGATTCTTAAATTCGTCTGTTTGTGCGGTTAATCCCTTTTCAAATGTTTAAGTAGGCCCGTGAGGGTTATCCATATACGGAGCACCTGTAGGACTGTTGCCATGGTTACCAGCTATCAGGGCTGAGTTGCTTCCGTAGGTAATTAGAATTAATTGTTTGAATTATGGTTTTGCAAAAATCATAGATCTAACGCAACTAATAACTTTGGTTTCTAGATGTCACTACAATTTATGCCGACGCCAATGTCTTTCTTTTGTATGGGGTGAACTATAAAATTATAGGAACTTAGAATAAAATAGAACAGAATACTTTTTATTATGTACACCATATAGATTACAGATATTTAAAATGAAATTTTACATAGGGTGACACAATGGGCGGTCTTATCGCTAAAGCGATATTTTAAAGACAGCCTTTAGATGAATACCTCAGGCCGCACCTACTAATAATATCAGCCAATCAGCAAGGCCTAGTTGTTCGCAGACCTAGTTGTTCGCATGTTTTATGCACCTGAATGTCATCTTGTTGTTATCATTTTCTCTAACACAAACCGATTTAGGGCGGATTTCACCAATGAAACACATCAGCACAATCATCTTTGCTGCATTGAAGAGATGTCAATGTCATCAGTGCTGTGTAATATTGACACTGACAGCTCTTGAACGCAGTTTTGGTGTGCTGATCGTGTTCGATTTCATTTTTTTTTTATTGCTGAATAGGCCCGGTCTTGACCTCGATCACGCCTGATGGAAAGCGATGGATGAGGCCTATGATGGAACGAGCGTGCCCAGAAGATGCCTAACGCACTGGAACTCCCACGCATCGACGAAACACAGCAGGCTGCTTGACGCCGGACTCCAGTGGGCCCTCCCACTGGAGTCCGGCGTCGTTCGCAAACCATTGATGAAATTGGAACTTCGCAACTGATTAGTCCGTGGAGTTTCTTGCCCGTTCTTCTCCATAGGTCCATTCCAAAGACTCATTCCAAAGAGTAGTGGGTACTACTCTTTGGAATGGCCATCTATAATAGCTTCATCTTTCTGACTAACCGACCCCTTGACAGTTCAAACGTGCCCTGTAATTGGTTTATTTGTAATAAATGCTATAAGTTTGAGAATTAATATAGTATTCCACAAATCGGGATAGTCTCGTTCACATCGCTCTATTCGTTACAAGTAATAGTGTCGAATATTGATTAGAGTTCGAAGAAGCACCTTTCGTCTTATTACATTCTACCCGTAACCAAGAGACAAAGCTGAGAAGTTTTATTGACAAGTGACTTCAGAAGCTGCCGTCTGTGTCCTTCAAACTGGAACATACAACAACGCGTGTCGCTCGTGTATTTGATGGAACTCATACCACTCACGACTTTACGGTGCTCAAATACACAAGCGACATGTTGTCGACGGCAGCTGCCGACGCGTCAACGGCTGCCGTTGAGGGCTGCCGACGAAACGCGTTGACGGATGCAATGTGCTGATTGCATTCGGTTTCATTGGTGAAATTATTGGTACTTAGCAGCTAATTAATTTAGTATTCGACACACATTCGCTCATATCGCTCTATTCGCTTCAAGTAATAGTGTCGAATATTGATTACAGTTCGAAGAAGCACCTTTCGTCTTATTACATTCTACCCGTAACCAAGAGACAAAGCTGAGAAGTTTTATTGACAAGTGACTTCAGAAGCTGCCGTCTGTGTCCTTCAAACTGGAACATACAACAACGCGTGTCGCTCGTGTATTTGATGGAACTCACACCACTCACGACTTTACGGTGCTCAAATACACAAGCGGCATGTTGTCGACGGCAGCTGCCGACGCGTCAACGGCTGCCGTTGAGGGCTGCCGACGAAACGCGTTGACGGATGCAGTTGCCTCTGTTCTCGACGCGTGTCGCTCGTGTGTATGCACACTTAGATGTGCTGATTGCATTCGGTTTCATTGGTGAAATTATAGGTACTTAGCAGCTAATTAATTTAGTATTCGACACACATTTGCTCACATCGCTCTATTCGCTTCAAGTAATAGTGTGGAATATTGATTATAGTTCGAAGAAGCACCTTTCGTCTTATTACATTCTACCCGTAACCAAGAGACAAAGTCGAGAAGTTTCATTGACAAGTAACTTCAGAAGCACCTGTAACCTTCAAATTGGAACATACAACGTTCATTGGCAACAGAAATAAGAATATACGGTGGTTGAATTTCGTCGAAATCACTCACAAGGAGCTTCAACACTAACTAGGTACCCTATTACTATGATAGCTCGGGTGTCACCTTAAAATATGGACTGCTAACTCTAACCCTCATTCGTTCAAGAGGTTTCAGATGAAGCCCAAATTCGAAGAAAATTTCATAGTTTTTACGGCTGATTTTTCAATCATCAGATATATTTGATCTGAAGAATAAATACGGGGATTTGACATATTTTCTAGACAAAAGCTTTATCTATCTATATCTATACTAATAATAAAACTGAAGAGTCTTTTGTGTGTTTTTGTTTGTTTGAGCGCGCTAATCTCTGGAACTGCCAGTCGGATTTGAAATATTAATGATAAATGATAAATGATTTATTTTCTGTAAGTAGGTTTGTACAAACACTTTTACATGTCAATTATTATTTTCGCATTTGAGAGGCGAATTCTTGAGAAATGCTATAGGTTATTTAACACCTATTTAACACTACATTTAGGGGCCGAGCAAAAGGCCACGCGAAAACGAAGTAATAGGGCGGGAAAGCGATGCGATGCGACGTGGTGGGTCGGGAGAGCAAGAAATTTCACGCGGACGAAGTCACGCGCAGAAACTAGTATGTATGATAAAAGCGAACTGAAGATTAACAAATTAATCGTTAGTTTTGTACTGTCCAGCAATCGGTCCGTTTATCAGTGAATAATCGTCATGTAATTGCTAATCGTACCTAATGAAGTAAATAAACAGAATTCTCACATTTTCCCAAACAAATTAAAATATATGGGCTATCTAAACAAGACCAATTTTCCATACCCATATATTATTATTTGAAAATATTTACTTAATATTTTATTAGGCCCACGAGGGCAGTCCACTTCGCACCTGTGGAACCCTCCGGTTGCCATGGCAACCGTAGGTAAGGTTGTTTGCGGTAATCAATACACCATAGATATTCGCGCCATTTTTCTGTTATGGATGAGTAGATTTTTGTACGATATGAAGGGGATTGGGAGATTATGAGATTGTGTGGTTTCATTTCATTACAAAGTAACGAAGTATAATAATATGCGCCTTTTGAGCAACAATGTTGTCACGCCAGGTATGATGGACACAATCCTAAATAATTTCTTTGCGCAGGCCCAGACAGGGAGATGGTGGGAAGAGCTGGTTTCCTTCAACTAGAGCTAGTCCTTAGCAGCTATAAACAGAGAGAAGTGGAAAGAGAGTAGAGATGCCTTTACCCTGCAGTGGGAAATCACAGTCTTCTAATAATACATTCTAATTCTTATTTATTTCTTGCTTCGATCTTTCTTATTAATATGTATGTTTAGAAGAGACTGGACACTGAGAATGCTAGTCCCCACACTGGAATTCCCTGTGTCTAGTCTTAGGAATTTGTAAAAATCTAACACCTAAGGCTTCTGTATAATGTATTACTAGTTTTTTTTTATTTTTTTTATTAATATTGTAACGTGTTTTCTAAACCAAAACAATATATACAACATGTAACGTTAAATGCGCAAAACCTCAGACACTCCCACTGATTTTTAACCCGTGAGAAGGCGCGCCTAATTTTCTTACACGAGTAGGCGCGTGCGAGCAAATTGCTCACACTATCATAAATGTTTATATTTTTAGTGTTTCTATATTTATTGGCTTATAATGTAAAATTAAATAAATAACACAAGGTTTAGTAAGTAAGAAAACAAGTATTTTAATCAAAACTATTAAACATAATAGCAACTTCTAACGCAAATAACAAAACAACCTAGTATTAATTAATTTTTTTGGCACGTTTCATAAAAATCACAATAAAAACTGTTCCATAACAAAAACTAAAAAGTGGTATTCATCCATTAAATCTACACTAATGTGCCTCTCGAAACACACTGAACACATGTATTCGGTGCAAAGTAATTGCTGGGCGCGTGATGAGCAAATTGCCGCACGTTGGTACACGGCCTCCACAAACGCCTTGCTGCGCGGTCGCAACGCCACTGAGCGGATCGAGAATTGCGTCAGGGGAGAGGGGGTGAATATTTAGGAAGGTACTTAAGTGCTTGAATTTGTGTGGCATGGGAAAGACAAAAAATTTTTGAATTAGATTTTTGTGTGAGCAAATTGCTCATAGCGCGCCTTCTCACGGGTTAATTCAATTAACCTATTTCAGAGGGAATATAAGTCATTAACAACATTGTAAAGGTTTTATGTGTGGTTTTAGTTTTACTGGCCATTCTGATCGTTTCTTGCGTCTGCGACGACGCTTTATCGAGGGAGGAGTCGTCACCGGGCCGCTGCGCCGCGCTGACATTGGCTTGCTTGACCTATTAATAAATAGACACGGCAACGTTTTTAATGAAGATTTTTTGAAAAATGTGACCTATATTAAAAAGTGGTTCAATTAATTCTGCTCGTTATTCTGATCAAACTATTTTCAGGTTTTGCGCATTTAACTTATATTATGGTGTTCATGCATTGGAAGCACGTCAGGCTCATCCTGAGCATTTAGCCCTGTTGCAAACCTTGCTGATTAGCGAATCAGCCTACTAAGTATCTAAAGCAGTGTTCATAATCTCAGATAATCTACAAAGTGTAACGTTAAATGCGCAAAACCTGAAAATAGTTTGATCAGAATAACGAGCAGAATTAACTGACCACTTTTTAATATAGGTCACTTTTTTCAAAAAATCTTCATTATAAACGTTGCCGTTTCTATTAATATTAATAGGTCAAGCAAGCCAATGTCAGCGCGGCGTAGCGGCCCGGTGACGACTCCTCCCTCGGTAAAGCGTCGTCGCAGACGCAAGAAACGATCAGAATGGCCAGTAAAACTAAAACAGCACCTAAAACCTTTACAATTTTTTTAATGACTTATTTTCTCTCTGAAATAGGTCAATTGAATTAAAAATCAGTTGGGGTGTCTGTGGTTTTGCGCATTTAACGTTAAACGTTGTATATCCGCTACTTTAGAAAAATGTTTTCTAAGTTGATTTTTGAGTGACCATTTGTAACAAAAAGGTAGTAATAAGTTTTTTAATAAGTGTCGCTGTCTCCTCGCGGATTTTGGCCGATGCGCACACGGTAGCGGCAGCAACGCTACTTTTTTGTTAAATTTTCGGTTGAGCGGCAACTGGCTAGCCGGAAACTTTGTTATCGCCGTGCGCGCACTTGCATTGCAACCAACAGACGGGTGACAGTTGCGTCCAAACCCGCTGATAAATGTCTCCTAGCTGTCACGTCGCCACATGCGCGCACTTTCACACCAGCATTGATGTGAGAGAAAAATTAGTTGCGGAGACAAAAGTTGCTCGTGGTCATGAAAATTATCTCAAATTCTTAATTCAAATATATTGGGTGTACCGGAAAGTTCTCTCGGTTTTGGTAGCACATAGAAATTTTTCGAATTTTTCTCTATACCAATCCGTTAAAAGTATTGAATAATATTGCGTCATAATTTCTGGGTTACGGACTATAAATACACGTATTACGCAATAATTTGTCATTCACTTCTGAGTAGCCGCAGTGTCAAAATGACTGCCAACGATAAAGTTTATTTGAGGCATTGTATACTTTATGAGTTCCAGAAGGGAAATAACACTGCTACTGCCTGTAGAAATTTGTGTAGTGTTTTTGGACTCGAGTGTGTATCTGAACGTGTAGTAGAAAATCAGAGACAATATGTAATTAATTAAAATATAAATAATAGCTTTAAGAACTAACCACGAGGTTTATTTACAAAAACCGACAGAACTTTCCGGTAATTCGAGAAAATCATACAAAGTGGTTGGTATGGAAGCCCGTTTGCGACGTTATGAATATAAAAACCGATGATAGTTTTAAGTCATGTTTTGTAGCATAACTTAATCAGATTATAATATTCCCACTGCTAGGACAGCCCTCGTCTTTTTGAGAGGCTGTAATCCACCACGCGGGTCAAGTGCAGGTTGATACATGTCACATGTCTTTTACTTTTTGGTTCTAGAACATGTTGGTTTCCTCAAAATATTTTCCTTCACCGTTTTGAGAGCACTATGATGAAAATATTTACATAAAGTAAAAAGCATGTGAGGGTTCGAATCTACGACGTACAACTCATAAGTCGGGCCGGTTCACACCACTGCTCAGTTGTGCTCATGTGTTGTGTAGAGCTAAAATTCTTTAATTCAACAGCTTTTTAGGTAACTGAAAATCCGTCTTTATTCAACGTGCACTATAGTTGCAAGTACAGTGACTAACCACAAGCGCTCTAGCTATCACTGGTCCTTATCAACTTTGTAATCATAATTAGGTAAGTATACGTTATAGTTAAGTATAGCTAGCACCTCACTGTGTCTAAATAAATGTAGGTGAGAACAATGTCAGGGGTCACAGGACGTCGTGTTGCTCCCTTTCACTCCATAAACTTTTCATTAGTACCGCATAGTGGTCAGTCGCGTACCTATACGTAACGAGTTTTGTAGTAAAAACTTGTACTACTGAAACAAGTTAACAGGTGTGTTGTCCGTTTTAGCATACTTTTAATCATTTTAATGAATGAGGTCTTCTTTGTCGGTTGTTGCTTGTCATGCGTGATTTCAAAAACTGAAATAGGTAAAATCCTCTCCTCTCTTTTTGACTTCAGGGTCTACTAGTTTACATCTAAGTATATCGATATTTATAGTAGCGCGAAAGATAATTTTTGCTTGTGATAAAAAGTGAGAATATATCAAAGGGTTTTAAATAATATACTTTGTATTGTATTTATCTAAGTGCAATCGTGGTCGCAGGTATTAGTAATATTGCTTAACGTTTTCGATCATTAATTTCGATAAAGCACATGCACCTGTTGTTCTAACACAAAACTAAAATAGACACACAGAGCTACACATGCTAAATACATACCCTCTAGGTTTTAGGATACAAATAATACCCTAAGCATTCATCTCATCTTCCAATAGGTAATTCATCATTCTTCTATGTCACAATAAATTAATATACGAGTCAACGAATCAGATACCAACCTCAAACTTTGTCACGAGGTTTGTTTTTCTTCGATGTTTCAAAGAATTGTAGATTTATACAAAAAATAACTTGAAGTACTTACCAGATCAATCAGCTGTGACAGTCTCAGCCCAAGTTTCACCAACACAGTATTATTGTTTTTATCAACAGGACGTATCAATCTATTGTAGTTACTCAAAAGATCGTCGTAAAGGCGTTTCGCATCAGGATTACAATAACAAACGCCGAAAATAAACAGAAAAATAAGAAGAAATGTCCGGGACATTTCGCAATAACACTAAAAATTATTGTCACCATATACCACTGACGCTGACCAAACCTAAATAGGTTAGGTTTTAAACGAACTGAGAATCCTGAATACAAATATTTAAAACTCAAACTTGATCATTGTTATTCAGTTATTTCGATTATGAGGATTGGTTATCGCCAATAAGCGAAAGAAAAGCGATTTTTTCGTAAACGTAATTTTGACAGCTACGCCCGAGAGGCTGCAGCGATCGTGGCGCCCCTACTGGCGGGAAAACGTTGTAAACATGGCGTCACTGCGCCGACTCCGAATAAAATTTTATTGGAGGAATGAAATATTCGGTATCGCCGAAACGATGGCTCATCGACGTTTAATAATAAAATTTTCTTTGTAATATCTGTTTCAAAGTTCGAATTTCTGTTTGTATACGTTCTATCGTTTAGGAATTCCACTTTATTTATCATCTCCTATATCTTATTATATTTAGTTCGAGAACTTTTGAAGGATTTAGTTTGGAATTTCATGAACTAGGTAGATTTGAGAAATATTACATGGCCCGTGAATTTTTTGTCGCGGAATAGATTATTTACAAAGTTGGTATCCCGGATCGATGCGTAGTACGCATGCGTGCTGGTCCATTCATACCTTGTACATGTTTAGTGCCTCGCTAGTAATAATAGATGGCGCTGCGACCAATTAAATTTCAAATGTTACGGCGGCCTGCGTGTTTAGATAGGCCGGGTTGACGGAAGTTACGCAGCTGTAATAAATGTAGGCCTTTCAGGGGGAAAGTACGTGGCGTTGAATGACTTAGTAGAGCTCTTGACATGAATATACGAACATTTCAATCATATTTATGGATGTAGGTACTAGGAAGTGGGGTAAGTCCAGATTAGTTTGGCTAGATATTAAACCAACATCGTTGAATATTTAAAAAGTTTGGTGTTAAATCGAAGCGCTAACCAAACAAGGCATCTAGTAGGTAATTACTTCACTTCAAACATTAGGTACGTCTACTAGGCTGGCAGGATTGAAGAGGCGATCTAAAAACCAACCAGTCGCCCTCAAAATTAGAAATTTTATACTTCAACCGTATAAAATACGTAGTGACTGAAAGTGAGATCGCCTGAAGTACATACCGGGTTTCGAGCACCAAAAAGGTTTGTCGGTAATGTGAACATAAAACGCGGGAGTTTCCAAACTTAAACGAAAAAGTTTTCGCATTTTTCAAATGTAGAATTGTCGTTACGTTTTTGTCGCGTCGAAATTGACTCGACAGTGTCGAGTTTATATACTTGCGGGATTTAGCGTGTTTTCGAATTTCGAGATTATGTTTTGATTGGGTAGTAAAATATATGATTTATTTTTATTTGTTGAGAAGACAGGATTGAGACAAAGGCGGCGGCCTTTCGAGCCTTTATTTTGTATTCGACCCATAAATCTCGAAAAAATACGATTATAAGTAATATTTATTGTGTTTTGTTATTCAAACGCTGACCCAGTTGTCACATTATAAACGTACATAAAACCTAACAAAGATACATAATCTAAGTTTTTCTACAACGGACTTCATAACATAACGTTTGCCACAAACGGGGGTATCTAAAAGCAGTGCGGTATGTCAATTTAGATATCATAGACTATATCGAAAATAACGAAAAGAAAGCCTAAGCATAAAAAAATCTAAACCTACTAAAAATATAGGAAACAAAAAATACAACACATTAAATTACACTTTCCACCAAATAATTTTACCTCCTGTTCAACATAAAAAAAATAATTTCCCTTCATGTAATGTACTCCAAGCTACAATCAATTACCACAATGGTCCCCGTGGGTAGGCAGCATTATACTTAAGTTTGAGAGTAGGTGCTGCATTGCGGTACCAGTGTCTGTTCCTACTTACATTTTGAATTATGAATAACAAGAATATCCTATTTCTGTGAGCCAGAAATTGTGACAGTTGCAGTTATTTGAATTTGTAACTTAGGAACTTTGGGACGATGCGATTGTGTTTTGTTTCTTTGAAGTTCTTCTTCCCTCGTAGTTTTATGATGATTGATTATACCATGGTGAAAAAATAAGCCAGCCAGGGAGGCGAGAGACTAATGAATTCTAATAATTTTTATTTAATCAAATTACAATGGGGTCCACAGTGTTAGTAACAAAATAACAGTCTATATAAGTAAGTACTTAATAACTAAAGCTTGAGGGGTTTGTGGCTAAGTAATAGCAGCCACATGGCTCGATAGATCAGGATAAGCTACGCTAGCCGAGGTTGGTCCATGGACGGGTGAGAATCTTCACATACCAAGACCCCACCGTGGCTCGGAAAGCACGTTATGCCGTTGGTCCCGGCTGTCATTCGTGGATCTTTGACAGTCGTTATGGATCGTCGGGGGTATCGTATTACCCAGTAACTAGTCTGTGGAGATTATACAGGCAGTCGCTCCATGTAAAATGCTGGTATTCAAGTGCATCTGATTACACTGGAAGCCAACCTACACATGGTTGTGAAAAGGCTAGGCAGATAAATAAAACTTTGTAACCAACGCAGATCGGGTCCGGTATAATTGCTCAGGTGTTAAATATTATGTGAAATCTTGAGCAGTGGTAGCCAAGAGGTGACGGCCCCGACTTACGAGTTGTAGTTCGTGGGTTCAAACCCAAAATAATGTCAAAATATGTAAAATTATGTAAGGTAAATTATTGTCATCACCACTACTTAAAAAAGGTGAAGGAAAATATTGTGAGGAAACTGGCATGTCAGTGGTGAATTATGGCTCACGCCCTCTCACAGTAAGACAGCCTGTGTCCTAGCAGTGAGACCATTATTATGCTGATTATGCTTATGAGAAATCACTCACGCAAGCAGTTTTAAAATACAGACCGTTCAGTTTTTAGTTTTAAAATCGAAGGTTTTATTCTCTTTACTTAGGTAGAAATTGAAATGAAAAGATGTGATACCGTTGTAAATCCTTTTGTGATTTTGAACCTCTTTTAAGTTTTTCCGAAAACCGTTATTGTAAGGGTCTTCAATTACTGCAAACGTCTTCAATGGTGTGGTGAGACTTAAGTCTATATCTACAACGTGTAACGTTAAATGCGCAAAACCTGAAAATAGTTTGATCATAATAACGAAGAGAATCAATTGAACCACTTTTTTATATGGGTCACATTTTTCAAAAAATCTTCGTTAAAAACGTTGCGGTGTCTATTTATTAATAGGTCAAACAAGCCAATGTCAGCGCGACGCAGCGGCCCGGTGACGATTCCTCCCTCGATAAAGCGTCGTCGCAGACGCAAGAAACGAACAGAATGGCCAGTAAAACTAAAACAGCACATAAAACCTTTAAATTTTTTTTAATGACTTATTTTCTCTCTGAAATAGTTCAATTGAATTAAAAATCAGTTGGGGTGTCTGAGGTTTTGCGCATTTAACGTTACACGTTGTATACGAGTACTAATAATAACGCTGAAGAGTTTGTTTGTTTGAACGCGCTAATCTCTGTAACTAACAGTCGGATTTGAAAAATTCTTGATACGTTTGGTAGCCCAATTCTAGAGGAAGGCTACATAACATCACGCTAGGGCCCTTAAGAGTCGAGCAAAAGATAAAAGAAACAACGCTGAGAGAAATCGAAGTAATAGCGTGAGCAGGCGATGCGATGCTACGAGGTGATGTTTCGAAATACGACGAAGAAATCGCAACTTAGTCCTTTATAACTTAATTTTAAACATGCCCATTCATACGTCACAGCCTTGCTTAACAACAAGGGGTCTCACAAAAGTTTATTTCGCAAATGTAAATAGTTTAGAAATGAGCAGCGTTGCGACATTTCGCGTTGGGTCCCTTGGGGAACCTTGGGATCCAGAACTCCAGACTCTGTTTGTTAATGAGCTGAATGTATTTAATGCCATGCGATTTGGTTGGCTTTGGCTAAGAATAGGCAAGTAAGGAACTCTTTGTTTTAAATTCTTTGAAGATTTCTATATTTTTTATTAATACAGGGTTTGGGTATTTTACAGGGTGGTAGGGACGTTGACGGGCAAACTGTAACCATAAATTCAGAATATGATTCTAGACCCCCTAGCGTAGACATTTTTATTCCGTTATCAAAAATAAAAATCAGTTGTTACGAGTACATACAAAAGTGCAATACCTTTGCGGCCAAAATTTATGGAACACCATTTTAAATATATATATATTTTTTAATAACCACCGATAATTTGAGTGCAGATCCGAATTATGTTCTGAATTCATGGTAACAGAGGAGCAATTCTCATAATTTTAAGAACGTTTACAGTCTGATCTCAGTCAAAAATACCTCTAATTTGCCCACATTTTTGACATTGATTGTCGCTGAGATGAGATGGCGACTAGATATTGAACGTTTTTAACTTCTAGAATTTGCCATCTGCCGATCGATTCTGTAAAAATCTCACCGTGAAATCATAAGTAAAGTGAGCACTTAATAGTGTTAACCCATACCATTAGGGAATGACAGAGCTCACTTCCCGTTCACTTCACCTAAGTTCTCACGGTGAGATTTTTACAGAATAGCACTGCAGCATGCACGTCGGTGTCCTTGTCACCCTGTATATATCTTTCTACACCTTCTCAAGTCAAATTAACCGTTATCAACCAGTCAATTCTGGAATTCTGGAACGAATCTTTGACCTGAAACGATTCGTTCTCTGACATAGTAACCGGGCGTAGTAGGTAAGCGATTACACATTGATAGAAAACCTGTGTATTATGCCGGTCAGTACCTTACATACCTTAATCATTGAACAGGGTCCTACCTAAAAGCATCAAAGTACAAAAATAAAGCACATTTTTATTACTATCCGTCTCCCTGACCTTAGTCATAGAATAAGAAACCGTACAGAAGCGATAACTTTGCCTTTGTACCTTTTTGTATGCGAAAAGATTAAATAAATGAATAACTCTTGTACCTGCTTTCCTCATATATCTAGAAACTAGCGACCCGCCCCGGCTTCGCACGGGTGCAATGGAGAAACACTGATAATTTTAGAGCCATTATTTCTCGTAAAAAGTATAGGATAAAAAATGGTTATTGTGGGTTATCCCTAAGAGATATACATATACCATCGAGGACTTTTTTGTAGATCTTTTTAAGGTGTACAATACTGTAGTACATTATTTTGATCTATCTCGTAGGATTCAGCCAGCGTTTGCAATGTAAACGCAAAAAATGAGTTTATTTACGACATCACATTAGAAACCTCTAAAATTATCAGTGTTTCTCTACTATATTATGCATGTATTATACATATAAACCTTCCCCTTGAATCACTCTATCTATTAAAAACCGCATCAAAATCCGTTGCGGAGTTTTAAAGATCTAAGCATATATAGGGACAGACAGACAGGGAAGCGACTTTGTTTTATACTATGTAGTGATAGGGATTTTAGAGAGCCCGAGGCACGGCCGGTTACCCCGGGTCAATTAAATCCGATTGAGTAGGCGGAGAAGCACCTTTACCAGACGAAACTGTGGGCATTTAGAATGCGTCCATAACTTCGCTTCTTCCCATTTTTATTCTATGTCCAGAGTTTAATATTTCAGAGCGATTCGGCTCCCTGTGTGAGTATCGTGTTGTAACTTGTCCCTACACTTGTTGGATATACGATACTATCAACGAGATCGTCTTCTGATATTTTAAGTAGTACGCTTTTTGAATTTTGTTGTTGGGATTTTTTGGAATATAATTTTGGTGATGTTTCTGGGCAATTTAAAGCCGAATGATGATAATACTGAAACTTACTAATGTCATATCACAAAACTCAGCTAAATTAATCTATCTTTGTGCAGTCAAAACTTATTTAATGTCATTGATTTATACTAATTGCTAGCTTTTGGCCGCGACTTCGTCTGCGATTCAGGATGAATGTAGCCTATGTCCTTCTTGGGTGCGTAACTTTTGAAATAATAACAAAAGTTCTAATGATCATAATTATGACCTAATTTCATTAAATATACTTTTTTTTTAATATAACGATGAAATGAAATAATTAATTATTGATATAACTTCATTTTACCTAATTTTATAAGGTTTAATGAACATTTTCTATATTGCACATTTGAATTCATATTCAATTAGTATTCAATTACAACAACAAATCACTCTGAACGTTTAAAATAATTAAGCATCTATGTAACAAGACAAAGACAAGTTAAAAAAAAAAATATGGATGTCAAAACAAAAAATCAAATCCTTTCTTTTTATAATATTAGTTTAGCTCATTTTAAAGAAAGAAAGTTTAACACTTCATTCGTACGATATTCACCCATATTGTGGCCACCGGGCAATAAATCTCTTCATTATTTTTAGCCATTCAAGTTTTTTATATACCTATTTCCACATTTTCACACATCAGCTCCAACGTCATCAGTGTCAACACTGTGTCTGACTGGCACGAAATAAAACTGCACTGGAATGCTTAAAATGGAAAACGAAATTGCGTGCTCGGGACTGACATGACTGCCACTGAAGATTCTCGAAATAGAAGCAATAATGGAGTCGTGAAAAACTAAATATATTATGGATGGCGTTTTTAAACGAGCTACAGATGCATTATTAATTTAAAAAAAACCAGAATTATTCTAAAATTCCGTTCGTAATAGTATCGATTTTATGAAACATGCTGCGGAATAGAGTTGTATGTTTGCTGTGCTTGTATTACCAAGACAATCTATGCTAATCCTACTAATATTATAAATGTGAAGGTTTGTATGTTTGGATATTTGGATGTTTATTACTCAATCACTGCCCCGTTGGTCTTGTGGTCGCAATCGGGACTGCTGATTGTGGGGGTCCTCGGTTCGATTCCCAGGTGGGAAAAAGTGTAATTGGATTTTTAGACTAGGAATTTCTTAGTAACAGCCCGGAGTTTCGAAGTTAGTGGTGTGATATCCCCGTGCCTCGGAAAGAACGTTAAGCCGTTGGTCCTGCCCCTGATCTCCTTGTTTCAGATTGCCGTCCCAACGAACTAAGACAGCGAGGGAATAGAGAGTGCACCCGTATCTGCGCACACACTTGTGCACTATAATATCTCCCGCGCTGAAGGCTGGTCTTTGTTGAGATTGGCCGAAATAGGGTCTAGAAGACTACACTTGAAAACGACTGAACGGATTTAGATGAAATTTGGCACACACTGGTAGTATATGACCTGGATTACTATCTATTATATACAACATTAGTTTTAGTATATACGAAACCCGAAACACGTTTATTATGTAGTGTTTGTATATAAAGAATCTATGTACAAAATTTCAAAACTGTATCATGAAAAATTACAAAGTTATAAGCTTGTTATGTTACCTGGTTGTCCGCACAAAAAGATGCTTACCACTTACCACGCGCCGCCGGCCGATCGGCTGTGACCTGTGTTGTGCGCATATGATTGCGGATATGTACAGACGCCAGCAAATCAAGCTAACCGAAACTGCCACACAACCTCAGACCGATACTAAAATGTCTTACCCATTACTACAAAATTCAAAACCATTCAACAAAAACCAATCTTTCCACCTGATACTTTGCCTACCTCTCCCACCAAAAGCCAATATCTTGAAGAGATGACAGCACGTCAATATTTTTATTTATGTCCTCCTCAAATTCATTCACGAACGTTTCGCCATATATTATTCAAGTTTTAATCTTCACCCACGATAGTTTCTCGGCGAACGCGGGTTGGTCTAACAGCAACGAATATTCTAATAAGTTTGACTTGAATTTATTTTGAGAAAAAACTTTTTATTTGCGTTTGGGGAATTAAAGAAGTGGCTTTCTTCTTCCATTTAGTTTTTCTTAGTAAAAGGTTTTAAAGGAAACTCACTGTATGTTTGTATACTCGTAGCTATTGTTTTAGCAGTTTTTTTTTATTATATGGAATAACTGTTTCATCCATTTTGTCTTCTATCTTTTTCCTGATGATGCGTGAAGTTATTTAATTACTACTCCTGGCACCTTTTGACGAAGCCAAAGTAAAGTTCGAAGTGTAGGTGCCTACCCACAGTAAAATCCGCGTTGCTGATAATGCATAGCTGAATGCTTTTCGTTTACTTTCTGTTATTTTGGGTATGTTTTAAGACCATTATTTTCAATTAATTCCTTTCTGTTTTGTTTGTATCAAGCTACTACAATCTGTCAAATTTCATTAATAGATTTTCAACTTTATCGCTAAAGAATTAGGTTAAAGTTGATTGGGAAAATTTGACAGTTTCGGGTAGCTCGATGTGCTAGCGTCTGTACAAAGATTTAAAGGTCAATCATATTTAAAAAACTCATAATCAATCAATCAAATTTAAGAAAGGCCGGAAAAAACTCATTATATAATATCCTTAATGCAATTTAATTCGCAAATCCTACTCAGTCCAGCCTTTCTCTAATCCTAATAAAATCTCTTTATGTCTATATCATTACAAAAAATCCCCATTTTAACAGGGTGGCTGTAGGTAACAGTTTTGCATTGAAGTATTTATTCAAAATACCTCACGTTCTACCGTATCCAATGCGCACGATTCGCATAACATGTTTCGCTTCAAGCCCCTGACGAGGGTTCTCTATTTATCATAATATCAGGCGCTGTTGTCAAGGTGCCTACTACTCTTATTAGTTTTTGGCTACTGTTTTATGCATGAAAGAGTGTTGTAATAAACGCGATACTTGTATCGATATATTTACATTATGTTGAACGAAACCTTTTCAAGCGTACCTGTGGTATTAAAATGTTGTTGAGCGATTTTGGAGATTGGGTTGTTATTGCTACGTTCATTTAATGGTTGTTTTATTTTTGGCATTTAACACGCGAAGCAGGCAAAATTCACACACGTGTTTGTACACTTAGTTAGCACATGAAAAGCGCGCGCCGCTTCGTGAGATAAACATACTATACATGTGAAGAACTGGGCCGCATACTAAAAACAAGATAATCATCAACTGATTGCCCCAATCTTACCTAGTTTGAATTCAGCGCAGCAATAATGCGTCCTACATCTCTTTCAGCCGCCAGTCTAGTCACCCCCTTTCTGATTATAGTGTTGTCTTTTACGCCATTGTTTTTTGTCTTCTTCTCTTATAGATCAAAACAGATCAGTCATGCTCAAAACTGTCTTCACGATATGTCCCCCATTCCCTCGCATTACATACTCCGTAAAAGATACTAATACTAAAAACATTTACCTATTTCAAAACATCTTCATAACCGCAACAAAAAGACAGCAACCAAAACTTCAAACTAGCGAATATAAATGTGAAATTATAATTAATCCAAAACATATACTAAATAAACAAAATATACGCTCATTGAAATACGGCGAAATTACACTCGCGAGCAGGCGTAAAGTAAAATTATACATATAAAAAGTGTAGCATAGAAGGCACCTGCCTCATGAATAACACACGACTTTGTTAAGAAGCTAAGGATTTGTTCATACTTGGCAGGTGAAGAATGGAATGCGTTTGAATGGCTGGTGATGGTTCGTTGGTTTTATAATTGCAGTGAACTGCATAGGATTGGTGGTAAGCCGGGAGTTTTGCAAATTTGTTGCTGGTTTAACGGTTTTTAAGGATATTTGGATTTCATGTCCGTGAATCAATGGCATCCATGCTTTCTTTGACATGAGACTATACTATACTGTAGACTAACTACCATGTCTTCCGGGAAAATCTCAGTTGTAGGTAACGATAGTGTTTTGAAGTAATACTTTTCGTTGGTTTCCTATTAGGTTAGTTCCTTGTTCAAGTAAACGATAAGATGATACCGAAAACTTCGTACATATATTGACTATTTCTTCCTATACACATGAACTGTACTCAGAGAAACCTTTGATTCCTGTTCAAACACTACCACAACTAGCGTTTAATGCATTTCATGAGTAATTAATTCGATATACAAGCAAACCTGTAATTCAAAGTTCCCCGTTGCATTGAAGTTTGACACCCAAATAGCGTCAAACGCTGTGTTTGTGCCAGTCTTTAGCGTTTGCCTAATTACGGTTAAGGAGCCGGTTCGATCTTCGACTTGTAGAATCGAGTTTCGCAAAATTCCAGAGTTGGTAATTGGCCGAAACTTTTGCACGCCAGTGTATTTAAGGATGTTTGCCGAGTTCACTTTGTGTGTTACCGTTTTATTGGCAGTTGGTGCATGTATTTGGGTGAGTGATGTAGCGCTCTATCGTCAAGTAGTTTCTTTTAGTTTTACCAGTGCTGATCAGAACTTTGCTGAGTTCGTTAGGAGCACTTATGTTTTTGTAGTAAATTGAGACATAAAGTGAATGCCTAATGGACCTGCATAAAACCAACAAACTTACTAGTCACATATTGCTTGTCAGAGAGACTAGTCAGGAGCTGACTGTACTTAGAACAAATATTGTATTACTCGGAGTGATAATCTGTCTCGGTTAGATAGTTCACAAATAGATATAATGGAAGGAAAACACTGCGTTGGGTTACTAAATGGCTAAAACCAGTACAACGGAAAAAGTACTGCATTGGATTGCTAAACTACTTATTTCATAGCACCTGTTAAATTCTATTATAAAGTGGCCAATTGTCCAAAACAAAAAAAATATCGTCGTTATTTCTTCATATCACGAAAAAACGACACAGCAACGGGACAGAACGAAAGACGCAGAGACCTAAACAGCCGGTCGATTCTGTAAAAATCTCACCGTGAAATCATAAGTGAAGTGAGCTTGAAGTGAGCAGTGCCAATAGTGTTAATCCCTAAAGACAGCTCACTCCACGCTCACTTCACCTAAGTTCTCACGGTGAGATGGTTACAGAATCGCACGGCAGGACATAAAAAAGATCAACAAAATAACAAGAACGATAAGTAGGTAACCTCCCACAGAACTAACCAGACAATAAACAGCCAACTAATATAATTGACAGGATTTACCGTAAATTAAGTAATTACATATCACATTAGGCGAACTGTCAACTAAATAAATTTGCTCGACCCGCTGAAACGTACATCAATTATTAATTGTGACAAAGATAATTAGTTATTTAACGAATAGCATATTATGTCTGTAGTTGTGTAGAGCTAATTAATGTAATTGATTGTTTAGACGGTCAGGCTTAGCAGCTAGTAATACGATAAGGACACGACGATTGCAGCTATTGACGAGAAGTGTAAAATTATTTCCTTTTAACCCTCTATGACTCATAAGCTGGGATTTATTTGATTTTTTGGATTAGAGATGATTACAAAAAAAAAAAAATACACGTGTTTCTGGGTTTTCATTATTTTTAATTATTTGGGAAGAAAATTACAAAACAAAAAACAAAATAAAATGTGAAAGTATTCAAAAATAACGTTACAAAATAAGGTTCAAACACTTACTTCTCCAATTTATCAATATAATACACAAGACACGAGCAGAACAATTTTTTATATATTTTTTAAATCACAGTGAACCGCCACGTTTCGTGCCTAAATACCGACTGTCGTAACACAAATCTCAATTTATAACAAGAAGCGCCGTCTAGTCGTATTTTTTGGTACTAGTTCATTAGTTCGGAGTGTAGACTACGAGTTATAGTGCGCGATTACGTTATGAAATCAATTATTTTAAATTTCGAGGCGTTTGTACGGTATGTTGCCTACAGTCTACACTATGCTATAGAGGGTTAAGGCGAATGCGTCAGGGTAGCGAAATTCAAATTTTCTTACGTTTTTAGGGTGCTGCTCGCTAACGTCAAATTATGTCATGCAAACCTAACCTAAAGCAAGTCATTTAAGCTCTAGGCTCTAGCCAGACATTAATATTGTACTGAATATCATAATGATCCGCACCCTAATTTCACCGCGTGGTGGATTACGGCCCACTCCCTCTCAATGAGAGGAAGCCTGTGTCCCAGCAGTGGGAATATTATAGGCTTATTATGCTTATACATACGAAACGTTCTTTAGGGCAAAATAGAAGCATTCCTTACTTTCGTACACTCACAGAAACTGCTGACTGTCTAAATCTAGTTTTAGTCAAGTACCTATTACAACAGGATTGAGGAGTATACAGCATAGAGATAAAAACCAGCGAAGTGCGTGTCGGACCACGCACAATGAAGGGTTCCGTAGTTGGAATGAATTTATTCCAACAACAAACTCAACATTGTAGTTGAAAACCATGTTCTCCTAAACATTGCAACTGCAAATGTAAGTTGGTCGACTATTACTCGTAAGCCTATAGAGCCTACTTAGCTGTGATAGTTTTTCTTTTAACTTTGTTATATATACTACTACCGTGAATTTTCAAAACAATCTCCACTGCGTGTACAGGATACCTTAATTTTTTTTTTCATGATTTTATTTTACCACTTTGTCGCCGTGATTAATATGTATATCCATGCCAAATTATAGCTTTCTAGTACTAAGAGTCCTTGAGGTAAGCTGCGGACGGACAGACGGACATGGCGAAACTATAAGGGTTCCATGTTGACTACGGAACCATAAAAAGATGCGTTTGAAATCACTATGATAAGCTGCAGCTCGTCGCATTAAAAATGTTGTGTATGACTCGGCAATAAATGTGTTTTATAAACTGAATAAATTACATGTATTCCATCAAACCCACGAAGAATCCTGCGGTTAATTTTAATACTATTCGAGCTTGGATGTTGCTGCTAGAAAATGAAATTAAAAAGCAGAGGGTTGTGGTGAATAATTTCAAAATGCTGTTTAAAAGTTTTTGTGACGTAACGTTGCGATGTGCCGCGAACTTTGTAAGTGAATCAGTGTAGTTTTTTGCATAGCAAATTAGTTTATTACTTTCTCGTGAGTGTTAAGTAATAGGATTTTTTAATGTTTATGAGTAACAGAGTCTCTCTGTCTTCCAACTTACAAGTTCTCTTATCGTTTCTTATATTGCATCAGCAATCACTACCCTTCAGTGTGACAAAAATCGAAATTTTATTTATTTATTTATTTAAACTTTTCGCACACAAAAAGGTACAAAGGCGGACTTAATGCCTTAGGCATTCTCTACCAGTCGGTTTTTCCCAACTGTATCTGGATCTCGCTGAATACTAGTATTTTACATGTATCGACAGCCTTGACTGATCTGAATAAAAATGACTGAATATAAGATATTTCCGAAAAGCTACAAACAAAAAGAGGTCGATGTGCTACACTTGCGTGCAAAAAAATTGGCCGACCCCGTGCTCTCCACTTGAGAGACGTTATCTCAAAAATCTTAATGAATATAATTTATTATTTTATATTGTGTGAAGGCAGGTAAGGTACAGTTTATTTGCACATATATTATATTTTGATAAAAGCAATATACTCGACAAGATCCACTTTTTTAAATTGTTTTTGATTTACAGGCCTGTTGGTCTAGTGGTCAGTGGCCCTGACTACTATACGCAAGGTCGTGGGTTCGATTCCCACCCAGGACAAATGTTTGTGTGATGAGCGCGATCATTTGTTCTTTGTCTGGGTGTAATTTATCTATAATATTTATGTATTTAGAAATATATATGTATGTTTATCAGTTGTCTAGTACTCATAGCACAAGCTCTGCTTAGTTTGGGACTAGATGGCGTTGTGTGAAAGTTGTGGAATATTATTATTATTATTATTATTTACTACATCTCTTACATAAATAAGATATTTTTTTAAAGCTTTTCACTCGCCTAACTTTACAGTTTTTTGATGACTAGATTATTCTACAAATAAATGTCTTAACTTATTTTATCGTATCTTCAGATGTCCTAATCACTTATTTTTGCCCTGAAAAAGTGCGTAACTCGTTTGTGAATGGAATTCAAAAAAGTTTTGTTTATTTTGTTTATTTCTGTTCGTTTAATGAAAATTAAACTTGATTTTTTAACGGACTTAATAAAGGAGGTTCTTTATTCGTCCTCCACGTTTGTAAGTTTGCGATTTTTTCAAAAAAATATCAGTTTTGATAATTATTTCACTAACGTAATCTACATCTTTCAAGAAGGTTTGTTGGTTTCAAATGGAAGAGCACGGGGTGGGTCGATGTTTTGCATGCAAGTGTATTTAACCCCTACGAATGGAACGTAACGATACTTTAAAAAATCTTTTGGTTTTTTGGTCTAATCTTTGTTCCGCATGTTCTACCTTCTCTGCTGCCCATTCTTCCCTCGCGTATGTCACAGCAGTTAGTTGCATTCTCTTGATGATAATATATATGCAGTGCTACTACTGACACGTTATGTTTGCAATTTAAGCCGTGAGACCGCATTGCGGGTCTGCCGTACTTAAAACTCGCTATGCGAGATGTTTTCGCTGATTTATGTTTGGTACACGGATTTTTGAGTATTTATAGCAGCTGGTTGGTTTGTTTTGTCGTGGTTGTGGGGAGCCGTATTTGTTTGGTGAAGGAGACTCAAACTGCCGTGCGATTCTGTAACCATCTCACCGTGAAAGCGTGGGGTGAGCCGTCATTCGCTAGGGATTAACACTATTAAGTGCTCACTTCACTTATGATTTCACGGTGAGATTTTCACAGAATCGACCGGCTTGAGATTTGGACCGTGGGGCAATTCTCATAGTTTTGGACATTGATTGTCGCTGAGATCAAAATCAAAAGTCATTTATTCAAATTAGGCTGAGAATCAGCACTTTTCGAACGGCAAAATTGCATAAAACAGCCTCCCAAAACGTCCGCCCTTCACCTGATGACTTTGTGACTAGATTTTAAACGTTTTTAATTACGGCAATTGGTCTTCTGGTTTTTAGATAGCTAGCTATCTAAAAACCAGAAGACCTTTAGCAATTCGATTTCCAAAAGTTATAACTACTAATCAATACTTTTAAATAAAAACAGACGACAAGCTTAAGTCTCCTATATTACTAATAATACAGAACCTTTTCCACCAAACTGTAACACCTAACCTTTCCCCAGTCTCAGACATTTATGTAGCGTAAGTTCTACAACCCAAACATAGTTAAGATCCCTTTCTTAACCAACTTCCCGTCGGATAAGCAGCTGACAATATTTATCAACTGTTCACGAAGTTCAGAACTTTCTAGCATAATTATATCTCATTAATTTGAAAATCAGAGTATACAACATTTTAGCATATTGGAGTTTGTTCTCGTAAATAGATGCTTATAAGAAAAATAATGTGAATCTTTATGAAATATACATTGTAAATATAAATAAGTGCGAGTCGGATTCGCATACGAAAGGCTCCGTAACACAAAGCAAAAAACACCGAAATTTTAGAAACTTTATTTTATTTTTATAATTATTTTGTTATAGCGGAAATAATACACATTCTGTGAAAATTTCAACTGTCTACCTAATTCGGTTCTTGAGATGCAGCCCGCTGCAAAAAACGCCGAACAAAACACGTTTCTTGTATGGAAACCTCCTTTAGTTATTAACTTAATTATATTTTTAATATTTGTTTTAGCAAAGGGCACTGCAATAGGCACTGTGATCATGTCAACTGTTTCCTATTATGGTTTCAGACAAACGGATGGGGAGCGGAGGCTTAGTAATAGGGTTTCGTTCGAGTGCAGAACCCTAAAAAAAAACGCCCATTGGACAGACGCATAATTTTTGTAGGGAGCAGAAACTGTGTGTTATTTGCAGAGGTATATTAAAAAGACCAGTACCCCAATTGCATAACACACTTCCTTCAACTTCAACTTCAACCGAAGGATTTTGAAGGAAATTCTTAATCCATTCCTTCATAGGTTTGAAAAATTCGTATACTCGACAACGTAAATCCCGCAATCGATGTTGACAAAATGAGAGGGTATTACGAAATCACCGCGCATTAACTCTGCTCAAAAATCATTTTTATTATATCCATATTTGTATTTGACCTGGCTGGTATCTAGTTGTACTACGATCTTAACCTCAGAATAACGTGCTATAAAAGAACGATATTTTTCTATGTAGGTTAGGAATTTGTTGCAGATACACTGTTAGTAGCAACTATTAGTTACCTCGGAACATCTATACTGGAAACGGGTGCTAATGATCAAGCTTATTCTTTCCCTACACATACACACTCATAAACTCACGCCTCCTTCCCATGGGCTTATATAGCAACTACAGAACACCACCTGCCTGTCGATTCTGTAAAAATCTCACCATGAAATCATAAGTGAAGTGAGCTTGAAGTGAGCAGTGTCAATAGTGTTAATCCCTAATGCTCATTTCCCGCTCACTTCAACTAAGTTCTCACGGTGAGATTTTTACAGAATAGCACTGCTGGTATGATCCTTACATATAATTGTGTTGTATACAACGTGTAACGTTAAATGCGCAAAACCTCAGACACCCCAACTGATTTTTAATTCAATTGGCCTATTTCAGAGAGAAAATAAATCATTAAAAAAAATGTAAAGGTATTATGTGGTGTCTTAGTTTTACTGGCCATTCTGATTGTTTCTTGCGTCTGCGACGACGCTTTACCGAGAGAGGAGTCGTCACCGGGCCGCTGCGCCGCGCTGACATTGACTTGCTTGACCTATTAATAAATAGACACGGCAACGTTTTTAATGAAGATTTTTTGAAAAATGTGAACTATATTAAAAAGTGGTTCAATTAATTCTGCTCGTTATTCTGAACAAACTATTTTCAGGTTTTGCGCATTTAGCGTTACACGTTGTATGATTATGTTGTTTGGCAATCACATTTTTCGAACATAGTTATGAAGCAACGGATCAACAATATCCTTCAAAATGATTCAGATTATGATCACAAGTGCAATTAGGGTGCTATAGCAGCGTTCATAATCTCAGATAATTTACATTCCAGCGCCACTTAATCAGTTATCTACCTTAATCTGATGTCTTTTAAGTTGATTTTTGAGTGACCATTTGTAACAAAAAGGTCCTAATAAGTTTTTGGTTGCAATGGAATTTGAACTTTTTTAAGTATGACATTCAGTTTGATGTTCCATAACTTGAAAATTATCTCAAACTCCTGGCTCTAATATAGTTATACACGCACGCCGGTTGCGAGTACTACGCACCTGACCGTTCTTTCGCTCCTTCCTTTTTCCCTATTTATGTTTTAAATTACGACACGGAGCCGCACCCACCTTTGCAGCATGGGGGACTCCCACCGATCAGTAAAACACCCGTATAGATTGATAGTTGGAACTGCCACGAACGCGAGCGAGTAGGGAGACGCATCTTTTCCTAACGATAGCAGCAAAGCCATCCGCCTGACGCACTGCAACGACATGGCAGCCACAACAGTACCCTGAGTGCATTATTATCCTGGATTATTTTTCTTACAGTCTCCAAATTTTTACGGGCTGTTCTACCCATGAATATGAACAACTTTTACTATTATACCAACTCACGAAAAAAAAAAAATCTGCTGTTTAATACGAAAGTTCAATAGTTACTTGACTAAAATGTATAATACAGCTGTTTTTTTTTTTTGTGATCTCAGAGTTGGTCCCATAGTGAATGTTGTTCATATTCATGGGTAGAGCACCCCGTAAAAATTTGGAGACGGTAAAAAAAAATCATTCAGTATTATCTACAGCTTCCTCCACCGAATAATATATGGAAATAGTAGGAGGGAAAAATAGTATTTATGAACCATAGAAAAGTCACCGAGACTTCCCCTTATCGATATTAGAAAAGACATCAAACGAATTTGTTCTCCATTAAACTGATTGTCTTGTTGTCATGTAAACTTGTCCCGTTTCTTGCGATTTGTAGGTCAGTGGTGTAACAAGCCGGAATGGTATAGTAAATCCAAAATGGTGACTGAAACTTAAAAAATAACTTGAGAATGACGATGTTTCGTCACTAGTCTACTAATAACTCTATTAATAATAATCAGTCTGGGTTGTCCCACTGCAGGAAAAATACCTCCCTTTCATTTTACCACTCAACTCGATCCTGAGCCAATATAGAGCAATCCCGCCTACTGACTAATAGTTCTGTTATTGTATTTAATATCCTGATTATCGCCTGAATTAAGGCATCCTCATATTTCTTATCTACTAATGACATAATAATATTGACGACGTAATCAGCATATTTAGCGAAAGTTTTAGTGATTTCAGTGAGATTCCATCTCTGCCTAGCCTTTTCCCAACTATGTTGGGGTTAGCTTCCAGTCTAACCGGATGCAATTTTACATGGGGCGACTGCTTATCTGACCTCCACAACCCAGTCATTCGGTAATACGATACCAATTGGTAAGACTGGTTGTCAGACTTTCGGCCTTCTGACTACGCGTAACGACTTTCAAAGATCCACGAATGACAACTTGGACCAATGGCTTAACGTATTTTCCTAGGCACAGAGGGGTATCGTGTAAAGATGGTCACCCATCCACAGATCAACCGCGGCATGTGTAGCTTAACCTGATCGATTGGCCGGTACGGCTGTTATTCCTGTGCCACAAGCCCCTCTATTTTTCTTATAACTACTAACATAATAATATTGACGACGTAATCACCATATTTAGCGAAAGTTTTCGTGATTTCAGTGAGATTTCAAAGGTCCATGTTTAAAAGAATTGCAAAATACCTCATTAATTTCTGTGCAATAACCATAGGAAGAACGGAAATACTAATTCCACTGTTTTAACCCTTTACTCTACAAAAAATATAATCCTCTCAAATAAGACGTTATTATTCAAACAGAAAAATCATAGCGACAAATATCGAGGGACATCTTGGATTGAAAGTAATTCAATTTGTTAAGGAGAGGAGTCGGTGGGTCGCGTAATGACACTTCCGAGGCAGGCGGGCTGCACCTGCAGCCTGCACCCGCAGTTAGGAGAAATAACTGAAATATTTACAAACATGACGGATTTTTATTTAGTTTTGTAATGGGTGAATTTTTGTTTTGACTTGTATTTATAATATTTATTTGCTAACATCTGCAATTACTTCAGAGTATTAGAACATGGATGAGGTTGGCACAGGAATCAAAATCAAAAGTCATTTATTCAAACCAGGCTGAGAATCAGCACTTTTTGAACGTTAAAATTACAAAAGCCAGTCCCCCAAAACGCCCGCCCTTCACCACTTCCTAGTGCTTTCGCTGGGGAGAAGAAGTGGCGCAACAAACTCCCCAGCAGCACAGCTGTCTGTTCAGTTTGAAAATACTTGAATAAATACAATAAAAGGTATTCATATTAATTAACATTACAAGACACAGAATACTAAATTAAATTATTTGCTGTATGTCAGCTAGCCACGCCAATATACCAACAAATACAAGATAACACAAACAGGGGCTGGGGGGATTGGCACATGAAAAGAAACATGAACATGAAGCTCAGCAGTGGGTGAAGTCGGGCTGTGGATGTTAATGATGAAGCAGAAATATCTATCATAATTCTGGTCCCCAAGATACAGGTGCCGCCTAGTTTGGGGTCCGCCGTAAAGATCAAAATGAAGATCGGTAACAATTACAGACCGACATTAATTTAAGTTTATTATAATGTAATAATTGTAACATTGGTTCAATAAAATATATTAGGATTCAAAAAATTAAATTAATTAATTAAATTTTATAAAATAATAGTTATTAGGCATGAAAATTTTCTTGACACAGTATTAATTCTCTAAGTATTACGTCCCTCTAACGCGAACAATGCGCACACTAAATTTGATTGCCAACAGAATTGCTATTTTCTCATGTTCACTGACCGAGTTTGCAAAGGTAACGTTACACGTGATGTGTTTGTAATTTGTAAATTTTGTGTTGTAAATTATTCCATGAACTGTTAATTAATAATATATATATATATAATATAATATAATATTCCACAACTTTCACACAACGCCATCTAGTCCCAAACTAAGCAGAGCTTGTGCTATGAGTACTAGACAACTGATAAACATACATATATTATGACGGATCGACAGTATTATTGGTACCATCGTCCGACATCATGCGGGCGTTTATCGAGGGTAATCGAGCCAGAGAAACAACGAATAAACTATAATCACAATTTAATATCAAATAACAAAAACTAAAACGAAACGAATGACAGTTCCTAGGGTGAAGGTACCGATCTCGTTGAAGGCAGAATGGTAAGTGTTTACTCGTCGCGGCCTCCTCCACCAGCCAGGCTCTGTCGTAGCACGAAGTTAGCCGACCATGCAGGTACGTCATCGCGACGGTGCCGCCATCTCTCGGAACTCGTGCTGCGCTTCGTTTAATGTCTAAACTATTGACCATCTCCGACACGGCCATCCTGCGCTACACACGACCTCGTGTGTTTATTCTGTAACAAGGAAAACATAGCACAGTACATACCGTTCGGTCACTCCTGACACCTAGCTTTAGTACTAACTAGGGATTGAAAAGGAAACGAAATGTTTTGTTTTAACTTGACTGTCCAACAATCGTAACTAAACATTTTGATAAGATAATCGATTAGATCTCCCAAAAATGCTAGAACAGAAATCATACACACAGAGAGCATCACAAAACACAAAACACAAAGCAGGAAACACAAATCACAAAGCAGGAATCTTATTCGTGGCCTGTGGCTTTTCGCTAAGCCCCATCAACAAACCTCGTGTTTGTTTAATTGAATTCACCTGAATTCCGAGTCCCACGGACTCTATGGTCTCTACAAGACCCGACCTCCGCCAGAGCCACCCGCGCACCGCGCATCCACGGACTACTAAAAGCAGATACCGACTTCTAACGGACTACGGCTACGAAATGGCTACTGGTACGGTCCGACCAGCCGACTAAGATTCACCAATATCACTCGACTCAGCCTCTTCTACTTCAAGAGACTATCATGCGCGTACTTGTAAATACACTTGGAATTTAATGCTCTCAATGTGTAGTGATCCCCGTCTAACACCTCTACAACTTTAAATGGTCCCTTATATTTGGGGTCTAGTTTAGTTTGGTTGCGTTCTTCGTTCTCAATAAGCACGAATTCACCGACAGAGAACCTACTCAAGCTCGCTTTTGTACTATCAAAACGACTTTTATCATATCGCGTAGACTTCTCAATGCCTTCAGAGGCTAATCTCCTAACGTCATCAAGGTCTATAACGTCGTCATTGTCGTTAGCCATTAAATGACGTGGACGTGCTACCTTACCTATCAAAAGTTCTAATGGACTAGCTTTTGTAACGCGATTAACCGTACAATTTAAAGCTAGCTGTACATCTCCTAGCGAGTCTTACCACGACCAATATTATTTTATCAGTCTCTATCGCGGTTAACATTGGCTTGAGCATACTCATTATCCTTTCCACTTGTCCATTCGCACGAGATGAACTAGTCGAAATAAGGTGTAGATTGAGATTTTTACCTTGGCATGAGCCTTAGCCTCATGAGCATACTTGATTTAATCAGAGTCATGTAAGCAGCATTTGATTAATCATAGCGAAAATGATGAGACAGAGCCGTGTAAACAAACTTTGACTATCTAATATTAGCGAAACTTTTCAACCAGAGCCATGTACCATCGTTATCCACATTAACAATCATAATTTTCACTAAGAGCCTTCGACACCTGGAAACCAACACACGAGTAAACCACTCTAACGCCACGGCTCTCTAGCCGACCAGCAATCGCATTGCTCTCACACATCCAGCGCATGGATCCGTGTGCATCACCCAATGACTACACACTTTTTACTACGGCCGATAGAGAACCCCTACTCGCGTGCTTCCCATATTGTAGGCTTGCTCATCACCACTTTGATCACCATCTACTTTGACTGGTACATGACCTACTGGCATCATACGTAACCTATCGTGAGCGTATTCTAAAATTGCATTGTAAACTAGATTGGGCTGTGCCTAACAATGTAACTGTTTTGCTGTTGTTTACCAGGGATACACTCTGTACCCGAATCAAAACAAAATGAAAACGACTCACTAAATTCGGTAGACAAGAGATCTGTAGCTGGCTTAATGGTACAGACATCCACTCGCTTCTCAACTTGGCTGTTACTGCAGTCAGTTTCTTTTGACAGCTTGTGGTGATGTGACCCGGTCGAAAAGCACCGTCCTTGGTCAGCGATTATTCGTACAGGAGTTCCAAAGAGTGCAATGCTGTCCGACGTTGCCATTCTGCTTGTACTTGTCCTTGTGTGTTAACCTTTAACCAAAAAAATCAACAGCAGCGCATGTTCCACTCGGCCAATTCTGACCACATTGTTATCGAAACGCATTACTTAACAATAATTTAATAAGAGCAATAACAATCATCGATAACAAAATATTCCTCTAAGCCTTAGTAATAAATAGTCAGGAACTGTATCAACTTAGATCACATACAACGCTCATGGCCCGGCTGCCGCAGCCGCTAGTGACTGACTCATGTCACCCATATCGTCATCACCTCAAGTGATACGACCAACATACATCACTTCTCATAGAGTCTATGACTCTCAGGTCATTATTAGACCAACCCAACAGTAGCCTCCGTTGAGGCCCCGGTCCCCACTGCACCACCAGCTGCCCATCGCACCCTGAACAACTCACAAGTGAGTTGCAGTTGCGACTACAGACAAGTGCGTACACTTCGAACAAATAACCATGGTATGTGTTCTATTTGCTGGTGGAGTAATTCTCTTCACCGTCTACGTTTAACTCATTAGGAACAGTACTTAGAGGCATCTTTCGTATACGAACGTGATCATACTTGCAACTACAGTTACAGTTTAAAGCTTGAACGTATAACGATCATCCGCCAAAACTTTCGCTACCTTAAACGGACCTCTGAACTTCCGACTTAACTTAGTCACAGTCATTACAAATTTTAATGAAAATCATTACCAACTCTTTCTCTCAAAGCTGACATGTTGAATAACACCCATACTCATTCAAATAATAGAAAGATCATTAAACTATTGCAGGGCTCATGCTCTCACTTCCATCGGGTCTTCATCATCACACTTATAACTGCCATCCGGTTACTAACAACAGGCAACCTCTATCCGGTCACCTCCACACGTAACCTCCATCCGGTTACAATCACAACACCACTCAAATAATCTCGAGCCTTTATCAAAATAAACTAGGTTTGTTCAACATGTTGCTTTGTTTATCCTATCATACTATTACTTTGCAAGTAAATGTCGGGTAGAATTGCAATAAAATCTCTATTTGTTGCTCGCTAATAGCAACGCTACATATGATTTGTTCTGTGCTGAATACACGCGTTCGACCAATACCAGTCAACGCAACAACGTTATTAACTCGTTTGCCACTTAACCTCTTTTTCTTTTACTAACTAGCTTTCAGCACCAGAATCGTCAAGAAAACAATACAGCTCACCTTTATGTTCTAACGCGCCTGAGGGTAGTTGTACGACGCAAACTCGCACCACTCGCAGTTCACTACTTCCTCCACGCTGTCCACCATCCGCTTGGCTGCCACGGCCCGTGCAAGGCCGTGATATGTCCTGGATTTCCTCAGTTGCACCACACGAAGGGTTTCGCTGACGGCTGCGGGGCTGCTTGGCTCGATTCTTAGTCACTCCACGTCACTGGTCGCTCCCCGCTACGTCCTTGGTATACTATTTACGATAACCACATTGACGCGCTTTCTTTCAAGGCCTGGCTGAGCACGACGATTAGCTGGTAGCCTTCTAGTTGGTTGTCAGAAAGGCACAGATCGGCGGTTGCACACCATGATTGAGGGTCAGCTTCTCGCTTGTCTGGATCAAACTCGGGCAGGGTCACGTTGTTGTTGGGTCGTGGCATGTTTAGGGCTTGTATCAACGCGAGCATTTGCTCGTTTTGCATTTCGAGCATCATCCGCCATTGTGCGGTTTCTCTTTCGCTCGATTTGATCCCACTTCTGATGACGGATCGACAGTATTATTGGTACCATCGTCCGACATCATGCGGGCGTTTATCGAGGGTAATCGAGCCAGAGAAACAACGAATAAACTATAATCACAATTTAATATCAAATAACAAAAACTAAAACGAAACGAATGACAGTTCCTAGGGTGAAGGTACCGATCTCGTTGAAGGCAGAATGGTAAGTGTTTACTCGTCGCGGCCTCCTCCACCAGCCAGGCTCTGTCGTAGCACGAAGTTAGCCGACCATGCAGGTACGTCATCGCGACGGTGCCGCCATCTCTCGGAACTCGTGCTGCGCTTCGTTTAATGTCTAAACTATTGACCATCTCCGACACATAATTATATATTTCTAAATACATACATATTATAGATAAATTACACCCAGACAAAGAAAAAATGATCGTGCTCATCACACAAACATTTGTCCAGGGTGGGATTCGAACTCACGACCTTGCGTATAGTAGTCAGGGCCACTGACCACTAGACCAACAGGCCTGCCAAATTAACTACACACTACTGCATTGGGACACTGTAATGGTAGTGTATGTACGTAATAAATATATAAATTAATAAAATAAATAAATAAAAGTCATGCATCCTGTTACAGCACTGTAAATTTTTTTTTTAGCTGCGCCCGCAGTGTTCCTCGCATAAGTCTCGATCACGTGGGTATATCGGTATGAAAATGAAAATAAGTAGTTGTAATTTATAATTAAGTATGTATATCTTAGTGATTATTGGTGAATACTTAAAATCGTTTGTATTAATATGCAGCGTGGGTATGGGTTATGTAATGTTGCTCTCGAAGCAGATGCCAGGCAGCTATATCTTACACACGGCTCTGAGGCTGTCGAAGCCAGCAAAAGTAATATACAAATTAATGGATGGAGTACGACAGGTGTTACCTTTTATAGATTTACATAATTCTCACATTACCATACTTTCTTTATAGTTAATCATTTTTGAAACTATCACAATAAGTTATGATTAGGTTATGTTAAAATCACTAGGTTATGATCGTATTTCTTAGTATTCCCGTTAGACGAAGTATAATTATTACTACCACTGTAATCTAGAGGTCATAAGAAAAAAATCAACATGGGTTTCATTAATGAACGCCACAGTTATTTGTGGGCCTAACTGCCGAACAAAAACAACTATCTCCTTTCAATAGTATATTAAAACACAGTTATATAAAATATATTATATATTAAAATACAGTTAGACCATCAGCAACCATTCTCACGGATAAACCGGTATTATCGTCGCCAGCACTGTGTGTGTAGCCTACGTTTAGGGAACCAGATTAGCCAAAAACTACAGCAGCTAAAACATCAACTTGATCCCCATTTATCACACTTAGCAGCAACAATTAGACACTAGCTAAATACCGGCGACACATTACGAGAAAATGCAGAAGGACAGAGGTCCTTCATACATGCACCTATAAAAATGTGCGTGTGTGGGCGACAAAAAGTATCTCCTGATAATTCTGCTTGCCTAGTACAATGCCTCCCAAAACGATAATTTGATCTGTGTGATTTTTTTCTAATCACAAGCACTTCTGGCGTTGAGTGCACTTTTAGGCAGACGGCTGTAACGCGACTGATCCGAGAAAAAAATCACCTTCAAGAATACAATAGGGCCATAAGCGGATTTTACGCGAAACTGATACGAGCGACTCCTACAATTGACACAGAATTCATGGATATAATTGAGCAAATATTTAATAATTATTTCCATTGGACGCAAAAAGATGCTCAGTTAAGTGTTCAATTAACGTGTCTATTAGTAATTTTAGGTAATTTAAATGGGAATTATTGTTTAAATAAATTATTTAAAATGAAATTTCTCATGTCATACTACGATTACATAAAGTGGAAGGACCACTTTCTCACCTTTGTTTGTGTGATCTCTAGCTTTTCAGTTTTTACGCTGTGGACCTTTTGCAGTATCCTCTACTATACCGCACTATAGTTTAATTTTATGCTAATCTGCCGCTATCTATTTGATTTGCGAGTGCCAGCGCAACGCAGAGGTTGTAATCAATTAGTAACGGTTGACTTTGTATGTTTTCTCACCAATTGCATTTTAATTGGTTATTAAAATTGATTTCGTGTTATCGGTAATTTCGAATACATTGAATTTACTGATGTTTAGATACTTTGCAGTTTTAACTAGTTCGTTGTGTGATGTGACATCCACCTACCCGCAATGGGCTCACATGGTGGCTACGGCCCACACTCTCTCACAGAAAGAGGAGGCCTGTGTCCCAGCAATGGAGACAATATGGGCAGATAATGTATTGTGCATATTGTACATTTAGGTGGATTTTTTAACAGTATTTAAAGCAGCGATATATGAATTGACATTGGCATAAATACCGATAAAGTCATCATAGATACACCTGAACTAACACAGCAATTGTGAGCTTGAGCGAATTATGAATAAAGGAACCGCGTGTATTGAATTTTTCACACCAATTTCCTTTAAGCAAACCTAAGCTTCTTAGACTTCAAAACATAAAAAGCATATAAGTATACATATTTTGTAAAGCATACTGTTATTTACGACGCCACTAAGGTTTTTAGTCATCGTCGGTCGGCCTGAGCCTAAGCTATAAAAATATCCCGTACTTAGCGGTTTGCCCAAGTCTTCAAAATGAGGATTTATCCTAACCGTCTCCGATACACACTCAGAATTTTAAATCAAGCCAAGTCATGCTTATCTAGGAGTGGGAGTGAGATATAGAATAAGTAGGCTTTCCTAAAATTGTGGCAGGCTATGTTGGGAACTTATAATCAAGTGAACCCGAGTACAAATATAGCGGAATAACGTTTAAGATATTGATAGTCGATAGTAATTTATAGTAGATCGATTAAAAATCCTTTAGTTCGTGGTCAATACTCAATGACTGTAATACTGCTGTTCATAGGATCTGGTACCTTTGCGCGAAAGAACTTTCCGCGAAAGGCACTTGCCAGAATCCTTTAAGTACACAGAAACGAGAATTATTTTTTCTCGGGAGTGAAATGCAATTCTGCACGATTGTAACGACAAGTTACATTGTCTAATTTTGCCAATGAACATAATAAAACCTGCCATCCCGTAAACGCCAACAGTAGAGTACGAGATTCACTATTTTTTTTTTTATGTTTACCGTCTGGACTTTAAAAGAGACTTGGCCACCTGAGGTTCTTTCGCTATTTCTTCTCTAGAGTAGTCAGATAGAAAATGTCCACTCCATGTAGCTTATTTTTTTTTTTTCAAGTATGGCGTGTAAAATTGGTTCCGATATCCCTGTATTCACTGAATAAACAATTTGATTTTATTTGATTCCCACTGAGCAAATCCATGGAAGAGATAGCTAAAGTTACTCTAATAGAAATAATACTGTACGTACTGCTGGAAGCTCAAATGAGGATACTGCTGAGGCCTATTTTCCTTAAATGCATCAGGCACTTTAATTTCTATCGTAGCTGTTCCCAAATCCCATAAAAAGCCCCATGACCGATACCAAAAAAACCTACCAATTCTACCAAACGCAATAAATATTGTGCTCACTCCCGCAGTAGGTTAAATCGTCCTTAAGGATAATTTATCTCTCAGACAGAGCCCTACGGCCCTGAAGCCTTGGTCCCAATGCTTCAGCCTGTGTTTGCGACGACATAATCTGGGATCTTGAAAAATTCGCGTAATTCTCGTAATTCCTTCCCATTTTAATGTATGCGTTGTAAAGCTGCATTTGGTCTGTGATATGTGATGTATAATTTGTGTATGTATCTATATCTTGCTTGTTCGGTAATATAAGGATGTTAGTTTTTGTAAAACATGACTATGGCTTGATATACTCAATATCTTCGTAGCGCGTTAAAAAAAAGTAAATAATATAAGTACTGTCTTTTCCCACGAGTTTGGTAAAAACCATGATATCAATGAAAAAGCAAAAGTTTACTTCATATGTTCAGGTAAACACATATATATTTAATAGTGGACTGTTATTGGCGGTATATTTTATCAGGCCAACACATCACGCCTATTTTCCTCGAAGGGTAAGGCAAAAGTGTACCTATGGTACACCCACAAAGCTTTTGGCAGCGGCTTCGCACGCGTGGGGGTCGGAAATTATACCACGGAAACGTATTACCGGTATAAAAAGTATCCTATGCGTTAATCCATATTTATAATAAACTATTTGTGTGCCAAATCCTATTAAAAGCATAATACTAATGATTGAAATACTATCGTGAAATCATGCAAGCCTAGTACTTTTTCGTAGAATACTGCTCAGAAAGTCGGGTCATATTTCAATCATGATTCGAAAGACACTTAGCGCCATCTAGCATCCTGAAGCAATTGTAACTGTCGAAAGTTATTGTTCTTTTCCTCGGGAACAGTTTATTTATTTATTTAAACTTTTCACATAAAAGGTACAAAGGCGGACTTAATGCCTTAGGCATTCTCTACCAGTCAACCAAGGGTGGTGAAGAGATTAGATGGCAGGTGCTTTGGTTGACACGACGATGATGACAATAAAAAACTAGACAAATAAATAAATAGGTTATAAACACATACATAGGATATACTATAATATTATATATTTATAATATAATACATATATACAAATTCAAAGAAGAGAGGTGTTGAGATGACTCTACGCTATTTATTTTGAAAATAACTCTGCAAAGTCCGCTTAAATGCACACCGACTAGTGGCCGTCCTGATATCAAGAGGAAGCGTATTCCAAAGAAGAATGGACTGAATATGAAAGGAAGAATGAACAAAGTCAGAAGTATGAGAAGGACAAAGTAGGAGAAGGTAAAAAAACGCAGATTCTTAGCACGAGAAGAACATAGATACTGGAAGGAAGTTGGTTCAGTGGATTAGGCGTGAAAAGGTACAAACAAACAAACTTACTTTTGCATTTATAATATCCTCTCAAAAAACTATGTTACACCGAAGCCGTAATGTATGCCGCCGGTCCGTTCGGAAGGTCCTGTTTATCATAATTTTTGGCAATACAGCGCTTCTGTCAAACAATACACGACATTATTGGGTTCGTAACGTCGCATGTATTATGTATGAAGATTCGGAACGCACTTCTGAGGATGTGCCTCTAGCTGGGTCTCGTGTGACTATGATGAAAGGTTTTTGAGGGACTGATATTTTTTTGGGACTGGTTTAAAATAGAATATCTTTAAGTTGGATAAAATATGTACTTAAAAGGTCTTAAATATAATGTTAACTATTAGCTTCCCATCAGGTTCAAACGGGATTGGTCAGGTCACATCAGCCACATGCAGAATGACCGCTGGGCAAAAGTCTCCACACAATGGGTGCCTGAAGATGGACGGCACCGCCGAAGTTGGCCCAGGAAGCGATGGAGAAATGACCTGTACGCGTACCGCGAGGGTCGGTTCTAGGTGGCGCGGCTAAATAGTTCTTGGAAACACGTAGCTGAGGTCTTAGCCCAGCAGTGGGCCAGTATAGGCAGAACAAAAAAAAATCTCCTTATAATTTATTTAAAGTACAGGCACCAGGGAAGAGAATATTGATGGCTTAACGTTCAATTTTCCTGACATTTACGAGTATTAGACTTGACATTTGCCTGAATGATTACCTAACTGCGGGTGTACCTATAAGAAGCCTGTAACCCTGAAACTATATCCCTGTTCCCTTTTGTGAGGAGGGTACATTGAGGAACACTTATTAGTTTGACGGGGTATTACGGTATTACTAAATCTTATTGTGTTGAAATCTGAAACGATTGTCGATGAAACTCTATACACGTTTTTAACCCTTATTGATTTGCTTCTGATTTAAATTACACTAAGTAATGTAATTATGTGGTTTCTCACAGCTTTGTATCCATAAATTGACTGCTTAACCCTTATTTGCTTGATTTTTAAAGCAAATTAATTTTATTTGGACGTAACATTAGCTCTATAGTAAGGAAAAAATATATAAAAAAAAAATATATATTCATAAAATACTTTTTTTTTTAAATGGATTGGTGGAAATTTACCTCTTTATGTAATCAGAACGAATCTACTGGGAACAAAATGTGGAAACGAAAATATGGCATTGGATTGGTTGATGGAAATTTTCATCACGATGCATTTAAGGGGTTTTATTTTTAGGGGTTTGTTTTTATAAATTGAATATTAAATTGTCTGGCGATGCATTACCAGCAACTTATATCTGGGATGACGGAATTTAAAAGAAGAATGAGAATAACCTACGGTATGACATTTGAGTCATTAAGTAATTGGAAACATAACTATGAAGAAGAATGGGCTAATATCCTCCAGGTGGCTTGATTATAGTGGACTGTATTAAAAGGAAAAAAAAACCTCTGCTCTATCAATCAATCAATCAACTCAGCCTATCGCAGTCCACTGCTGGACATAGGCCTCTCACAGACTGCGCCACAACACCCTGTTCTGCGCCTTCTTAATTTAATTTTATTGTTGTGTATTTTATTTTATTATTCTCCTTCTGCTCTATCCATCACGATCAATTGTAATAATAATTTATCTAAAATTATGGACTGAACTGTAGCCAAACTGAACATGTTACATACGTCGTGGCGGTAGGCGTTGTTGGCACTGGCTCCGGGCAGGTCATTAGGTACCTTTGAGTTTTAGTTCATATATCTTGAGCCTGGTTTCAACCGCCTACGCCTTAGGTATTGGTTTTAGCTGTAATAAATTGCTTTTCAAGTCGAATTGGGTTTAATTAGTTATTTACCTACTGCTTGAGTTTTAACCCTCCGTATTTGTATATACAACTCCACACTGCGCTCCAAAACACAGATTACTGATGTTGCTCAAGAAGCCGCTAATCCAATGTGAGCTGGACTAGCTACGGCTGCCGTATTCCCAATGAGCTGTGGGCCAAAATGGCCACTACGTAGAATCCTGACGCAGATGGTGGGACGAGCTGGGGAAAACAAATCACCAGTGGTCCACTTTAGCCCTGGATCGAAAGAGCTATACACATATCGCTCATCCAATAGAACAACGACGTAATTACGAAAATGTCGAAAATGAGTTTTGAATGTCATAAGTTCACGTTTCGAAAGTTCTATCTATGACAAATACGACAGAATTGTAGTTACGGTGGTTTTCGATAGAGTGAGTGACTGTCGTTAGGGAATTGGCGTATTTTTCAAAAGGTCACACGGAAACATCGACTTAATTGCCAGCAGTGCGGGGAGTTGGTAGATTAGGCAATCATTGTGATAAAATAATATCACAATGATGGATTAATCTACCAAATCTATAAATTCCTACCGGTTTTTATGCTTTTTAAAGATTATGCTACTTTTAGATAGGCACTTGCGCCTTTGATCCTACTATGTATCCCGATCTCGTATTTCGTAAAATAAACACAATTTTTTTTAGTTTTTTATGATCATGTTTGTATTTTACATGCGTAGATCTTTGACAGTCGTTACGGGTAGTCAAGAAGCCCAAAAGTCTGACAACCAGTCTTACCAAGGGGTATCGTATTACCCAGTAACTGGGTTGTGGAGGTCAGATAGGCAGTCACTCCATGTAAAATATTGGTATTCAGCTGCATCCGATTACACTGGAAGCCGACCCCAACATAGTTGGGAAAAGGCTAGGCAGATGATGATGTTTGTATCTTACATTATCTAGATATCTTTGTTTTAAAATGAAAACTACATTTTTGTAACTCATAAAAAAACCATTTGATACTTCTTATTATACGTTTATAAATGTAAACTGATTTATACAAATAAAACAAAATTGAATAATTTGTTGTTTGAATTTATGATTTATTCCCATTTCAAAACCTTATTTATGTCATAATTGTTATATTTTATTTATAAAATGGCATAAGTGTACAACAGGTTTGTTTTTTTTGGAATTTTTTAACAGTTTTCTTGAGTTTTCTCATGAAATTATGACAAATTATTATTGATAGTAAAGTAACATACATAAAAATATTAAATATTTTAGCATAATCATTGGAAATATATCATATTTTCAATTTCAAACTTTTAAAACGTTCTCCTGAAAAATAGCTAAAACGTAATTACGTCATTGTTCTATTGGATGAGCGATATATACTGTAGTTTATTAAGCCAGCCAAAGGGGCGAGAGGGGCATGAAGGGCTTGTGGCTACGTAATAACAGCCGCACGGGTCGATCGATCAGGTTAAGCTACGTTTGCCGCGGTTGGTCCGTGGATGGGGGCCCATCTTCACATACCAAGACCCCTCCGTGTCTCGGAAAGCGCGTTAAGCCGTTGGTCCCGGCTGTCATTCGTGGATTTTTGGCAGTCGTTACGGGTCGTCAGTAGTCCGAAAGTCTGACAACCAGTCTTAGCAAGGGATATCGTATTACCCAGTAACTGGGTTGTAGAGGTTAGATAGGCAGTCGCTCCATGTAAAATACAGGTATTCAGCTGTATCCGATTAGACTGGAAGTCGACCCCAACGTAGTTGGGAAAAGGTTAGGCAGATGAAGTTAAGCCAGTCAAAAAAATCAACTAATCCCGTGAATACACAAGACAAAATATTATTAATTTATTTCTTGTAAATTTAATTAAATAACAAAACTGTCTCAATAAATCTTAGGAGTTTACTTTAAATAACTTTTCAGCTTTTAACCGATACTTGAAATGTAGCACAATTTCGCTCCTTCGTTAGTGTTTTCTCTTAAAACTAGTCAAAGGCGTCTACTAAGAGAAACAAGACTCTGGTTATGTTTAATTAGAACCAACTGACGGAAACTGTATTTACTGAGTCGTTCCAGATTTTGTGGATATATTTTTAAAATGTTGACGTGGGGAATATTAAAAAGTCTTATTTTTTGAGCTAACTATACGTTTATGGTAAAAGAAGCTGAATGTTATAAGGTGTGTTGTGGTATGTTTATGTTGAGCATTTATATGCATAGATGCTCAACATAAACCACAACTATTAACATGGCATAAATGCATTGCATAAATGCTTATGCAATGCTCAACATAAACATACATACACAACATAAACAGATTGATGACACACGCAAGTGATTCAACTAGTGTTATAACAAATTGGGTCAGGCGTTAGTATTAAAAACCTATTATTAATGCAAATTGTATTAATTCAACACCACTGCTCTCAAAACGGCGAAGAAAAACATCGTGAGCAAACACGCATGTCCTAAAACCATTAGCGAAAAAAAAAACCCTGAATAAAATTTTCCCTATCTCAGTTTTACCTCAAATCACTAAGAGAATAAGAGCAAAACTTCAATTATCTCGAAACTGGCTCTTCCTGAGATACCACTATTGTATTTAGCACGGCAGTATAGGCTGTTTATTTTATGTATACGTATTACTGAAACTAGCTTTTTATATCTCTCTTAATACATCTACAACAGCATGTCACTGGGCTCGATCTTAGGCCACATTAGACATCCTCTCCACACCCTTCAGTCAACCAACTATTTCTGTTACGTGCTTGTAACTATATCTTTTAAGTATAATTCGATTTAAATTATCTTTTTTAAATGCACGTGTTTCTGGGACAAGAAATTAATTTATTTTACTTACCATCCCACAAAATTGTCGTATCTACCCTGAGGACGTCCTACACTACGTTGTTCGGTCAAACAGGCAGCTTAGCTGTTACCTCACTTCATAAGATACCCACGTATGCAAAGATGGCGATGGTATTCTGATTAACATTCCATTAATATCACAAAACGATGGTCACCTCACATACCTCTCGTTACGTCTCCAGAGTTGTATGTTCATAGAATCAATGCTTTCGTATAAACTTGGCGATTTCGCGAGGATCCCGCCTCGGAGAGTTTTAACGGGATCACTCCGCGAAAGTTGTTGAATATCATGTTTATCTATGCGAGATATTAGAATTATTATGGATTGGTTTATGCGAATGTTTAGAAGTTTTGGGTACCTACGGTTATAATTTAAATTTTAATTATGATAATACGGGGCTGTGATTTTCGTAGTGAAATATAGGTCTCTCTTATACAGAAGACAGTTTTTATTAATTTCATGAGTCAGTAAGAATTAAAGTCAAAGTCAAATCATTTATTTCAAATAGGTTCCAGCACATCAAGCTACTACTATCTGTCAAATTTATTTATTAGATTTTCAACTTTATCGCTAAAGCATAAGATTCAAAGTTGAATGGGAAAATTAGACAGTTTCCGGTAGCTTGAAATGCTGGCGTCTGTACATAAAAGGTATGTACATAACTTTTGAACGTCGGAATAAAAAAATAAATAAAATAGAAATGATTCTAGTCGTCCCTTCCAAAAGGTAGTTTTGTATGGAGAAGAATGGGCAAGATACTCTACGCTTACTCTTTTAAATATGTTTTACAATATTCTGTATACATTAACCCCTTACTAATAAACGTTGTATAGCGTCTGTGTAATTATAGGGTATATGAGTATACACAACGCTATGTCTTCTTCTTTCGAAAGTCAAATTATTGACGACTGAAAGAAATAAATCGGTGTGTAACTATTATATTATATCTGATATAATACGTTTATTAGTAAGGGGCAATTATATAATTACTTTTGAAGACGATTCACGTAGAATACAATTACTATACTACAACAGGTAAAAATAATTAAAGATAAAGCAGTGACAGGTAAATTAATTATATGGTAGATACACGGTGGTCACAATATATTTACATACATTGTAAAAGTAGATGATTTTCCAAAAAAAAAAAAATAACAAGTAATAATTTATTGCGTGAGTTAAAGTAATCAAAGAACGTAAAATCAATTTCATGAAAATGATTAATTATACAATTAAATTAGCAACCACTTTGATTTTGTCTACACTCTTCTAGATTGTCCTAAAGAGCAGGACCAGTATTTTTGCAAGCATTTTGTTCCTGGATATAATCCTCTAATTTGTAATATGCTTGTTTACAAAAATATAATAATAATAATATTACAGAACTTTCAAACAACGCCATCTAGTCCCAAACCGAGCAGAGCTTGTGCTATGAGTACCTACTAGACATCTGATAAACATACATATATATTTCTAAATTACACCCAGACAAATAACAAATGATTGTGCTCATCACACAAACATTTGTAATAGGTGGGAATCGAACCCACGACCTTGCGCATAGCAGTCAGGGGCACTGACCACTAGACCAACAAGCCTGTCAAAATGACAAATCTGGGTAAATTATAATTCAAGATCATTGTTTTATAGACTACATGCTTAGGGTAAATAAAAACACTATAATATTATGTTGAAAATAAACCGTCTGAAAATGCTCTATTTCGTTAATGGACATCGGATAGACATTCACTGGCGGGCACAAGCGTCGCGTCGCCACTATCGGTAACTCTATTGCCTAGCTTTCCATCTTTTTTATTTTTATTTTATTTTATTTATTAGGGACAACAAACAGCAGTATATTAAATATTACACATGATTGGAGTACTAAACTAATAGAATTAACAAATACACTACTCACGACGTTATCCACAGATTACCATATAAAATAATTAGCATAGGTACTGTTAATAATAACAATAAGGGCAAGCTTAAAGATACAAAGTTAAATTATTACTCGGTTTGTTATTAAAATGTATCTCGGAGAGAATAAAATAAAGTGAAAAAATCTAATAATATCTTTATTATGGTTATGACACTGAAAACTCAACAAATAAACACAGACACACGTTGCATAAATAAGCAATTTACAATCTGCCTAGCCTTTTTCCAACTATGTTGGCGTCGGTCTCCAGTCTAACTGGAAGCAGCTGAATAACAGTATTTTACATTCAGCGACTGCCTATCTGACCTCCACAACCCAGTTACTGGGTAACACGATACCACTTGGCAGGACTGGTTACAGACTTTCAGGCTTTTGACGACCCAGAACGACTGTCAAAGATCCAAGAATAACAGCCGGGACCAACGGCTTAACATGCTTTCCAAGACAAGGATGGACCCCTCCGTGTCTCGGAAAGCACGTTAAACTTTGGTATGTATAGATGGTCACCCATCTACGGACCGACCGCAGCAAGCGTGGCGTAACCTGGTTGATAGACCGTGCGGTCATTATCACTTAGACACAAGGAATAAGCAAATGATATTCAAATACGTCACAAAATGTTCGTTATTTCTCACAAAATGTGACAAGAAAGTCCCATAATCCTACACGAAGCACAGGCAGAACTTTCTCAAACGCCGCCATCTTGAATTAGGTAACGCGAGCGCAAGTAACAGTATTTTAATTAGATTTATTACTAAATTAAAAACAAAAATATCTCCCCTAAATGTAAAACTTTGGAACCATCCGAGCCTCTTGAAGCTATAAGAACTCTTGGAACATTCATCTGTAGTTAAATAAAAAAAAAAGTTTTGCCTCTCGTATTAATCTGCAGGCAAATCAGATTCATACCCGGGAGGCTGAGCCACATCTGGCCAGTTAAAAGTTGCCAGTAAACTGGTATGAATACACCGCGTAACTTTGTTAACAACGTAGTGTAAGTTATAGAAGGGAGCGGGTACGCGAGGTTAATTAATTATTGATAGTGGCGAACCTCTTCATTCAAATTCATAATCTTTATTTCGAGCGAAGACTCCTATAAGCGAAGACTGCTTCATCACAACAATTTCCAGTAAATTGTAACTTCACTTAGGTCAAAACTTTATAAATGTCACATAGACAAATAGAGCTTGTTTGTTTTAAAACGTGCAAGCGACATTCATTCTTAGGCTGATGAAGTGATTACGAGGTCGACTATACTTAAAGTCTTGCAGCACTATACTACTATGCCACTTGTGGTGGAATACCTGTGTAATTAATAAAAAATTGAGATGCAATTTCACCAGGATACTGTTTTGTCTATAAGTTCAGTCTTATTAGCTCATAGTTAAACAGACATTGTTTCCTCAATCAAGTTTAAACAGTTAAAAAAATAACGTTACACTCAACAAGACATGGTTATTATGGGTGGTTATGATAATCTAGTTTACGTGAATATGATTACTGAATGATTTTAAAGGAACGAGAATACGTTAAATAATTATATAACCTCTTCAAATCGCTGTCGCTCATCACGTAGGCCACATCCCAAGTGTACCCAAGTCCGAGACTTCATACTTTGTACCCGTGGCATCATTCCGCGTTGTTAGTACGGGGAAATATGAAAATATCATGTTATTATAAAGTTAGTTTGCTTACATTTAACCGTGAATTACAGTTGACGTGAGACGTTTAATTATTTAATTTACTACCATAGTTTTCAGAATTAGCATTTTTGAGGAAACTTGTTTTGTTTTGTTATTATCATTAGTGATTAAGTAATCTTGTAGCCTATTAATAGCATCCTGAGTAGACTGTTGTTTGATACCTACAAAAATTGAACGCTAGATGATCTTTTATCGGTCGATTCTGTAAAAATCTCACCGTGAAATCATAAGTGAAGTGAGCACTTAATGGTGTTAATCCCTAGGGAATGACAGCTCACTCCACGCTCACTTCACCCAAGCTTTCACGGTGAGATGGTTACAGAATCGCACGGCTAGGTAGAAAGAGAGGTGGAAAAGCAAGTGTGGCCTTAACCTAGCCTAACTGTAAATAATTTCTTACATCACCTTTAAGATATCTCTCTTCTTTTCCCGGAATTTATCAGATTCATCAACCATAATACCAGGAATACAGACACTCAAAAGAACCACCGCATCAACTTCAATCAAATTGCTTCAAAATTAAGGGAGGAAGCACTCGTATTTACGACCAACAGATTTGATCCACACAAGAACTTCAGAATACGAAGTCATTATTATGTACATATCTTTGAATTATTCCAAATTTTAAACCAACAGTATTAGCTCATTAATCCTGATATCTAAAGCGTGTAATTCCTTTTGTAAAGTCTCTTATAAGTACATGAGTAGATAGATATGCGACAGAGACCGAGCTTCTGATCTCGCTGCTAAAGGTACACAAGTGCATGCCACGAGTAGGTTTGTGTGTGTGTTACAACAAATCCACATACCTGTATTTCAATCTAAGGGGTATGCAGAGGTTTATAGTTAGTATGCTAAGATAGATGTGTGGTTTTACACGAATGCATAAAAAATAGTATACAGGAGAAAATTTTAACCAGTGCGCAAACTGTAATCATGAATTCAGTACATAATTCTGAACCCTTTTGCGTTGAAATTTTACTCGGTAATTAAAAATATATATTAAAGCTCTGCCATACATTTTGACCGCGTAGGTATTGCACTTTTCTATAAAACAACTGTTTTTTTTTTTTTTGGATAACTGACAAAAAAATTCTACGCTACGGGGTCTGGAATCATATGCTGAATTTGTGGTTACAGTTTGCGCACTGGTTAACAATTTATCATGTATAAGAGGAAGTCTGAAAGTGGCATCGGTGACTGAAAACTTGTGTCGAAATCGGTTCTCATGGTATGAGCGTGTGATGCGGAAGAATGAGAAAATTGTCGGGAGCGAAAGTTTTGAGTATAAATGTGGATGACTATAAGCGCTCTTACGCACTAGCGGTTAACCGCGGGGGCGGCTAACCGCGCGGCTAGCCGCTTTTCCAGTTTAATGTGCAACCGCTTATGATTGTACGCACTAAACCGCTACAAAATTGCATATTAAACTGGAAAAGCGGCTAGCAGCGTGGTTAACCGCCCCCGCGGTTAACCGCTAGTGCGTAAGAGCGCTAAGAGTATGGGAAGATCAAAGAAATGATGGATGGACTTTGTGAAAGATGATATATATGGCTAGAAAGAGCTTACTACCGAAATGACGACTAAAAGAGAAGTATTGAAGAAAAAGGCATGGCGCGCCGACCCTAAATAATTAATTAGGATAAAAGTAAGGCGATGATTATGATGACCAACATTCGCTAGGTACGGACGAGGGGTCCTGGGCGGCAGTCGCCTCCTTCTGCGAACACGTCATGTCCCAGAAGGAGGGGGCGGAGCGCGTGCGGGAGGAAGACCCTCTCGCGGCGCCGCTCCGAAGGCGGAGGTGGGGTCGAAGAAGACGTCAGTATGACAGTCATCTCCGACTCCTCCCAGGTGGAAGCCAGCAGGCGACGGGTGCGGGGGTATCACCCTCGCCTGCATTGCACAGGCTTCCACCAGTGCCGGACGGGAATGGCCAGGTGTTCCCGGCCCATCCCGTAGCCCCCCACCCGGGGGGACATGCAGGTCCCGCCAGCTAGGCGGGCAGGCGCCGGGGGGATTGTGGACGTAAAGGCTGAGCCGGATTCCCATGACCCCCCCATCAAGGCGATGAGGGAACACCGCTGAGTTTTAGTGGGTATACTGCCACTCTGGCAGGGAGTCCCACATACTCCGTTCCGTCCCCCGACGAGCGGAGATGCGTAATGTCATTTCTCAGCGAAAAAAAAAAAAAGGTACAGTCACCAAAAGAGATAAGTAACCAGGGTCGTCGGATATAGTTGAAGTTTAGTAAGAAATCGATAGATGTTTTTGACTGAAATTTAATTTGGTAAATTAGCTGTGTGTTTCCTATTAATAAAATAAAATTTTATTCGAGGACATCGACAAATACACCAACGACACGAAACGTCAACGTCAACTATACCGAAGATCCTGGTTTTTTATCTCTTTTCGTGACTGTACGTTAAAGTTCCATGTGTTAGGGGCGAGCATATTATTATGAAGCGGCTACGAATGCGGACCAGGGCTGCTACTCAGAAATTCCTGACATTAAAACCCAATGACAATGTCCTACCTGGGAATCACACTTAGACCTCACACGCTAAGCTTACGACCAATAGTGTGGCAGTCAAAGTAGCATAAAGTGAAGCCTCTGTCAGCTATCTCCGCAAGTGACATTAGTACAAACAAATACGGCAGACTGTGATATTTTATATCTAAACTTATTCATGACAGCTTAAAATGATGGAGGCTTACTTTGGCTTCATTTGTCAAAGCTAGGCTTGTTACATTTTGTGTGCGAGTTTAAATAGATGTTCTTGGATAAGTTCGTAATTAGCCTTTTCACATATTTTCAGTCATTTGTTGTAATTATGTACCTGGCTTTAATAGGCCACGATTACTCCACGTCCTTATTAGTACCGTGGAGTTTCTTGACCGTTTTTCTCCATAGAAATCTAAAACGCTTTGGAATGGGCAACTAGCTTCAACTTCCTGACTCACCGTCTTCTTCACAATTCAAAAGTACCTTCCGGTCGATTCTGTAAAAATCTCACCGTGAAATCATAAGTGAAGCGAACACTTAATAGTGTTAATCCGTAGCGAATGACAGCTCACTCCACGCTTTCACCCAAGCTTTAACGGTGAGGTGGTTACAGAATCGCACGGCTGTAATTGGTTTATTTGAAATAAATGCTTTGGAGTTTAAGTTTGACAGGATGTAGTCTCTTATAGAAAATAACGTGTTTTGTGGACCAGGCAAACTAGCCCGCTAGGAGTTTTGATCAATCGTCAATCCTTTAAAATCGGTTTATTGTTTATTTTGCTTAAACCTACTCTCAGCGGGGTCAAGCCCCCAAAGACAATTCTAGATCCGCCACTGTTCCCAGTATTTAAATAGTATAAAATTTCCACAATTATCTTTAGGGAATGTAAAAGTCGCCATTTTCCCGTTCGATATTATTTAAAATCGCACCACCATTGATTGAGATTGTTTCACAACTTCGTATCTTTGTTATAGCGCTGACAGTTTCATTTATTTCACATACAGAACATCCGAGAAGGGTGGAAGCACCTGTTATTGACTGTCGGGGTAAATAATAATATTCATTTAAAGGTTGGGTATATTTGACGTTTGCACTTTATATTTGAGTTTGACAACCAAACAGTACCTTTTGGAGTAGTATAGGTGGTGGTGATCACATTCCACAAAAGCTTCGGTTTCCTAGAGGAGCGGTGGCCACCAAATAACGTCTGCAGTGACGACTGTCATGAAAATGAAGGCACCGGTATTTGACTTTACGGTGTCAAAAAACGCTCTCTGGGAACACGACAATGCTTTCGCGTAGTGACGTCATTCGCCGGTAAATTGGGGACGCTATGTCATACTAATATAATTTATTCATCAAAACCATTGTGGTAAATGACGACAATTTACAGAATGTTTCGTCCACCGGTCTTGTAGGAAACTTTAGCTTTAGTACACGCATGTTTTCTCTAATCTTAACTAATATTATAAATGCGGAAGTGAGTTTGTTACGCTTTCACTCTAAAACGGCTCAATGGATTTCGATGAAATTTGTCTTTTGGGTTCACCTTGACCTGAAGAAGAATAAAGGCTTATTTTCTTCCTGGATTGCAGACAAAGTGATGGACCACAGCTATTATAAAATAATCACGCACGACTCTGTCTCGCATAGGGTCACAGCATTATGCAAAGCGGTGTGACGTATATTTTCCCCAACTTTTTCTTTTTGTGTTTGAGTCTGTTCTTTGCGGCATATTTTATCGCACATAAACGTATTTTTATTCTGTTTCTTCGTTCTGCAAAAGCACTAGGAAGTGGTGAGGGCGTTTTGGGGGACTGTCTTATGTAATTTTAACATTCGAAAAGTGCTGATTTTCAGCTTGATAAAGGACTTTAATAAATGATTATGATATAGAAATAATGGCATTATAAAGTAACACCTAACGTCTAGTATTAATCCAAAACTTTTAATTCTCAAAATCAACAAAACATTAATAGTTGTGTCTGTATTTTGAGTCGACGTCGTGACTACGAGGAAAGTTTTCATCCCAGAAAATATATTGTACCCATGAGATAATGGAAAAGCCAAGTTTTGCGAGCACAAAATCGTAAGGCCTTGGTAGTTCAGGTACTTATTTATTTTTAGAGTCTTTTACTTAAAAAGGTAAGCAAAACACTGAGGTACTGATACAACGTCTGTCTTGTAAAAGTGAAACCAAGATTCTTCTTAAAATATAAGTTGTTGTTTTTGACTGGTGATCAAAATTTCCAATGTAAGCTTTGCATAGCTAAGAATGAACTTCGAAATCTCAATCACGAGTAGTACAAGTAGTTATATAATACAAGCAGTTTATTTCTCGTACAATTACTCAAGGATCATATCTACACACATGAAAGGAAGTTCGGTGCCCTAATTTAACATAACGTCATAAATAAGTTGAAACACTAGAGCCTTGGGCTCAAGGACTATTAAGGGACATCGCCAATCGTTAAGCCGTTAGTCCCGGCTGTCATTCATGGATCTTTGACAGTCGTTTCAGGTCAGGAGCCCGAAAGTCTGACAACCAGTCTTACCAAGGCGTTTCTTATTACCCAGTCACTGGGTTGTGGAGGTCAGATAGGCAGTCGCTCCATGTAAAATACGGGCATTTAGCTGTATCTGGTTAGACTGGAAACCGACCCCAACATATTTGGTCTACAAAAAAGTCCGCGATGGCATATGTCTATCTCTTAGGGATAACCCACAATAACCATTTTTTATCCTATAGTTTTTAAGAGAAATAATGGCTCTAAAATTATAATCAGTGTTTCTCTACTATATTACGCATGTATTATATACATATAAACCTTGCTCTTGAATCATTATATCTATTAAAAAAACCGCATCAAAATCCGTTGCGTAGTTTTAAAGTTCTAAGCATACATAGAGACAGACAGACAGCGGGAAGCAACTTTGTTTTATACTATGTAGTGATAGTGATCAGCATTGCACCCGTGCGAAGGCTAGTCTTCGTTGAGATTGACCGATAGCCACAATAAGATCTGGACGACTATTATTATTGTATAATATCTCAGCCTATTTAAACGAAACAAAATAAATACCCATAAATACCGTTTGCTCATACATTAACAGTCACCCCCACCACAGCCGCTGTTTTAACTCCACATAAGTACCTACTTATATCCTTGAAACTTCACAACTCATCAAAGTCGGGCTTTGTCGGGTTACATTCCCATTTTATGCTAAGCAGGTAAATTGGTAGGATTTGCTATTAAATACGTAAATGTATAATGAGGTCTCGAAATGTTCAATAGAAGTAATGGGTTTAGTAGAAAATGAAACTGATGTTTATTGTATTGTTTAGGTATTTTCTGAATCAACGTTGAAGTTACAATCATTGATCGAATGTTTGGCTAGCCGATTTCCATCTGCAAAATAACGAAAAAATATTTATATTTAGCTCATAATAAATATTAAAAAGTACCGGATAATAATCCCATTTTGTCAAAATTAACGATACCAAAACTCACTTTAAAAAACATTGAATCGGGAGCATTCAACGTTACAATTATTGGGGCTGCAAAAAACTACACACACAAGTTTTCGCGACACGACACGCGTTAGGTCGAAAAAAACGAAACATATCGCTTGTCGTATTTTTCAAATGTGAATACGCAACGCCCGAGATTAACAAATGGATCGCGTGAAAAAGTTTCAGCAATAAATTTAGGTAAAGTCACAAAACTCGGCAACGACACGTTAAATTTTATTACTGCCTCGAGCCTGTGGAACGTTGCTATTAAACTTGGGATATTATTGAAATGATCTCAGACAAAGGTTGTTATTGCATGAAAATATATGCGAACTTGTGAGTGAGAAGTTTAAACGCCCGATCAGTACTTCGTTCGGTAATGCCCTCAGAAGTTAGTGCGTGAGAATGGAATTATTACTCTCTGTATTGGCCCGCAGTGTATTAAAACGGTAATGTTCGAAGTTAGAAAAATTGTTTATATTATTTTTATAGGAGTTGTAAAACCGAGTCGCTTAGAGTTTAGAAACGGTTGCCGGCTCGCTTCCTGGGGGGTGACGTCAGAGATGACGTAGTAAAATATAGCAGATCAGGAGCACTTGCTGCATTATTGTCTCGTAAAAATTTGGTGCTGTAACCGGTTTTAAAGGAATAGGTCTACCAATAACTTTTAAAACGGCCAGCAAGGTCTACATTTTCTGCTGCTAATAGACATCAATCAACAATCGGGCATCGTCTTCACATCATCATCATCATCATCATCATCTGTCTAGCCCTTTTTCCCTACTAACTTGGGGTCGGCTTCCAGTCTGACCGGATGCAGCTGAATACCAGTATTTTACATGGAGCGACTGCCTATCTGACATCTCCAACCCATCGTCTTCACATATAATTATATAATTAATATACAGACGCCAGGACATTAAGCTACCCGAAATTGTTCAATTTTCCCAATCAATATTAAACCTAATGCTTTGGCGATAATGTTGAAAATCTATTAAAGAAATTTGACAGATTGTAGTAGCTTGATGTGCTGACGTCTGTACATATACAAAATATTGTAAAATATTTTTAAAAAGAGTAACGGTGGAGTTTTTAAAAAGAGTAACGGTGGACTTTCCCATTCTTCTCTATACGAACTTTTAGAATCAATATGATTAGTTTGTAGACCCCTCCATGCCTCGGAAAGCACGTTAAGCCGTTGGTCCCGGCTGTCATTCGTGGATCTTTGACAGTCGTCAGTAGCCCGAAAGTCTGACAACCAGTCTTACCAAGGGGTATCGTATTACCCTGTAACTGGGTTGTGGAGGTCAGATAGGCAGTCGCTCCATGTAAAATACTGGTATTCAGCTGCATCTGGTTAGACTGGAAGCCGACCCCAACGTAGTTGGGAAAAGGCCACGCAGATGATGATGATTAGTTTGTAAATTTTTACTAACCCTATTGCCTTTTATGTGCCTATTTGAAATACATGATTTGACTTTGACAATCCATGTGAAATAGTAATTCCTCCTATGTCGCTGTTTGACACCGAAATGATTAGCTGATATGTTAATAAAGTAACTTTTATACCACTATAATTGTGGCATTCGATAATGAACTTTATTCACGATTAATTAACAAACCACTTAAACCCACAGGATACTAAATTGACCATAAGATTTAACGGTAATAGATAAAGTTGTTAATTATAATTACATAGACCCAATCAAACGTTCTCCTCAATTTATTAACCCGATAAGAAGAATCATCCAATGAATTTACATCGTAAAGGTCAAAATATAGCTTCTTCAGATAATATTTCGGCTAGTTAATGCTTTAAAACGTTGTAAGAAAGAAGATTATAGCCCGGGGATGTCCGTAAATTTATATATTATGGAGACGGCGGGATACGGAAGGTAACAAAGGTTATTAGGCCTCCGATTGTTTTATCTTTCTATAAAGAGCTTAAAATTAATTTTAGTAGAAGCTTTCTACGATTCATACTGCTGAAGGATGTGATAAAAATTATTATGTGCATTTATTATTATCAATTTTTTTATTAACCAAAATTTAGAAAACAGGATCTTTATTTTTATTTTTATTTATAAGCTGTGTCAATTATTTGTTACGTAAATATGTGTACACTATGATGCATACAAATAATGATTATGTTGAAGAAAAATCGACTCGACTCGTAGCGGATCTTTAACCTTTCGTAGCATTAGCTACGTCGTAGCACCAGCGTAGTCTCGTAGCGTAGGCGTACACGACGTCATGTTTTAACAATTTCACCCGCACCACTTTGTTCGTAAGAACTGAATAGTCTTTTCTCCAACCAATCAGATATGCAAGCTAGAAATTATTTAGCAACCGGAGCCTAGTAATATTTGCTCTCAAAACACAAAAATATAATAACAGCCTACTCCCGGGAGACGAAACCGCAATACTACCAAGTTACCTCAAAAAGCTTTGTATAAATTCTCAACAAAATACTCTTGGAAATTTACTTTTATATATTTACAATCAAGTGGAAGTTGGTCAACTATTTCGTGTTCCGTTTGAGAAAAACAAAGAGAAAATTAACGGTGAAGAATTCCATTTTATTCGATGTTTTGTTGCTTTGCGGTGAGGCTTACTGTTTGTGTTTTTAGTTTTCTATTTATACAGTTGATTTAAGCTTATGAGAGCCTGGCGACAGGTGCTCTGGGTCTTAGGAAGAAGAGATTACTCAAGATGTTTTTGCTCTGATAGTGTAAAAATGTATTTACTGTTTGTTAGTTTTGTAAAAAAGAGTTTTTTTATTTTCAGTAATAAATTAAAAGTAGTCAACCAGTTTTCAATTTATACAACGGTTCCACCCGCATAAAGCCTCGATCCTATGGGAATATTGGTATAAAAAGTATCCTTTGTCAATCCAAGTCATGGTCTACCCACTTCCATGTGCCAAATTTCATCCAAATCCGTTCAGCCATTTTACAGTTTTACACTTCACAATCAATCTTCCTAGCCTTTTCCCAACTATGTTGGGGTCGGCTTCCAGTGTCACCAGACGCAGCTGAATACCAGTGTGTTATATGGAGGGACAGCCTATCAGACCTCCACAATCAGCTACTAGGTTATACAACACCCCTTGGTAAGACTGGTCGTCAGACTATCGGGCTACTAACGATCCGCAAAGACTGCCAAAGAACTACGGTAGCCGGGACCAACGGCTCGACGTGCTTTCCGAGGCACGAAGGCTTGAATAATAAAAGCATAAGAAAAGCTGCATATCCTTCCGCACATTGCAGACTATCAACTAGGACTACTAGGAGCGCATCATAAAAAAGAGTACATTTGAAAAATACAATGTTACGTGGTTGCGTTCCGGTGTAAGCTGCTTGTGAACATTCCTCCGCTGCGCTATGCTACGAGTATACGGCATTTAATCAGATTTATTTTCTGTGTTATTTTCAGAATTGTGTGTTTGTTATACGAGTATGTATGAACTGTAGTGTAGTGTAGAATATTGCTTGAGCTTTATGCGGCGTTTAAGAGAACAAATTAGACGAAAAAGGCCAGATTTGTGGAAAGAAAATTCTTGGATTTTGCACCACGATAATGCGCCTTCGCACAAGGCCATCATTGTGAACGAATTTTTGACCAAAAACAAATACCATCGAGCAGCCACCTTATTCGCCAAATATGGCTCCAGCCAACTTCTTCCTTTTTCCTAAACCTTAATGACCACTTCGTGGCAACCGTTTTCCTTCGGTAGAAGACATAAAGGAGATTTTGCGGCGAGAACTGAGCACAATTCCGGAAAAAGCGTTTAAAAAATGTTTTGATGATTAGATTAATCATTGGCATAAGTGTATCGTTTCTGTTGGAGCATACTTTGAAGGTGATAACTAATATTTTGTGTATGCATGATCTTTTCCCGGCACTTTCTTGACAGAGTAGTACTTTGCGGTGAAGGAAAGCAGCGTGCAGAAAACAGAAGACCAATAATTCCTGTAATTAAAAAGGTTCAAAATCTACTGGCAATCTTATCTCAGCGACAATTAATGTCAAAAAGGTAGGAATTTTTGACAGATTAAAACTGGGATCAGACTGTGAACTTTCTTAAAATAACGAGAACTGCCCCTCTGTAATTACCTTACGTTTTGAAACCTTCAACGTGAACCGAACAAGCGTGGTAGGTAATCCTTCTCGATGTAGGTAAGACAATCTCGGGACGAAATGCCCAATATCCATGATTTTACGATGTTGATAAATTGTGATATCCCAAAATGCAGGAACGTAAACACAGTCATGAAAAGTGCATCTCTAAAACCATTTTCCAAACACAGAATCGACGGCGCAGTAATTTCAAAAAGGTACGTATGTATTCCTTACTTTGAAAATTGGAGGTGGATAAAGGAAAACATAAGGCGGTTAAGTTTGAGTGGGGATGTTTGTAGCGTCTGATAATATATAATTTGGTTTTCAGGCTTAGAATTACTTTTTTTATTTAAATGTGTCATTTTCTATCTCATCAGCATGATCATTAGGGATACTATGGGTCTGCAGTGATTTTTTTCTATTCATCTTCTACTTTTTAAATAATTTAGATGACTTAATCAATTTTAGGTGAGCAATCTTTTGAGCTAGTGGTCCAACTACTGTAGGTATGATACGGTCAGTAAAACACTCTGTATTTTGAAAAGTTCAATGCAACACTTTAAATGTGGTCTGTTTGAGATTTATCATATCTGGCCATCAATAACAAATCCTGCGACAAAACTATAATTTGCAAGTCCTACTGACTAAACCTATGGTTACCTGCCAACACTACTTAATATTTCAACGTCCCCGTTCACAACACGCACCCCTACATTCCACGTTACTCCGAAAATTGTCGTCGTAATTCTCAAAAATTCAATTTAAAATCGCTCTGAGTTGGGTCAGTCTGGAATATTCCGCCGAGGCCGGCCGCACGAGTAATTGGTACAGTCGTGCACACGATGCATTCAAAAATCGTTCGAGACGACTAGTTTGTATTTGCTGTACACTGTGGAGGAATTTTGGTGAACCTTTCAGTTTTTTGAAGAGTTTGTGCGATGAATTCTTTTAGGATATTGATTAAAACTGGCTGCTGTTCAATCACAGTCTAATGCTGAGTCAGAGGCAAACATTTACCTACAGAAACGTTAAGCTACAAAGTAAAGCTTGCTATGCATAGTATACAACGTGTAACGTTAAATGCGCAAAACCTCAGACACCCCAACTGATTTTTAATTCAATTGACCTATATCACAGAGAAAATAAGTCATTAAAAACATTGTAAAGGTTTTATGTATTGTTTTAGTTTTACTAGCCATTGTGATCGTTTCTTGCGTCTGCGACGACGCTTTATCGAGGGAGGAGTCGTCACCGGGCAGCTGCACCGCGCTGACATTGGCTTGCTTGACCTATTAATAAATAGACACGGCAACGTTTTTGATGAAGATTTTTTGAAAAATGTGACCAAACTATTTTCAGGTTTTGCGCATTTAACGTTACACGTTGTAGATTCCAATGATAAACAACGGGCAAGAAACTCCTTGATCACGATTTATACATTATTTCTGGTTATTAAGTAATTCCTGTAGAAACTGTTATAAAGAAATGTAATGCGATTGCATGTAACTACCGTACATTTTTGATACTCGCCTAGCCTCGTTTTTATCCTTCCAGTACAAAAAAAAAAAATACTACTTTAAAAATATACTACTTAAATAACATAGGCTAAACCAACATTATAATATTTAACTGGTTCTTTGTCATAAACCAAATTAGTTACCGTCCTGTCATCACTTACCAAGTCTATGGAAAAACTGTGTATTTCACACACAAAGGGCTCTCACAAAACAATCAATAGAAGGTCAATTCTCGTAATTTAAAATGTTCATAATCTAATCGCAATCTCATGTCAGCGACAATCAATGCCAAAAATTTGTTAAAAACGTAGGGAAATTACGAGATATTTTTGACAGGTTGAGACTGAGTTCAGACTGTGAACGTTCTTAAAATTACAAGAATTGCCCCTCTGATAACTTCATTCTCAATTTAAATAATTTATGACATCCACACTTAAGCCCTACATTTCACCCCTCATTTTTCCAATAACCCTTACAATTCCGCATTACTTAGTGCATAAAGCTTGGTTCACACACGGATGGGCGCCATCCATGGGCTACATCGCAATCAATGGGGCCAACCTTTGCGTTAACGAGTCCGTACGGTGTACACCAGGGGTGAATGACGGGCCCCCTGTAATAGATATTGCAAGTTAAGGGGCAGCTGGTTACTGGAAATAGTGTAATATTTAAGGTCGAGTGCAAATAATCAGGTTTTGTTTATTTATTTATTAGCTGATCCGGTGAACTTCGTACCGCCTCAGAAACAATAAGAACAAATGTATGAGAAAATGAATTATCTTCATTATTATTTGTTTCATGAATTTTTCCCATGTTTTAATAGTTATTCTGCTACTCGTATTCGGGGCGGAGACAAAATCCAACAAATCAAAGACCATAAATATCGGTCCAGCCGTTCTTGAGTTATAAATGGTGTAACTAACCTGTATATACAAGGTGTAACTTAAATAACGCACAACCTCTTAAGGGGTCATTGTACTCATCATTATGAACAACTTTTACTATGGGACCAAACCGGAAATCAGCTGTTCCCTACATTTTGACGAGTTATGCGAACATAAATGTAGGGAACAGCTGATTTTTTTTTTCGCGGTTTCAGGTTTGGTCCCATAGTAAAAGTTGTTCATAATGATGAGTACAATGACCCCTTAAGAGGTTGTGCGTTATTTAAGTTACACCTTGTATATATAGATATTTAGAACAAGATTTTTCCCACGTCTCCATCCGCGCGTTTTAAGACAAAACATATCCTATGGCGAAAGAAGAACGGTGAAGGAAAACATCGTGAGAAAACTGGCATGTCCTAGAACCAAAAATTCGAATACATGTGACATCTACTAACCCGCACTGGGCCTGCGTGATTCATTACGGCCCACTCCCTCTCAATGAGTAGAGGCCTGTGTGAACATTGTAGACTCATTATGCATTATTATATCCTATGACACTTGGCAATAGCGTAGTTTTCTACCAGTGAATGAATTTTTGAAACAGGATGAGCAGTTTCGGAGATTACCTCCAACATACAAACTTTACTTCTTTATAATTCATACTACATACATAAACTCGATATGAGTTTATGTATTTATTCTTCCCATGGGAGTAGGCAGAAACGCCAACTGCTCTGCTACGATCCTCACGTACCATAGTTTTTTTTTTAATTTTTTATCTTCAAATTTCATCCACCTTTCAACACAAATTTTGTATCGCAGATGTTTTCCAGAACCCTTGAAAGAGACATGGGTAGGTACAGACGCCAGCACATCAATCTACTACATTCTGTCAGATTTTTTTAATAGATTTTCAACTTTATTGCTAAAGCATAAGGTTCAAAGTTGTTTGGGAAAATCTGACAGTTTCGGGTTGCTTGATGTGCTGGCGTCTGTACTAAGATAGTTGGTTCTCTCTCGCCCGAGTGCTCTAAGTGCTTGCTCTTTCGCTGCAAAAGCGAACTGGCCAACAGGAATTCCCTTGAAAAAGACCTAGTAATTTACTTGGTGTCTTTTTATTTACTTACCTTGTTACTCTTTGTAAACACTGAGACGCTTTTTTCTGTTTGAAACCATTTTAAGATGGACGTTTTCGTATATCCCAATGCCTCGTCGGTCTAGTGGTTGCAAGCGCTAACGCTGACCATGAGGTCCTGGGTTCGATTCCCGGGTCGGGCTATATGTTATTGGGTTTTTCCATCTGGAATTTCTCAGTACCAGCCTGTCTGGAGTCTGGATTCGTGCCGGGTTGATGACAATAGGCGAGCCCCCTATTGCATGGGGCTTGAACATAACTGCCGAAATATGGGTGTACCATAAGGGCACTGCACAACGGATTTTGATGCAGTTTTCACCGCTATTTAGAGAAATATTTCCTCAAGGTTTATACATATACAACATTACTTTTAGTATATGGCAAACCCGAAGCTTGTTATGTTAGCTGATTGTCCGTACAAAAAGTTGGTTACCACTTAACACGCGCCACCGGCCGACGGCTGTGACCTGTGTTGTGCGCATATGATTGCGGATATGTACTTAGTGTCGCTCGATGTCCAACTTGTTACCGTTTTTAAATATTTTTGGGAGAAAATATAACATGGTGTAAACATTATTGGAATCGATTCAGTTACATATTCTGAACAAACTATATTTAGGTTTGCAGTATACTAAAAATAACGTTGTATATAATACATTCATATTAAACTTATAATAAAGATATCTCGATATTTGATGAATTCGTTAAGACTATGGGAAGCAGGGGCGGGCCGTTATTTTGTAATAAAATCCATTTTGTAAATAGATCTGCCCCTTAACGCATCTCATTTCCACCTCTTTAGATAGACAAGTTTAATATCTGGATATGTCTAACACATACGCACCACTACGCTTATAGTTGCCAGTGTAAACGTTTTTTTTTTTTTGTATAATATGTACATAAATAAATAGGATGGCACTTACACTAGTAGTGCATTTGAAAAGTGTGTTTATTATTTTTCCTTATTATTAGAATTAATTATCTTTTTGTCTGCACGTGTTTTTGTGACAAATAAACCTATTTTTCTTTCTATTTGTTTACGTTTTCATAAGATACTTTTCATTCGTATGCCATTCGTAGTAGACAACGTGTGTAAGAGTAGAATGAAAAAAAAAACTTATTGTTATTTCTCATAATTTTGGCTTTTACATCAAAAAATTATATTGCATAACTGCAGAGAGACACCTAACTATCTACACCCTGTCTAGGTTCTAGCAAAATAAGATTCTTTAAAGGTGTTTCACCTTGTTACAATATGCATAGTGCAATTCTCTGGAGTATATCGAGACGCTATTTACTATTCTTAGACAAGTACATAATACAATAAACTTACGTAAGAGAAAATTGAATTACTCTCACATTGCTACTGTTTTTGAACTGTTGCTTATTAACATTAGATAATGTTGGGAAATAGGTATAAATACAGCTGACTATTTCACCCCTGAAAATCAGCGCTGTGTTGTGGGTCTCCCTTTGCACAGCACCAGTGAGTGGAAGCCTTATTGTCACAGTCATGACGTTGCAGCTGTCGACTATTTCTGTTTTGTGCTCGTGATTATACTCGTAGATCTATTTAATTTTTCTTTATCATTTGAATTATTTAACTTTTTGTATGCACTTGTTTCTGTGACAAATAAACTTATTTTTCTTTCATTTATTTTGTTCTGACAAATGAAGTGTTTGAAGACAAGTTCAAATTTTAAAGAAGTACTAACTAACTCCATGCAATATTTTTGCCAAGTACCTACCATTGCTGTGTTGAGTTTTGAAAATATTTAATGGAAACGAGATTAACACGCATAACTTTTTTGACATACTAAGATAGTAATCGAAGTAGATAGTAGTTAAAAGAGGATAATCCCTTCAAAAAGCTATGTAATCTTTAAGTTGGTGTCTAACTCACAATACGAGTAGTTTTAGTTTATATCGTAACAACAGTCTCCCTAAAAAGCTCCCCACCTCTGGTAAGACGCTTCTCCATAATTGTGAAGTAGTTTCCTGGAAAATGTCCTCATATTATTTTAATTTGATATTTTTATTTTCTCGTTTGCTGCACCGGTTGACGTCATCACGTCAACGTCGGCTGTCGCTGAGAGTCAGCGCTGGGGCTCTGTCTCGTATAGGTTTTTAGCATTATGCGGAGCGATGACTGTTTTGCGTGGATGTGATGCTTTTCCCCCAACTTGTTCTGTTTTATATTTGTGTTCTTTATTTGCATCATGTTTACCGCAATAAACGTATTTTCTTTTTTTTTTTCATATCAAAGTTTTCTCTCTCTGTCCTCGAAGCCAATACTTTTATTTACCCACCTAGCCAATATATTGGCTCCGCATATTACGTTTGTCTGTCTGTAATTCAACCCGAAGCTACTACTTGTGGATCAAATCAACTTTTTGAACGCATTATTGATCTCTTGAACGTAGGGCGTTGTAATTCGAATAAGCCTTCACAAAATTAACTTTACCATTCGCTCATAGCAAAATGTACTTTATTTTTTACCCCCTGAGGCTTATAGATGTATTATTGTTATCTTGGTATTCAATCAAGGGAGATTTATTTTGTTAACAAGAGCGCGACAAGGCTGACATACTTATTTTAATAAAGTATGAGTAGGGATCTGAGCTCCTTTTTATTTATTTGACGTGTACATGAATGATTACAGAGATTTGTAAATGAATGATACTTTAGATTTGTTTACAGGTGTATAGAGAGATGTTTAAGAAAATTAAGTAGCAATAGCTCAACTGTCCAGTAAATCTACTGATCGTACGCTTGAGCTCCACTCGTTACCTTCAATCAACTCAGCCTATCGCACTCCACTGCTGGACTTCGGCCCCTCCCAAGCTGCGCCACAATACCTTGTCCTACACCTTCTGCATCCAGTCTGTCCCAGCTACCTTCTTAAGTTATCGTCTACCCATCTAGCTAGGGAGCGTACCACACTACGCTTACCGATATGCTCCACTCTAGGACTCGTCTGCTTCACCGACCATCGGTCCTTTGACAAACATGGTCAGACCGCTGCTACTTCAGCTTGCTTACTTTGCAAGCTATGGCGGTTACTCCGGCTCTTTTCCGGATAACTTCATTCCTGATTTTATCCATCAAAGAAACTCCGAGCATGGCCCGCTCTATAGCGTGCTGAGTTGCCTTGGTTTTTTTGGACAAGCCGAACTGTTAAGTGTTCGTTGTTCGTTACACTACTGTGTGAAACTATCACTAGCTCATTTTGGAGGACAGTTCTTTAGACGCTTTAAGCAAATCTAAACAGGATACGACTTAGTTGTAAAAGTGTTTGATTTAAACTAAAAGGTGTGTTGCAGTAGACATGTACGTGCAATTTAGTACATCTACCATCCAATCCATAAAAATCAAAAAAATAATTTATTTCACACTAGCGGCCCCCCGCGGTTTCACCCGCATAACTCTCGATCCCGTAGGATGAAAATATATATAAATATATAATTATGTCCTAAACCAGGTTACGGTCTACCTATGTGCCAAATTTCATCAAAATCCGTTCAGCCGTTTTAACGAAAAAGCGTAACAAACAAACATACAAAAAATCAAATATTTTCTCTTTATAATATTAGTTTAGATAAACCTACATGGGCATATATGGAACGTCAGAAGGTGCACTATTGGTCGTTTCCTGTGAAGAAGAGCCGGCAAGAACCTCCATGGTTACGCTTTAAAAAATATTTTTTTGACCGTTCAGTAGAACCACTGACCTCCATATATACAAGTACGCTGGACTTACGATACCCTTTGAAATGACAGCTCTTTAGTGTGCCTATTTGAAGCGCCCCCAATGCGTGGGAAGAGAACTAAATCTGACGTAACTTGCAAATGGCCGCTGTCTCGTTTGGATTGTCTCCCGTGTTTTTAAAGTGTTTTTGGAGGTTTAACGCGATTAAGCTTCTTTGTTGTGTCGTATTAATTTAATTGATACATAAATAAGAGGTGAGGTGATATCTGTATCTATCGGAAACATAGAAATAGTATTACCTGATGGTCGAAAATGCATTTTATCGATGTATTTTATCTCATTGTCCCATCTCTATTATTAGTTCCGTTTCCACCCACTCCTGCGATCAGCGCCAAAATGGCGAAAATCAAATCGCCTCACTATGGCCCGGCTTATCGTAGGTCCAGCGTACTTGTATATATGGAGGTCAGTAAGTAGAACCCATATTAAATAATTTAGATATATTAGTTGAAGTATACACGCTGATAAATAATCAGTTCGCCAAACTTGGCAATTATTTGTTACAAAGCTGTTAACGACTACTCCCAACGTGTAATACTGAAATTTAGCAGGTTTTAACGATGATGATAACCCAACAAACTGAAAAAATAAACCTAAAGCACTTTGCAGTGAAAATTTTCCGGCATTTCATGTTGAAATGCATTTACAGCATGCGCCTTGTCATGTCAATAGACCGAGGCTTGTTTTTTTGACCAAAATTGTATTTTAAACCGGCAGCTATACGATTTTAGAGTGATATACGATTTTTAGAGTGATCTTATAGCGGCGAATATTTTGTGGTGAGTCGGATTTTGAAGGCGAGAAAGGCTTTACGTTAGTTTTTTCGTGGAATTAAGTAGTACCTACCTCTATACCTGAACTACAGAAACTGAGGAGGGGCCAATGGCTAAATAATAACAGCCACACTGGTCGTTCGATCAGGTTAAGCTACGCTTGCCGCGGTTGGTCTGTGGATGGGTGACCATCTTTACATACCGGGACTCCTCCGTGCCTCGGAAAGCATGTTAAGCCGTTGGTCGCGGCTGTCATTCGTGGATCTTTGACAGTCGTTATGGGTAGTCAGGAGCCCGAAAGTCTGACAACCAGTCTTACCAAGGGGTATCGTATTACCCAGTAACTGGGTTGTGGAGATAAGATAGGCAGTCGCGCCATGTAAAATATTGGTATTCAGCTGCATCCGGTTAGACTGGAAGCCGACCCCAACATAGTTGGGAAAAGGCTCGGCAGATGATGATTAATTACGGAAACTGGCCTCCTGATACGCAATTTGTAAGAACTAAAACTAAAATAAAAATTGAACCAACTCCCAATTACGTAACCCTCGCTCTACACTTTCCTACCTCACCAAGCTGTAACTCGCGAAAATTTTCAACGTTCGCAAGCTGTTGGCCCAAGATGCGCCGCTAACACAATTTACTGGGGACGCCTCAGCTATGTCGCTAAACAGTTTATACTCAACTTTGGGCCACAACGCAAGAAAGCATGCAACTTTGCTGTCTCGAACCTGTTAAATACTTTTACATATTTAGCCTATAATATTCCCTCTAATGGGACACAGGCCTCTTTTTGGTGAGAGGGAGTGGGCCATAATCCATCCCGTAGGCCAAGTGCGGGTTGGTAGATGTCACATCTCTTCGAATTTTGGGTTCTAGGACATGCCAATTTTCTGACGACGTTTTCCTTCACCGTTTTGAGAGCAGTGATGATGAAATAATTTACACAACGTAAAGCGCCTTCTGGAGTCAAACCTACAACCTACACTGGTAAGTCGCTGCTGTTATCACTTGGCCACCACTGCTCAATATGCTCTGATAAATAAGTACGTATTTATCAGAGCATATTGAGCAGTCGTGGTAAACAAAATGGTATGAAACCGCCTGACTAAATACTCAGGCTGTTTCATTCCATTTTGCTTACACTTTGAATAAACTACGTCCTAAGAGAGAAACCATATTTCTTAGATGTCAAAAACTATTTCCAGGATGGAATTTTCAAGTGGCAACTTTTAAGAGATAGGGACATTTTATGTTTGGGAGTAATCGGTCATTATTTTCCCTAGAGTTTTGAAAACTATCTGTCTTTCTGGGTTCGTCCTTGGGGTAGTTAGTAATAGTGTCAGCCTGCAATTGTTTCACTGCAGGTATGTTCTAAATAGGAAGAGAAGTGGTGGCCCAGTGGTAACGGACGCGACTTACAAGGCCGTAAGTTCATACCCAGACAAGCGTGCTGTACTTGCTAAAAATTATTCATCATCCGTGCTCTCAAAACGGTGAAGGAAATCATTGTGAGGAAACGGCATGTCCATCATCATCTGCCTAGCCTTTTCCCAACTATGTTGGGGTCAGCTTCCAGTCTAACCGGATGTAACTGAATACCAGTATTTTACATAGAGCGATTGACTATCTAAAAATCGAAGACTTGTGAGAGGAGGTCTGTGTCTCAGCAGTGGGAACATTATAGGTCGATTATGCTACCTTCTAAACCAGAAAAGGCATCGATACAGCATCGATTATTTATTAAAACCGTTTGCCGACTAATAATCATCACTTTGAACTCCGCAAAGTTCAAGGATATTTCAATTTATTACCAAAATTGTAGAGGCTTACGAACTAAAACGAATATTTTTTACTGTAATCTGTGTAATATGAATTATGATGTTATAATATTAACAGAAACCTGGCTCAACAGTAATGTATTAAGTAGTGAACTGTTTGATGATCGGTATGAAGTTTATAGACGGGACAGAGAAACAACTGGGTTTCAGTACAACAAAGACGGGGGAGGAGTCTTGATAGCAATAAATAAAAAAATTAACTCCACGCGTATCGAACGCTGGCAAAGCAATTGTGAAGACCTCTGGGTCACACTTGACATATCGACATCTCACAAGTCACGCCAAGTTGCTCTTTGTGCCGTCTATCTACCACCACCAGTATGTCTCGCAACTTTGGATCATTTTGTGGATGGCTGCAACAGAGTGCTCGACTCAATGGACATCCCCTGTTTCATAATTGGTGATTTTAACTTAAGTAAATTGAATTGGGATAAGGCCGCCGTAAATGACTCTCTACCCAAAACTTGTCAAAACCTCTTGGATTTTGTAAATGTAAATGAACTATCTCAACATAATTATGTCAAAAACTGTTCTGGTCGAATACTGGATCTGATCTTGTCAACAGAGCGAACTTGTTTGGTAAACGAGTCCAGCAATTCTCTAGTAGCTATCGATAAACTGCATCCCCCCCTTGAACTAACTATGTCTTTGCTAAAGGACTGTAACTTACCGTATAGTATGGACACAAGACCCAACTTTTATAAGGCTAATTACCCTGAAATTGACAATTACCTCAATAAGCTGAACTGGAATGAACTTTTTATAAATACTTGTGATGTGAATGACATGGTGGCAATATTTTATAAATGTCTGCATGAGGCTATTGGAAAATTTGTGCCTGGTCGGAAGCCTAACAATTATCGGTATCCGCCATGGTATGATTTAACATTAATTAAAACATTAAAAGAAAAAAATAGGCTTAGGTTGCGTTACAAAAAATACAATAATCCTTTAGATAAAATTGAACTGAAACTAGTTTCCAAGCGGTGTGAAAAACTTGCCATGAATTTATATAATGACTACATAGATAGAATTGAAAAAGACATAAAAGATAATCCCAAACTTCTCTGGAATTACATAAAGGCGAAACGCGGTGGCACTAGTGGCTACCCTTTGGCAATGACTGATGGACAGGTTGTTACTTCTAACGGATCTGAAATTTGCGACCTTTTCGCAAAACATTTCTCAACCATGTACACGACTGACAAGGATACAGAAGTGAACTGTCATACAAAATACCTCCAAGCACTGCGTAACAATAGTCAGGGCTTGAGTATTCCTGTACTCGACCGCGAATGTTTACTAAAGAAACTAAAAACAGTAAACATTAGTAAAGGACCTGGCCCGGATGGCATCCCACCTGTTTTTATTTCTAAATGTGCCACGGCTCTAGTATCTCCTTTACTAATAATATATAATGCATCATTGGCTACTGGAACTTTTCCGTCAGAATGGAAAAAAGCCAAGGTAGTCCCAGTGCATAAGTCAGATAAAAAAGATACCGTAAGCAACTACAGGCCAATTTCAATTTTATCCATATTCGCAAAGATTTTTGAATCTATTATATGTCCGCACATTCAACAACATTTAGGACTGTACCTTAATGAAAATCAACACGGTTTTGTAGCATCTAGATCTACAGCTACAAATTTGGTGTCATTTACGGAGTCCCTAATACAGGCTGTAGATGCAGGCAAAGAATTTGACGTAGTATACACCGACTTCAGTAGGGCATTTGATAGAATGTCACACTCTATTCTGACTTATAAACTAGCAGCCTATGGTATAACAGGGCCTCTATTGAGTTGGTTCAAGTCCTATCTTACTGAACGCGAATACTTTGTCGTTGTAAACGGTTTTCGATCAGCTGCACACAAAATAACATCAGGCGCCCCCCAGGGATCTCACTTAGCTCCAATACTATTTATTATGTTCATTAATGACCTTCCGGAATGCTTCCGTTTTTCCCAACCTTTTCTGTATGCTGATGACCTAAAATTCGCTCGAGTGATCGAGTCAGAAAGAGACTGCGAACTTCTGCAACATGATCTTAACCAAGTCATAAAATGGTGCCACAATAATAAAATGCAACTTAATCCAAAGAAATGTTACCATGTAAAATATACGCGAAAAATTAACTGTATTGACACAGAGTACTTCATAGACCAGGAGCGAGTCCAAGAAGTCGAAATAATAAGGGATCTAGGAGTACTTTTTGACAAAAAGGTCACTTTTGTGCCCCATATTGAATATATTACTAAAAAGTCATCAAAAATGTTAGGGTTCCTACTTCGTAACACCAAAGGCTTTCGTAAAAGTAGCACTAAAATAATGTTATATTACAGCCTCGTGCGCAGTGTAATGGAGTATTGCAGTGTTGTGTGGAGACCTCACTATGCCACTCACATGTTGCGTCTGGAAAGGGTACAGAAACGTTTTGTGTGGCATCTAGCCTTTAGTGAGGGGAAATCTAAGCGTCTGCCCTCTTACAAAGCCCGCCTATCCCATTTTAAAATGCAATCGTTATCTATGCGCAGAGATGTAACCGATGCTTTATTTGTTTACAAACTGTTGCACAATAAGATCGACTGCCCCAGTTTAGTGAAGCTCATTAGGTTCCGTGCGCCCTCTAGATATCCTAGGAATAAAATAACACCCCTGTGTCCACCACCTCGAAGGTCTGTGCTTGGTGCGAATTCTCCAATACCTAGATTGTGCAAAATCATTAATGGCCGCAGTGACATAGTAGATGTACACCACGACAATATTAATAAATTTATACGAGCTTTTGTAATTAATAATCCAATGTAGATTTAATTTCATTTTTTTTTTCTTTTCTATTATTTTCAATTGTAATCTGTTTATTCTTTTAATTTAATTTTCTTATTTATAATTCATAGTAATTTAAATTGTATTAATTAATTAATTAATCAATCATACAATAATTATAATTTAGTGAGACATTTTAATGCCAATGTTTATTGATTTCATTGTTAATTTTCTTTATATTATTTTAAATTTTTGATTTTTTTTGTATGTTATTAACTTTTTATGTATGTTATTTAAAGCCGTTTTTTTTATTCTTTGTGCATGTGGTGTTAACCTTTAATTAATTGTTGCACTTGTAAATGTTACCCTAGTAATTAAGTTAGAAATGAATGTGTAAACAATTGTTGGTTAACCTAAATAAATAAATAAATAAATCATCTGCCTGCCTTTTCCCAACTATGTTGGGGTCTAAACGGATGCAGCTGAATACCAGTATATTACATGGAGCGACTGCCTTTCTGACCTCCACAACCCAGTTACTGGGTAATACGATACCCCTTGGTAAGACTGGTTGTCAGACTTTCGGGCTTCTGACTACCCGTAACGACTGTCAAAGATCCACAAATGACAGCCGGGTTCAACGGCTTCACGTGCTTTCCGAGGCACGGAGGGGTATCGGTATGTAAAGAAGATCACCTATCCACAGGCCAACCGCGGCAAGCGTAGCTTAAGCTGATCGATCGGCCTGTGCGGCTGTTATTCTTTAGCCACGGGCCCCTCTTCGTAATGTGTTTGCTGACTAATGTCATTTAAAATTATGTACCTACTTAAGATTATTTGGCGCGTGAAAATTCTATCAGGATTTTGATTCAAACCTTTCAGAAATTGTTCATAACAATTAAATAAGCTGTAAATGCGCTCGTCTTTACTATAGTTATAAGCCCGTATTAGGTACACACTTTTGAAGAACTGTAAAAATGCCAACTAATAAAATTCATATATTAGAGAAAAAATGCCCGTTGAAAATATGTTCTAACGTCCAGCATCTCAAATTATTACACTGATTCGTTAGGACCCTTTAGTTCACAAAAAAATCTTAAATCAATCCAAATCATTATCTGCCTAGCCTTTTCCCAACTATGTTGGGGTCAGCTTTCAGTCCAACCGGATGTAGTACTCTACATGGAGCGACGTCTATCGGACCTCCACATCCCAGTTATTGGGTAATACGATACGCTTTGGTAAGACTTTTAAGCTTATTTCTTAGCTTTTTAATTTTATTTTTCTTTTCGGAGGGGTTTTGATATGTAACGATGGTCACCCATCCATGGACCAACCGCGGCTAGAGTAGCTTATCCTGATCGATTGACCCGTGTGGCTGTTATTACTTAGCCACAAGCTCCTTAAATCAATCCAACCGTGCGAATCTGTAACCATCTCACCGTGAAAACTTGGGTGAAGTGAGCGTGGAGTGAGCTGTCTTTAGGGATTAACACTATTGACACTGTTCACTTCAAGCTCACTTCACTTATGATTTCACGGTGAGATTTTTACAGAATCGACCGGCAAATGTCATAGCCGCACGTTAAGTAAATACTCGTATAACCCAATATTTCCTATATCTTAGCAACTGCCTTACAATTTTAATGTCCCACCAAATTTCAGTAATGGTGTGGGGTGGTCGATTCTAGCTCATATATTATGAACGCTGCACGTATATCGGTGAAGTTAAAATATAAGTTGGGTCAACCCTATCTATTACTGAGGTGTGGATACCAGTTGCAAATCTTGTGCTATGATGTTGGTAGGGCTGTGCTGAAGTATTTTTGAAGTTTTTAACTTAACTATGTATTGTGTATACAACCTGTAACGTTAAATGCGCAAAACATCAGACACCCCAACTGATTTTTAATTCAATTGACCTATTTCAGAGAGAAAATAAGTCATTAAAAAATTGTAAAGGTTTTATGGGCTGTTTTAGTTTTACTGGCCATTCTGATCGTTTCTTGCGTCTGCGACGACGCTTTATCGAGGGAGGAGTCGTCACCGCGCCGCTGCGCCGCGCTGACATTTGCTTGCTTGATCTACTAATAGATAGACACCGCAACGTTTTTAATGAAGATTTTTTGAAAAATGTGACCTATATTAAAAAGTGGTTCAATTAATTCTGCTCGTTATTCTGATCAAACTATTTTCAGGATTTGCGCATTTAACGTTACACGTTGTATAAGATCTATCTATTCAGACACGAAATCAATTAAAGGGTCATTGTATTCATCATTACGAAAAACTTGTACTATGGGACCAAACCTGAAATCGCGAAAAATAAAACAACTGTTACCTGCATTTTGAGGAGTGATGAATATGACCAACTTTCACTATGGGACCAACTCTGAGATCACGAAAAAAATCAGCTGTTTCATACAAATTGATCAAGTAGGTATTGAACTTAGTAGGTATTAAACAGGTGATTTTTTTTTTGTTTTTTGATTTCAGAATTGGTTCGATAGTAAAAGTTGTTCATATTCATGTGCAGAACAGCTCGTAAAAATTTGGAGACTGTAAAAAAAATCATCCAGTAGTACCAACATTTTGCCAGTAACGTTTTTGTTCTACGTAATAGGGGGACATGAGCGTATTGCTACTAACTGGGTACTAATCTTTACACCAGGCTACTGCTGAGCATTTCCTGATGACCAAGGGTTCTGCTGTCACGCTTACAACAACTATACCAACGAGATACGCAAAGCCGTTCTTAAATATCTGTATTAATGTCATTTCTAATATCATATGTAAGCTGGCAATGGCGGTTATAAGGCAGAAGCAAGAAATTGCTGCCATTCAAGTTTTGGTTCAATGTGACCCAACTCCAAATGTACCTATGTACAAAAAACACAGACAGGACATACACTTCCGTGATGAAACTATTTAATCATTTAAAACCACCAAAGCTATTCCCTTCTCACTTAAAAACTCAGTACTTTATCTCTGGTCTGTATCTACAGCTACCCGCATTACCGTGCAGAGAACCGGCTTGGCAGCCCAACCTCCTGCCATTGGCTCTCGGCCAGTGAAATCTGTTCGCGGTTCATGCGACCCTGGTACATTTTTATACATTTCCATATTAAAAATAAATTTTATTACTTAAATATGTATGTTGTGCTTTAAAGTAGGTTAGTTACAATTTAGTGGTTGTATTTTCGCCTTTAATAGGTTACATAACAAACTAAATGTTTTTTTAATAATGTTACGGAACATTATTAAAAAACATTTAGTTTAGGCCATTTACGTTGGTTAAAAAAAAAAACGTGCTCATTGGTGATTTGTACCTCTTTGTTTTCGGGGGAAACCTTCAAAGAGCGCCCCCAGCTTTGCACTAAACCTAATTTTATTGTAGACCTGTAATTAAACTTTACGTAAACAAACAACTACAATGCAATGTCATTAAGCGCTATCGCGTAGTGCTCCAATAACATTCACTAAATCCACATAAAGATGAACCCTACAAATTAAATTACAAGATCCAACATTCTATCTATTCTAAAGTTACGTAAGTTTCTTCCACAGTCTCATATCGGAAAAGCAACAAAACCATCAGTACGTCTTAATTCTCTCCCCGATATTACCGCCCGGAGGCCACTTTTCTAAAACCAATAAATATAATAGCATCGGATATCCTACGAAATAAAAAGCATTCGGTTGAGTTCCATTTCATCCAATATTTCGTATCGGACTTAAATTTTCTGGTGACCAACTTCGATTTATTTGAGACCAGAGGCCGATTTGGTTTTGGGCGAGCGATTTCAGGTTAGTTAACTAGTTTTTATTATTATGGGCAAAAGATAGTGGAGGAAGTATAAGTAAATATCTGGAGGTCAACGTGCTTCACGAGATTGTTCAAAATCATTTTTATGACATTGATCTAACGAGTAAGCTGTGTTATTTTGTCCCCCGAACAGTTCATGTGCGTCAGGTTCGTGCACGTACTCTTTTCGCGCTAAATTCTTGTCATACGAACTCTGGCTTACGCTGCCCTATTCATAGAATGTTGGAATCCTATAATTCAAATTTCATTGATATTGATATATTTGCATGTTCGTAAATTTAAATCCAATATTATAAAAAAAATATATATTTTAATTGTAACCTTTTATTTATTTATTGCATAATTTAAGTAAATGAAATTGTTTCTGATCTGATTTAGTTTTATAACTGTAGCTAGCCTTATAGTGACTTATTTATTTATTTCATAATATTTCTTAATTTGGGTAATCAATTAATTTCCGTGCCTCGGAAAGCACGCTAAGCCGTTGGTCCCAGCTGTCATTCGTGGATCATTGCCAGTCGTTACGGGTCGTCAGTAGCCCGAAAGTCTGAAAACCAGTCTTACCAAGGGGTATCGTATTACCCAGTAACTGTGTTGTGGAGGTCAGATAGGCAGTCACTACATGTAAAATACTGGTATTCAGCTGCATCCGGTTAGACTGGAAGCCGACCCCAACATAGTTGAGAAAAGGCTACGCAGATGATGATGACGATGATGATTTGTTAGTTTGAGTAATGCTCGTCTAGTGGCAACCACTGATATTTTAATAATATGTCCTATCTGCGGATAATGGAGTGGAAAGTTTTGTTAACCTTATGTATTATAATTATATGTTGTACTCGTTTATTAACCCATAATAAAAAATACAAATAAGGAATATCTAACCGTATGAAAGCTTATGCGAGTTAAATTGGTTAGTAAAATGACATTTAATGAACATGAAAACGTCTATTAAAGTAGCCAGTCAAACACAAAAAGATTACAAAGGATGCAATAATGTAAAGGTTCTTAATTGTGAATGTCAACGTTGACAGACTGTAAAACTGATAATGTTATAAGACGTCACAACACTCAAGTCTATTAAATCGCATTAATTAGAGATTTCAAGAGGGGCAAATCCCGTATTTATAAGAACGTTTGCATTATAATTTCATTCTCAATCTGTCAAAAATATAATCAAATTCCCTACAATTTTGATAAGTTTTTGACATTGATTGTGGCTGAGTTGAGATTTGAATTTTTGAATTTTGCGACTTAAAATTGAATGTTTTTTAAGTACGGGAATTGGCCTTCTTTCTAGTAAAATCATTTATCTAATAACACTAGTTTTTCAAACTATTTGTTTAACATAATATTTGAGAAACTAGTCTACTTATTCACATTTGAACATCCATTAAATTTAAAAATAAAAAAGTAGCTACGTTTGCCAAAACTCGCGATGCAGCTTCAGAACTTCAAAAGAATTAAAGTCAGGCTATATTATTGGTCTAAACTGATTCGACTTTAGGACTCATAAGTAAGGCGTTTTGTCCACTAAAATTGGAATAGCCGGTCGAATCTGTAAAAATCTCACGGTGAAATCATAAGTGAAGTGAGCACCTAATAGTGTTAATCCCTAGCGAATGACAGCTCACTCCACGCTCACTTCACCCTAGCTTTCACGGTGAAATGGTTACAGAATCGCACGGCAGTTCATTAATACGGTCATACGCCAGTGCTCACGTGCCCCCGACGTGAATATATCGCATGCCATGCCTTCATCACAATGACTGGACTCTTAGTCTCCGGGGAACGGAGGCGTGAGGAGTAAACATGTATTCATTTGTTTTTCTTTTTGGCAGCACTGTTCGGTCACCTAGTTTTGTGGAGATCATTTTATACTTAGGCCAATACAATAAACGTTACTTAGCACGTACTTTGGCGTTATTATTTTCACTGTTGCACGACTTTCAAACTACAAGTGCAAGATGTAGCACACCGATGACATAGAAGGATCAGTAGCATTTGACAGCATTCAAGTCAATGGTGTGGTTTGAATCCATGGCTCAGTATTTATCATTCCGATGCCGTCGGGCTATTTTTTATGTGAATTTTTTGGCTAAAGTTCATATCAAAATCTTCAAATAAACCAAATAATTATGATTGGAATTGGAGTAGTGTTTCGTAAGGGCTCTCGCCACTGAACGAGGGCAAAACTAAATTATTGTGTGTTAGTCCAAAACCGTAGGTTCCTATTACCTGAAATCAATTTAACGTCATTTAATATTTTAAACTATAGAGTCCAGTCATTAATAGGAACAATGATTAATGACCACAATATTTTTTATATTGTAAGTTAGATGTTTCACATCACACAAAACAGCCAGTTTTCTAGCTCCGGCTGTACAAAATAGGCCACTTTTAAAGTAAACAAATACTCTAAGAGTCAGGGTTTTTAAAACTTGAAACACTGCTCCAACATTACTGACAAATGCAAGAAGCTTCTAAATTAAGTTACTGCATCGCCGAAGCGTATGACCGGTGTAGGATTACTATGTCAGTTTCTATACTAATGCATTTCTTTTACTTTAGAGGAGAAAACTAGCAATGGAAGGTGGCGACATCTGTCGGCTAGTTACGTGTCGGGTAAAAATTTTAAGAGACTATTTTCAGAAATATTTTCCGGGAGTGGTTGATTGGCTTTTGATAGGGTTTTGAGCTATTTTCGTAAAGGTAATGGTGTTGATCTTACTGCGTTCTAACTTCAGTTTAATTTTTTTAAGGTGACAGATAAGAGAAAAATATTATTTTCAAGGGTACTCTAGCTTTTATTATTAACTAGCAATTTGCTTGAACAAAACTGTATTGAAGTTAGTGTTTAGTTACTTTCAGTACTTTGGATGACAATTTCTCCCAATAGGTTGAGATCGGGCAGCTAAAAAAAATACGTGTCTGTTATTTTAGACTACTCTCTAACATAAATATCAAAATAAATTAAATCGGAGCCGGTGAGTTGGGTATCCGAAAATCTTGATGAAAAGATGCAGTCACGCTTTATAATGGATCACTGTTAGCTTTCATCGTCCCACAGCTGGGCAAAGCCCTCTCCCAAGACTTCCAGCTATTTCTATCCAGGGATAATGTTGATCACAGGTTTTGAACTAATTAGGTACCGGCACTTTTGAATTGTCAAGGGGTGTCAGCTATCACACTAATATTATAAAGACGAAAGTATGTGAGTGTGTGTGTTTGTATGTTTGTTACTTCTTCACGCTCAAACGGCTGAACGGATTTTGATGAAATTTCGTACACAGATAGTTTATGTCCGAGCTAACACATAGGGTACTTTTGATCCCGATATTCTTACGGGATCGACACTTATGTGAGTGAAAACGCGGGGCGTAGCTATTGTTGAATAAAAACTTTGAAATCAACTATACATAATAAGAGACCATGTTTATGTGAAATATAATGTTTTGAATTGAATTTTAAAGCAATCTAATCATCAAAACTTCCTCTTTACTCAAAAACACAGTGAAAATGTAAGCCGCTAGAAACTCTACTTGTTAACGAAATAATTTTTCATCGCTCGCCCGGACTTCATAAAAACGGTAATGGAAATATCGAGTTACCGCGTGCAATGGAGACGAATTGATTTCACAAATCAAATAACTGCCGCGCAGCCTTCGACCTAAGTCTGTTGTAAGCAACGGTATATTCGCGACTGTTTTGTTTAGGAACTGGGCAGAGATAAGCTGATCATACAAAATTTGGTTAAGTTTCTTGCTTACCACCGTAAATAAAAATAAAAGGTCCTTCTAAATAGTACTTATAACATAATTGGCAGCCTTGTTTTCCTATTCATTTCACACGTCTCCTTATACAAAGGTGTTATCTATACTAATAATGTATTTTAAATTGTAATTTTTATTTTCGCTGTATATCTTTTCGATAATCTGTGAACAGCGTTGTGGGCTGCAATATCGTCTACATGTTTTGTGTTTTTCTTATTTCTATGTTTTATATTGTTGCTGTTTGTTGTTCCTCTTGAATAAAAAATAAAAAATAAAAATAAAATAATAAAGGTGAAGAGTTTGTATTTTTTTTGTTGTTTGAACGCGCTAATCTCTGGAAGTACCAGTCGGATTGGAAAAAAATAATTTTAAATTTGTTAGCTTCTTGAGGAAGGTTAAAAACTATTTCAAAATTAAGCTATGTTCCTTAGGAGCCGAGAAAAAGAAAAAAAACGGGGTAAGCCCGCGCAGGTTGGCGATGGGATGTGGCATGGTGAGGACGAAGTTGCGGTCAGAAGATAGTAAGAAATAAATAGGCAAACGAATTTCTATATACAGACGCCAGCACATCAAGCTACCCGAAACTGTCAAATTTTTCTAATTATCAGGTTTATTATCAGGATAATTTATCGAAGTTGAAAATCGAATGAAGAAATTTGACAGATTGTAGTAGCTTGATGTGCTGGTGTCTGTACTTAATAAGGTTATGCAACTAATTACCTATTTTTGGTCTGTGTTTAAATTGAGCTATCATTGGTAGATCGATAAGATTCTAAGGAAACTGTTGCTAAAATCTTTGTGATTAGCAATAGAATTATAATTGTTTGAATGCATATCACGCACCCCAAAATTTTTAGGACACTGCAATGGCTGGGGTAAAATACTAATGTTCTTTCATTATTTGTTCTTAGTAAGCTCCAATAAAATTCCTTATTTTTGTTTATATTTTCTAACTTATATTCAAGAGAACACTAAAGTTCTAACCATTGTTCTCCTTTAAGAATGTCACATCACATTTCATATTCAATATTACAATATTGTGTGCTTCGGTAAACCACCAGCGTCTTCTCAGTTCAAACTGACGCTTCCCCGGAGACCGTCAGTGTCAATATCAATAATAAACTATTGAATAATAACACGCCACTAGACATTTTATAGTTTTAACGTTCCGAGACGAGATACTCAGCTAAAAGCGTTGGTTGACGGAATCCAATTTGTAAGTATGCCAGTTAGGAGTATGGTGGCAATGAATTTGAAAACAAACATGATTACGTATGTAATTTTGTATAGGTAGGTAAGCTTTAATAATAATAGTCGTACAGCCGGGCGATTCTGTAAAAATATCACCGTGAAAACTTGCGTGGAGTGAGCTGTCAGTGTCATCCCACTGATGCTAGGGATTGACTAAGCAAACATTTACAATCATAAACGAGATTTTAATAAAAAAAATTATGCTAATTCTATTGATTATTTTATAAACTCAAAACTCAAACTCAAAGCATTTATTTCAAGTAAACAGGCACTTTTGAATTGTCAAGGGGTCGGTCAGTCAGAAAGGTGAAGCTAGTTGGCCATTCCAAAGCGTAGTGGGTACCTGTGGAGAAGAACAGGCAAGTAACTCCACGGACACTCTTTCAAATCACCGACCAACCTTTTGAATCACGAGACCAACGGGGCAGATAAATTTTACTTTACAATATATCACGTATCGGCAAGCTTTGTGTGTACGCCCCCCAGATAGATGGACTCACAATCTTAAGAGAGTGGCTGGGACTGACTGGATGCGGAGAGCGGAAGACAGCGTGTTGTGGCGCAGCTGTGAGTGGCCTACATCCAGCAGCGAACTGCAATAGGCTGAGTTAATTTAAGCTTTACTCTTGCTCGTTTCTCTTATAGAGCTATGAGGAACAGTGTGTAAAGTTCACTCATCCTCCATAGAATAGGGAGGATCTAACGACCAGACGGGTGTCGTGTCGTAGATGCCGCCATACTCTCTTCTCTCTTGCCACAGCCACTACATGCATCTGCCGACTATTTCTATTATGTGCTCGTAATTATATTTTTATTTTGTATTAGGCACTTAAGTATCATATTCGAGTTAATTTATCGTTTTATGCGGGGGTTTTTGTGGCAATAAAACAATTTTTCATTCTGTCATTTGTAAATGGTAAAATAAATGGCTTTGAGACTAAACTAGCGAGAAAATGCTTCTGCTAAGGGTGGTAACGTACTAATGTTGTAAGAATGCATATTATTGTTAATATACATATATTTTAGTTAATGGTCAGAAAATGAATTCTAAACAACAAAATGTTGATATTTAATGATATTTACTGAGCTTCTTAAGTTATGAGCTGCATGATTGCTGATTTTAATTTATAAATCTCCAATTGGATACTGTCCTTAACTGTAGGTTAACAAACCACAACTGAGCTTTAAACCTGATGTAACAAAATCATTGTCCCTCTACAAAGTAACCGGCTAATGTTTGACAGTGTATCGGTGACGTTAACGAGCGCTGAATACGTCTGCAAAGTAATGGAATATAAGCTTTATGGAGTGGCAATAAGAAATAGTCTCATTCACAGGTAATGGGGTTTTGTTGCAAAATATCAGAGTATGTGTTGAAGAATTTTGAATAGGAAAATGAGATGCTTTGCCTTGATACTGATACTAACATACCTACGTCATATGTCTTAGTTCCTAGATACAATACTACGGAGTTATTTTTTACCACATTTGCTCAATCTTTTTCCAATTACGTTGAGGTCAACTTCCAGTCTAACTGGATGCAGCTGAATATCAAAAGAAAAAAGAAAAGAAAGAAAAAACGTTTATTCTGCACAAACAAAACGCACGTTACAAATAAAAAACAAAATAATAATAAAAAATTAAAAAAGACATAAAATATACAACGCAGCCAAAAGCCGTATCAGTATTTTACATGCAGCGGCTACCTATCTGATCTTCACAACCCAGTTACTGTGTAATATACGATACCCCTTGGCAATACTAGCAGTCAGACTTTCGGGCATCTGATTACCCGTAACGACTGTCAGCGATCCTCAAATGACAGCCGGGACCAATGGCCCAACGTGCTTTCCGAAGCACGGAGGGGTCTCGTTATATAAAGATGTTCACCCATCTACGGATCAACCGCGGCAAGTGTAGCTGGACCTGATCGTTTGTTATTATTTATTACGTGGCTAAATAATAATAACCCGTGCGGTTGTTATTATTTAGCCACGGGCTCTTCAGTTATTTTTTACCAATGGTGATGAATATTAAGGCTATTAAAACTATGAAGAGGTAACTTGAACGGTCAGCAACAAAAGTCGATTGACACTGCTACTTTTAAATATCATCTATTTGCGGCAAAATGTCTTGATAAGCTGTTGTAGCTTTGATATAATATTAATACTCTTTCAATTATACTTCAGTTCCGATTTGAACCAAATATTTTGCTCAAAAATTAAGATTTATAATAATAAGAAATAAAGTGATAATAATTATGGGACGAGTTTGACGCCTACAGACAGGATTGTTCCACGCTAGTATTAGCCAGAGAGGACTGGAAAGGAGGAAGCTGATAAGTACATATTTTTCTCATATCTTGCTAAACACAAGAATGGAATGCAGTGTAAACAAGACTGCAGAGCTTTCTAGGATAAATTCCACTCGTAACTTAATCGGAACTTGAAACAAGAGGAATATTGATGTTTTAGTTAGAATTGCCAGGTTTAGCCTCAATCGTGATAATATTGGTTTAATAATAATGTTGATTGCTACATGCAAAAATGTCTAATGTTATTGTATTTTTACAGCTGAGATTATTTATTTGGCTAACTGATTCTATCTGACCTAGGTACTTGGTGATTTTCTTCAAAATGGTCAGGTGCGTAGGACTCGCAACCGGCGTACGTGTACGTCTTTGACCAAATGTATGAACGTAAATGAAGAAAAATTTGTACGTAAGGATCTATTCAGGTGGCGTTTTGAAGTTTCTGCCTACCCCCATGGGAAGAAGGCGTGAGTTTATGCATGTATCTAGATACTAGTGAAACAAAAATTCTGAATGTTAACCGGATTAGGTACTACGTCGGAAATGTGATTTGGATCGCCTTGAGAAAATTGTGGTAAAAGTGAAATTGTGTTTTGTACTTATTTCTCAACATAAGTGACGCAACAAACTCCCAAGCAGCACAGCTGTCTGTTCAGTTAGAAGAACGTATTCTATACAGTAAATAGTATATAATAAACATACATAACATATATGAAACACAAAACATAAAATTATTTGCCATATGTCAGCTAGCACACGCCAATATACCAACAAAAAACTGAGAAGAAATAGACACCATAATGCTTTGAAAATGAGATTGAGCGAGAAGTGAAAGAAAGGAAGTACTTGAACCGACTTCTTGCTAAACCTAGGCTTAGCCGAACTAGAAAGAAAATACATAGTCACTTAAATATTAGATAATATTTAACGGTAGCTTGCGTGAAAAAAATGTGTGACTTTATACAAAAGTATCGTCTGAAGAAGTACTACCTAACTTTAACTTGGGCCAAATTAATTTATTTTCATGGGTCGTCTTCCATTCTAACTGGATGCAGCTAAACACCAGTATTTTCCATGGACTGACCACCTATCTGACTCCACAACTCAGTTACTGTACAGACATAATTACAACAACATGTACCAGACAGAGTTACTTTCGAATTTATATGATACTAGCTTTTGCCCGCGACTTCGTTCGTTTGGAATAGTGACTTCCGGCAGATTTTTGGTTTTACCCACATAGTTAAAGAATGAATTAAAAATGGAAATGAATTAAAATGAATGAATGAATTAAAAATTAAAAATTCCCACATGAATTAAAACAATAACATGAACCGAACTCGTGTAACGATCGACACCATTGCGCGATCCCCACTCGACATATAGTACTAAATACTAATAGAATTATCTATACTCCGTTAGAGCATTTTCTATGTACTAAAAGTTGTATTATATTATATTTTTCATACCTTTTTACTATTTATTTACATTTTTCCGATGAATTTTCAGTACTGAATTGATGCCGACTCTTGACCAATAGATGGCGCTGTATGTCCGGAATAAATTTTATTTTTATTTTATTTTTTGTAATAAAAACTATCCTATGTCCTTTCTCAAGTTCCAAACTATGTCTGCACCAAATTTCACACAAATCGGTTCAGTAGTTTAGGCGTGAAGCAAAGACAGACAGACAGACAGACAGAGTTACTTTCGCATTTATAATATTAGTTTGGATGAGGGGAGATAAGAGTGGCCTGTGGCTAAATAATAACAGCTGCATAGGTCGATCGATCAGGTTAAGCTACGCTTGCCGCGGTTGGTCTGTGGATGGGTGACCATCTTCACATACCGAGACCCCTCCGTGCCTCGGAAAGCACGCTAAGCCGTTGGCCCCGGCTGTCATTCGTGGATCTTTGACAGTCGTTACAGGTAGTCAGAAGCCCGAAAGTCTGATAACCAGTCTTACCTAGGGGTATCGAATTACCCAGTAACTGGGTTGTGGAGGTCAGATAGGCAGTCACTCCATATAAAAAACTGGTATTCAGCTGCATCTGGTTAGACTAGAAGCCGACCCCAACATGGTTGGGAAAAGGCTAGGCAGATGAGTATGGAGATATGTAATCCATCAATTGCAACTGTTAAAAAATAGTTACGATACATTATGCAACTCTATAAACTGTTCCATATTAGCATTATCTTCTAATACATATGAATCAGAAGATAGTGTAGGGTTTATCAAAACACCCACAGTGAAAATAAACCCTATCATCACCGAATCATCGACCGACTATACCAAGTTAACTACCGGAGGCACTGTAGAAGGTTTTTAAATATACAATATTATATTCGATTAGCGATACAGCATTCACATTCAGCATTCAGCATTGCCGATACGCGGTCTCCACTCCAGGACTCGTCTGCTACACCGGCCATCGGCCCTTCGACAGACATGGCCAGCCTACTGCCACTTCAGTTTGCTTACTCTGCAAGCTATGTCGGTTACGCCGGTCCTTTTCCAGATAATTCCTGATTTTATCCTTCAAAGAAACTCCGAGCATAGCTCGCTCCACAGCGCGCTGAGCGATCTTGAATTTGTGGACCAGCCGGACCGTCAGTGAGCGGAGAGGGAGTGAGAGAGAGAGTGGCGGTGAGCGTCAGTCAGCGTATCGCCAGCTAGCTAGATGGACGGACGACCTAAAGAAGGTAGCTGGGGTAGACTGGCTGCGGAAGGCGGAGGACAGGATGTTGTGGTTGTGGCGCAGTCTGGGAGAGGCCTATGTCCAGCAGTGGACTGCGACAGGCTGAGTTGATTGATTGATTGATTCAGCGTTGAGAGTATTGGTGGCCTAGTGGTATCCGTCCCGGTTTACGAGCTGTAGGTCGTATGTACTCAGGCAGGCACATTACTTTGTGTATTTAATCTAAAAAACGGTGAAGGAAAACATCGTGAGGAAACCGGCATGTCCTATAACCAAAAATTCGAAGACCTTCATTCCTACCTACCTTTTAATTTTGGCCGGCACCCCCGCTTCCACGAAACCAATTTACTTATTTCCCCGAAGAAATAACGATTTATCTCAAGTAGTTGTTTCCCAATGAGAGATTGATTCACAATTAAGTTTAAATTGAGAATGATTGGACAACAATTATCTTCAGTAAAATTAATATTTCGTATCGATATTAATGAAGAAGAGAAGAGAAGAGATTTAAGGTTCAAACAACGCGCGAGGCAAAATTGAAACTGTAATATTTTCTCAGAACAAAAGCACCGAGCATGATAATAGTCATCCAACCGGACCACCGCTGCTACCAACCCCGCTACCACAGCCGTTGTGAACACTTTGCGCACTTCACGGCGATGGTTACACGGTATGTTCGACAATGGGAACGTATATGCCATATAAGCATAGTCGCGAGAACCTACGTCATCGACTACATCGCTGAGAACGTCGTCGTCATCGAGTGTCCTCTGCTATAAGAAGTCGAGTGGCCCGGCCGTCGCCGGCGCTGGTGCCCCACTTGGAGGGGTGCGGCACAGGCGGCTGCCGTACAACCGTCATCAGACGCCGTCGAGTCAGGGGCAAGTATGGATGAGTGATATCGGAACTGAAAAACATTATTAAAATTGTGACTGTTTGTTATTATGCATTGCTTGATTTTAGCGCCACCGTGCCGTTAATTGATTCTAGTGTTTGTAATTTTGCTTGACCATTATCCCTGTTGCAAATTGTTAGTACATGCGGTCATGTTGTCACTGATAAGAATTCCTTCTTGTAGGGTGACTGCACTAATACGCGGACCCAACGGTTTGTGTCATGATATCGCATTACATACTATCGATAACTTAGACTTACCCGGACAAAGAGTGCTCGCCAGAGATTTAGTTATGAATAAAAATTTACGAGACTTAGCTTTTCATATTTCATAATATACGTACATATATGTATGAGTGATCAGAAACTAGAAGGAGTGACATCAATTTTAGAAGTACTACTGTCGTATTATTGTATTGGGACTGTTTTACGTATTTTAGTTGTTCTGTGATATGTGAGTACTCCCACACATCCAATGTATTGTAGCCAGATCGTTCCGTTAGCCAAAATTTTGAAGTCGACGAATGGGCAATCACATACAGAGATACTTGAATGTAACTACAAACATAAGTTGGGAGATTCTTTTCTGCTTTAGGAGTGAAATTGTTTACCAAGGCGATGACCAATATTATTATTATTGTTGTATTGTTATATTATGTATACTTAAGTTAACCTTTTACCAGGCCCCGGATATATACATCCCACATAGATTTTTCAATGCTCTACCCAGGTTTTGATTTTAAAAAGCACAGAAGCTATCAAAATTAATTCTTGAATGTATACTCTGTGATTCCACATTCGCAAACTTCGTGTATCCGAAAGTATTTGTCACTGACAGCCATTTGAATTTTTACTACCCGTTGAACAGGCCTTTTTCGTTAAGTGCGGAAGTTTTTGTTCGATTATGACGAAACAAAGAAAGGTAAGTCGTGCAATTTTTTGATATGTTGTAGATTTTGAGTTTTTCTATTGGGTTTACATAATTTCTAGTCAATTTCTTGTCTAAATTGTCTGAAATATAGCAAAATATAACGTGGGAAAAATATGACCATAGCCTGTTTAGTCGACGTTATTTGTGGGAGCTATATATCCTTTGCCTGTTCGAATCACATTTTTTTCATATACTAGCTATTGCACCCTACTTTACCTGTGATTTTTTGATAAACTCTGGTTTCTACTGGAAAATATGCACAGGATATCTATATCAGTGCGATATATATGCAGGCAAAGATAAGAAACCTAATGAAGAAGGGCTGGGTTTTAGAGTTATAAAACAATTAAGTCTTGGGCTACCAAGAAATACACTATTGGTATTTGATAACTTTTTTCTTCCGTAGCTCTTATGGAATACCTTCATAACAGAGGAATTTTCGCGATTGCAACTGTACAAATGCAACGTAAAGGTCTACCCAAAGATTTGAGTGTTCAAAAAGCTCGAACTCCGGAAGAGCGACAACTGATCAACGAAAATAAAGCAAGAAAAACGTTACAAAATAAATACATTTGTTAAATTTGTACTGTAACATTATGCGTTGATCCATGTATGAAGTCGTTCCACCAAGCTCTTTCTGAGGCATAACATTGTTTCATAGTAACATTTATAATAAATCATTCATAAGTACATTTTTGTTTTACCTGTAGCTAAATTGAAAAAAAAAATTACTAAAATATAAAAAAATTAACAAACTGAACGCAATATCTTATATAGTTATCCATTATAAGGTAGTCCTTTACCAGGCAACGGAATACGTTTTCCCACTTTTTTTTTTCAGACATTTCAGTGTTTTTTCAGGAATTTTTTGATGAGGAATCATTTAGGGCGTGTAGAAACGACCAAATCCATATAGAACACTTTATATCTTCCAGCCAGTCTTCGGGGCCTGGTTAAGGGTTAAGGTATTTGTCTATAGGTCTTTGTTACCTGAAAATAAATGGTTTTATTATTATAATATTAATCCACTGCAACGAAAAACAAAATAATATTCTGAGGCTTTAAAGAGTAAAGTTTCGCTCAGAATTTTGAGAACATATGACCTACCACCATACTTAGTCCTATTTATAACACAAGAAATGTGTCGTTAAAACATAAAAATGCATCAAGACTGTTATTTAAATTCATTTTCAATTCTTTATTGCGTACCATAACGTAAGTTGCTAAGGAAATAATTATATTGGTCACAATTATAGACTTAGTTAACAGTAACTGCTGGATTTAGGACTACTCCATAGTTCAGCCACAATACTAGAAAGGTACCTATTTTAACTCAGCCTATCGCAGTCCACTGCTGGACATAGGCCTCTCCCAGACTGCGCCACAACACCCTGTCCTCCGCCTTCCGCATCCAGTCTACCCCAGCCACCTTCTTTAGGTCGTCCGTCCATCTAGCTGGGGGGGGGGGGGGGGGGGCCCACACCGTACCGTACCACCCATACCTATTTGCTTTCAGCAAATAAAGCAAAGGCTGACAGCAATTCACAATTTTGTTCAAAAAAGTTTCCAGTTGCCCCGATGGTCCAGTCATTGCAAGCACAAATGCTGAGCATGAAATCAAATCAAATCAAAAGTCATTTATTCAAACTAGGCTGAGAATCAGCACTTTTCGAACGTCAAAAAAAAAGGTTCCGATTCCAAAGCCGAGCAAAGTGTCATTAGGATTTTCCATCAGGAATTTTTCCAGTAGCAGGCAGGACCACCAGGTCTGGATTCGGGCCCGGCTGATGGCAACAGACTTGCCCCTTATTACCGGAACTTAAACATGATTGAAGAAATGCGGGTGTTACTATACACTTCCGTCGAACCCTTTAGGGAATTCACTAGTGAAGTTATGCTAAGTTATGTTAAGTCCAAGACAGTGAATTTGTTTGGATATTCGGCAATTGCATCTACTCTAATCAACGCACAAAACTATCGATGTTTTCAGAACGAAAAGTAAAAAAATGTTGCTTAAAACTGCAAAACGATCTTTATAACTACGTACTTTCATTAATCTTCGTTTCCTGTAAGAGCGGAGCTTGTCGTGCGATCGGTTATTGATGCACCGTTACATTTAAAATAGTCTTTCACTGATGCGTTTTCAATCCCAAAGGCAAACGGTACATTGTGATCGTATAGCTCTACTCCTTTTGAAAACGTTTTACAAGAATTAAATGGATGCGTAGAAGCGCTACTCCGAAGCGGTTTTTCGATAAACTTTCTTATGTGTTGTGGGAATTAAGATTCACGTGTTTTGGCTGCTTGAGCTTTTTTTTTGCAATAATCTCTGCTCCTTATCATGGGACAGTCATTCACCAGCACCGACCCTTCAAACCAGAACATGGGAATAGAAATGAATAGATATGTTGGCACTTCCTTTGATAAGGCGTTCTTAAATTGAACTTGCACTTTAATTACTTTACATGCTTGATATTAAACCAAGTAAAGGTATTACATTCCCATTATATTCAGTCAAAAAAGTATCGGGAATGGATGATTTGTTTATGGTTCCATATTCAATTCTTTAAAAAAAAAAAAAAAATGGTTTTTAGATTGGCACAACTGTTTTCCATTTTAGCGCGGATTTGAGTTACATCTGTTATTTCAATTAAATACAATGCTGTTTTTATATATTTAGTGTGTATGGACAAAAATATCGAACAAAGACTGTCTTAAATTTTGAATCGCCAATGGAATTTCGTGTTCGGAGTCACTGAAAATATTACAGAAGGCTTACAGTGAATCGAATGTATCAAAAACACGTGCATGAGTGTATGAGTGGTACAAAGGGTTCAAAAGCGGTCGAGATGTGACGGAAGATTTGCCTCGCTCTGGTAGGCCATCAACGTTTGCAACTGAAGTTAACATCGCAAAAGTGAAGGAAATAGTGACTGAAAATCCTCATTCAACTTTGAGAGAGATAACCGCTGAACATTCTGTATCTCACGAGTCAATCCGTGTAATTTTAAATAATCACTTGGGTATGAAACATGTTGCCGCTCGGCTAGGACTAAAATACCTGAATTTTCTCCAAAAACTCAGTCGCATGCTAGAACGAGTCAATTCCGACCCAATATTCATGAAACGCATTGTTACTGGTGACGAGACGTGGGTTTACGAGTTTGACATGCAAACTAGTCAACGAGCTTCGGAATGGCGCCTTCCAACTGAACCGAAACCGAACAGACGAACGTTCATGGGCCATCCACCCAAAGCCAGGCGGTTTATTTTGTGTAAATAACTTCGTCATCAATAATTCGCCTTTAATGTTCTCACTGCTGGGACTCATGCCTCCTCCCTTCGAAAGGGGGTGGACTGTAATCTGTCACGCAGACCCAGTGTGGGTTGGTAGATATCACATGTCTTAACCCTACAGTGCATAGTGTCCCACATATGGGACATACAGAAAAATGTCTTATATTTTAAAAATCGATCCAAGTAGCGTGTTCTAGTGTTGACAAGATTAACTATTATATATTTGAGTTTCGAATTTGGTACCACATATTTTGGATAGATCTGTAGGTAAACATTTATTTATGTTTTCTTCAAATCGGTAGTTACTTTGAGTACGATTAACGAGCGGCGTACAATAATCGCAAAAAAATGATAAAATTAAAATGATAGAATTTTCAGGGTCGAAATAATTAGTAGAGGTAAGTTCATGTTCATATTTGTCATTTTACGTGTAATCTTGTAATTTCATTTATACTACGTAACACATATTAACATTATAATGCATGATGTGCCGTGCACAAAAACATACGTTTCTATTGAGTTATGATTTTTCTAAATATTTTTTTGAGAAATGGCATCATATTTGCGGGCTAATGTATTTTTTTAAGCCGATAAGAAAAATCATGCACTATTGGGTTAAAATTTTTGGTTCTAGGGCACGATGTTTTCCTTAACCGTTTTAAGAGCAGTGGTGATGAAATAACTTACACAAAGTAAAGCAACTGCCTGAGTTCGAGCCCACGACCTACAACTCGTAAGTCGGGGATACCACTGCTCTAAAATAAAAGACTGTAAAACACAGAATCGATGGTACAACATGTCTTACAACATACACGTGCAAAACTCCCAATAACCGCTGAAAACGTTGGCAATTTTCATCACCCTTCTTAATCCAAGTAATTGTCGTGGTTCTACCCGGGCCGATATCCCATTAAATTCATGGGATTAGTGTAGGAATTAAATAGCAATTTAAACCCCATACGTTTTAAGGCATGTCGGTTCGTCTCTGAGTTGGTTCTTTGATATTGTTGGCGTATCAACTCGTTAAGGTGATTGTGTTTTGTTTCTGCTCAGTACAAGATAATTTTCTCTTTTATTGTAGACATAATTTGTTATTTTAAATTCGCTTAGTTTTTTATGTATAGAGTGGCGATGTAAAATGTAGCTGAATTTGTGTTTGTATTGTAATTCTGTTTTTTCTAACCTTTTGAAGCTTCTTGAAGTTACAACTTACAACTACAAATCCTTAAACTGTTTTTAAATAACCTGTTTTCGTTCAATCTACATGATAAAAATTAATTCACTGACAGACAACACAGAGCCCAAGCCGCTGAGTCTAGAAGCATGAAATGTTAAACAAGAGTTCCTAGGCACTAGGGAAAAACATTGAAAGTTTGTCATTTTCGCCAATTGGAAATCCCTTTCACGGCTTGTCACCAAAAATTTACATCATTAATAATCTGTATCCTTCATAAATATCTCTTGTATGAAGAAGAAACAAAACATATCGCCCTCAAAGATAAGCCATGATCGATATATCCTACACGCTCCTGTAATCCTGGTACTCGTACATTATATTAAACCAAGTCTTTGATGCTATTGTTAGCCTCACCGTGCTTCTTTCTACACATTGTTGAAAACAAAAATTAAACTTTTCAAATCTTTAGAACGTCAATAGATTGGCTTAAAGAATAATTCTTTGGAGTGTTGTGATCTTATGGTTTCCTAGTAGCCTACTTATATTGAGGATGCTTTCTGCGGAAAAAATAGTATACAAAAAACCAAAGAATCTGCCTAGCCTTTTCCCAGCTATGTTGGGGTCGGCTTCCAGTCTAACCGTATACAGCTGAATACCTAGTATTTTACATGGAAAGGCCTATCTGTCCTCCACAACCCAGTTACTGGGTAACCCGATACCCCTTAAAAAGAGTGGTTGTCAGGCTTTTGGGCTTCTGACTACCCGTAACGACTGTTAAAGATCTACGAATGACAGCCGGGATAAACGGCTTAACGTACTTTCCGTGGCAAGGATGGGTCTCAATATGTAATGGATGGTCACCCAGACAAGAACCGACCGAGGGAACCGTAGCTTGACCTTCAATCGACCCGTGTGGCTGTTAGTATTTCAGCCACGAGCGACTCTAAAAAGTAGTATACAGCAAAAATTTTTAACCGGTGCGCAAACTGTAACCATGAATTCAGCACATGATTCTGAACCCTTCTGCGTTGATAGTTTTTTTGGGGATATTAAAAAAAATATATATATATTTCTTACATAAATTTTGACCGCGTAGGTAGCAATACCTACGCGGTCAAAATTTATGTAATAAATATATATAACTGCAAAGTTTTCTATGAAACAGTTTTTGTTTTTTTTTTTGGATAAGTAACGAAAAATTTCTACGCTAGAGGGTCTATATATCTATATATATAAACCATAATATACCCTTGTCTATTTCTTCGTGGAATACAGAAGCATATTTATGGTATTATGACTCTCTGCCAAAATATTCCTAACCTAATAAAAACGAAAACTAATTACACCATTATTCCAAAGACATGAACTCCAAAAAAACTAGAGTTTTCTTGTAAAAACTTTCATAATCTTATTCTGATTCAGTGGATGCCTTCGCTTAGGCCTAAGCCAGTCGGAGACGAGAAAGTTTAGATATACAACATTTTATAACAAATCTACGAGGAAAAAAATGTTCTCAAAATGCCTGACGAGAAACTCATGTAATTATTTTAGTGTCATCATTTTGGCTTAGTACTTCATGTTTCCATCTAATAACAAATAAAATGAGCTTTATAAATATGAAAAAAGTGCACTGCTAATGGCTTTTCCTACCCTTCAAAGTGAGCTAATTTGTTTGACTTAGGAAGTCCAAGCTAAAAAAACTTACGAAATTGCTTCACAATGTTTAAACTTACCAGTTTAACTCTACAGTAGCACACACACACAAACACTCCTCACAATGAACTATTAAGCCCATTCATTAATATTAAAATGTTATATAATCAATATGTTAACAACAGAATTATTACTCAATTATAAATATTTTGTAAAACGTGTCGATCCCACTAAATCTCACTGCCTTTCAAGAAACAGGTTATTCCTAGTTTGAAGGGCAGGGTCTTACTAATCTGTAACAGCCATACCCATCCCTTATTGGAACAACACTGATGTTAACTAGCCTATGTCTTTAGATAAATAAATTATTAGTTAATAATGTAGTATAGTTTGCTTTAAAAAGAATACATCCCTTCCTTTCTTTGTCAGGAATTTTAATTTTAATATTTGAGGAAACAATCCACCAGTAATTTTTCACGCCTTTTTCTTCATCTTCTAGATCTACTGGAAAACTCCCACCTTTAACAATAACTTCGTTTCCAAACTCAGCTAAAACAATATTAAGCTTTATTCTTATCAATTTATTTCTACAATCTAGAAGAAATCTACGTCTATTCAAGATGGCTGATTCAACTCTCCATAAAACAGTTCTAAAGAACAAATTGTGCAGCTCAATTAAAATGAACTTATTAAAACTTCACAACCAGTTTGAGCACGTTTTCAAAAACATGTGCAACGTAGTTTGTACTGTTATTATTTAAATTGAAACAATACTTTTTTCTGAGCACTGATCGGAGTAGTTACGAGTGTTGAAGGAATCATGGATTGTGTAACATAGTACGTACAGAAATTCACACAACAACAAAAACAACAGAGGGTGATTCCCGAATTTTTATGAACGGTCACATTGTAATCTCAGTCTCATTCTGTCAAAAAAAAATAACTCTAATTTACCTACATTTTTGACAAATTCTATTAGAACTGAAGGCTATAATATTATATAATATATACTATAATACTCTCTATCTCATAAGGGGCCTAACTTGTGTGTACATCACCAGCTCATGATTTTCACAGCTGAAAATGAGTCTTCCAATGGCTGCCACAACAAGCATCTAAAGAGTTATTTCTTACTAGAACTCATTGCAGAGACAAAAGCTTTCCCGTATGTAATAAACGTTGACTATGGTTTGTTAAAAGATTTTTATTGCAGTTTCTCGTTAGCCAACTCCTTACTTGTAATTTGTTTCTCACATTATCAAATCTACCAGGAAATGTTAGGGAGTCTGATTTTTTTAACAGATCTCACAATCTGGGTGCATCCATTTCAAACACCAGCCGGTCGATTCTGTCTAAAAATCTCACCGTTAAATCATAAGTGAAATGAGCATTTAATAGTGTTAATCCCTAGCGAATGACAGCTCACTCCACGCTCACTTCACCCAAGCTTTCATGGTGAGATAGTTACAGAATCGCACGGCAGATTGGGAATACTACTGACTAACTGAAGAAAACTACGCATGTGAGCATTGCCTCGAATCAAATACAGAACCAGACGATCAGCCGGCTTATTCTGTAAAATCTGACGTGAACTTGCACTTTCACTATCCCTTCATGCTAGGGATTGGAACTAATGACAGTTCACTTCAAGCTTACTTCATCTAATTTATCCCGGTGATGTTTTTAAAGAATACACCGCCTGTATATATATGTGTATATTTGCCTTAAAAACAACAACAACAAATTACCTTACAATTCTACTTGTCCGGAAAGTTCAGATTATTCTGAAATTCTGAACCAGATTGCATTGATACACACGGCAAAAAATCGTATGCAATGTTAAAAAAAGTTTCCATCCGTTTTATATGGACTGTCGCACAGTTGACTTTGCGACCCGTCCGATCCATCATCGGTGAATTGCTGGCTTACAGTTGTATTCTCAAAGCTTTGCTGGCTCGAAATGTAGCATGCTTGTTATGGGGATTGAAAATTTTGTCGAAGTTGAAATCTGCCGTGCGATTCTCTAACCATCTCACCGTGAAAACTTGGGTGAAGTGAGCGTGGAGTGAGACGTCAATAGTGTCAATCCCTAGCATCAGCATGACTCACAGCTCACTCTAAGCTCACTTCACCTTAGTTATCACGGTGAGATTTTTCCAGAATCGACCGGCTGGTATGTTAGGAAGTATTTAGATACTAACTTTTGCCCGTAAAATATCCTACATTTGTGCAAAACATGGACATCCATTCAGCCGTTAAGGCGTGAAAAGGAACAAACAGAGTTACTTTCGCTTTTATAATACGTATTAGTATGGATGGCCTGTTACACCATCTCTCGATAAGCTACTGTTACGTTAACTGGTAGCAACATTCCCCGTTTGATCTTAATGTACATACGCCTGCACATCAAGCTACTCGAAACTGTCAAATTTTCCCAATCAACTTTTTATTTTTTTATTTATAAAGGAAAACAAACAGTCACATTACATTTTGTAGGATGAAATACAAAAAGATACGGCCAAATATGTAACCGACGACATTATCCACGTAAGACACATAAAAAATAATAATCTTTACCAACCATGCTTTTTAAACTAAAAACAACAATCTACAATAATTTAAGTTAACACAAGAAATGTTTTCTTGAATAGTATAACAAAAGTTAATTTAGCAAACAAAGCAAAAAGAAGGCATGCAAATCATAATTAAAATTAAAATGACTAATCACTAAGTATTTTGAGTACAATATTTTTGAATCTGCCAGCAGAAATAGCAAACATATCGATGCGATGGAATTATTGTTTTTTTTTTTTGTAATTACTAGTTACCTTGGCTTAACTAACTAAAAACCTAATGCTTTAGCGCTAAAGTTGAAAATCTATTAAAGAAATTTGACAGATTGTAGTAGCTTGATGTGCTGGTGTCTGTATCTAATGGACTTTTAATTATAATTTTAAGACGAGATTGTACCTTTCACTTTGTATACACTTTTTATAGGTTTAATAATAAAGCTGAAGAGCTTGTTTGTTTATTTGAGCGCGCTAATCTCTGCAACTACTAGTTGGATATGAAATAACAAAAAAAATGCATTTGACAGCCCAATTCTTCAGGAAGGCTGTATAAAATCACGCTAGGAATCTTAGGAGCCGAACTAAAACAAAGAAATTCAGATAGAATACAGTAATAGCGCGGGCAGGCGATGCGATGCAACGGGGTGTGTGGGGGGAACAAGAAATTTCACGCGGACAGAAGCTGCTGCATTATAAATGGAACTTTTTGTACCATTATTCTGTCTTAACTTATGATTTCCTTTACACTTATAATGCCGAGAAAAATTAAACCAATAAAATTATTCTTCACGTAGATCTGTGCTAACTTATACATAAAAACTGCAAAACTTAACCTTACTGGCTTCTTTAAAACCAAAATTCTATTTTGGTCCTATCCTATCCTATCTTATATGGATAAGATAGGATAGGATAGGACCAGGAGGACTGGATGGCCAGACAAACAGCAAAATCTAAATCAATAATATTACAAGCAATAAAAACCAAAAACTTTAATGAAAACTAAAAGAAAAACCAGAAAACGTAAAGCACCTATTAAATGTCCACAACACCTATCTTTCACGAACCAATAATAAAAACGCGTCAATATTAATTAAAACTCAAAAGAGACGAATTATAAAACGCAGTTCATGTAAATAAAGCATCGAGTTTCACAACATACGCGTATCTATGGAGACGACTCATCACACAATACTGTACTAAGGACTCGGGCACTGCACAGGTGGGCTGACCGACCTCCGACTACCCGACAATAATAAATAATAAACAACCAGAAATTAACTATATTGCTGTATCAAAATGATTGGGAACAAGTTTGTGAGGTAGAAACGGAATATTTTTATGTATTTTGACACTATTATTTGTAACTATTAGTCGTTATTATGGTGAAAGTTTTATCACTAACCTATTAATAGTACTACGGCACACGTGCGCGATAACCTAAACGACTACACGTATAAAATAATTATGCTCTATCAAGTGTGAAATCTGGATGCTAACGCTGCAGCGATATGCTTATTATACAAAATAGTCCAGTTATCCTTAATTAAATGTAATTATTATAGGTTAGTGTCTTTGTTCGGCGAGTGGAGACGGCCTTATTGACTGGGCGGCGCCGGTCGTGCGCGTTCGGCCGCGCTCGGCCCTGCCGGTCGGACGAACTCGGCAAACTTCGCGCCCGCTCGTAACGTTTCACTAGAAATTTAAGGGCTGCGTTAGGGGTATTCCGACAGGCGCGCTGCGTCTGCGGGACGCCCATGGCAGCCGCACGGCGTTACATAACGCGCCGACCCCGATACATGACTGAAAACAATTCAAATATTATTCACTCGATCAAAAACTGAATAAAATAGCTTATCTTATACAATAAGCGACCCGCTCTGGACCCCCGGTCAAAGAGAAAGCGCCGCCTAAAGCACGGCCAATTGTCGTCACGACAAAAAGACGATAGTAGCAATTTCCCTTTGCCGACAACCCTTTGCGAGGCGAGAGGCTGAGCGCGCTCCGGGCACATGGCGGTCGGGGTGGCGCGGGGGGGCGGCCGCGGGGGGGTGGAAGGGCGCGGGGTGGCTTTCCCGGGCCGCCCCGCCTCAGTGGCGGCCTGCAGTGGCAACGACGCGCGTGTCGCCTCCGACACTTCCGCCCCGCGCACCTAATCCGCTCATTTAGCAAGCAAACGCCGCATACGGTGTGGTGGCGTGGCAGCCCTGCGGCGCCGAGCCCCGGGGCCCATGCTCTGACGAGCCGGGGTCTCGCCCGGGCTCCTTCGATCCGCGACCCACCGGCATGTGATATCGCGCCGCGCCACTCGACAAAATGATTGTGTGTTCAATTGTTTACGTTAACGATAGTTGATAACCGGGAGGCCGACACTGGCATGCTAATGTGAGTATACACAAACCCGATAAATTTTAACGGCCGCAGACACCACGTCGCGTCCACGCGAGCACGTAATTTTCCCCGTGAATAAATAAGCTAGCATGTAAAGTCGTACAAGAAGACAAAGCGTAGTTAATGTCTTGGAGCGTTTTGGAGCGGTTTTTCTGCAATGCGACAATGTTGGGTTACGAAAAAGTTTTCATACATTATTAACGTGCGAGTGTGATGTACAGTCGACGCGGCGGCTGGTGGCGGCGGTGTAGCGGTCTGAGCATAGTGACGATGTTGTGACTTGTCGGCAGTCGGACTGTTGGTGGGGAGTCGTGGACTGGTTGTCGTGGTCGCGCGGGCGTTGGACGCGCGGTTTTTTCGCGCGCGGGCAGCTCGTCGCGCGGTTCTGGCGTGCCGGCGCCATGCGGTAGCGCGGCGGCGCGGCCGAGCGGCGGGCGAGCACTCGTGCGCTCTCGGCTATGTGCCCCCCTTGCGCTACACTGTAAGTACCATTACAAATAAGCATTTTCATTAAAAAATACACCACTAACACAAAAATATATTTTGCAAAAAAATTGCCATAATCACCGCATTTGGCAGGTGGACTGGTGATTTCAGTGCGCGCGAGTCATGCGCTAAAACTTTCATGGTCCGTCTCATACACACGATCGCTAGTTGATTGGTCGGCTCACATTAGAATAAGCATAGTCGTTTTCACTAACCACGACCAATTGATAAACTCGTACATCCACATAATCTGCCAAAACCGACGCAACAACTACGCGAAACGGTGCTCACATACACTTAGTGCTTTATGGCTGCAAATAATAATCCCTGTACAGCTACTTACGCGGCTGACACCAGCCACTAGACATTCTCTCAAAATGACCCATAACTTTATTCCCCATTGCCGTACTCCTGGCGTGTATTTACGATTACGTTCCGACGTAACTTGTACAGACGTCGTACATAAATTTCGTGCGTACGGTTGTTGCAATTTGCCGTCTCAAACCAAAAGTAGGTTAAGTCAAAAATTGCGAATTTCTGTGAAGTTGGACTGGATGCTCGTTTTAAGTTATGGTGATGAGATTTTCTGTGGGAAATGTCTGAGATCTGCGTGAAAATACATTTGCGACAGCTTAATAAGCACGTTTTCAGTCATTAAATTTATTAAAATGTGAAAGAAAACAAGAAATAGATTTTTTAAATTATGTTAACTGTCGCATTCCTTCTGTCATATTTATAAAACAGTCTCAATTTTTCAATTACACTATCATATAAAAAAGTTCCAAACTCGTACCTATAAACTTAGTTCAGCCAATCAAAGTCGTGATTGAAATTCAATTCCGCGGATTGGAGAGCACTTACACTGTATGTCGTTGAGGGCCTGAACCGTGCACGGCTTTAGCCCTCTTTCCACTATAGGAATCCACGACTAAAAGTTTTCGTAAAATGCTTGAAATATTTTCAGCTTACTGCACATCAACTGTAGAACATTATACGTAACGCGACGAACTTGGATACAAAATACTTTTACTTAAAAAGTAAAAATATTTTGGTCTTTTGGTAAAATTTCTTGTATAAAAAGACCAATAATCATAGAAGATAAAGACCAAAGTCTAAGTTAAGGTCATTTGATCAGTTTCTGTATATTTTAATGTAATAAAAAGACACTCCCACACGCTCAATGCTTTTATAATTACATATGAAACGACTGGTTAGCTAATTACGTATTATAAAAAAAAGTGCACGGTCCATAATTCTCATTTGATCGTATAAAAAACCATAGATAGAGATATTGTATTAGTTAGTTTTTTACTAATTATATTTAAACTACTTTGAATAAAAAAGCCTTTTCAATAAGGTTCCTCCTATGGGAGAAACAAATCTATTAAAAAAAAAAAAACGTAAAAAAACAACGTTTTTTCGCAAGCTTATATTATGTTTTCAGGTTTCACACTTGATTGACGGGAAAGTTTCTACTTCATTATATCAATTTTTGAAAAGTATAGAATTAATCTCCATTAAATTATCTATGCAATGGTACACAAATTAAATGGGTTCTGTGTACTCTCATATTACCAAGGTGTCTATCCTCCATACGAATGAGATACATCTGAATGAACTAGCAGGTGTATAAAAATAGAAACAGTTGCAGAAAGGACGCAAATATTTTTTCGATTGTAAAGCACTCTCTAATGCTTCGCATTATGAGTCGTGCAATAAAAAACCTTAATTACAAAGTATCAAATACACCAAAACAAATCAGCTATTTCTGTAATATCAATTAGTATAAAATTTGGTACAAATTAATTTCATTTGTTGTTACTATAAATTAGCTGTGAATGTTAACATTAGCCCCAAAAATGAAGAGTAGTAAAGTTACAGGGTATATTAGTATATCCGCATATATATATCTAAATATACAGATACATTTTGAATACACACTTGTAAAAGTTTTAGTCATGAATAGAACGCGGGCCCCTTATTTGTGCTACCCCATTTACCTCTGCTGCCGCAACTTAGTGTTGTGACGGAAAATATCGTGGTTTTACATCAGAAGGGGTGAAAATAAATTATTTGAGGAAAACGAGTGAATGGAGGAAATGTTGTTTACAGAAAACTGTCCGGTATTTGTGATATATGGATTACACAGATCAATATGAACCGGTAATACGCTTAACACTCAAATTATTATATTTTCTTGGGTTTCTGTCAAAATATTCCCGTTTTAAGAATTTTTGTTTTGAAAGGAGGAGCTTTCATGAGTCACTAAGTAGCTGAAAAATCTAGAAAAATCTCAGAAAAAAACTATTTATTTTGAGTTAAATATCTATCAGAATAAGCTTAAAACAACGAAATTGTTAAACACGAATAAATAATGATAACTAATGAATAAATTGGCAATTCCGACGATCCGAGGGCAATTTTTTGGTCACATTATAAGATACAATGTTAGAGATTCTACCTTTTAATCAATAGAATAATACATTATCTTGTTTGATTGCAAATTGGTTGAAAAGTCATTAAATCTGCTGGGATATCGGAATATACGAAATATTGTAGTCTGATTGAGAAGAATAAGACTGCTATAAAAATATACGGGTTAGGAAATGAACGAATTGAATTATTCTATGAATTATAGTCTGAAATAGAGAATGGTGCACATGAGATTAATACACCTAATGGCATGTGAGTCAACAAGATCAATATTTACAGTGTGACTGGTAAATATTGATTAAATTCTTCGTCTTGTTAGTTGTGGAAGTTGGTCTGAAATTAGCCTGAAATAAGCCATCTGACATGACAGGTCAACTCAAATCTGCAAGGGCCCTTCCAGACTTGGACATGCATTTTTAGACTTATATAAAATCATAATATTTTATAATGTTTGGACTTTAAAAGAGACCGTAACTTCTGCGTTTGTTTAGGCATTCATTTCTCAGGGATCAGTTATCTAGGAAATGCCGGCGACATCTTGTTTTGAAATATTGCCCAAAAAGTTAACGTGTAAAAGTTTCTTAAAGATCTACTTACAGAAATAAACATTTTATTTAATTTTAAATACAAACAATTAGTAACCCTGTACGCAAAATACGCAAATTGACATGGAGTTTATAACTTATGTTGTAAACTCCATGTCAAAACGCGTATTTTGTTGTACGGGCTTATGCCCGTATTACCTAACCCGGGTATCATTATACCTCAAACTCAAGAGACATAAACACTGAGAGAGTTTTGTAATTTTCATGATTTCTGAAAAAGAAAACCGAATTTTTATTTTCAAGCGGATCATTCCTACGAAAAAACTGAATGCCATTGATTTAAATGTTATTCTTGAAACGAACCGTTTTATTTTCCTTTTTATAGGTTATTTATTTTACTTGGTGTAAATAATTTCATCAGTACTACTCTCAAAACGGCGAGGGAAAACATCGTAAGGAAACTGGCATGGACAAAAATTTGAAGATGTGTGACATTCATCAACATTGCGCGGGACCTGCGTCATAACCCACTCCCTCTCGAAGAGAGAAGGCCTGTGTCCCGGCATTGGAAACAGTAGAAGTTGATGTGAGTTATTTGTTTGCACCAATTTATCAGTTACTGCGTCACAGAGTATTGTCGCATCAATGTCAAAGTAGCTACTGACTCGTTGCCATTGCCTTGGGGAAATCAAGATCATTCTGAATTTACAGAACTGGTAAGGTTTTGAGTATTTATCATGTGTCCAATAATTTATTTAGCTTTAAATAAATGAATTATTTCAATAAAAAAACATATATATATTATTTATTTAATAATAGCACAGCCACATCACATACAATAAAGTTATGCTAGAAATAATCTTAATAACTAAAGGATTAATGTACTTATGTAAATGTCATCAATTAAAAGTACATAGCATTAATTACATGCCCTGGAGTGTAAATAAACTAAAATAAAACAAAAACAGACTAACGTGACTAAAACGGGTAACAAACAAAATCAAAAAGTTAAGAAATATAAATAAAACTGAAATTAAGAATTTAAAATTAAATTAAAAATATATTTTTTTTTATGGACTTTAGCATAAATACGAGATGTGGGTGTGCTAGCATGGGCAAACCTCTACCTAACTCTTCTGGGAAAACAGGCGTGAAGTCATATCAAATAATAGGGAGCGTGAGATAAACAAATATTGTTAATTTATTCGTTTAAGCTTTTAAGGGCTGATTTTTCCAAGGCCAGATAATTTTATCGGAGGAATAATTTTGGATTTTTGACAGTTATTCCATACAAAATCTGTCAGACGTTTATTTTAATCCACGAATAAAAAATATCGGTCTATTGAAAAATTAGCCCTTAATATTCTATTATATAAATATGTTAACTTTGTTTTTTATTTATTATAACCAAAATGACAAACTCTAGAGACTTGCGTTACAAAAATATTCAAAAAACGTAATTTTAACGATTCCTGAAAATGCGTAAAATCCTATTACTTTCTATTATTCATAAATATTTTCGGTGCGACGTAACCTTATTTAAAAAAATGCTGAAACCCATCATCTCTAAGGACTGTTTGGCTGAGAACCTTCTCGACGAAATGATTCTTTAGGCGAAAGATGATGTCAATGGCTTATTAAGTACTGAAGAGTGGGAAACAAATTATACAGTATCCCAGGAATGGTAACAGTATTAGCTGCTAGAGTAGGAAGAAAATTAGGAAATTCAGTTGAGCGACATCCGATGCGTTCCGATGCGTTGTATCCTCATGTATTTTAGTTAATATCGTTTCTTGAATATATACTCATACGATACTACGACGCAATACTGTAAGATACACTGACCTAAAATGTTAGTTTCGTCTTTGAAATGGAGAAAAGTACTTACATATCATTTGCCTAGTCTTTTCCCAACTATGCTGGGGTCGGCTTCCATTCTAACCGGATGCAGCTGAATACCAGTATTTTACATGGAGCGACTGCCTATCTGACCTCCACAACCCAACTGAGTAATACGATACCCCTTGGTAAGACTGGTTGTCAGACTTTCGGGCTCCTGACAACCCGTAACGACTGTCAAAGATCCACGAATGACAGCCGGGACTAACGGCTGAACGTGCTTTCTGAGGCACGGAGGAGTCCCGGTATGTAAAGATGGTCGCCCATCCACAGACCAACCGCGGCAAGCGTAGCTTAACCTGATCGATCGATCTGTGCGGCTGTTATTATTCAGCCACGGGCCTCGCAAGAAAAAAAAAGAAAGTACGCTAACTACGAAATTGACATTTTTGAGGAGCTTTAAAGTTTTTTCAAGTTTTGACAAGAACAGTACAAAAACCAAGTAAAATACCAAAAAAATATGCATCTATTCATAAGACGAGACGGAATAACGGTATTTCGATACGCGGAAATGAAATAGCATGAAGTTTGGTGTGTTTGGCATTAAAAAAGTGGAAATTGAAAATTTTGTAGTTAGTGCAATAATTGTGAACTAAGGCATCGATGTTATGATCAGCTATCAATTTTTTTTTTTTTGGTAATAGTTTTGGACTATAGAATAAGATAAACATAATAGAAAAAAGTAGTAGTAAGTAACAGAATAAAGTCAGTTGTGGTATGTACATTATACATGTCTTGATCAATCGAGAATCGAACTCCAAGCATTTATGTCAATTAAATCAATTACAGACATTTTTGAACTGTTAAAGAGTCGGTCGGTTAGTCAGAAAGTTGAAGGTTAGGTTGTAAGGGCTAGCTAGCCCATTCCAAAACGTAGATCTCTATTAAGAAAGAACGCACAAGAAACTGAATATAAAAATCATGCCTGTAAAATTATCGCATTTTCTGAAATCTTTATCTAATCAGCTTTGCTTTATCAACACTGCCTTCTAGAAGCCCGAGGTAGCACGAGACTTAAAGTATTAAAACTGACACTAAATTTAAAACCTACACGCAAAGCCAACATCCCTGCATCACAATTTAAAATCAGTTAAGCGGAAGCTTATCACGTTATCGTTAAGAGGCAGTTATTGCGTCACCGACGCCAAAGTAACAAATATGAAGTTTTTTCAAGGGTCTTTATCTCCGGGATATTGTTTAGTCAGCGGTTAACGTTTATTGTCCGGGCGGCTATACAGGATGTACACTTGTGAAGACTTGATGAAGGAATATCCATAAAGTTGGTGAATTTTCTCGTGTTTTTCTGTTCACCGTTCCGTGTTTCGGTATTCGTTTGTTTTATGAGAAAAGGTAGGGTTTTATTTTAAATTGATCGAGACGTTGTATTGAGTAAATGAAATACTCAACTTTTTTTTTTATCCATGTTGTTCAATTGTGACGTGAAAGAGAAATCTAGTAACAAATAACGTTTTTTGAAGCGTTTTTAAGAAACCAATTTTTTTTTTTTTTTTTGGAAAAAAAAATATGTTCCCCTAACCAATCAGTGTAACCAACAAAAAACCTTTCAAGAAAGTCAACCCCCACAGACTCTAATCAATACAGATACTATTTTTTTATTTTGTTTACTTGAAAGCCGAAGTTACGTAAAAAAATTATGAACGGCCGATTTTTAGTTACAAAACCTTTCGACATGCGTTAGAAAACCGGCCTTATTACTATTCAATTACGTTATATTTTCGCCTGTTCGCCGTTCACCGCAGATCGACACATAATACAGAGTTCAGGGCTTGCGTCCGTCGTTGGAGCCCAATGGACCTCTTCCTTTATTTGAATATTTATTAAATCATCCCCCCTTTACCCCAAACGATCGGAATCCCCCCCTTAGTGTTGTGACAACGAGTTTTTCCTTCGCATTTCATTTGGCTTATCGAGAGAATGTTTGTGATGAAACGTTGTTTTTCGACTTGGGAGGTTCTACTTGTGAACCGTAATATTTTATAAATTGCCTTATTAGTTTTGTAGGAAAATATTTTCATACACCTGTTTTTATATTATAAAACAATCGCGTGCAGGACTAGCCTATAATGGCACGATCTACACCTACAGAATTATTTGTTAACCTAATATAATTATTATATATTATATATAACGGCGCGTGACATTATTAAAAATAATGAAAATCAGTTAATTTTGAGAGTTGTAATTTATTTTGTTATTTTTTTAAATCATTGGTAATTGTTCTGTTATTTTTAACGATTAATCGATTTGAATTCGACTAAATGGTAATTTTAATTAAGAGCGGGTAACACCGAATGGAGTTGCGTCTGTCATGGCGGGCAAACGTCGTGTCAAGGCATTCAGTTGTTGACAGCCGTTGCACGTGATGGTCACTCGCAAACCCATTGGCTCTAAATCGCTAATTATTACTGCAATCCTAAATTGTTCGAGTAATTTAAGTGTCTGTATAATTAAAATAGTGAACAGTCAACGCTACAGTGTATTTATTTCAACGTTTCCTGAAGTCTAACGCCCACTATGGATTCCCGTGCTGACGAGGGCACGAATCAGCAATCAGATGCAACAGCCCGGCCCCCTGACGTCTCGTTATCAGAGGTGGGATTACCAGGGACTTCCCAGGAATGTGAAACAGGTCAGAGTATTGTTACTAACCTGAATAGTGAATGTGACCGTTGGAAAACGTTGTTTGAAATGCAACAACGTAGCATGATGGAATTAATTCGTGCTATAAAGGACACTAACACGGTTGATACAAAACTAGCATTCCCCGAATTCAATCCTGATTCTCGAGACGCCGATGCCAGGTCATGGTGTAATACTGTAGACTTATGCATGCAAGAAAAACAATTATCCAGTGGTACTCTGATTATCGCCATGAGCAAAGCACTTAAGGGCGCGGCAGCTACGTGGTTGTCTCAAAATAGTTTTGCTGGTATAACCTGGCCTCAGTTAAGAGACTTATTTCTTGCTCGATTTGACTACGTCGAGACTCCAGCTGCCACATTGTGCAGACTCCTTAATGAAAGCCCAAAAGACGGAGAGTGCATGTCGGCCTATGCTACTCGATTCCTGAGTACATTAATAAACCAATGGCATTCTTTATCGACCGAACAAATTGCAATTGCTGTAACTCTGGCTCACGCAGTGAAAATCGAACCGAGGTTGCAAAGACTAGCATACACTGAAAAAATTGATACTAGAGTGAAATTGCAACAAGAACTGATGGCGTGTACCTATCTTAAAAGAGGACTTCCGATGCCAGAAAAGTCCAATACTTACAGTGACGCTAAGAAACCGAGATATGAACCGAAGAAGTGTTACAATTGTGGCAGATTAGGCCACATGGCAAACGAATGCCTCTCCAAGGACTCGCGTAATACCAGCACAAATTTCAAACCTCAGTTTTCAGCAAACAAACAGCAAGATACCCAGGACAGCAGTGTACCAAACAAGACATCATTGCCTACGTGCTACTACTGCAACGAACCAGGTCACATCGCCACTCGCTGCCCGAAAAAGGACACCAAGACTAGCAGCGGCAACGTGGAGCACCGAGTGAATGCCTGCACTGTGAAGCCAGCCACCGATCACCTAGCAATTGAATCCGGTGAGAAAATTTCATTTTGTTTTGATTCCGGCGCTCAGTGCTCTCTAGTCAAAGAAAGTTTAGCAAATAGGCTCCCAGGCAAGCGTCATCATACCTTGGTGACATTAATAGGTATAGGCCAATCAAACGTTAAGTGTAATGTTCAAATATTGACAACTGTAACTATACAGGGATACTCAATGCAGTTATTATTACATGTCGTGCCAGACTATTGTATCTCTGATTCGATTATGATTGGAAGGGACTTGCTATCAATGGGATTTTCGGTTGAAGTTTCTGAAAGCCAACTTGTTTTGAGGAAAATTAGAATAGTTTTAGCTTGTGATGTAGGCGATAAAATTAGTAATTTTAACAATATCAATACTGATATTCCCACTGAGTATAAACGTCAATTAGTTTCATTGCTCGAAGGTAGCTCGGATTATTTTGTGGAAGGCACGCCGACGGGTAGAGTAACAACGGGGCAATTAGAAATTCGATTAGCTGATCCAAACCGCACAGTACAACGGCGGCCCTATCGTTTAAGCCCCGAAGAGAGAGAGGCAGTGCGCACTAAAATCAAAGAACTTCTAGAAGCTTCTATCATTCGGGAGAGTTGTTCACCCTTTGCGTCGCCAATAATACTGGTTAAAAAGAAAGACGGAACTGACCGTCTTTGCGTCGACTACCGAGAGCTGAATAGCAATACAATACCCGACCGTTACCCATTGCCACTAATTTCTGACCAGATAGGACGTTTGGTAGGGGCAAACTACTTTACCTCACTTGATATGGCTAGTGGCTATCATCAGATACCGGTTCAAGAAGAGTCCATAGAGCGTACAGCTTTTGTAACGCCGGACGGGCAGTTTGAATATCTGACCATGCCATTTGGTCTTCGAAATGCCCCTTCGGTGTACCAACGTGCCATAAATAAGGCCCTAGGACCCTTAACTGAGTCATTTGCCGTAGTCTATATTGATGACGTCATAATTCCTTCAGACTCTATTGCAGAAGGCTTAGATCGCTTACATCAGGTTTTGGAAGCTTTGACAAATGCCGGTTTTTCACTGAACCTTCATAAGTGTGCTTTTTTGAAAACTGAAATTGAATTCTTAGGGTACCATGTGTCTGCTGGTAAAATAAGACCAAATCCACGTAAAATCAGAGCTTTAACAGAGCTTCCACCGCCTGAGACGGTAACACAGTTACGGCAATTTATTGGATTGGCATCTTACTTTAGACAGTTTATTCAAGGTTTCTCACAGAAAACTGCCCCCCTTTACCGACTCACTTCCGGTAAAGGAAAAGTTAGTTGGACTCCAGCGCTTGAAGTTATTAGACAGGAAATCATTAACTTACTGACAGACACACCAGTTTTGACTATTTTTGATCCTACTAAGCAGATAGAATTGCACACTGACGCCAGCGCTGAAGGTTATGGCGCTATATTAATGCAGAAAATTGAATGTAAACTGCACGTGATTGAATACTACAGCCGTCGAACCTCTAGCGCTGAGTCCAGGTATCACTCTTACGAGTTAGAGACGCTCGCAGTAGTTAATGCTGTAAAGCATTTTCGTCATTATTTGCATGGGCGAAAATTTACAGTAGTGACTGATTGCAATGCAGTCAAAGCCGCTAAGTCAAAAGTAGATCTTACTGCGCGAGTGCATAGATGGTGGTGCTTTCTACAAACTTTTGAGTTTGATATTGAACACCGTCAAGGTAAAAATATGGGGCACGTTGATTTTCTATCACGCAATCCCTTACCCTTAGCTGATGTCCAACGATCGGTCCCAAAAGTAGAGCAAAAGCGAGTCAATTTCACTGAAATCTCTGATACGTGGTTAAAGGCCGAGCAGGAAAAGGATAGCGAAATAAATTCCATAATAGCTAAACTTCAGCATAATGAGCTTGACCTTGACCTTGCTAGGACTTACGAAATTAGACGAGGGGTTTTGCATAGAAAGATAGAGCGTAACAGCAGAAGTATTTGGTTACCCATAGTACCAAAAGCGTTTCAGTGGTCAATTATAAATCATGTTCATGAAAGCATAATGCATTTAGGGTGGGAGAAAACGTTAGAAAAAACGTATTGTCATTATTGGTTCCCTAACATGAACAAATATGTCAGGAAGTTTGTTGAAAATTGCATCACATGTAGAGTGTCCAAATCCCATTCTGGGAAAGTTCAAGCAGAATTATACAGATCGGACTAACTTACCTAGTGACGTCCGATCCTTAATTATGTGAAGTAATCTCGTCCTCATTGTATACTTTGTAGTTTGCACTCTTGCACAACTCGCTGATCACATTGTTTAAAGATGAAGGCTTCTTCATAAAAAAAACACAAATGTTATCTGTGGTCCAGTCTTTGGCGCGCTCTCCTGCCATCTGTCAAATCATTCTTTCAAAGCATAAGAACGGGACTTCACGATGACCTTTATGGGCATCGCATAGTCCCGGCCCAGTGCATACAGCACAACACAACTTTTAGAAGGGGTTTAATAAGGCAATCTAATACACCTAAGTGTGATGATTATCTGGGAAGGGTTGGGATACAATGAGGACGAGATTACTTCACATAATTAAGGATCGGACGTCACTAGGTAAGTTAGTCCGATCTGTATAATTATGCTTCGTAATCTCGTCCTCATTGTATACTTTGTAGATGTTTAAAGAATAAAGTTGTGTTGGTATAACAAACAATAAGCATTGTTGAAGAAATTGAACATTGTAAGTCAACATGTTATTCTAAGTTTGTTATGTAGGTACTAATTCTATATGTAGGTGTAGGTATTTCTGTTTAAGAATCCTCCTACGTTAAGGTCAATAGTTACCAACTTAATTTGTAATTCTCTAATAACTATTAGTTTCTGAAATGCTTTTTCAGTCTTGAATCAACTAGTTTCATTAATAATCCTTTAAGGAACACAACAATTTCCTATAGGTAATCGAACAATTAACATTGACATGTAAGTAAATAAGTTCTTTGAACAATCACCCTATAGAGGACACAGCTAGTGCAAAAGCATTAGAATCACAAATGAAAAGGTCTCTTATAAAAATGAGCAAAGGTTTGTGGAAACCAAACAAAGGATTTGTGGTCCAACCAGACGCTTGCCCCACACTACGAATTTCTGTATTGCGGGAGATTTTACAAACATTTAAAGTCACATACACAAACAGCCAGACACAAGAACTACTTGTAGGTCACACAAATATTTGTTCCGTGCGGGAATCGAACCCGCGACACGGCTTAACCACTGCGCCAACCGTGCCATCAAAACTCAGATATTTTGAAGTAGAGGTATGTCACTATTATTTAAAATTTCTTTTATCGATCCACTGCATATTGGTTACAGTAGAGGTGGCATAATTAGGTTTTCTTATAATTTTCTTTAAAAATGGTAGTTTCAAGTTGAGTTGAGATCTACCCAGTGCAGAAGTTTTAATTATATCTGAAATTTTTATGTAAATATTTATAAGAAATGTTATCTATAAGTGATAAGATTTGAATTCTGTGTGCAGTTACAAGAACTATTATATATATTAATTGTTTGGTTAGTAATTCTAAACCAAGGGTTTGACTATAAATTATATAACCCAAAGTAATACTGGGGTCTCAAACTATTTCATATTTGGAGTTCTTTGGTCTTAATATAAATATATTCCTGGGCTATATGACAATCCTTGACTATACTTAGTGGTAAAATTTATATGGCTATGGTGACAGCCTAGGGGTCACTATCTTGATTTTATCCAAAGAGAATCCACTGATTTAGTGTAAATTTATGAATTGTTTTCCTTTGTTTTACTAGACAAGGAAGCTAGTACTATATCAATTGAAGGGAACAGTCTTTCACCTCAGGAAAGCGTCCTTGATAATATGGCAGCAATCTGTGTGTGCATTGGGTGTAGATCCCATTTGAAAGTTAATACATCTATGGAACATGCACTTGGCTCAGGAAGCCGACATGTTGACGATTAGTATTGCACTTGTTTGCAAACAGGTCAATCTGGGGCCGACCCAGCATAGTAGCAATTGACTTGTAGGCTATATCACATCACTTCCATTCAATTTCTATGTTAGGAAGTCTAGATTCTAGATTTCCCGGTGTTTTCTTTGGGACTAATATAGGGTGCATGAGACCATATTTGTCCTTTCTCACACCATTGCCACAACTGTCTAGTTATGCTATTTTCATGAGTAAAACAAGTACCACCCATCTTACTGATATGGGCTATGGCTGTTGTGATATCTTTTCCAAGTCCTCACAGCATCTGAGTTTGCTTGTAAATGTTTTGAGCCCCATAAATGCTGCTAATAGTTCAAGGTAAGGTATGGAACTCTTCATCATTAGCTGGCCAGTGCTTGTGAATCTTGATATCATTACATACCATCAATAAATCAAAGAATAAAAAAAAAAAAAAAAAAAAAAAATCAAACCATCAAGGAATATTTCAAGAACAATGTCAAATTGTCTAATTCTATTGTGGTTTGTTGAAATGTGTGGTAACCAACAACTTTTTTACTTTCCATTATTTTGGTATAAAGTTAACCATATTCTACAGCTGCTGCAGATGTAACTACTAGAATACATAGTAATTATACAAACTCTGTTATTTATATCTCCTTTCAGACATAATTATAATATGTAATATTCTTTGTGTACTAAGTATAGGATAAACTCTATCTTGCCTGAGGAAGTGAAATGGCAAACTGGACTCAGTCCAACAAATATCCTAGATACTGGCATCACTGTCTGGGCACTCTTTTCAGTTTTAATAATAAATCCTAGATTTTTTAACACAGTTTGAGTAGCATACATTTTCTAAATACCTTGCATATGAATCGGCAGGGCACAGAATATAACTGTCAAGATGTATGACTGAAAGCAACCCTGATGACCTCAAGTGACAGACAACTGGCTTCGTGATGTTTGTGAATACATTTGGTGTAGTGCAGAGCCCAAATACGAGGCATGTAAATTTTTATAACATATCTTGAAGCAGAAACTGAAAATATCTTCTGACATATTTTCATATGGATGATTGATATGTGTTTCTGAAATCTATTACTGTAGGCAAAAAAAACTTAGGTAGTAACATACCTATAAGAGGATTTAACATGTATCTCCAAGTACCATGTAATTACACAAGATAAAATTGATTATTGACAGGAGCACATGTTTCTATGGCACCTAACTGTAAGAGATTATTCAATGGAGATAGATTGCTTTCTTTCTGACTGAAGTTGTTATTCAGAAGTTTGAGCTGGAAACTCAGTAAAAGGTAATTTATAACCCTTGATCCACTCATGTATGGTTGGATTAGTAGAACCTAATACCATACTTCAGAGAAATACTGCAATCTACCAGTCTGTACCTGAGCTAGTGATGATCCTGGTTCTGGCAACAATTGTTGGCATAGAATTTATCTTGAAGCTTATAGATGTTCTGACATTGGTCAGTAGAACAGGTATTCTGATATCGGTGTTGGATCCATCAATTCTTCCATTTGTTTATTAAGGCTGGGTAGGTTAAGGATCTCAGTGTGTTGCAATTTTCATGATAAATATCACACAGTAGTTTAGCTCAGTAACTTGAATGTTTCGATTTGATCTGCATTAAGCACACAAACACTTGGGAGGCTATTAGACTGTTATGGACTTTTCCAATTAACATAATAGTAGCAGCCACTGTAATTCGCTGCCCCCTGATCATTTGGACCCATTCAAATGGGTCCAATGGAATGTAAGTGGGATAAATAAAAAATATATAAATCCAATCAAGTGCACTTCCATTTGCTGCTGCCGCCACTTCCTTGTTCAGTTTTGGTGTGTTCAATACTAGATTATACTGATAAAAGAAGTATTTTAAATGTTTTGCTTCGTCTCTGCATTCAGTCCATTATCATAATTGCTGACCACCATGTGGCCAGACTGCCGTGCAATTCCATAGGTAAAGTAGCTAACTGTACCCCAGCATTTCACAAGTAGATTTTCAATACTTGAACTTAAGGCTGAAGGCAGGGGTATGTATACCGTTTCACTCTCAGCATCCTTCTGGCTGTAATTTAGTAGAATTTAAATACTAACATAGCATATTTAAGTTAGATAGTACACTAACATCCACCTAATTCCATTTGAATTAGGTTATAATTAGCAGCAGTGAGTATGGATATTTCCAGTCTGGCTGCGTTGGCTTCGGTCACAATGCACTCAGCATCTTAGATGTGTTCGAGTGGAGCATGTTCAACTGAAATATCTGTAAAGAATAATTAGACTAAGGTCCCAAACTGCTTAGATCTAAATCCTCGGCTAACCTCTCGTGATAACTCTAGGGATGCAGCAGGGATGTGTTTTTAACACTGAAAATATAGACCACTAGCTAACCCCTCTCGTGAAATCTCATGCGGTGTTGATGGCACAGTTTGTTCTCATGGTTAAACTCTCATGAAAACTTTTAGAGACGGCCAGGGATCCAGTAGGAACGTGTTTATAACACTGAACGTGTGTACCATCGGCTAACCTCTCGTGAAAGCTCATGTGGTGTCGTTCTATTGTAAGTATATGGCACAGTTGAATGTTCTCATGGTTAACCTTTCGTGAAAACTCTTAGAGACGGCCAAGGATCCAGCAGGAACATGTTTATAACACTGAATGTATATACATACCATCGGTTAACCTCTCGTGAAAGCTCATGTGGTGTTGTTCCGTTATATGTCCATGGCACAGTTGAATGTTCTTATGGTTACCCTCTCGTGAAAACTCTTAGAGACGGCCAAGGATCCAGCAGGAACGTGTTTATAACACTGAACGTATATACCATCGGCTAACCTCTCGTGAAAGCTCATGTGGTGTCGTTCTTGTGTGAGTATACGGCACAGTTACGTTCTCATGGTTAACCTCTCGTGAAAACTCTTAGAGACGGCCAAGGATCCAGCAGGGACGTGTTTATAACACTGAACGTATATATACCATCGGCTAACCTCTCGTGAAAGCTCATGTGGTGTCGTTCTTGTGTAAGTATACGGCACAGTTACGTTCTCATGGTTAACCTCTCGTGAAAACTCTAGAGACTGCTGTGCGTATTACGGCATCCAATGTAATTTTAGGAACATGATTTCCACTGCCGACCACTTGCATTTCGATGACAGCTCCGCTTTCGCTTCTTCAAGCGATTTTCCAGTTCTCGCAGACGTTCTTTCAGCTCCTTCATTCCTTCGTCTCGCTTTCTTCTATGTTTTCACATCTCGTTAAAACTTTTCTAAACTTTTTTAAGCGGAAACGTGATCAACGCGCGGCACAAAAAAGTACAATGATTTGACAGATGGCAGGAGAGCGCGCCAAAGACTGGACCACAGATAACATTTGTGTTTTTTTTATGAAGAAGCCTTCATCTTTAAACAATGTGATCAGCGAGTTGTGCAAGAGTGCAAACTACAAAGTATACAATGAGGACGAGATTACGAAGCATAATTACACCCAATACCGAAAGTAACGGTACCTTGGCATACCATTCATATGGATGCAACGGGAAAGCTTAGCGGTAAGCGGGACTCTAAGGAGTACGTGTTTGTGTCAGTAGATGCTTTTACGAAATACGTACTTCTGCATCATACTATGAACATTGACGCTAATAGCGCTTTAAAGGCGTTGCAGTCAAGTGTGTCATTGTTTGGGCCCCCTACGCGTGTGATTGCCGACCAAGGTAGATGTTTTGCGTCGAAAGAATTTAAGGACTTTTGTGCTGCACATAATATTAATCTACATCTCATCGCTACCGGTTCTAGTCGCGCTAATGGTCAGGTGGAACGCGTGATGTCCACACTAAAGAATATGCTCACGGCAGTAGAAACAAGCAACCATAAATCATGGCAAGCGGCATTACCAGAAATACAGCTGGCTATTAATTGCACAATGAGCCGTACAACTAAAGCAAGTCCCCTTGAGCTATTCATAGGTAAAGTTGCTAGACCGTTACAACTTATGACGTTAGATACAGACGAGACAGATTTAGACTTAGATTTGGTTAGAGAGCGCGCGGCGCAGGAAATAGAGGCAAACGCCATTGTAGAAAAAGCTAGATTTGACAAAAATAAAGCAAAAGTAAGAAATTTTAAAGTAGGTGACTATGTGTTATTAGAAAATCATGAGCGCAATAAAACAAAGCTAGAACCCAAATTTAAGGGGCCTTATCAGGTGGCTGAGGTGCTTGACAGTGACAGGTATTTACTAAAAGCATTGAACTCTAATCGGACGTATAAGTATGCACATGATCGCATACGACCTATGCCAGAGTGCTACGTTCCGTTGGAGTTGAATGTAGGTTTGGAGGCACCTACTAATAGTGTAGAGTCAGAATGTGCCGATAACGGCGCAGGTGAGTTGTGCAGCTGGATTTTACTTGTTTACTGTGAAGGCCTTTGCTAATATTAACCATTTCTGACAAAAGCCTGTGTGACGCTAGCCTGTGTGGCACTAGCCTGAGTGGCACTAGCCTGTGTGGCGCTAGCCTGTGTGGCACTAGCCTGTGTGGCACTAGCTTGTGTGGCACTAGCCTGTGTGGCACTAGCCTGTATGGCGCTAGCCTGTGTGGTATCAGCCTGTGTGGCATCAGCCTGTGTGGCACTAGCCTGTGTGGCACTAGCCTGTGTGGCATCAGCCTGTGTGGCACCAGCCTGTGTGGCAATAGCCTGTGTGGCAATAGCCTGTGTGGCAACATAGTGTGGCAATATAGTATGGCAATAGCCTGTGTGGAACTAGCCAGTATGGTACTAGCCTATGTGGTCCCAGCCTGTGTGGTAGTTTGATAATTGTTTTGTGTTATCCGATAACTGTGATCGCTCTTTGCGGTATTGTGGTGTTTGATTCAAAACGGTCAGAATGACCGAACGTTAAGTTGTTTACTTGAGTTGCTTTATGATTGTCCACAGATGATGACTGATGAGATAAACTATTCACCCGAGGACGTGTGAAGATGCAGGACGGCCGTAACGGCGCGTGACATTATTAAAAATAATGAAAATCAGTTAATTTTGAGAGTTGTAATTTATTTTGTTATTTTTTTAAATCATTGGTAATTGTTCTGTTATTTTTAACGATTAATCGATTTGAATTCGACTAAATGGTAATTTTAATTAAGAGCGGGTAACACCGAATGGAGTTGCGTCTGTCATGGCGGGCAAACGTCGTGTCAAGGCATTCAGTTGTTGACAGCCGTTGCACGTGATGGTCACTCGCAAACCCATTGGCTCTAAATCGCTAATTATTACTGCAATCCTAAATTGTTCGAGTAATTTAAGTGTCTGTATAATTAAAATAGTGAACAGTCAACGCTACAGTGTATTTATTTCAACGTTTCCTGAAGTCTAACGCCCACTATGGATTCCCGTGCTGACGAGGGCACGAATCAGCAATCAGATGCAACAGCCCGGCCCCCTGACGTCTCGTTATATAGATACAATATTCTTTATAATGTACACCACAATAATTACAAATATAAATGTAGACATTTTACAGTGGGGTTACAGAATCAGATCGCTTGTAGCGATAACACCGCCCGGTGTTATCGGTACAAGCGATCTTTTCAACGTACTTTTTACCTACTAATAATAATAATAATAAACTAATACGAATACTGTGAGTGTAAACTTGATTGCCATTAAAAACATCCTTTAATGATCATTTTTGGAAGATTAGAAACGTTATTTTCTTATTTGCCAGTAAAATTCTCTCAAAATAATCGTTTTAAAACGATAACACACATACTGCATTCATTGCTGTCATTCGTAGAATTTTGACAGTCTTTACGGGTCTTCAGAGCCCCGAAAATCTGATAACCAGTCGTACCAATTACTATAACCCAGTAACTGGGCTGTGGAGGTCAGTTAAGCAGTCGCTCTAAGTAAAATATTGGTATTCAGCTGCTTCCGGTTAGACTGGAAGCCGACTTCAACATACTTGTGAAAACGCTAGGCAGGTGACGTTCATACTGCACATAATGTTTACACTGCATTATCTACATACACCTGCAGTGATAATCTGTAACACCTATTAAACAGCTTAGCGACCAGTCACTGTGGATTCCACAGTAACGTCACAATAGGCTTCTTCGTGGTATAGATAGATAAGTATAGTTAAATATTTCAGTATCACAGGCATACTTACTTGAGGGTAAATTTTTCAATAGTCAGATAACTTTTATCTGAGGAATAAAATTCACGGTTTGACGGTTTTTGTATAGAAAATATGTTAAACTGCCATATTTATTCTTTAGATAAAAGTTATTTGACGATTGAAGAATGACCTCTTAGTCGGTAAGAATATAAAAAAAAATATTATAGGGCCCGTTCTGCAATCGTCGGTTCCTATGTGAGAGATATGTTTGGATTTTTTACTGTTTTTTCTTTACAGAAGCTCTACAGCGTGTAACGGAAGGGGGGTATCAACCCTGAAGGAGGTGAATGTGCCCATGAAACTCAACAACTTTCCCCAAAGAACATAGGTCGAAATATGAAAAAAAAATTTGGCCCTGCCTTACAAAACTGACTACCAGCTGATTGATTTACGGGAACCAGCTGATTGATTTATGGGAGGGCCAAATTTTTTTTTCATATTTCGACCTATGTTCTTTGGGGAAAGTTTTTGAGTTTCATGAGCACATTCACCTCTTTCAGGGTTGATACCCCCCTTCCGTTACACGCTGTATAATTTATGTTTTTATTGCAAAACGTAACAATTTTCAGTAGAAATTATATTTCAGTATTAATTTTTAGTAGTAGTAGTGTTCAGATTCCTCAATTTTTAACATGATTTTATATTTTCACTGTCTCAGCGTTAAACTAAGTAACAATTATGGATAAGATTTTGTCTAAGGTAAGGTCAAAATAAAAAATAAAAAATCCCAGAATAAAAATCTATGTGCTAACTTGTACTTGATATTGTAATTATAGGCCGACCGCTTAACTGAGACGTTGCCTGAGGTAGCAGCGCGGTGCGGGAGGGGTGTAATGACATGATGCGAGAGCTCAGTGATTCGTCAACTTGTGACAACTATCACCCCTCCCGCACCGTGCAGCTACCTCAGGGAACGTCTCAGTTAAGCGTACGGCCTATAATTGGGCTCGGACACATTAATTTACACCACAGTTAATGTATCACCCACTCAACGACTTTTTCTCCATGACGGAAAAACCAGTTTATTCTGTAAAAATCTCACCGTGAAAAGAGCCGTTCGATGAGGTGAATTGTAAGATTGGCACTATTGACAGCTCCCTTCAAGTACACTTCACCTTACAGTCCGATCACAGTTATTTTATTTCTGACAGCAGCAACCTAAAACCCACCTTTTTGTGATGAGAATAAGGATCACAATGATTTTGACAGACTCCTCAGTGGCAACAACCCAACAGCAACTTTATTAGAACGAGAATAAAGATCACTGTGACGTTTTTAGTGTCAGTGCTTTAACAGTTTTCCTCGAATTTTAAAACACTCCCACATAGGCCCATACCACCATAAAATTATTATTAGGTCTCAGAATCAAAATCATCGTCCAATCATACGATTAAAATCAAACCTATTAGGTAAGCAGGTAAGCAAACAAAAATACATTTCACGTTTCCATATGTAAATTCTGAATTAAAATAAGCCCAGACACAGTTACAGTCTGTCAGCTGCTAATCAATTTTCATTTACCTGCTTAGTTGAGCCGCTTTGCTGCTCCAGTGATGAATATAGACGTTTCTGTGCTAAACAGTTTTAGTTTATAAAAGCGACGCGGATCGATTTGGTATAAATGTAGGCTTTTGTATGTTTAAAGTGTTAACTATCCATCATATACTACTTATATGAGTACTACGTAGTATGAGTATGACGTGGAATTTCATGCTGAAGTCTATGTATCCTGATAGCTGTACCAAGAAATCGAGGGTAGAGATTACTTCTAGGCTACCTTGCCCAATAGTTGACCACATCATCACACAAAACGAAAACGGTGATATTTACACATATGGAGACTACAGAAGCTTGAACGACGTTACCAAACCAGACCGCTATCCAGTACCCAACCTCAAAGATCTCACCTACCTGCAGGAAAATCTTTACTAGCAAAATCAGCCCATAGAGGTATGAGGCACGGGGTGTAAAGTTCACTCATCCTCCATAGAAAAGGGAGGATCCTCCGACCAGACAGGTGTCATGTCTGGCGGGCAACTGCCCGATCATTCATGTCGGGCCGTTGTATATATGCTAGTTGCACGGTAAACTCTGCTTGCGAGATGCAGGATTTTCGCGTGACGTCAGTATGACACGTTGTTCGCATGTGGCGTTGTAGATACCGCTACAGGCCTATAATGTTCTCTCAGTAAAAGAAAAGAAAATCCACCACGCGGGCCCCGTGCGGTTTTGTAGATGTCACATGGCTTCGAATTTTTTGTCTTAGGACATGCCGGTAAAAGTAAAAAAAGTAAAGCGCCTGTTTGCATCAAATGGGAAAGGGTCAAATGGAATTCCATTAAATATTGTCTAAATGACATGACTTTTCTGTACAGTTAGATAAAAAATATTTATATCATTGACCGGTGATCGGTGTACGACGCGTCATGAACACCATCATGCCAAAAATATAATTCTTACGTTTCATAGATTTTGAGAAAAATACTCGTATCGTTGACAGATGGACACACAAAATAATATTTTAAACAAGTTTATTTTTACCTATAATATTAATAAGAATACTAAGGGTATATAAGTTATAACGAGAACGTACTTTATTGATTTAGCTATTATTTTGATGTGAATCTGTGACAGCAGTGCGATTCTGTAACCATCTCACCGTGAAAACTTAGGTCAAGTGAGCGTGGAGTGAGCTGTCAGCTGTCAGTGTCATCCCACCTGATACTAGGGATTGACCAAGCATTTGTACATATATAATCGTAGTCGAGATTTTAATAATATTTTTTATGCTAATTCTATTGATCATTTTGTATAATTTCAAAGCTAGTATTTTAATTGTCAAAATATTACTATTTTGTGGGGTTTTAATCTAGGAAAATAATGACAACAAAACAAAGTTGATATGCTGACCTAAGTTTCTGTTTTGCTATTTTATTTTAAAATCCCATAAAATAGTAATGCTTTGACCACTAAAATACTAATTTTGAAATTATATAAAATTATTAATAGAATTAGCAGAAATGATATTATTAAAATCTCGATTATGATTATAAATGTTTGCTTAGTCAATCCCTAGCATCAGTGGGGTGACACTGACAGCTCATTCCACGCACGTTTGCACGGTGAGATTTTTACAGAATCAGCATGCAGATGCCTGATATAATAACTTCAGTAGTGAATCGTTGTGACTAATTACATCTATCAGTGATAATTACGGCACATAATTATGATGCTGCCCGTATGCGAATTATCGACACATTCATGATACGAATTTCATCTATCAATTTAGTTTCTGGAAAATGTTCTGCTGATTATTTTTAGGCAACAACATGAAATGTCTGTATAAACAAATGTAACAGTTATCTTAGGATGAAATCAATAAACATGCTAACTGACTAATGTATGAGCAATTTCATTCTTGCCAGTTGCAAAACCAAATTGCAATACCATAACAATTTTATTTTTATGGCAGATTTTACGGGAATATTATAGGACAGTTCCTTTAAAATTTTCCTATAATATTGCCATATATTGCGAAGATATTCCCCATTAATATTACAAAGTTACCTCAAAGCGCCATTTACGACCTCCATAAATGTTAATGCAATTTTTGTTGCAACCGCGATAACGAGTGTACGAGCTACGAGTGTCGTAGCACTTCTACGAAATTGCTACGCGCTACGGAGAATGCTACGCATGGTAGACACGCGTAGACACCATAGACACGCGTCTCGTCTGTTTAAATTATAAATTGACAGTGAAATGTGATTTGTATTAATTTCGTACGTCAACATATAAATTATTTATGTGTTTTTTGTTAAAAATGTGCATATTTTCTCTGAACTACGTCAGCAAAGAAGGAGACGAATGGTGATGATTTTGGACGTAGTTAGTTTAGCAGTAGCAAGTGCTACTGCTGAGCATGAGGTCTTGAGTTCGATTCCCACAGCGGGGAACCGGACGAGGGCAATAGGCTCGCCACCTATTACATGAGACTTAAATTTAACTGGAAAAATGTGAGTGTACTATAGATACACATCTGTTCAGCCTTTTGGAGAAACAAGGCGTAATGATGATGTTATGTCGTGTTGATTTTCTTGCTACAAATTAATTTTGTCTCTAAAACCAAGAGTTTTCAAGTCACCTTTCACATCTCTTGAAACTTTGACAGGCCTGTTAGTCTAGTGGTCAGTGGCCCTGGCTGCTATGCGCAAGGGTTCGATTCCCACCTAGGACCAATGTTTGTGTGATGAGCACGATCATTTGTTCTTTGTCTAGGTGTAATTTATCTATAATATGTATGTATTTAGAAATATATATGTATGTTTATCAGTTGTCTAGTACTCATAGCACAAGCTCTGCTTAGTTTGGGACTAGATGGCGTTGTGTGAAAGTTGTGGAATATTATTAGTATTAAACTAACCAATATGTTGTCCTTCTTTGCACCATACCACTTTAACCGACTGTCCAATCGTTATCATATGCCTATCATACTAAAATCACACATATACCTATGAATAAATGGTTCAAAATAGTTGAGACGGATTTACGTCGAAAGTGAAGAGGCCATGGGAGGCGAGTTCGGCGAACCTGACGCACAGATGAAGGGTGCCGAGTGAATTGAAAATTGCTCGCTGTTCCAACCTCCAGTGTTCTTCATTATTTGTGTACGTCCGGGGAATTTCTGGTGCATATTTTGGTAGGAATTGGGGATTAATGGGGTATGTCGTTTGGCTTATTGGACAAACTGATTATTTTTAAGTTATTGTGCTAGGGGGCAATTCTTGTAATTTTAAGAACTTTCACAGTCTGATGTCAGTCTGTCAAAAATATCTCTACTTTGCTTACATTTTTGAAAAGTTTTTGACATTTGTTTGTTGGCGAGGTGAGACTGCCACTAAATTTTGAATGTTTTAAATAACGAAAATTGGCCTTCAGATGTCATAGAATATTTTACAAATAGACACAATATTTAAATATAAATTGGTAGTTAACCATCTTTCTATATCAAGTGTACAATTACCTTGGTAAGTAGGTTTGTAAGAGACTCTGATTTCACAGTATTTTTAAAATAAATTACATGAAATGTTTTAACGAAAACGAACAATACAATACAGTAATTTCTTACGCTAATAAGAACACCTTGCATTGTTTTGTATTGTAGTCCTTATGTTTGTAACCTAAAACCATTTGAATAATTATTATGATTAACATCATCATCTAGCCTAGCCTTCTCCTAAAACGTTGGGGTCAGCTCTCAGTCTAACCGGATGCAGCTGAATACCAGTATTTTACATGGAGCGACTACCTATCTGACCTCCACAACCCAGTTACTAGGTAATACTATTACCCTCTGTTAAGACTGGTTATCAGACTTTCGGGCTTCTGACTACCCATAACGACTGTCAAAGATCCATGAATGACAGCCGGGACCAACGGCTTAACGTGCTTTCCGAGGCACGGAGGGGTCTCGGTATGTAAAGATGGTCACCCATCCACAGACCAACAGTGGTGAGCGTAGCTTAACCTGGTCGATCGACCTGTGCGGCTGTTATTATTTAGCCACGGGCCCCTCCTTCTTATTATAATAGTGTAGGTAAGATTTACGTAAATAAATAAATAATTGGCATACTATACGTAAGTAAACAGAGGGGTGATTCCCAAATTTTTAATGACGTTCGCATTCGAATCGCTTGCTGGGCTGCTGGGAAGTTGGTAACGCCAATTCTTCTTCCCAGTTAAAGCACTAGGAAGTGGTGGAGGGCGGGCGTTTCTGAGGACTGTCTTATGTCATTTTGACGTTCAAAAAGTACTTATTCTCAGCCTAGTTTGAATAAATGACTTATGATTTTGATTTAATTCTCAGTCTCAATCAATGAAAAAAAACCTAATCGTTCTACGTTTTTGTCAATTTTTTCACTGTCACTTTTTGTAAGTAGGTACGAGAATTGGCCTTCAGATATATTTACGTTTTTGTTAACTAAAATAACAAATTTTATTTACTTGTAAAGAATTTTCAGTTTAAATCGACTCTACCTTACTCAGTTTTCAAGACACATATTATCATGCAAATATTTTGTGAAAATTTTCAAAGAAATTGTGTTTGTTTGATGTATGAGTGTTTGAGCTATTCAATGTTTACGTGACTGAAGGCGTGAGTGACAAGCTTATCTAAAAAAGAATCACATTTTTTTACGAAAAAAAACCTTATTTTATTTAAATAAAATATATTGCGTAGAATGCAAATATTATGAACGTGAAATATTACTTTTGAGAAGGTATCAGGTAGGTACCTGAATGTTAAAGATCTCTTTTCTTATGGTTGCTACATAAAAAAAGTCCTCCAGACCGAAATTCGGTCATGGTGAACATTCTCAGCGGAGACCAGCTTTCGGCGCGGGAGAAATTATAGCGCACAAGTCACGTCAGTATTATGATTTTAACCACAAATTCGTCATACACACGCTCAAATATGCTTGTTCAAAATTATTATACTCTGTTCAAAAGTATTGGATCAGCCGTAAACAAATGGGGCCAGAAAACGTACCTGTGGATACGTGCAAATTGAGAGCTTTGATTTGATTATTTGAATACTTAAACTGCAAGTTAATTTTTAAGCACCTTAATGATGTTTTTCGTTTGAAAACTGAGGTTAGTTTTATAAAGACATATAACAAAAAAAAAAATCACGTCATCCAAACAATTGTTGGAAAAAAGGGCTTCTAAATACAGCAGAATATGTAACTAATTCCCTTTAGTCAGTGATTGTGTAAGAATTTAACCTAAACAGGATTTGTTTACTCTTTTATTAAAATATTTTGGAACGGATTATTGGTACTCATGCAGGCTTCTCAAACTTGAAGGGATGTGTGTAGCCACCTTTCCCAAAAAGAAACAACATCAATCAATATGCTCTCATTATGCATGTTTGCAGCTATCTCTATCGTTAGTAAATAGTTCCTAGATTAACTTTAAATTGCACTTACTGGATAATTATGACACCATAAAAGTCTTAAAACGTCTTGTTGTCTCGTCTCGTCGTCGTTGTGTCTGTTGAATTAAAAACTGAATGCCAGTTCCCGTAATTAAAAATTTTCAAAATCTAGTGCAATCTCATCTCAGCGAATCATCAGTTGGGAAAAGGCTAAGCAGATGCCTAGCCTTTTCCCAACTATGTTGGGGTGAACAGATTGAAAATGAGATCAGACTTAGAACCTTCTTAAAATTACGAGAATGGCAAATAGAATTTAAGTAAATAATAATTTAATAAAAAAAAATATATTTTATAATTAATATAATGGCATGGAACGAAATTCTGAACAATTAACCGAAGATTTCTAATCCTTATGCAAAATTGTCATCATCAGTTTTTTCTGAATCTGCTGAACTTTTTACTCAAAAACCTCAAAGTGTTGTTTTTATACCAAAATCATACACAAAAACCCTTAAAAAATACTCGTTTTTCGCTCAACAGAACCACCAAACTAGATCAATACCTGTAACATTCAATATTAAGTATAGCAAATTGACACGCCAGACATGTGTCGGTGCTAATATCATTAGCCTAACGCCAGTTGTTACCGTTCGAATAGTTACCAATCTGTGGATACCTATTAGGTTATCTGCAATGTTGTGAATTTACAGGTCATTATTTAAGTGGGCTGTCTGTGGATTGGTTGGTTTGGGACAGTCGTGTTTATTATCCGATTCTATTGGCACAAACCACATTTTGTATAGAAAAGCTTTTTTTCATATTTTTAATGTCAACTGTTTTATGTGCAACTAAAATGTCTACTATGCTTACACGCGTAGTTAAGTACAGTCTTATTAGGGAGCAAGATAGATTTATTACACACTATACATACAGCCTATTGTGTTCCCACTGTTGGGACAGACGCATTTTTTTACATCTGCAGCCTGTGGACTAAGTACACGCAGCGTAAATACAGTGCTCTGCGAGTACAGTATAATAACGCGTTCAGGTGGCTGTTCGAGCTGCCACGCCACTGCAGTGCTTCAGCAATGTTTGCGTAGAAAAGCGTGGATGGTTTTCATGCCATCATGCGTAAGCGATGTGCGTCTCTTATGAAGCGCATGCGAGCCAGCTCGAACAGCCTTCTGAACGTGTTCGTGGGCCGCTGGGACTCGCCGATGTGGCACACACTGCGGGTGGTCGTGTCCAGGGCTTGGCATAAACTGGCACTCCTGTGCGGTGCCACTTTGTGATTTTTATTTGTTTCTGTGGCTTTGTTTTTGTATATACTGACAATAGCTTTATAAGGTTTGTTGTGTTACTAACAGAATATGGACTACGTCTGAAATAATTTTCTTATTATTATTATTGTTATTATTTTCTCTGTGAGAGGGGGTGGGCCGTAATGTACCACGTGGGCCCAGTGCGGCTTGGTAGAAGTCACATGTCTTCGAATTTTTGGCTCTGGGACATGCCGGTTTCCTCAAGATGTTTTCCTTTTTCCGTTTTGAGAGCAGTGGTGTTGATATGATTTACACAAAGTTAACACACTATGTTAATATTTATCATTATAACTGATTTTACAAGTAGGTAGTTAATCCGGAGTTTTTCTAGAATCCGTCATTATAATCATCAGCCAGCACTGCTGTCCACTGCTGGACATAGGCCTCTCCAATTGCACGCCATTTAGCTCTATTCTCGGCGACTCTCATCCAGCTGCTACCAGTCACCCAGAAATCAACACCTGGAATCACATAGAATCCATTTCTAGTAAAATGTTTACATATCTCTTCTATGGTAAACTTACTTTCCCTTTAATTTGTTTATTTCCTGAAATCAAATCGTTTTCTTTATAAGAAAGATTTCTTGTACATTGTGATATAATCATCATTATTTTATTTATTTTTTTACTTTAAGACAACCACCAGTGTAGTCCTGGCTCTTGTATGTCTTGTGTTTTGTATATGATCTCATTTCTTTGCTAGAGTTTGTAATATTGTGTCAAATAAAGTATTGAGGAATGTTTTCCCAATTTTCTGATCTTGTTGTCGCAAACATTTATAAAGCCACAGCCTGACTGTTATCGCCACAATCGCAGTAGCTCAACGCCCCTAATTGGCGCGAACGAACGAAACTTCCGTTCAACGGTTTACGATTTCCCTTCTCAAATGAACAGCGATACGTCATTTCCTTGCGCACCGATTGGATTGATCACGGTAACGACTTATCCGGTATTAATTTGTTCTGACGCAAACTCGTCATTGACGCGTCAATGGTTCCTTTATGTGGTTCCGTTAGGCTGTGGTTTGTGGCGTGTGTGAGTTCGGATTATAGTTTTGTTTCTGTTCCATTGCTTGCTTTGTTTTTATTGTTTCGTTTTATTTTGTCGGCGTGCGGGCAGTGGAAGAGTTGACAGACGAGTTGATGGCTTATTTTTTTGAGTGATGGTTTTGTTTTTATAGAGTAGCATTTCATGCTAGGGGAATTGAAATCTGTCAGGCTCTTTTCATGGCGCTGTATAATCGCTGTAATCGTTGTGTTCTTGAAATCCAACAGCCAAAACGATTATTTTAATTGCCAAATTCCACAAACAAAAACCCACGTTATCAAGGCGTAGAAAATCTAACACCATCCCATCAAAACAAATAATAAATAATAAATAATAAATCCCTGGACATTTCACACAGCACCATTTGTCCCAAGCTAAGCAACCTAATGCTTGTGTTATGGTAACAAGATGGCTGATAAACTACTTATATACAATTTTTTTTTTTTTTTTTTGTAAATACATACATATTATAGATAGAAAAACACCCAGACTCGGAACAAATACATGTAGGTCATACAAATATTTGTTCCGTGCGGGAATCGAACCCGCGACACGCAGCGCAGCAGTCAATCGCTTAACCACTGCGCCAACCGTGCCGTCGAAGCAAAAACGATATGCTTTCCATCTTTTCTCCCCTAACACAAACATAACCACGGGATAAGACTATCTTTGTAATACAATAGTTATCTTAAGAACGATCTGTGCAAAGATTCTGTGAAATGAAAACAAGATTATGGAATGAACCAAGACGAAGGGCTTGGTAGATAATGTTATATTGCTTATTTCTACAAGAGGGAAGGTAGTATTTATAAAACTGGGATTAAACTTATATTATTTAATATATTTTGCCATAAAATCTCTATGTTGTTACTAGGAAACCCTGTTTTTCAATGTAACAAGGAGCCATCAGTTAAACTCGTTAAACCAGTTCAGTTGATAATGTAAAAAATAATAATAATTCAATTCAATTCAATTCAATTCATTTATTTCAGATATTCATCCATACATGTTTCATTAAAAGTTTTAAAATAATAATAATAGAAATGGTAATCTTCTGTTCTATATGCGTACACAAATGCGGGTGCAATTGTGTAGGTACGTGTGTGGCTCGTGGGGTTTTGGGATTTCTGTTGCTTGTGAAAAAGGTGTCTTTTTCCCAAGCAGATATCACACAAACCCACGTGCGACGATTCCCACAGACACTTTCATCCCACTTCTTCCTCTAAACCCGGTGTGGGTTAAAAGGAAGAAGTGGGATGAAAGTTATAAAAAATATATATAAAGTTATAAAATTTGACAAAGATATTGTCAAATTTTCCCAATACTAACAGGTAGCCTGACCGCCACCTAAAACCTCCAAAACCCAAATCAGGATACTCGTAGTAGACTTAGCCCCAATCCCGAGCACGTCGAGATTATCGCACGGTCCTCATGCTGTGTGTACATTAGCTAGTTTGATGTGCTTATGAAGTCACTTTAGATGCAAAATTCTGTTACGGAACGGCTTTTCGAAGGCTAGTGTGTCGATAGCCTTATGAATTTATGTGTGGCTTCTGCGGAGTTTACTAAATCGTGTATTGATAGCGGTTTTTGGTTGGCTCGCAAGTTTGTTGGCCATTTGTAGGGAGGAGTTTGTGTTGCTCATTATTCTGAAGGCTTTTGTGTTGAGGGTGCTTATTTGTATAGAAGATTAGATCGCGGATAACTTCAAAAGTTACAGTGTTGAAACATGTCAGTCACAATCGGAAATAATAAGTGTTTATCGATTTGAGACACTACGTCAATTTGCCCCGATATAGCCACATCAAGACGAACACTGACAGTTGTGATTTGAATAACCGGACAATTTAAGTTGGTATTCAAAATAAACAATTTATTTTTATAACTTTGCATTCGTGAAAATTTCGAGTTATTTGCTTTAATCATTACGATATTCGTTTTACAATTGATCATAATAACTTCAGTGGAATTCTAAAATGTTTGAATTGAATGTCTTTATCCATATCTACACTTTCAGTTACGTACTGTTGGCACTGAATCGCATATTTTCATATCTATCTTTTACATACACATAATCAAAATAAAAAGTCATTAATTCAAACTAGGCCGAGAATCAGCACTTTTCGAACTTAAAAAGTACAAAAGACAGTCCCCCAAAACGCCCGCCTTTCACCACTTCCTAGTGCTTTCGCTGTGAAGAAGAAGTGACGCAACAAACTCCCCAGCAGCACAGCTGTCTGTTCAACACACATACATATATAGGGTGACTGGTAATTAGTGACCAATACTTAAACACATGATTCTACTCATGACAACAAACAACTTTTACTATGGGACCAAACCTGAAATCGCGAAAAAAAAATGAGCTGTTCCCTACATTTTGACGACTCGTACGAACATAAATGTAGGAAACAGCTGATTTTTTTTCGTGATTTCGGATTTGGTCCGATAGTAAAAGTTGTTTGTTGTCATGTGTTTAAGTATCGGTCACTAATTACCAGTCACCCTATATATGTATGTTTATAGGTAGGCAGAAACTAAAGAACACCACCCCTCCCGATCCTTAAATACTCCCAAATTTTACTTAGTTTACGTTCATAGGTCATATTGACAGTTCCTGTATTTAAAAACGTTCAAAATCTAATCGCAATCGCTGTCAATGGGTTAAGTGCCCAAAAGGCTGGCAGCATTACCACGTTGGATGGCAATGCTGATTCTTTGGGCTAAAAATAGGCCAGCCCTCTGGTCACGTGAAGAGTCAACCAACCGCTTTGGCGATGTCCCGAAAAGAATAGTGTAATAAATAATAATAATATAATAATCCTTATCCCATTGACAGCGATGCGGACGAATTTTTTGATGCCCAATGAGCTCCTGCCTTTTTCTTTATTATTTTTTTTGCTGTATACTTGCATTTATGGATATATTTTTTAGTATAAGCTTGTATATTGTAATTGTTGTGTCTTTGTGAATAAATTAAAAGTCGCAATCTCACCTCAGCGACAATCAATGTCAAAAATGTAGGGAAAATAGAGGTATTTTTGACATATTGAGACTGAGATCAGACTGTAAACGTTCTTACAATTACGAGAATTGCTCCTCTGGTCATCAAAACATGCGTTACCAGTACTAAGCACTTGATTTTTGAAGAACATCACCACTCAAAACATCTACTCTTCTTACTTTCTTCTCGTAACAAATTATGCGAAGAAAATAAAAATCAGCAGAATATCTCTTAGATGCCCATTATCGTCCATCCCCCCAGCCATCCAAATAATAAGGACAAAATTCACAACCAATTAATAATTGAGCACTCGTGTAAGCATCGTTCGATAACATTTATCTCCCTCAATATTATTTCGAACAAAATTCTCGAACATAAAAAGGCCCATTAATGGACTAAACGTGTTTAAATGAGCGAAACTTACCGCGATATTAATTCATGTTATATTGAATAGGTACATTTATTTTCACTCTAATTATTATTTTAGTATGTAACTAAAATTATATAGGGTTGTTATAGTTGAATTGCACTATTCCGAAAATTTTAATTGCCATTAAAATATTAGCTTGTAGGTACTATTATATAGGCCGACGGTGCATGAGTTTTTGCCCGGAATGTCAACATTTTATAAGTATTCAGTTTATATAAACATTAAGAACTACATATTCTGTTTTTAGTTTATTTCTTATTGTGTTATTTTTATTTCTTCGTATCGGTATTCGAAGCACCGGTTGGCGTATCACGTCAACGTCTGCTGTCGCTGAAAACCAGCGCTTGGACTCGGTCTCGCATAGGGTTGTAGCATTATGGAGAGGGACAGCCGTTTTGTGCGGTTGTGACGCATATTTTTCCCAACTTGTTATTTTTCGTATTTGTGTTCTGCGGCATGTTTACCGCAAATGCCGCGTATTTTCTACTTTCTTTTCTTTTCTTCAACAAGGCAAACAAAATTAGCTGTGAAATATCTAGGCAGTTACAAGCTCTTTGTAAAATTAGCATTGATTACCACGTTTATTGACTGAGGGTTGGCGATTTCAGACGATTGGATCCAGGCGCCTTAAGATGTTTTCCTTCACCAAAAAGAAAATAAGGCAGATATATAGCAATTATAGATTAATCTGAAGCTGGTTGTGAGCATGACAAAATACTGCAATTTAAAGCACTAATTTGGTAACTATACCTCTGTTAAAACTATAGACCTAATAGACATATTGAATGTACAAAAACACGTATATAAGCAACACAAGACCCTTCTTGTATAACGAGGAAATGATACCTACACCAACCTATATAGCGTGCTCCGGTCATAAACGTCACGAAAAGAGTCGTAAAAAAAATCAAGAAATGTCATACGTGTATGTAATATCGCCTCGTCAATATCAATAAGTTATAGTGGGCTTACCGGTACCCATTACCAGAGACGTTACACCATGGGTGGCTCATAAAATATCCCACACGACGCCATAGTAAGTGTTTCGGCTACTTTAAGGTGCCAAAGGACAGGTCGTGTGGAAGAAATTAGAATTTCGATTATGGATGGTATGGGGCCGAGGGACGTGGGACCAGCTTGGGAATGGCACATCTATTTTTAATCTGTAGACATTGTAGGATATCGATTATTCTGTGAAGGAGACAGGGGGTATATTGCAGCTGTTATACTGCTTTATAGATATATAGGATTTCTGTATTCAATTTATCTTAAAACAGGAATTTCGTTTTGTCTAAATGAGGCTTTATTTTTCCGGTGTTGACTCAAAATATTTTATTTCATATAAAATTACTGGGCACATATGTAACGTCACAAGCTAGGTGCAAGATTTCAATTGGTCGTTTCCTATAGAGAAGAGCTAGCAAAAAACTACACGGTTACTCTTTTAATTAAACTTAAAATATATGGCTTTTACAATATTTTGAAATTACAGTGTTAATAGGCATGGGAGGACAGTGTAGGCCTGTCAACAAGTACCAGGCACTTTATAAAAAAAAATAGAAAATTATCTGCAAATATATAATCTTCAAGACCTACAACGTTCTCACATTCACAAATTATAAAAGAATCTCTATAATCTCTATATCTAAAGGTAAAAAAAAAATACAAAAACCTATTTAAACCAAATGAAATGATTGCCATGACTGAAATGCATGCGTAAAATGTTTGGATAGTTTTGATTTCCAAGTATGAATAGCATTGAACCTAAAACCTGCAATAATCTCTAGTCTAATTAAAGGGTTATAAATATGGAACCCGTTCAATTGATCACATTAAGCTTGCTGCGATTGGTCCGTGAATCAGTGAGCATCTTTACATATCAAGACGCGCCTCGGAAAGCACGTTAAGTCGTTGGTCCCAGCTGTTATTCGTGGATATTTGGCAGTCGTTACGGGTCATCAGTATATCGAATTACCCTGTAACTGGGTTGTGGAGGTCAGATAGGCAGTCGCTTCATATAAAATACTGGTATTCAGCTGTATCCACTTAGACTGGAAGCCGACCTCAACATTATTGGGAAAAGGCTAGGCAGATGATGATGGTGAAATAGAACCCATTAAAATATCAAACTACAACAGCATCAAACAACATTGGCAAAGTTTCATTTAATTCGTTACACCGAAATTCGCCACTCAAAACCCAACACGTTACTGCAATTAATATTTAAATAAAACTGAACGTTTTCAATCAACAACGAGCAAAAGAAATCGTCAATATTTTGTATAATTAATTATTTTAATTGAATTCCGCCACATCCAAAGCCTTTGAAATGCGCTGAAAATTTTCAGTTACTGTTAATCTCGCCGATAAGCCTCGAGGAAGTACGGCGAAAGATAAACACGGGATTAATTAATAAAAATTTGGAAAATCCATTGAGATTTATCAATGATTGGTTATGATTTTTGTAGGATAAGTAGCATCATCAGCCTTCAATGTTCACAATGTTCAATGAACACAGGCCTCCTCTCTGTGAGAGGGAGTGGGCCGTAATTCACCACGCGAGCCCAGTGCGCGCTGGCAGATGTCACATGTCTTTGAATTGTTAGTTCTAGGACATGCCGGTTTCCTCACGGTGTTTTCCTTCACCGTTTAAGAGCAGTGGTGATGAAATTATTGACACAAAGTAAAGCGGCTGTCAGAGTTCAAACCTGACGTGTAAGTTGCGGCCGTTTTCAGCGAACCAGCATCTGCTCCGGAGGATAAGTAGGTAGGTAGCTTGTACAAAAGCAATCGCTTTTGAACAGGGACTGGAAGACGAGGTGTCGGGCGTTGGGTGGCCAGATGTACGTTCGACAGTGTTGCCTTCGCGGGCAAAACCTGAATGAGGCTGGCACAGGAGCGTGGGAATTGGCACAAGTAAAGAGAGACCTACTCGTACGCTCAGCAAGTAGGTGAAGTGCTGTGGATGATGATATGCGTATACATACAATCATACGTAAATCATCCCTGCCCAGGTTTATATCTACTTTCAGTAAAATAGTTTCAATAAATTATTAATGAGGAGTTAAAACCATTATTCGTCAAGATTCAAAAAACTCAGAAAAGAAGAAACAGATGGCTTATTTACTGCTTCGATATTTTGTAAGATGTCTTCCACACAATCACTGAAAATGCAAACGCAAATTATATTCCAATAGCATCCGCCCGCAACTTCGTTTGCGTAGAATTCGGAATTCCCGCCGTTTAAATCCTATTACCAGTTTTCCCGTAGGAATGAAGCATTTTCCCGCGGTAAAAAGTAGCCTATGTTCATCAGGGATAATGTCGGCTTCTAATGGTAAAACAATTTTTCAAATCGGTATCGGTTTCAAAGTTTCGGAGCCTATTCAATACAAACAAACAATCAAATTTTTCCTCTTTACAATATTAGTGTAGATCTAGAACACACAAAAATATAGAATGCGTTAGGTACATACACAGTTACAAGCATTAAAATTTTCTTTCACGCCATTTTATAGTGCCTGGCCATTGTCTACAGTAAATAAAATAAAAAATATAGCATGTTTTTGTTTAAAAAATTATTTTGAAGTACAAAAGTAACGCGTTGTGTACCATGTGGCACGGAAATTTGCCAATGCAGAGACAACGTTACTTAGAGCGGAGTAATAATATATACACACTTGTGTGCTCAGTAAATTATACAAATGTACAACATTATACAATATTTTTGTCCAAAAATTGTGTAATGTCTGTGAAATTATAAAAAAAAATCGTTGGAGTTGGTATGTGCTAGAATAAAGCTGTATTTTGTCGTCATTTTTGAGGGGGAGATGGAAACATACTTTTTAAATATCAACATTTGGGTGGAGTTTGTTATCTTTTGGTTTAAAATCATGTACCTTGTAGGACTTATGTAGGCGTCAGAAGATGAAATCTTATGCACACGTTGCACTATGCACACTACACAAATCGCTAAACCATAGTTCGACAAACAGGTACCTACACTGACACCCTCACAATTGCTGTGCCTTTTATTTTGACAATTCGACAACATTTCGATACTAGAAATATGAAATAACGTAAGGGACATTTTGTCGAAAATTAATTATATGTTAAAACTATAGGCTTTATTGATTTTTCGCTATTTTAGCTTAAAAAATGAAGAAATCTAAGAAACTTTGTCCTAGACACTTTTTACATAAAACATAATAGTTAAAAAATTATAGTCAGTTTTTTAAGTAAAATACCTTATTTGTGTTCTCCTGAAAACCTTAGTTTTGTCCCTTACGTTATTTCATATTTCCAGCATCGATTTATTGCGTTATTAACGTTGTCGAGCAGACGAACTTTTCAAACATATGAAGCAAGGAATTTCTTTTCAAAACACTTCGGATTGTGAACTGGTAAATCTTTTCTTGGTTCAAAACCCTATATTCGCTTGAAATATCGTTTGATTTATTAGTCCGATAATGGCGCCGATTACTTTGATCACAAACTAAACTAAATTTAAGTTCAGTGCATCTTTTTATTTCTATTTCATTAAGAAAAGGACAGAAGATAAATATTCGTTAAGTCCTGTCAAATAAAGACACTCCATAGACAAGTTTAGACGTGATTAAAAAAATAGGCTACTAAAAATACGCCAATTTACGTCAGGCGCTGACTGATTTGAAAGGACTAAACTATTTTTTATTTTATTTTATTTATTTAGGAAAATAAACAGTTACACACTACAGTACAAACAATTCATACAGAGTGAGCAAGTGTATAACCCACGACATTTTCCACGGAATATAAGAAAAAGCAATTTTTAATGTACGTAGTGCGATTGCAATTAATACTTATATAATATTATCGTAAATAATGACAACTAATATATATCTTCTGTCCTTTTCCTAATGAAATGGAAAGAAAAAGATGCACTGAAGTTAAATTTAGTTTACTTTGTGAATACGGGCATCGCCGCCAATGTCTCTATTACCATTAGGTATTCTAATATTCTATCAAATGTCAATTCATGACACGAGGTGGTTACGATCAATTAACCGTTAAACGGACACCATTGTTCGATGACACATTTGAGCTCAGGCAGGCTTACATGACGGTCGATTAAGCTGTCTTTTGTTTATTGAAATCAGTCTGAAACGTAGTGGTTATGTTTGTATTTAGATAACATAAACATAACTTCACGACTATAATCCCCAAAGGATTAAACAGATGTACAGACAAGCACATCAAGCTACCCGAAACTGTCAAATTTTCCCAATCAACTATGAACCTTATGCTTTAGCGGTGAAGCTGAAAATCTATTAAAGAAATTTGACAGATTGTAGTAGCTTGATGTGTTGGCGTTTTTACCTATTGTATAATCACATTTCGTCAGTTATGTTTAAGTTTCAAGTTATACCAGATTATTGCCAACAACCGGGCACAAATGCAGACTCAGACTCTTGAGAAATCCTTGAAAAACTCAATAACACTTTGCCCCACCAGGGAATTAAACCGAGGACCTGATGATCAGCAGTAGCGCTTCCGACCATCAGACCTACGAGGTAGTTGTAATTAGATATAACTACTTGCTGTTTTGTGTTACATTAACTTTGAATGTCTTTGATGTGTCGTTTTTTTTTTCTTTTCTTTGTATAATACGCAAAATCATGCCTTTTTACTAATTGACTGTGAATTTTTTTGTGACAAAAATATAATATGATTTTCATAAATTCGCTTTTGATATCCGTTTGATAAAATCAGTAGCGGTATTTTTAAAGTTTTTCATTTATTAATTGAGTTTGCTTAAACATTTTGTTTTTTCGTTTTAGCTTATACGAAATTCAAAAACCAATTATGAGAATTGGGTTGAAAATAAACACTTTAAAATCAAAAGTTACAAAAGACAGCCCAACACGCTTAAACATCTCCCCTCTTTGTTATTTCAGCTGGCAAGAAGAAGTCGCTATAACATGTTAAATTATGGCTACTTCTTCTTGCAAGCCTTAATATTGTGTGCCAGTTAATGTAAACAAAGTTTAAACCTCTTTTACACCGTTCTGACATCGTAACTTGCATGTAAAACATTTACCGTTTATGATAGTAGATAGTTTTACTCACGTGCATGTACCAGGATGGCATACAAGCTATGGCGGTCAAATTGCGGCACTAAAAATAATCAAATATGGGTGCCGTAAACCGTGGTGATGGATCGTAGTGCCGCGATAGTGATCGGGTTTGTCGCGCTTTGTGAGACTGACATCCCTAAGATACATGGGTAGGTTGTTTGTGAAACAAGTACTGATATTGCTGAAATATATTCCGTAAAAACTTTGCTGTTATAAACGGTTTAAGAATACTGTAACTTTCATTTTGATTGAATGCGAAAACAAGGTACAGGCATACTCTAACTTATCATTTCACCTACTTTTATTAATACATACATAAACTCACGCCTTCTTCCCATGGGAGTAGGCAGAAACTACAGAACGCCACCAGCTACGATCCTCACATGCTCCTCTTGCCTCCTTTACATGTGTACGTTCAAACATCTGGTCATACCCGAACGCTAGTTGGAAATAGGTACTACGCATCTTACCTATCTGAACATCACCAATAAGGTCACAATATTCTATAAAATTTCGATAGTCATCATCATCTGCCTAGCCTTTTCCTAACCATGTTCGGGTCGGCTTCCAGTCTAAAGTAGTCTCCAAGCAGTCTTGCAGTGTTCTGATTTTAAAAATATGGATGCCAGTGTAATGACAGCCATTTCAGGAACAGTCAATATTGCAGCTTAGTCTTTAAAGTTTAAAATTGTATTTGTATTACCTCCAGTTTACAAAAAGGTTTAGACTTTGGAGCATCCTTTTAAGCAAACAATGCCTGTATTAGAAGACTCCGCTTTTCCATAGTTCATTATAATTACTTAATCTAGTAACAAAACCAGAATCATCATCTGCCTAGTCTTTTCCCAACTATGTTGGGGTCGCCTTCCAGTCTAACCGGATGCAGCTGAATACCAGTATTTTACATGGAGTGACTGCCTATCTGACCTCCACAACCCAGTTACTGGGTAATACGATACCCCTTGGTAAGACTGGCTGTCAGACTTTTGGACTTCTGACTACCCGTAATGACTGTCAAAGATCCACGTATGACAGCCGGGGCCAACAGCTTAACGTGCTTTCCGAGGCACGGAGAAGTCTCGGTATGTAAAGATGGTCACCCATCCACAAACCAAACGCGGCAAGCGTGGCTTAGCCTGATCGATCGACGTGTGCGGTTGTTATTATTAAGCCCCCGTGGCTTACTACCCCGTAGGTACTAAGAATATCAAATAAAAATAAGGATGTAAGTGAGTATCTGGGATCACAGTCGCTCACCTGCGATGCCTCTAGTACCTATTGCAGATATCTATAATTGGCGCCGGCCATCAAGATATTCGCCTGCTTGTTTGCCACTCAATTTGTTCACCACTCAGAGGAAAAAATGCCTACAAAAATAAAAAAAATAAAAAAACCGGCCAAGTACGTGTTGGACTACGCACAATGAAGGGTTCCGTAGTTGGAATGAATTTATCCCAAGAACAAAGGTAGCATTGTAATTGAAAATCGGGTTCTCCCATACATTGCAACTGCAAATGCAAGTTGGTCGACTATTACTCGTAAATTGTAAAGCCTACTTCGTTGTGATAGTTTTCCTTTTAATTTCGTTATTTATACTACTACGTGTAATTTTTTCACATATCCAAAAAGCTAAGCTAACACATACATAATTCATCTAACGATACCCCACACCATAGGGTAGAAGAGAAAAAAAAATCATGATTTTATTTTACCACTTTATCGGCGTTATATAAAAAAATATATATATATATGTATATCCATGCCAAATTATAGCTTTCTAGTACTAAGATTCTCTGAGCTAAGCTGCGGACGAACAGACGGACATCTGGAAACTATAAGGGTTCCGTGTTGACTACGGAACCATAAAAAGACATCAATTCCATTTCCACATATTTCTTCCACAATCTAAAAGTAATTTTTCCGTCCACGTGCCAACAATAATTGTGACAAGTTACCTTCGGATTGTGCCGTCAATTCGCTGACAATGGGAGTGTCCCACTGTCCCAAACAGGCCCAAATCATCTATTTGTCACGCACCGCTTTGTAAACGAAACCCTTTTGATGCCGAGTCGAACAGGTGGCATTTAATAGTTGTGTCTGTTGTGTTAACGGAATCTTTGTTGACTGTTTGTCTGTTTTTGTTCATTGAAAATGGCAGCAGTAGTGGTAAGACTGGGGGGTGTTATGGCCAGAATAGTTGATGCTATTTGTAACGCTCCACTAAATATAAAATTTTTAGATGTTCTGTTGTTATTTTGATGAAGGGTTAACGGAAGGCTTATCATATGGAAATCCCAAAACTATAAAGTCTTAATCAATTCCACAATTTACAAAATTTGCAGGGTACCTCAAAATACAGATTAGGTGACTGTCTAGTTTGGGGCTCACTGGCAAATAATATATTGTAACCTATCTGTAGGTAATGTTTTAAGTTACTCACGCTGTCTCAACTTTCTGTTACACTTTGAAGCTGCTTACTGTATTAGTTGGACAGTAAATATATTCTACTTTTTCTATATAGTTTGAACATTAAACATTATTGTCACACCTCTGTAATTCTCAAAGGGTAACATAGAAAAAAGAAGAAAGAAAGAAAAAAATGTTTATTCTGCACAAACAAAAAGCACGTTACAAAAAAAAAAAAGATAAAATATACTCATACGACAAAAGCCTCGTACTCAAGCGTATAAAATGTTGATAATTTTGTCCATTGCTTGATGTCAGGACATTGACAATTCATGAATACATTAATCCGTGATGCACCATAGAGAGTGAGGGGTGTACCTACCCATAGTACACACCCATTTTATCACTTATGTTTTCAATCCCATTAGAGGGTGAACCTACTGCCATAACAACATATACCACAGAAACTTCAAATATTAAATTCAAAGATTATTTTGACCTCTCTCAGCCATGAAGGAAAACATCGTGAGGAAACCGCCGTGTGAACCCAAAAATTCGAAGACATTTGACATCCACCAACTCGCACAGGGCCCATCTGGTGGATTATGGCCCACTCTCATAGAGAGGCCTGTGTCCCAGCAGCGGGAAGATTACAGGTTGATTGTGCTATTACTTTGAGCTCATGGTACATTTCCAGGGACTACACAGTCGTCGAACCGATTACCAACCAATTACGTAACCGGTATCAGTAACATCAAGCTCTTCTCACGGGTAATTGCAATAATGATGCCATAATCTGAGTATTTAAGTAATTATCCAGCTTCACGAGGTGCTTAATCTCATTAGGCCATAACTGTAATATCATTCCAGAGTTTATAGCGAAATAATTACATTACTACCGCAGCTAAATGTTATAATTTTGAATTATGTTTGAAAGTATTCACATAATGTACCTTTATCCAATTTGAAGCTTGATAACGTTCTTTTAATAGGTCTATACATAGAATGAAGACACATAAGGACTGATCTGAAATTATCTGATGAAAGTGTAAACAAACCTTTGTTCAGGTTAAATACTCAATAAAGGGAAATTTGGAAAAATATGAGGACCTGTGACCTTTGTAATGGGATAACTCAGATTAGCAGAAAAACATGTTTTTTATTTTTATATTCTGATCGAAAACTTGTCCTAACTTATTACAGTGTTCTTAAAAAATATTAAATTGAACGCCTTTCTGCTGATAAACACTGATATAAAAACGAAAAAGATCGCCACAAAATACCCTTAACATAAATTAAAAAATCACGATCGATAAATACAAACTATTAATCACTTTTTGAACAGAGTATAAACTTGACATTGGGTGGACATGAGTTTTATAACATAGATATACAGTTGTGTGTACGGAGGTAAAACTTAATTAACAGTGAGGTAAAATATGAAAACACAGAAGAAACCGTAACAGAAATCGTTCAAAGTTAGCTGGAAGCTTGAAACTTGGAAGTTCATCAAATAAAATAGGTAGATAACAAAGCAGGGGGGGGTTGTATATTGAGATTAAGTACTTTTTTTCACCGAGTGGTAGAGAGCCAAAATAACATGTTTGGAAGAAAGTTGGTAGCCGAAAAGTTTCAAATTCTAATAGAAGGTATAAATAAACTTCTTAATGCCTGATAGATACAAGATTAAATACATGTGCCTGTTCTTATAAGACAACGGTTTTTTTCGCTCATGAGTAACCCTCAAAGATCGTCTATGTACTTATGTCTTGACCACTCATAAGCGTAGGCCTTTTTTATAAATCACTACTTTGGACATTGGAAACCGGCACCCTTATTGCGTATCACTCATTCAATCATAATCAGAAGGTTTTGAAGGAAATTCCTAATCCATTGAGTCAAAAATCTAAAAATTTCGTCTGCTCGACAACATAAATAACGCAATGAACGCGGCTAAAATGTCTAAATGAAAGGCGATCGATTGACATTTTATGTGTGTTACGCAGCTACCCCGCTGTTTACCACATTGTTTTGTTTCATTCCACAAACATCTTTTTTAATCACTACTCATACTCCCACAAAACACAAACTCATGAAAAATATGTTCAATGCACGATATTAATCAACCGACCTGTAATTGCTTAAATTGGAGACAATTCTCAAACCAATAGTTTGTTCGATGATGGGAATCCCTTTGATCTCTGAGCCATTGTGAGCTAGTATTCAATATTGACGCTTCATCCAATACAGGGTATTTAAAGGTATCAAAACACATTTAGATCCAACGTTCAGCGGATACAATAGTATCATTTCATGCATTTCAGTTTCAGTTAATGATCATTGTGTATGTGTGTGTGTGTAACTAGTTATCTTTCATTCATCATCATCCACAGCCCGACTAAGTATAAACCACTGCTAATTATAAGACTCTTTTTAGGGTTCCGTACCAAAATGGTAAAAAGGAACCCTTATGGTGCGACTCAGTCTGTCTGTCCGTCTGTCACAGCTGGATATCTCAAGAACTACTAATGCTATTAACTTAAAATTTGGAATAGTTTTTGATGACGTTTGCCCAACTGTTTTGTAAATAAGAAAGACATAAGAATATATTTATTTTTGCAACAGGGACTGCAAGGGAGGGTCTTAAAAAATCGTATCATATGAAAGAGTGCTGTGTGCACATTCTTTCAATGTGAAACATTATTTCTTTTTTTTTAGTCCGCATAGTTTTGATGAAGAAAGTAAAAAAAATACCGTTCCCCCTCCTTATCTCCGAAGTTTGCATAGAGAAAAATCTGAAAATACTCTTTGTGATAGAAGTTTATGTAAACATTACAGGAAAAATTAAACGATGTCTCTAAACAGCACACTTTTTCAGGAAAAAAAAAAGCACGCTATTCTGCGATTTGCGCAAGTGATGTAATGCTTCTAATATTTTTGAGAAAATAATCTACAAATGGATTTTAAAAAATCAGTTTTCGTGTCTGTCTGTGACCACGTTATTCATCTAAATTTTGCAACGCATTTTGATGCGGTTTTCGCCACTATTTAGAAAAAAAATACTTCTAAAGGTTTACGTGTATAGTAAAATAGTATTAAACTCTTATATAATAAAGAAATCCCGATATTTTCGTCGTCGTAAAAATCGTACGAAGTAGAAGCAGCCCGCTAGTAATCAATAAAAATAATACAAGAATCAGCAAATACTAAAAAGCAATACAAATATAACTATACCTTCTTTGTCCACACAGCAATCAAGCGTATTATTCTTATGCCTAATATTGGCATAGCATTGTGACCTCATTCGTCGTTCGTCAGTTATGTTCCGCCCCATATACAGAGCAGTAACTATGTTAACCGTATAGGTTATAGCTGGACCGCCACTAAATATGATAAACAGGGCGTATTTATACAAATGTTTTACAAACAAAGTAAGATGGTATGTGAAGGGGCATTTCGGGGGCTGATTCTTGGCTTGAGTGAATAGTGAGTTTGAATATTGTTTAGTTTTATTTGTAAGTTTTATTGCTTGTCTATAATATTGGATAACAGCCGGTCGATTCTGTAAAAATCTCACCGTGAAATCATAAGTGAAGTGAGCACCTTATAGTGTTAATCCCTAGCGAATGACAGCTCACTTCACCCAAGCTTTCACGGTGAGATGGTTACAGAATCGCACGGCAGCTCGTTTTGCTTATTAAGGTAATATTTTGATAATTCCTAAAAATATTTTGAAAATATTCTGAAGACGTAATGATGCTGCAGAACGCAATTTAGCATTTGTACGTTTTCAGACATTGCTTATTATTTTATATTCATTTATTTCAGATTTGCAAATACATACATATACAAGGTGTAACTTAAATAACGCACAACCTCTTAAGGGGTCATTGTACTCATCATTATGAACAACTTTTACTATGGGACCAAACCGGAAATCGCGAAAAAAAAATCAGCTGTTCCCTACATTTTGACGAGTTATGCGAACATAAATGTAGGGAACAGCTGATTTTTTTTTTCGCGATTTCAGGTTACCACTTTCACTTTCAGATTTCAGGATAGTCACTTTAAAACCTAAGTATTATGTTATATATTATAGTGTTATGTTTATATTTAGGTTTTAAAGAGTCTTGGAAACCCTGCTAGTGGCCGTGCTTATGTAGGTTGGTATAAATGATAGATAACACCTCTCAGCCGTCATGCAAACTGTATTCAGTTCATCGGCCATTGTCTTTTATATTGTCACCGTTAAAGATTTATCAAACTTAAATATCGTAGGCAGATACCTACCGCTAGATGTCGATTAAATTCACCTAGGAATACAACAGTTCAATATTACACAGAAGATATTAAAAAAAAATAAGTCTCTGAACCTAATCTTAATGTCAACTTCACAAAACCAGCAACAGCCAAAACTTAAAGCCATAAAAACTTCCACGAAAATTCTCAGTAACCGCTAAAATTTTAATCGTCGTATCATTTTTGAAGCGTTGACAATAAATAAAATAGGTGTTTAAAAACGTACCCGCAAAGTGCAGAGGCTGGGAATGCTGAAAATAAACTTTAACGCTTAAGGTCGTATCGTAAAAATAAATGGGTTGTAGCCCTTGCAAATATTCTGTTTCGACCCTTAAAAATTAGCATAAACACTACGCCCACTCGAAAGATTACGGTACAGGGTGATGCGTAAGCATAATTACTATCAGTTCGTACCTACAGGGTGAAGTCCTCTTGGAGGTTAAGACGGTCATCTTTTCATGGGTGATCTTGTGAAAGTCGTTGGAATCGTTTGCTTGATATAAGTGACTATAAATAGCACCGTCCAGTTGGTTTTTCGGCGATAAAATGTTGAATTTTTGTAACATAATAAACCAAATCTACTAAAGGCGTGAATAATGTGCTTTTTGTATCTTTGTAAATATTATCCTGTAGGTAAAATAGCTTAAGTTACTCATGCCGCCTCATGTTGGTGTTAATCTGTGAACCAGCTCACCTGATCAATCAATTATTTTCTATTGCTCTAAGATTACCTGTAGTTTATAACCCAAAATATTAACACCCGTTACTAATAAACGATACCTAAAATTTATACAAGCAACTTCAAAAAAATATAGTTAGTAGGTACAGACGCCAGCACATCAAGCTAACCAAAACTGTCAAATTTTCCCAAACAATTTTAAACCTAGTATAATATATAAATTTGAAAATCTATTAAAGAAATTTGACAGATCGTAGTAGCTTGATGTCCTGCCAGTCTGTACTTTTAACAAGGTTGTGTTTTATAATATTGTATTGTATTTGGGAAGATTAAGTAAGTGCTTTCATAGTTTTGCCGGCAAAGACACACGCGTGTTTTCTGTCTTAAAATTAATCAACACTATTACAGTCAGTATTTTCAGGTGATTTGCATAAACAATCTGAATCAAAATTCTATTGCATTCCACAAACTTTTATTCTAACGTACAGGTACAGGTACACGTCTGCTTAACCCTTGAATACAAGCATGATGTTAGGTTAAGCGTTAAAATCACTTTTCGTATCTTTCTGTGTGACCGCGTTGTTTAAAAACTACGCAACGGATTTTGATGCGGTTCTCACCTTCATTTAGAGAATTTATTCCGAAAGGTTTATGTGTACAATTCATCAAGTTTAATAATAATATTAAACTTACATATATTGAAGAAATCTCAATGTTTTATCAAGTCAAAACTTACGAAGCAGGAGCCCTGGTTATATTATAAAAAAACCACAACATTCTACAACATCCAATTCCAAAATCAAACATCTAAATACAGCATAATGTACAAATGAATGAAATGAATAGAAAACGTTGCGTTTGCGCTGAGCAGTGACTTTCAGCGCAGAGAAGTAAATACGCGAATAAACATTAATAATTTAAGGTTATATCTGATACATCGGGACTTGGACGATGCTGGCGAACGTTTTCTGTAACTAGGGTGTGGTGCAAGTGGATGAAATCGTTCGGAAAAGCATCTAAATTCATGATTTATTTAGCCTTGTCAAACTTTGGAATTAACTGATTTCTAATTAGGTAGTAAGAAGGTAGTAAATTCTAACTTTAATTATATCTAACATATGATTCAGGGCACCTACTCTATATATCTGTCAACGAAGATATGCATCGTCCGAAAATAGTTCGATACTTCGCAATTAACCCTACTCCCAATTCATTAACTTTTTCATTCGGGCAAAAGCACGTCGGGAGCAAGGACAACTGTCAAATCTTATTGTCAATCATTCTTAGTTTGGCCCACGAACTTATCTTATGTCCGTAGGTGATACGGAGCAGCAAACACCCGTAACTTCGGCCGATACTTAGAGAGTAGACCCCAGCTGCATCTGGTTAGACTGGAAGATGACCCCAACATAGTTAGGGAAAGGCTAGGCAAGTGATGATGATAATTATATGATTTTGTCATTATATTTTAAGACGTCTGAGATTTTCTTTTGGTAAAACAGCTGTCTGTAATAGGCTGGCTTCACATTCATGTATAACGTGCCATAGATCATATTAAGTATTAACTGATCAGAACTACCCCAGGCTAAATTATTGGAGTGAAAGTGGAAACCCTAGATTCAATAGTGTTTTGACGTGCTATACACATTTTTTTAGTATATAAAACACTAACAAACATTATATACAAACAGGTCCGATCCTAAAATCTTTTCATCCAAAATATGAACCAAAAGAATCCTGTCTCCTATAACTTGCACCACACTCCCTGTCGGCGTACGGTCACGAACTACAGGCCCCTCCCACACAACAATGGGCGCCAGAAAATGGCTACAATAAACTGATGGGAGGGGGGGGGAGGGGTCTAGAGTGGATAAATTTTGTCTTACATAGTTTTCGTGAACACTTTTAAGCGCGAAGTTTACTTGCGACGGTTTTAAAGGATGTCGCTTAGATACAGTTACCTGTGAAAATATATGTAGTGTGAACACGTGTATTCCGTTATAAGCATAGATTACATATTTATACGAATTTGTATCAAACTATCATTGGATGTGTTCAAAAAAGGACGTAGACGCTTTGTCTTATTCTTAGAAACAAATATGACATTTAAGGTTAAAATATCACAAAATCCGCCGTTTTATCGTGTTAACACAACAGAAAAACACATTTTTTTCTTCAAAATAGTAGCAGCAACATTTCCTGTTATCATAAACTAACAGCTCCCCAGATATTTCAGACCATATTTAAAGCAGGCTCATCACAGGCTAAACTCACAGAACTAACCTACTTTCAGCGTTAGAACTAGTCGTAAAACAATCCCACCCGACCCTAACTTCACAGCAATGAGCTCCCACGCCAAGAAAAAATAGAAAAAAAAAAAAGAAAACACATTCGCTCATTTATTTACGAGTGTGCCTTTGGCTCGCCTGCCCCAAGCCATTAGCAGGACCACTATATCTGTCTCCTTCTATCTACAGCAGGCTTATATTAAGCTGTTTCGCCAAGATTTTCCAGCACTATTACTCCACTGGTTAAAACACTTAAACTTTGAACTGGAGAAAATTGTACGTACGTTTTTTATCAGTGTGTTCGAGATTTTTATCGCGTGTTCAATTGTTTTTTATTTTTTTTGCGAATTTAGGTAACATTGGAGCGGAGGTAACCCCAATATGGGTAGTATGGCAGTATGGGTACCTGGTTTTTATAAATAGGTTTGCGGCAGAGAAGGTTTAATATTTTCGGTAGGCAACGTATGCGTCGTTTGCAAGTCGTTTAACCGTTATCAAGCGTGATGAATTTTATTTATTTTTGCGCTTGAATATTTCTCGTGTAGGTTGGAATGAACAATTTTATGCAAACTTGCAGATTCATAGTGCTTGTGTTGCCCTTTCTTAGCTGTGTTCATTCAAGTATTTGAGCATTTTAGTGACGTCACCACTGTCTAGTAATTTTCTCTACACAACGTTTTTCAACTGAATAATAAATATTCATTTTATTGTACAGTTTGTCCAGTTTATTCGTAAATGCGTCAAATATTGCAAACGGGGCAGTTTTAATGAAAGCAAATCGCAACATAGTGGGTATTTTATTTTATTGGTGACACTAGTTAATATCCACAAACAAATGGCTTTACTTTTTATCCAAAAACTTTAAAGTTAATCACAGGTTAAACACTGCTGAATCGAATATCCGTACCCATACGAGGCGAGTACGAGGCTTTTGGCTATTTTATGTCTTTTTATTTTTCATTATTATTTTTTTTTTAAATTGTAACGTGCGTTTTGTTTGTGCAGAATAGTTTTTTCTTTCTTTCTTCTTCCTTTTTTTCTTCCATACGTAGGGGAGGCCGGGGCTGAAAGTTCCGATTTTCAAATAACATGAAAATTTATGATGAAAATGATAAGATTTCAATATTGATATTAGATTTTATTAAAAAGTCTTAATCGGTCTCTGTAACAGTAAAGTCATTTCTGCTAGTTTCTCTATATTTTTTTTTGTACAGGCATATTTTTGCAAAATTTCGGAAGGGAACATTCAACCCCACTTTGGGGCGAGTTGTTCCATGTGTGGGGCAAATTGTGCCACTTAGATAATATTAATAAAGTATAAAGATAATGTATGGTTTCTCTGGTTAAATAAAACAATAAATAATTTCTTTAGTTAGGTTCATTTATTTAGTTGTTATGCAATGCTATAAACTTTAAAAAACAACGAAAAAACATTATTAGCTACAACTAGATTCACATTTTGTATTGGTTTACAAAAATTGATATCTATTAGCTTATAAATCTTATTACCTACATACTTAAGGATACAAAAAATCGTACTGGAAAGGATACTCGAGATAAACACTTTTTTATAACTAAAAAATATTGGCAATTCCATAACAGAACTTAAAAAAAGACAACAAAATATAACTGGAAATCTTCAGATGAAATGTTTCTTTTATTAATTCAACTATAATAGAGATTTATCAAGTTAAAAACTTTATCACAAACATAACTGCACTTATTTTAACTACATAACACAACAGCTACGGTTTTTACTTTTCTTCCATCTTGTATTGCAGCATTTGCTGCTTGGCGTAATAACGTTTTGGATGTTTTCCCTCTCTCAGTTTTCCGTTTGTAGGTACGTACCATCCTAAAAAAAAATACCGTAAAAATGTATAGAAAATTTAAGGATCGATTGGGGTAAGTTGTTCCGGGGAACAACCAGCCCCTTTAGGAGGGAACTTGTAGCCCCAAATTATATGTTTGTATAAAAACTATCATGCTAGCAAATTAACAAATTGAATTGAAAAAACATTCAAGCTATAAGATACCTAACTAATGCCACTCTAAAATTGGAAAAATGCACATAAATCGGCCAATAATAAAGAAAAATAGACCAAAAAGTTTAAATACGAAAAAATTTACTAACGTGGTGTTCTACTAGCACGGTGCACACAGCCACTCGTCCGCCGCCGTCAGAGCAACTAAGATGGCCGCCAGCGCGGCGCGTCACCTGATGCTTAAACGACGCATTTCTCGTGTATTGCTACCTCTTTTCTTTACAAAGTTATTACTGTCGGAACAACTTCCAGCCCCGGCCTCCCCTATTATTAGAGCAGTGGTGGCCCAGTGGTAACAGCCGCGACTTACGCGTTGCAAGCCGTGGGTTCAAACCCAAGCAGGCACTTTACTCTGTGTAAATTATTTAATGACCCCTGCTCTCAAAACGTTTATTTTTATCTTATATATTTATCCTCCTACTGGAACGCCATACAGCAATTACATCAACGAAGCAAAAAATTACTTAATGTGCTGCTTCCCATCCAACCTGTGCGCGGTGGACATCGAACGGGCGGCGATGGAACACGCACGCTCACACAGCGTCAGCTCAATAGTGCCATTACTCCATCCAAATTGCGCACATTCTTTGCGATTTTTTTTTGAGACACAATTAATTTTTCAAAATAAATGCATTAAAATTGTAAAAACGGAAAATTTTGATGTGTCGTCCCGATTGACAGATGTCAGTATGATGAAGGAAAAGATCGTGAGGAAACCGGCATGTCCAAAAATTTGAAGACATGTGACATCCGTCAACTGGGCCCGCGTAGTGGGTTACAGCCCATTCCCTCTCACAGAGAGCAAGCCGGTGGCCCAACAGTGGTAACATTATTAAACCTTTTTTTATTTATGTTATTTATTTATTTTATTATTTATGTACACACAGTAAAAAACATATGGATATGACATAGTAATAATTTGAGTACAAAGGTAGGTTTTTTGTGTCTGTCTCTATGACCACGTTGTTCACCTAAACTACGCAACAGATTTTGATGCGGTTTTCAGCAACTATGAGACACTTACATCGATGCCTTATTTCACAATTGCACTAATTACAAAATTTTCATTTTCAACTTTTTTAATGCCAAACACACTTTCATGCTATTTCTGTCTGAAATACCGTTATTCCATCTCGTCTTACGAATAGATGCATATTTTTTTTGGTATTTTACTTGGTTTTTGTACTGTTCTTGTCTAAACTTGAAAAAACTTTAAAGCTCTCTCCTCAAGAATGTCAATTTCGTAGTTAGCGCAATTGTGAACTAAGGCATCGACATATAGTAATAAAATCTCGATGTTTTGTCAAGTCGTAAAAACCGTGTGAAGCAGAACCGGGTCGCTAGAAGCGAATAAAATAGTCATACTCGTGGTTCGGTATAAAACTGCATAGCAACAAATCTCCGGGGATGTTTTAATTATAAATTAACACAGTATTTCACTGTTTATAATAAACTTTACCTTTTAAACGCTCGTCGTGGGATTAGCCTGACCTCGCCTTATACAAATATTTGTTTTCCTTTTACACTTTATTTCCTTTTCTACTAATAAGATTTGATGATGAGAAAGAGCAAGATGAAGGTGGTACTAGGAAAACCTGTTACAGAAGGTTTGTCTAGGTCCCACTTCACTTCACTAATGGTACTAAAGAGTTGGAGGAAAACTAAAGCAAATAATGATTATTCTGTTTGAAAAAAGTAAAAGGTAGTTAAAGTCTATCAACTGAAATTGTTCGTGCATTTAATTCACAGCTGTTATTCGTTAACAGTTGTATAAAATGGGTATAATGCAGTAAATTAGCGTAGGTGTTGTGTAAATTTAATAAACTTTTAATAAATTTTCCTGACCGTACATACATCTAACAACACAGCGGCTCCACTCTTTCATTCTACCAACTTAAATTACATTTTTCGAACGGGCAAAAAGACATCATGCTTAGTGACGACTGTCAAAACCTGTAGTGCTATTCTATGTATAAAAATCTCACCATGATAACTTAGGTGAAGTGAGCGTGAAGTGAGATTCAGTAGATTAATACTAGAGATTAACACTATTGACTGCTCACTTCAGCTTTGATATCACGGTGAGATTTTTACAGAATCTACCGGCTGATGTCATTCATTCTTAGTTCGAAAACAGAACAAGTCTAATCTAATGCGAAGGAGGAAACAACGGTCTTCTTGTTTTGGGAGTATCCTCAGTTTCATAGCTAACTGTCAAAACATACACAGACGATCAAAATTGTCGAGCTTCTTACTTTTTACTTCACAGATATCGCTAGTTGTCTGTGCACACATCTTTTTTACCGACTGTACAGATCCTACTTTAAGCTCATTGCAGTTATTACACACAGGGAAGTTTAATCAGACTGCTTGATGCTCCGCCTCACTCTCGCAGTATAATATTTGTGAAGTGAGAAAGGGAGAGCACGATTAGAAATGAAATGTTCTGTTTCAAGTTTGTGGTGCTAAAGTATTGGGTTTAAGAATCATAATAGCAACAGCCAGTGGATTCTGTAAAAATCTCACCGTAAAATCATAAGTGAAGTGAGCACTTAATAGTGTTAGTCCCTAGCGAATGACAGCTCACTCCACGCTCACTTCACCCAAGCTTTCACGGTGAGATGGTTACAGAATCGCACGGCAGTTCTATGTGGAAAGTTAAATCAAATCAAAATCAAAAATATTTATTTGCTAGAATATGGTACATAAGATGTTACAGTAATTTAGTTTCAGCATATCCTGCCATAACCTGGCGTGCAAATGTCTTCACAATCAGAGTCAATTATTCTAAATTACAAATAACAGATTCTATAGATTTGTCTTCTAAATATTCCTTAATGGTATGATATCTTTTAAGCAGCCATAGTTTGAAGAGTAATTTTTTAAACATTGTCAGAGGTAAGCCTTGAAAACTATTTCGTAAATGAATGTAAATAATAATTGTCATGCAGTATACATTTAGGACATTACTTATGTCCTACCAGAGAAATTTAATTAATGAGGTAATTCAAAACGATTTTTTGAGCAGTGCAGACTATGCCTTGAGTGTTACGTGTGTAACTGATTTACAAAGAAAATACCCTTAGCTTCATAAAATAATCCATTGAATAAAAATCAGATAAAAATATATTATGAAAAAACGAACCCACACTTTCCTAAATCTGGAAACGATTCAAAGAACCTTTTCGCATATCCGAATTCGCAGTTACATTTCTTTTGACCGTCAGCAGGGAATATGCAAAGTCAAAGAAAAACTACCATATATCGTTCGGCAACAATAAAATATTCATCACGTTTACCTTATCCGAAACGCTAACATTTTCAAGCGATCAATATTTCATCACTCAAAAAGTTAGATACTCAAAAAAAAGCCCAATGCGTTTCAGAGCCCATTCCGCTGTATGAATAACAAGTATGTATATTATAACCTCACCCACTTTTGAATATAGTCAGGGAAATTAATTACGTAAATTGACACATTACCGTATTTATTACCCATTTCATACTACATAATACCAAAGAATGACGTTTTGAATATATACAAGTAATTTCAGTTGGTAGTTACTCTGTTTAACGATTCATTTCCATTAAACCCACCACACCACCACCACCACCACCACCACTTTGTTTTCGGTTTTTGCCTGTTTTGAATTTGAATTTAATAGATATTATATTTTATAAGTCATTTTAATGTTATTTATTGTATGTGTAAACTATGGAATAGAATTGTCTGAAATAAATAAATTATTATTATTATTAAATGAAAGTCGGGGTCTACTTTTTTGGGTGATTTTATAACTTTAACGACCTTATTTCAAAACAAGGTTTATCTTCGACCCAGGTTTAGACCATGGAGTCATTTTTAAATTTCGAACTGCATATAATCCGATAAAGTTAAAGTTCTTACTACAAAAACTGACGTTAAAGCCGAGTCTAAGTTGTCAATTTTGCATTTGGAACTTTATGTTTGTCGAAATAAAGTTTAAAATATAGTAACTGGCTCAAAGTTTTAGGCTAGGTCTAAAATTAGAACTCGTTTTGTAATAAGATGGTTAGTGGTCAATGCAAAAAAACCTTTTCAGTTAGACTTTTTGGATTCTTAGTAAAGTTAAACAACAACTAGCTTCATCCTTTTGACTGACCCCTTGACAATTCAAAAGTACCTGTAATTGGTTTATTAGAAACTAGCGACCCGCCCCGGCTTCGCACGGGTGCAATGCTGATCACTATCACTACATAGTATAAAACAAAGTCGCTTCCCGCTGTCTGTCTGTCTCTATGTATGCTTAGAACTTTAAAAATAAGCAACGGATTTTGATGCGGTTTTTTTTTAATAGATAGAGTGATTCAAGAGGAAGGTTTATATGCATATAATACATGCATAATATAGTAGAGAAACACTGATAATTTTAGAGCCATTATTTCTCTTAAAAAGTATAGGATAAAAAATGGTTATTGTGGGTTATCCCTAAGAGATAGACATATACCATCGCGGACTTTTTTGTAGACCTTTTTAAGATGTACAATACTGTAGTACATTATTTTTATCTATCTCGACGGGTTCAGCCAGCGTTTACAAAGTAAGCGCAAAAAAATGTGTTTATTTACGACATCACATTAGAAACCCCTAAAATGATCAGTGTTTCTCTACTATATTATGCATGTATTATACATATAAACCTTCCTCTTGAATTACTCTATCTATTTAAAAAAATCGCATCAAAATCCGTTGCGTAGTTTTAAAGATTTAAGCATACATAGGGACAGACAGCGGGACGCAACTTTGTTTTATACTATGTAGTGATGATAAATGCTTTGAGTTTGCAAATACTTATAAAAAAAGATATAGAAGTTAACGTTCCCGCCATTATCATTGAATTACACAATCTAAAAAATAGTCACACTATAATAAAATAAGCCTATCTCAGGGAAAAAAAGTAGCCTTCAAGACAATACATACCAGTCTGACTGTCCTAAAAAGAAGCCGGAACAGGAAGATCAAAGGATTCTTTCCAAAGGAATATATCTGTTTTATCAAAATAAAATGTCGGCCATCAGTAAGAAGCCGCCAGCGAGTATTTATACAAGCGTTGAATTGTGTTTTGAGGATAGTTTTAGATAAATTGTTTTATACATAACAATTGATTTGCTAAACACTTTACTATTTTTTACCACATAACCACGATATAATATGCCTAAGTGAAGACACGTGGAAAAATCTGTAAATTTCATGACTGTTTGTATGTTTGCATTGAAAAAGTTAAATGGTGGCCGTACGTGCCTTGATGTTGAAGTTATCCACATATCAAACAGTATGGCGACAAATTTAGCAATACAGGAACCACTTGACCTCATTGATACAAACACATCCACATCTTAAGCCACTCCATGACCTACCACCCATAAATACAAAAATAAACATCACAATAGAACAAACCTTAATATCGACCAAACACTTCCTTTTCTGCTAATCTCTCATCGTTTACACCGTAATACCATTTATAAGGCAATTCTTACTTCCTGTTTGTTCGAATTCAGTGACTAGCTGCCCTCCAAAGGGATACGTGGCGATAAAATAAATCTAAAACCAAATACTCTTCGATAGCAGTAATTACGATCCGTAAATACAGAATAACCGTTTTTTTAACTTCTTTTGTTGGCTCTCCCAAGGTTTTAGGAGGGTAGTATAAGTTTAGTTTTGCTGACTGTACAAGATGGCGACTGTTGTATGATACGGTTATTGTTATTGGAGATAATTGTGTTTAGTCGAAGTTATTGTCAAATGAATTGTTATTGAGAAAAAGTACCTTTTTTATGAAGAAAGATTTTCATGTGTTTTGTGAGAAGAAATTAAACGTATGCTGGATCGTGTTACTTGATATAGGTACCTACAGTCATTGTGACTTTACCAATAGTGAATGCAAAGGCCTGAATGCTAACTAGATTTCTATAATGACTGTGTTTTTATCTGAATTGGCATTTATACGAATTCCTATGATATTTTCTTTACAAGCAATCTGCCGCTAATTCACGTGTTCACTTAATTATTTTAGCATGTGTCTTTTTTGTGGTCAATGCAAGAAAATAATTTTTTAGTCTATATTGTGTTCCGCTGCTGGGCAAAGACCTCCCCTTTTTCGCAAACCTACCTGTCTTGTACGGTTTCTGGCCACGTTGGCCCAGCAAAGGTTATCAGATCGTCACACCACCTACACCGTGGTCTACCTCGACGGCGACGTCGTCTCTCAGGCGTCCAGTGAGTGACGATCTTTGTCCATCTCTCCGGGTGCATTTGTGAGACGTGTCCGGCCCGCTCCCACTTTAGCCTGGCTGTTTCATCTCCATCTTTTTCTTCTGTTACTTTATAGGTAGATATTAACGAATATATGAGTAAACAGTAGGAGCGAATCAGGCACCTCAACTTAACCGTATTTGTGTTACTAAGGACGCATTCCACCAAACTTTTATGCAAAGAATAAGTCTTACACTGAGAATAAATTTTGAATTTTTGACAGTTTTTCCATACTAGAATTGTCAGATGTCAATTTTATTCCGCGGATAAAATATATCTGACTTTGGTAAAATCAGCCCTTAACCGTATTTTTTGAGTGAAATGTGGGTAGTTTAGTTAGTTATCTTAGAAACTTCGCTAGTAAAGTTTATCCAATTTGTATGGAAACTTTCAGCCATCTAGTATCGTACGTCTTAGGTCACAGGATAAATGCAAAGACTAGTGACTTTTATTGCAGTGACGTAAGGTTGAAAATTTAATGTATTTTATTTGGATTGTGGCTTTATCACTCCAAGCTATGGTGATAGCTCAATTTTGAGTTACAGCAACCTTATAAGAATTTTAAAATATTACTTTTTCACTTCACCTGACTCATCATCATGATTTTTCTGCCCTTATCATAATTTATTTGACTATAGGAGTGTGGGCGAAAAAGACATGTTGCGCCGAATGGCGAATGACGACGATAGTACAGACGCCAGCACATCAAGCTACCCGAAACTGTAAAATTCTCAAGCAACCTTGAACCTTATGCTATAGCGATAAAGTTGAAAATGTATTAAAGAAATTTGACAGATTGTAGTAGCTTGATGTACTGGCGTTTGCAGTGCGATTCTGTAACCATGTCACCATGAAAACTTGGGTACCTGATACTCGGGATTGACCAAGAATACATTTACAATCACAATCGAGATTTTAATAATAATATTTCATGCTAAGTCTATTGATCATTTTATATAATTTCTACTATTTTAACTGTCAAAACATTACTATTTTGTGGGGTTATATTTTATCTTCTGTCCTTTTCCTAATGAAACAGAAAGAAAAAGATGCACTGAACTCAAATTTTGTTGCGAACAAAGGAATCGGCGCCAGTAATAAAACTATTTCTAAAAGACTAAACCAGTTTATTTCAACCAAAAACTGCATTTGACATCGGAATTACCTAATATGTATCCCCGCAATATAAAGCGTAGTCAGCGCTTTAATATTTATCAAGCGCATTGCGTGCCTCCCGAGGGAAGCTCACGGTGACCGCAATGGGTACTTCGGCTTTCTTTGCTCAATCCTCTGGAAGTCCGCTGCTTCGGTAATTATAAATGTGCTCGACTGAAATGAATGTTGTATTAGCGTTTAATGGCTGGGTTTGGACTTTATTTGTCTAACTTATACCGACTGTTTGTTTTGTATTGATTTTTTGTAGAGAGCAGATTTTTAGAGGAATTCGTTCGTGGATAAAACAAAATATGTGTTAGTACGCTGTGCGGAGACTTTATTCATTCACGTGTAATTATTTTTTTCATAGTTAACTAGCTTTTGCCCACGTGGATGTCGGAAAATATCCCACGGCAACGTACTACCAAGGTTATAAACTTTACTTTTACATCCAAATCCGTTCAGCCGCTTTTGCGCCAAACTGTGTGTCACCTAAATACATCTAGACAAAAGAAGAAAAAACTTAAAAAAAATATTTCACCATCATACTCGTTCCCACGTTTCGTAAATATGACATCTATGAAATAAACATACTTACAAACGGACACATACTCCCACAAAATACTCATAATAATATAAGCATTATAATAAGACACACACTCCTTAAATCCAAAATTTATACACACACACACACACTCATCCATGACCTATTGAAGCAGGAAAAAGAATCCTTAAAGCATTTCTATATTTAGTCGAACAATGCTAAATTTAAACCGTATGGCATTAATTCTAGGCCGGGATGGCAGATACCTGACAAGACTGGCGCCGCACTGGCAATTTTGAATTGGTGCCAACGCCATACAATACGCATGTATTCTTCCTATGGCAGTCTTTGTAATCAATGTTGGTCTTGCAGTATTGCTGGAACTAAAAGTATTATGAATGCTGGTAATATTTATGGTTTTTGAGCTATGTTGTGTGTTTGTGTGTGTGTGTGTGTGTGTGTGTGTGTGTGTGTGTGTGTGTGTGTGTGTGTGTGTGTGTGTGTGTGTGTGTTTGTGTGTGTGTGTGTGTGTGTGATGTGTGTTTGTGTGTGATGTACACATACATCAGGGTATGTGAGAGGAAAGAATAGCATTCTCGATGCAATTAGTAATTAATTGGATGTGTAATAATATAAGTTTTTACGTTCAATGATAATTACATTGAACTTGGATGACACTGGATTATAATGCCGTTACTGGGCTTGGCTTACTAGGAATGGTCGTACAAATCACTGCATCTGGACTGGGACGTTTTTCGTAATTTCATAATTATTTTATTTCAAATTTTTATTTGGAATTGTAAATCTTTGCATGCCCATATGACGGTAAAATATGGAGAACTTTACCTTTTTTATATTACTTTTTAATATACTATAATAACACTTAAGTACAGATGCCAGTACATCAAGCTACCTGAAACTGTCAAATTTTCCGAATCAACTTTGAACCTAAAGCTTGAGCGGTTTAGTTGAAAATCTATTAAAGAAATTTGACAGATTGTAGTAGCTTGATGTGCTGGCGTCTGTACTATACTCATGTTTGCAAAGAAATAAATTTGATATCATAATAACAACAAAAATCGATTTGCTGCAGTCGTTGAGGCATATGAATTATGAACAAGGGCTTAGCAAAAATTAAATGTTACGTGGTGTTGGAATAAAAGAATAGACATAAAACATCACGGCTTATTTCCCCAAAAGGTTGGGCAGCACTGTCCACCCACATTTCGCCAGCTATGTTTGAGTGAGACCCTATTTCTGGCAACCGGGCACAAATACGAACATTGGGCTGTTACTGAAAATCATCAAAATTGAAGATAGATATGCAAAAAAAAATATCCAAACATTACCGATGGGTTTCATGCCATCATCCGTAAAAAACGGCCTCACTCTTGAGCAGAATAAGAGGCAGTTGCAATAGCATCCTGAGGGCTGTGGCGACTGATACCTACTCAGCCATAATAAGGCAATTTGTGCGAAGACTTGTTCCTTAGATTCTGGTCTTCGGTTTCATTCGTCTTTAGTTTTAAGTTACTAACAATAGTATTTTAAGTGCAAAACTGTTTTACTGTTAACTAACAATTTATGGATCTCATAGTTGTCCGAAATAAAAAGTTTTATTATTATTTATTTATTATTATATCTTTAGATCTACATTAGTAGCTTCTGCCGGCGGCTTCGCCCGCGTAAAAAGTAACTTTCAACTATTATCCCAAGGGAACACATTAGCGGGATAAAACGTATCCTATGTGTTTATCCAGAAAATGGTCTATCTATGTGCCAATTTTCATCCAAATCAGTTCAACGGCTTACATGTGATTGAGTAACAAACATCCAAACATCTTCACAAACTTTCACATTAAATTTATAATATTAGTAGGATAGTAGGAAGTAGGATTAAAGTGTACCTAATTAAACATGAATGTGACCACACCTTGGTTCACCTGAATACAGACAGTATCGCGTCGAATCAATAAGTATTCCGTTTTATGATTCTGTGCGGAACCCTATAAACGTTATACTCAATTCAACGGAAAACATTTCGGTCCTAATGTATACACGCTCCCTTTTTTCTCACACTCCAAACGTTCTTATTCGACATTTTTCTTTCCGTTACTTCTGTACTGGCATTTTATTTTTATAGCCGTGTCTCGGAATATATCCCGTTGCCTCACCCCCATGTGATACCAAAGAATTTCGAAATACTTGCCGCTTCGTAACCAATAGTTCAGAAAAATAACACGAAACAAACTGAGCAACAATTTATTGGGAAAAGTATGCAATCACTTTAAGATGGCATGGTTCGTTTACAAGATACTAGTAAGCGCGTTCTTCTCTTGAGAGTAATCCACGCCCTTGACTATGATTTTGAGTTTTTCTCTCAGTTCGTTTGTAAATAAAACGGTTTCGTAGGATATCGATCTCTTCACGCGCAACAGTTTAGGTAGAATGCTTTCATTGACCGCATGCTTTTTGGATTTAACTTGAACTTGCACTGGGAGTCCTTGATTTTCCGTGAACACAGTCAAGCCAGCAGTGTATTCTAATAGAGCTCTTACACCGTATATCACCACTACTAAGAACAAAGAGAAACCAGCAGTGATGTAGTTCTTCTCAATGCTGTGCAACAGAATCATCCTATCGTGTTCGTGTAGTTCATCGGAGAAGATTAATGTGTGGATACTTTGAAGAGGCAGATACATGCCGAGGTAAAGAACAGATGTGAAGTAAAATGCAATGAAGAATAAATACGTTCGTCTGTAGCCCTTCGTTAAGTTATTGATAAGCTTCGTCAGCTTCATGGCATCATAGTTAGGGTTAAGCATAATCAAAAGCACGGCCATTTGGATTAATAATAAGAATGTTAGTATCATACAGCTGGATGCCATCATCTTGATCTTACTTGAAATGGGTTGGAATGTACTGTTCCTATGACATTTTACTTGTTTCTTTTTGCTTAACTTTTCCTGTTTTTGTATAGTAGCATGATACGATACCACGTCTTATGACAATTTATTGACAAGTGCATGACAACTTGACAGTCATTCGTTTTGTGAATTTATTGTTTTATTCTTTTGTGGGCCATGTCTATCTGTCAATCTGTTATCTAACTTTTTCGAACAAAACTACATGGTACTTATAATGTTCTTGGCTTGTTGGCAATAATTTATTAATAAACCTGGACCCCTTTTCTCATTTAAATTAATTTATAGGGTTGACGTGTTTGAGTTTAAGCGGCTAATGAATTACTATCACTTAAATTATTGACATATCTATCAGAAGGTGCTAATACATTTCTCATAACAACTGCAGTACTCGTATAAGTGACCTGTGTGGTCTCGTCTTTAGTTAAAACGGCATGTCTACACATAAGTTCGAACTCCAGCAGCCGAGCAATCCTTATCGAGAAATGTACTAACCATTCAATCAAAAATAAAAGATACGCCTGCACAGTGAAACAAGTATAGCATAGTGAAATTTTGGATGAATAAAATTCCAAAGCGAGATTTGTATTCACATCCTGCAGCAGGAGGTAATGGGCTTGACTTTCCGAAAAAATTTCAACAACAGTGCTTATAAACGAAATAGTTACAAGCAGCGCAATGATTTTGGGTGGTTTAGGAATTTTTTGTTTAAGCTTACACCAGTAATCTCTTAAGTAACACGGCTGCTGAAATGGTTTTAAAAGTGCTATTACTGCCACTAGTTCCACGAAGAGGAAGGATCCCAGAAACATTCGACATACGCCTATCATTCTAAGATTATTCCTTTTTCTCTCCTTGAATATCAGTTATGTCTGCTGCTTTTAGCGACCCTCTTATTTCTGGGTGTGTTGGGTCTGGGTCTCTGGTACTTTGAGTCTCGATATCACGTATATCTTCGGTTACTTCAGTCTGCTCAGGAATAATTAACAATGACTCGTGTTGTATCGTAGCATACGCATGAGGTGTTTCTTCTAAAAACTGTTTTAGTCGTAGTGTTTCTTTTGAATTCAAATGAACTACTAAAGGCCAATGAGCAGGATCTTCATCCTCCTCATCACTGTACTCTTCAAGTAATTCTAGCATGGGTTGATCAGAATCGTTATCTTCAACTTGTTGAGAAATGGCTATATCAACCAAATTGTAGTGCCCCATCAAATCAGAAAATTCGTGAAGCCTCGCTGAAAATATGATTAATTCAAGTACTCTCCAAATTACCAGAAGAAAAAAAAGAGAGAAACATGCAAGCAAGTAGTTTCTGTTCGCGTTTGTTATTGCTATGATACGTTGCACAGTCTCTGTTGGTGTTCCAACTGGTCTGATACGTTTTGGTATTCTAAGTCTAAATAATGTTTGCATTGGACTGTAAATACCAAATATCCCTATTATCAAAATATACAGAAATGCTAAGCCGAGGCAATAGGGATTTGTTAGATTTGATTTCAGATTTCCGTAGAATTGTTTTATATATTTGGATATGGTAACAATATCAGTAATTGGAAACATCAGACACGCAATTAGCGACATTTGCGTTATATTAGTTACTAGGAGTAGTACCGTGGAACTATCAATTAATAATGTATGCATTTTTCTGTAAAATTTATCCTTTGTTTATTTTCCAAATGGTTTTGTCAGAATGTTCGTCGCAGTGACAGAAATATTTACAGATTAAACATCAACCATAGATATTAAAGAAAACTCTGCCCATTCATTGCGATATTCCTTTTTGGTGCTATCGAGGGAACAAAATCCCTTTACGATCGTTTCCTTAAGACGTCTGAACGCAAATTGCGTCACCTACTTCCCCGTGATTGAATTCGTTATCAAACACCGCCTCACAATGGCGTATCGAAATCGAAACTTGTAACGGAAGCCTATTTACGTACGCACGTACCTATGAAACAAAATAACGGGATGGTATGTGGCATATATTTGGATGTGGAACATATGTTGCGCCAGACTCCTGGCTCGGCACGCACAGCTCCCACGCTACCTGTAAGCACACGTATAAGCCAGCCATTAGTGTGACAGAGAGAGCGTGTTGGCGTCTCGCTCGCACAGTTTCTGCACGTGGTTCCCCCCTTACAGGTGGCACCCGCCTTCCTTTATCACAACCATTACCTATGTCGATTCAATTATGCTGAACTGTTGACTTTGCGGACACCGATATTTTCAACGGTTGTGTAACAAGCTCTTGCTGAGGAACCCAATCTGGTGTCGATAAAATATTTTAATTTATTACTAACATGATCATTTTACATTGTTTGCGATGTGATACGGGATCAATTGGTTTTCACTACCTTCGCTTGTGATTTATTAGGAGTGCTTCAAATATTAGTTAAGTGAATAAAATGAATCCGCTCAACTGTGGGAAAATCAAAATTTAATTTATAACAGTAGATAAAGTAAATGTGTCTTATTAGTCACAGTCAAGCTCCGATGACCTGGTGAAGGCTGCAGGAATCCGCTGGATGCGAGAAGCACTACAGAACCGGTTGGAGTGGCGGCGCTTGGGGGATGCACATTTGTGTAGATGTCTTTCGGCTGGAATGATGATGAATGAGTATTCAAATATAGACTGTCGCGTTTTTATCTGGAGCCGTACGTTGGTATAGAACTAGTTAAACATAAGATTTATTTGAAGATATATGGTAAACGTACCAGTATTTTATTTTTTATTAACTTTTAGTAACTCAGTAGCTACAATTTTTTATTTTTTTTCATTATACACCTTGGGCTATCATAGATAATGCTGCAATATTTTTATTTAACCTTAAGCATGGGACGTACAGTAATTCTTGTGGGAGGCCTTCCCACGCTACGTCTTCTGGTGCGTGGTCGCCACTCCAGGACCTTTCGGCCCCATCGGTCATCTGTTCTGCGAGCAATGTGTGCTGTCCACTGCCACTTAAGTTTGGCAATTCTTCGGGCTATGTCGGTTACCTTGTTTCTCCTGCGGATCTGTTCATTTCAAAACATGATGTTTCTGAACAAAACTGAAAACGACGGTAATGTCAAATGCCCATGTAACACCCACTTTCATGAAGATCGAAGACGCTACACTTGAAGTCATGCACGAGTATGTTTACAACACAAACTGTCCAGTTAGGTAGGTCCAACTTCGAGAAAGAGGTCGAATCGTCGAATCCGACTGGGCTGGGCAGCGTTCGGGAAGCTACGCAATATCTTCGGGTGGTCTTAAGTATAAATGCAACAGCTAGCTGTACTCATTAAGCACTATATATTTTCCAATGAATTACCCCCGCAAACGTTGTAGGTATTTAGTAGACTCTTAGTATTAACTCTTAAAGATTAACAAGCTATTTTAATGGTTATCTCTGTGGACTTGCAATTAACTGAATACATCACTGGCAGAAAATGTTCCGCATTTGCTTGGATATCGTACAGCGTTGCTTTTAGGTCACTTAAATATAGCTAAGATTTTCAAAAGGAGTTCCTAATATCTTAGTAGATATTGTTGACTGAGGAGTGCCTAATTTAACAGCATAGATTTTTATCCTAAGGAGGGGCCTCTGGCTAAATTATAACAGCCGCAGAGGTCGATCGATCAGGTTAAGCTACGCTTGCCGTGGTTGGTCTGAGGATGGGTGACCATCTTTACATACCGAGACCCCTCCCTGCTTCGGAAAGCACGTTAAGCCGTTGGTCCTGGCTTTCATTCGTAGATATTTGACAGTCGTTACGGATAGTCGAAGCCCGAAAGTCTGACGACCAGTCTTACCGAGGGGTATCGTATTACCCAGTAACTGGGTTGTGGAGGTCAGATAGGCAGTCGCTCCACGTAAAATACTGGTATTCAGCTGCATCCAGTTAGACTGGAAGCCGACCCCAACATAGTTGGGAAAAGGCAGGCAGATGATGAGATTTTTATGCTAAGCTTGTGAAAAATATGGTTTATAATAACGGGATTATATACGTAATATTAAAAATTAAACAAACACGATGAAAGGCATCGTATGCAAAACTAGCTTCGTAGTGCTATTCTGTAAAAATCTCACCGTGATAATCCGTGTGAAGTGAGCTTAAAGTGTTGAAAAATAACGATGTCATTGGTGTCAATCCCTAACATCAGATGGAATGACAGCTTACTTCACGTAACTTCTCACGGTGAGATTCTAACAGAATCGACCGGCAGTCCGTGACTTCGTTCGCGTGGACGTCAAACTACAATAACCATATGAGACTGTTCCTAAATTACCCTCTAGGCTGATAAAATTTAAATTTTTCCCTACGGTCGGCTTCCCTTGTGGGAAATGGAACGTGCTCCGGGAAAGCCGATCTTTACACTAATATTAACATAATTAGGAAAAACGGAAATTTCGTCAGCCTAGGGAAACCAGGCCAAAGATCGGCTTTGCTTTGATATACTTTATGTATGTATTTATTGTATTATGTAAATAGACACAGACTACCTACAGTAGGTAGGTGTTAGTCTCTTTTTCCCCTTTTTAATCCATCCAAAGGTTGTCTTTAAAAGATCGCTCTTAGCGATAAGACAGCCTGTTGTGAAATTTCACCGTTTGTAAAATTTCTATATTTATGTCTGTAATTAATATGGTGTACATAATAAAGAGTATTCTATTCTATTCTTTGTTATGAATAGAATAGAATACTCTTCTAGAATAGAACTAGACTCTTTTAGAATAGAATATTATGTACATTATATAAAGCGTGTGGTTTGCTAGTTACGTAATAAATTACAAAAATATTAATATCTTATGTAAACTAGGCACAAATTCACCCACATAACAAATTCACAACACTTCAAGATCAAAACTCATGTCATTCACCCCTATCTTGTTACCATTGTACAAGTTAATATTTTACACATAACAAACATCACTAAGCAGCCTATTCGTTTGTTTCAGGTAAGTTTGGACCTCCATCAAAACCGACCTGTGGACGTATGCTCTTATTTACCGTCATTATTTGCGTAATAGGACCTTTCCAGGGTGTGACCTCCTTAATCAGTATGTGAAGATATACATACCTACACGTGTTAGCTACTATCTGTTGTGTAATCTGCATTCGCGATTTTTTGCCTAAAATGTAAACAAATATGAGTTTAAGGAAAAAATAACTTTAATTCCTACATAATAAAGTTCAGTTTACTCTACAAATTCAAACATTTTTATAACTTTTTCAATAGAGGGGCCCGTGGCTAAATAATTACAGCCGCGCAGGTCGATCGATCAGGTTAAGCTACGCTTGCCGCGGTTGGTCTGTGGATGGGTGACCATCTTTACATACCGAGACCCCTCCGTGCCTCGGAAAGCACGTTAAGCCGTTGGTCCCGGCTGTCATTCGTAGATCTTTGACAGTTGTTATGGTTAGTCAGAAGCCCGAAAGTCTGACAACCAGTCTTACCTAGGGGTATCGTATTACCCAGTAACTGGGTTGTGGAGGTCAGATAGGCAGTCGCTCCATTTGAAATACTGGTATTCAGCTGCATCCGGTTAGACTGGAAGCCAACCCCAACATAGTTGGGAAAAGGCTAGGCAGATGATGATGAATAGTGCTAGACACTCTGAAATCAACTCCAACTCCATGTAAAATACTGCCGGTCGATTCTGTAAAAATCTCACCGTGAAATCATAAGTGAAGTGAGCTTGAAGTGAGCAGTGCCAATAGTGTTAATCCCTAATGACAGCTCACTTCCCGCTCACTTCACCTCTCACGGTGAGATTTTTACAGAATAGCACTGATGGTATTCAGCTGCATTCGGTTAGATTGGAAGTCGACCCCAACATAGTTATGAAAAGGCTAGGAAGATGATGATCTACTCAGGAGCAGTAAGAAGTTCTACTAATCTATTAGGTCATCCCACTTCCAGTGTCATATTTTTTATTTCCAATATTTATGTATTGCGTAATGGTATGCAATAGTTAATACATGTGTTGTCTTGTACAATCATGTTATTTTATTTTGGTGTGTTGTATTGTCAAGACGTGCATTGATTTAAAATGGAAGATTTAAAAAAATCTATTAATGTAGTGGAGCAACGTATATTTCTAAAGTTTTGTGTTTTACTCAACTACTCTGGAGGAGTTGCGCACGACTTACTGGTAAAGTGTGTTGGTCGTAACGCCTTAAATAAAAGAACCGTACAGCGATGGCTTGAAATGTACAAACAAGGAAGAACCACAGCTGAAGATGAGCCGCGAGCACCTCGATTATTATCATCGACTAGATTAGAAGCAAGGGACAAAATCAAGGAAGCACTTCGTCAGTCACGTAGGGTCAGTGTCAGTGATCTCTCCACTCAACTTAACATTCCTCATTCCACTATACATAGAGTACTCACGGAGGATTTATGTCTGGTCAATAAAAGTGCAGTGTGGGTGCCCCACACTCTGAACACGGATCAGAAGGAGTTTCGTTATGAAACTGCGCGTAGCCATTTATCGTGGTATCGCCGTAAGAAAAATATACTTAATAGATTCATATGCCTTGATGAAACTTGGGTCGAATTTTATACTCCTCGTCAAAGACATCAGTCACGATGTTGGGTGGAACCGGGCACTTCAGCTGAACATTTACCACGTGCAGAGCTACATGAACGAAAAATACGACTAATAGTAGCTATGGATGTCAGAGGCATTGCTTTTTGGAGAACTTATGATGAAAATACAACTATGACTGGAGAGCGATATAAGTCATTTTTAGAAGAAAATATTCCTATTTGTGCAGACGAACATCATATAACGAGTCCTATAATTATTTTACATGATAACGCCAGACCGCACAAATCAAAAATAGTTCAGAATTTAATTGAAGATAAAGGGTGGATTGAAATTATTCAGCCGCCATATTCCCCGGATATGAATCCTTTTGATTTCAATTGTTTTGGCCATGTGAAGAGGAAATCGTCGGGTACTCGATACAATAGCAAAAAGGAGTTAGATATAAAACTAAAGAGCATTATTGATGAATTAAATGAAAGTGGTACTTTAAATCGTGTTCAAGATTTGCCAGCAGTCTGGGAGCGAGTGATTAATAGTGGTGGAGATTATTGATTAGTGTCACAAGGTTATATAGTATAGTAGTCAGTTTTTGTAAAATAATAATAATAAAAAAATATGACACTGGAAGTGGGATGACCTAATATTTCGTCTCACTGCTGGGAAAAGGTCTCCTCCATAGCTTTCCAAAAAAACAAAAAAAGGATCAATAATTATTACAATTAAACCCTCATCTGATAACCAAAAATAAAATCTCCGAGGAAAGGAAAAAATATATAAAAAAATCATAATCCTTATTTTCGATCAGGTATAAAACTTTTGTTGAAAACACGTTTTTGGTACTCCACCTCCAAAACATTCTAGGAAATCTTATGAAAGTTAAAGTTGAGATTATAAAAAAAAAAACAGCCAAATGCGAGATGGATGCAGAGGTTCCATACCACCGTACAATATTTAATACAACATATTTATGAATACCCTAGTTAAAATAAAAAAATAAAACGTTTCTTGTATCAAAAGAAAAAAAAGATATACAAGAAACGTTTTTTTTTTTGTTTTTACTTTATTGTATATTTATTATATCGGCCATACACACTGTGAACATTTCTAGTGTCTACCTATTACGGTTCAATAGACGCAGCCATGTGACAGACGTACGGACTAGGGAGACTTAGTAATAGGGTCCCATTGGCACTCTTTAGGCACCTACGGAACACTAAAAAACGAATTCTGAACTTGCCTATAGATCGAACGTGGAACGGTCATGTTTTCTAGGCTTTCTTGTTTTTAGTAGTAGCTCTGATATAGTTAGAAATCTGGGTTGTTAGAGGCTGTTTGTGAATAGTTGTTGGCTGGTAGTTCGGCACCCTAATTGTACACACAATATCACTCACAATCTGGATTATTGTGTAGGATGTTGCTAATCCATTACTTTATATGTACAAAAAATTTGTCTGCTCAACAACGTAAATAACGTAATGAATGTCGTTGAACTGTCAAAATGAAAGCCGTTCCTAATTTGAGCGTGTTACGCAACCACCTCTCAGGTATTAGAGTAGTTATGTTTTTAGTGAATGTCGTCTGCGAGAAGAGAGTTTTTGAGTCATGTAGATGGTGGTGTGTCCAGAGGGGCCATTCTCGTAATTCTAATAACGTTTACAGTTTGATCGCAGTTTTAATCTGTGAACAATACCTCTAATTTCCCTACATTTTTGACAAGTAATTTTTTAAATTGATTGTCGCTGAGATAAGATTGCGACTAGATTTTTAACGTTTTTAATTACGGGAATAAAATTGGCCTTCCGATTGTTTTAGTACGTAGAAATTGTTAGTCTTCGTTCTTGGCTGCAACTAAATTGTTATTTATTTATTTATTAAACTTACTCACACTATCTTTACAGGATGACCCCAATACAATAGTGGTTTGCAAACACATACCTACCAAATAAAATAGAATATTCAACTTACGGCTAATACTTAAAAATCTAAACTTTAAAAAATGCAAAGCACTTTACACAATACATAAAAATCTAAATTTAAAAAATACAAATCTTTTTTTGTTTTGTTTTGCTATGAAATCTTAACGTATAAAAATATAATATCAGACTTAACATAGAATATTAATATTTAAATATAACGAATCAAATTCAACAAAACTCTTGCGAATTCACTCAAATTGCACGAAAATATGTCAATTCTCTCATGGACTTCATTTAGTAGGTACACATATTATTGTTAGTCTTTGTGACTACATCTAAGTTGTTATATACAGCAATGGAAACTTTTTAATATCGTAATAATGACTACACTATAGTAGCATGTAATGTATTATCCTAGTTGGTTTTGTTTTCTACTATCATTGTTATTTTCTTTATGAACTCCTCGTAACGTGACAATATATTCCGAAACGTTAAATCTGCTTTATACACGACAAACATCGAATTAGCAGATTTTTATTTAGTAAAGTATAACCAACTGTTGTTATAAAAAACACTATACTTTATGCTTTTCAAATTAATTTCACGAAATTACAACAATTTTCACAAATGCAAGCCACTATAAAAATACTGGAAAATGTGATAAAAGCGTCTAATAGCTTGCAATTTTCAAGCCGTTTATGTTTTATCTCCCATTACATTCCAAGGATAAAATGGCAAAAAATTGAAAGCGATTACTATTATCGACATTTATTTTCTATATTTAACTCCCTTGTTCCACAACTTCGATTTTTTGGTTAAAAAGTTGGAAAAAGGAAACCGTTTCATTTTGGGCTTTGGGAAAGTAATATTTGGAGGACCGTTTTTGAGGAAAGTTTAAATGAAAAATTGAATAGGTTCAGGTGATTCGATTTAGTTAATGATTAAGAGGGAAGCGGCAGGATAGCTCGAGAAATTCAAATTTTCTTACGTTTTTTTGCAATTTTCAGGCCAGTGTTAGATTCATGTAACCCCATTGATTGATATTTTAATGAAATAGTCATTCAATACGGTTATAGGAACTTAGAGGTTTGTATTGAAAATAAAGAAAACAAGTTTATTTGACCCAGGTTAAGTAAGGCACAAAAAAATCACACAAAAACCAAAAATAAAGAAAAAAAAAAATCTTCAAACATTATTGTGTGCCTCACAGCTGCGCCAAATAGGCCCAGTTCAGCATTCATTTTTTCATTCATTCATTCATTCCATTGACAACTAATGCGTGATGCTGGTGTTCAACACGACCCTATATTACGAGGACGTCTTACGGGTGGAAACCAGTTATTTATTGACGATTGTAATGATTATAATTCTGTAAATTCATACTTGTTACGGTCGTGAATCCTATTTTGTTCAAAATACAACCTGCCGGTCGATTCTGGAGAATCTTACCGTGATATCTAAGGTGAAGTGAGCTTAGAGTGAGCTGGGAGTCATGCTGATACTAGGGATTGACACTATTGACGACTCACTCCACGTACACTTCACCCAAGTTTTCACCGTGAGATGGTTACAGAATCGCACGGCTGCATTGCGATTCTGTAACCATCTCACCGTGAAAACTTAGGTGATGTGAGCGTGAAGTGAGTTGTCAGTGTCATCCCACCTGATACTAGGGATTGATCAAGTATACATTTACAACCATAATCGAGGTTTTGAATTCTATGGTCCGTCAGCCAGGCACCCACAAAATAGCTTACTATTTTGTGGCTGTCTGGCTGGTTTAGACCACTAAAATACATACTAGCTTTGAAATTATATAAAATGATCGATAGAATTAGCATAATAAATATTTTTTTAATCTCGATTATGATTGAAAATGTTTGCTTAGTCAATCCCTAGCATCAGTGGGATGACACTGACAGCTCACTCTATGCAAGTTTTCACGGTGAGATTTTTACAGAATTGATTGATTTACAGAATTGGCAGTAAAATATTTTGATTTGATTTGATTTATCGGGAAACAATTCAATTGTTTTCTTAGAAATCTTGTATTTTACATTATCTGTAATATGTTTGCAGGGTACTTACAACAAAGCATATTCCACCAATTTATACATAAAGTGATTCAGGTTTTCGGTCAATTTTCGGAAAGCTAGGAAAATTACTGATATTCACAGTAGCATAATTTATGGCATAATCAGTCTATCCGCTGCTGGGAAACAGGCCTCCTCTCTGTGAGAGGGAGTGGGCTGTAATCCATCATCTGGGCCCAGTGCGGGTTGGTAAACGTCACATCTCTTCGAATTTTTGGTGCTAGGAGATGCCGGTTTCCTCACGATGTTTCTCTACACCGTTTTGAGAGCAGTAATGATGAAATAATTTACACAAAGTATAGCGCCTATCTGGGTCGAGACCTACGACCTATAACTCGTAAGTCGGGGCCGTTACTACTGGGCCACTACTGCTCCGTGTATTCACAATATACACGAGTAATTCGTTAAAAAAGCCAATTTCACGCAATGTAAACCCAACATAATTACCTAAATATTAACAACCAGTTTGTCGCGACAGAAGCAAAACCAGTGTGATTGTAACTAATTTAGTAGCTCATTTATATTAGCAGATAATTAATTGTCGGCATGCGGGCTCTATCAGAGGGAAGCTGGTGTATTCGCATGATCAATTGGATAAGCCCTTTGTACTTGGGGAATTGATATTGTTCATATTGGAGTATGTCAACTGGAAGGATAATAATAATTGTCGTCTTGAGGGTTTTAGGGTGCTAGTTGTATTTTGTTTAAGTAGTTTTTGGGTACTAAAGACATCAATAACAAAAAAAAATCATGACGATTTAAAGCTGAAAACAATGTGACAGAACATTGTTTTCAGCTTTAAATCGTCATGATTTTTTTTTTGTTATTTTTGTCTATCATATTTTAAAGAAAAATTATGAACCTATTTCAAAGCTTATTAGATGGGTGTAGCCTATTCACTTTTTATAGCTTAATAAATACTGTAGTGATTAGAATTTAGGCAGACTGCAAAACTGGTACTTAGATATATAACAAGGTTCAGGATGGAGTATTTAGTTTACTATACATTTTATTCCCTCATAGCTTGACAATTGTAACAAAATATCATGACAACAATTTGCATCCTCAATTTTCACTCCATAAAAAACTCCACTAAAAAGTATAATCTTTTTTCCCTAAAAAAAACAACCACCTTCCAAAAAAAACACAACAAAGTGAAAAATAATCTTAAAATCGGAAGTCGGTGTCGTTGGTTCCGCATTTTCGTTCTTTTTTAAACCGACTTCCGAATTTAAGTTATTTTTCACTTTGTAGTGCTTATTTTAGAAGTCGATTGTTTTATTTTTCAGTTTTTAGCTCTACCCACCCCACACAAATTCAGTTAACATTACTTGCTATGTAAATATCAGTGTCAGGAAGTTATTAAGACATCATCATAAACTAAGTGGAAAAAAAATCGTATTATTGAAGCTAACTCAAAAACTATCCAAGCAAAGTTAATTCAATTTATATGGGGCCACCCCTGAGGCATACCTTATCCATTAAAAACATAGATATACAATTGCAGCCAAGCGGTGCCAAGCAAAGGTGCATTGAAGAAAAGACAACGACTAAAAAATTCATCAAAATTCGAATGGAAATGCCGGAGATGCAGTACATTTATGCGAATAACTTCGTACAGGAGAATAATTACCTAATGTATGATATACTTCAAATCTTCCTGAAAATATGTAGATTACGTTAATGAATAAAACATTAAAATTGTTTAATTCAGTTTTGAGTAAATCGGTGACATACATACATACATACATACGGCTCGAATACAGAAGCTCCTTTTTTGGAGTCGGTTTAAATAATGTCACTCGTGGTACCCGTAAGTAAAAGGGTCAATGTTAGTACCTTCACAAATGTAGCAAGGACCCGTATGAGTCACAGCCATATCTACACTTCTGTAAAACACGGGTCCAGAGATCCAAATCAATCGCCAAAGAAAAATAGCCATAATCGGTACCTCCTAATTTTTCTCCCAGAACCTTTTACCGAAGGCTATTGAAAGTCATTTCGAGGGTGCTAAAGGATAATAACAATTAAGTTAAATGAGGCACCATTACGGGTGCCTTTACCTTAGCCACCATTACGGGTGCCCTTACCTTAGTCACTATTACGGGTACGGGTATCTATATGGTGTACATAATAAAGAGTATTCTATTCTATTCTATTCTACGGGTGCCCTTACCTTAGACACCATTACGGGTGCCTTCACCTAAGTCACCATTACGGGTGCCCTTACCTTAGTCACTATTACGGGTACGGGTATCTATATGGTGTACATAATAAAGAGTATTCTATTCTATTCTATTCTACGGGTGCCCTTACCTTAGTCACCATTACGGGTGCCTTTACCTTAGTGACCATTACGGGTGCCCTTACCTTAGTCACTATTACGGGTACGGGTATCTATATGGTGTACATAATAAAGAGTATTCTATTCTATTCTATTCTACGGGTGCCCTTACCTTAGACACCATTACGGGTGCCTTTACCTTAGCCACCATTACGGGTGCCCTTACCTTAGTCACTATTACGGGTACGGGTATCTATATGGTGTACATAATAAAGAGTATTCTATTCTATTCTATTCTACGGGTGCCCTTACCTTAGTCACCATTACGGGTGCCCTTACCTTAGTCACCATTACGGGTACGTTTATCTATATGGTGTACATAATAAAGAGTATTCTGTTCTATTCTATTCTACGGGTGCCCTTACCTTAGTCACCATTACGGGTGCCCTTACCTTAGTCACCATTACGGGTGCCCTTACCTTAGTCACTATTACGGGTACGGGTATCTATATGGTGTACATAATAAAGAGTATTCTATTCTATTCTATTCTACGGGTGCCCTTACCTTAGTCACCATTACGGGTGCCCTTACCTTAGTCACCATTACGGGTGCCCTTACCTTAGTCACCATTACGGGTACGTTTATCTATATGGTGTACATAATAAAGAGTATTCTGTTCTATTCTATTCTACGGGTGCCCTTACCTTAGTCACCATTACGGGTGCCCTTACCTTAGTCACCATTACGGGTGCCCTTACCTTAGTCACCATTACGGGTACGTTTATCTATATGGTGTACATAATAAAGAGTATTCTGTTCTATTCTATTCTACGGGTGCCCTTACCTTAGTCACCATTACGGGTGCCCTTACCTTAGTATCCCTGACCAATGGCGTGATCGGTTACTCTTTGTCCTTACATGTGTACCTCGTTATGGTCACTACGCACACTGTTGTAGGTACTTAAGGTAGAATTTTATTTTATCGTTCGAGAGCAGGAAAATAAGGAAGAATGTGACAGGTGAGTGATTTGGTTATACAATATGTAACATAATTAACGCAAATCCTCATTCTACCTAATCCGAGTATTGAGTTAAAAGCATAATGCAATGACCAAATGTTTTTTAAAGCTAATTATTGAGAAAATCGACTTGACTCTAGCAATACTTTATGCATTTAAAATTGAGTCTTATTGCCTTAATATATTTAATTTTCTTGGGCTCAATCGGTGGTCCGTATGGCAAATAACAATTAAAGAAAAATGAATACCTATTATTAAAGTTACTGAAATCGATTCAGTAGTCAAATATGAACAAACTTATTTCAGGACTTGCGTTTATCCTACTACACATTGTTTATAGAACTAGCGACCGCCTCCCGCTACGCGTGTTTTTTACAACTTGGCAAAGATTTCTTTATAATATGCAAGTTTAATATGAACGTGTTGTAGACGAATAATTCTTTCTGAACAAATTCTCTGGGGTGGTGAAAACCGCTTTAAAATCCGTTGCGTATTTTAAAGGAACAACGCGGTCACACAGACAGACACGAAAAGCGACTTTAATTTAATATTTATAGATATAGATGAGTTAATAACATTGGTTTGATGAAAGGAACCTTTATGGCCTCGCACAGGTCTTTTTTTTAGGGTTCCGTACACAAAGGGTAAAAAGGAACCCTATTACTCCCGCTCCGCTGTCCGTCCGTCCGTCCATCTGTCACCAGGCTGTAGCTCATGAACCGTGATAGTTAGATAGTTGAAATTTTCACAGATGATGTATTTCTGTTGCTACAAATGATAAAAAACAGAATAAAATAAATATTTAAGGGGCTCCCGTACAACAGACATAATTTTTTTGCCGTTTTTATAGATACGGAACCCTTCGCACGCGAATCCGACTCGCGCTTGACCGGTTTCTTTGTTTATTAAAACTTTATGCACAAGTAAAATATGGCAGGTGCAACATACGGGATAGATAGCTAGGAAATTACTATAAAACAAAATTAACTGTCATGAGAATAAAAATATCGGTAGAGGAGAAAACGGTTTTTAATGTAACTTTGTAGTTTTAAATGCTACTTTTTTACTATTTGGATTTCCTGTGTGTGTCCCAAATAAAATAAATTTCTTTCTTTCTAATTATTTGTAATTAGAAAGACAGTTTTGGTAAATAGGCGTAAGGATCACCAAGCTTATGGAAATCGGTAATTTTATCAACCGCACCAGATAAATAATGGTTACCGTAAAATGTGACTGGCGATTCATCGAGGGTTATATCTTGCAATATGCTATATTCTTTAACTAATGAAACATCATTTCAGTTGTGACGAATCTTGTCTTCTTCCATTGTAATTTAATTAGGTACAGAAATATTTGATGAGACAACAAAAAGCACACAAAAGCATTTCAGCGCAAAAATATGTACGCAAAAAAGCATTCCATAATTACTAAATATCAGTATCTTCAAAAGGATGAAAAATTTAATTAAAAAATAACACTGCCCCTGCGGTCGTGGCGCTAACCACCGCTATCAATTTTATTTTAAAAAGTTTTCGCTCGCAAATTCATCTGATTGCGACCTCCTTAGGTTTACAAGAGTTTTTAAACGCTTTAGGCTGCGTTCATCTTGATGAGTTCAGTGTTGCCAATAAAAAAAATGAATTTCAGAGGATTCGTTACCTTGGGTCGAGACGCTGTACAGGAATTTGAAATCGGAATACAAGTTCCTCGACAGCATCACGATATCGGTTTGGTTTTATTCGAAAAGTTTGCAGTTTCTGATTATTTGAATTTGGAATACTCTTTTAGTAGATCGATTTGTTCACGGCGGCGGCGTAATTCGCAATGATAGGACTGAACTAAACTGAGACAGAACTGAGGGACTCGTGGCTAAGTAATAAAAGCCGCACGAGTCGATCGATCAGGTAAAGCTACGCTTGCCGCGGTTGGTCCGTGGGTGGATGACCATCTTTACATACCAAGACCCGTCTGTGTCTCGGAAAGTACGATATGCCGTTGGCCCCGGCTGTCTTTCGCAGATCTTTGACAGTCATTACGGATCGTTAGAAGCCCGAAAGACTGACAGCCAGTCTTACCAAGAGTATCGTATTATCCAATAACTGGGTTGTGGAGGTCAGATTGGCAGTCGCTGCAGGTAAAGTACTGGTATTCAGCTGCATCCCGCTAGACTGGGAGCCGACACCAACATAGTTGGGAAAAGGGCTAGGCAGATGATGATGAAGGCTCAACTAAGTTTGAGATTTTGTTATATTCACCAAATTGCATAAAAGGATGTTTCATCACTATCATCACTACATAGTATAAAACAAAGTCGCTTCCCTGTATGTCTGTCCCTATATATGCTTAGATCTATAAAAGTACGCAACGGATTTTGATACGGTTTTTTTTAAATAGATAGAGTGATTCAAGAGGAAGGTTTTTATCTATAATACATGCATAATATGGTAGAGAAACACTGATAATTTTTGAGGTCTCTAATGTGATGTCGTAAGTAAACACATTTTTTTGCGCTTACATTGTAAACGCTGGCTGAACCCGTCGAGACAGATCAAAATAATGTATTACAGTATTGTACACCTTAAAAAGGTCTACAAAAAAGTCCGCGATGGTATATATCTATCTCTTAGGGATAACCCACAATAACCATTTTTTATCCTATACTTTTTAAGAGAAATAGTGGCTCTAAAATTATCAGTTTCTCCATTGCACCCGTGCGAAGCCGGGGCGGGTCGCTAGTCAGATATACATATAAAAGAAGAGATATTATTTTTGTTGCTTAGTTCGAGTGGGCTTTGTTATTTAAAAATACGTATGGGAGGCCCTCCTTCTGTTGTAGTTATTACTCTTGGGGATCAAGTATCGGCAGTTATCAGTTATTACGTTCTGAACCCTGAATTATTACAAAAAGGGACACAATAGCTTTTTGTGAATATATTGATAGAATGTTTTCTATAAAGAGAGTTTAATCAAAAATTGTTCGCAATATTCTTTTTTACAGCCCAAAATTGAGTCAAAGCGTGTTTGAAAAAAAGTGTAGCCTAAAAATACCGTACACTACACAAAAGTTTTATTTACTGCAAAAATAAAGCCACTATAACCGCTAAACTGTAGGCTCATAAATTCCGCCGACGAAGCCTTTGGAATCAACATATTTCACGTACTTAGTTAACAAATTTTATGTATGTCACGTTCAGAACGAATTCCAGCGCCGAGTTTACAGTGCCTTCTAGCCTAATTCAGTTTCAGTTGTTTCCCTATGTCCACTTCAATTCACTTCGCACATTTGCTTTTCAGAAACATCTTTGAAATTTTGTTTAACGTTGGACGTTTGGCTCAATGTTTGGACCAATTTGCCGGATTTAGTAATGTGTGTTACGGAATTGGATCTAATTTCGTTAATTTGTACAAATAAGTGGGTTGATACAGGAATTGGCTGTGTTTCTGCTCCCGTCCTTCTCGGTAGGAAGGTTAAATACATTATGGTAGTATCGAATTTGAGATGAAATAAGTAAATTACTGTGTAAGGAATTTTTCATACATATATTTGTGGTATGATTCATCGGTTGAAAGACACTGAACGAGACACAATCTATGTTTTACGTATTGTTATTACACCTATGTGAATTTTGTCCCCCTCAAAGTGTCAAGTACAGGTTGTCCGACACTTTTTCAAAACCTCTACATTATTCTTTGATAATGAATTACCTAAAATGTATTTAAAAACTTTTCAATAAAAAGAGCATACCACATTTTTGAACTCAAATATGAAAAACATACACTGACAGATTGAACGCCTTATGCTCTTCCCAATCCAACTTATAACACACGCCACGATTTTTACCAACAGTATCTAACTACCACGCGAATGCCTCCCGATGCAGGGTTTACCTTTGTGCAAAGTTTTGTTGACCTTATCCTTTCTGGTTTCAAAGTTTACGTTTATTTTTGGTAACTTCGGATATCGGCCCTCGAAATCCCGAAGGTACATGTATATCGGTTTCGCCGTAAACGGAGCCTTTTGCCACCTTTGAAGACCCGTTTATCAAGACCGGAGGCAAATTATGTAATAATAATAATAGTGTTGTTGTGTTTAGCTTAAAACAAATCGTATATGTTGTGGATTCGTTTAGCTAAAAAAAAATATTTTAACACAACTAACTACCTATTTACACTGGGTGCCAAATTACATGCCTAACTAACGAGCAATACAAATAAATACAAAAACATCCGCATCGCTGTCATCCGGAAACGTGCCCAGAAGACTGGCAGCATTGCCTCGTTGAATATCAATGCTAATGCTTTGGCCAAAGAACGACCCAGTCCTCTCATGTCATGTTATAAAAGAGTTTAATGGCAATTTTATTTAGTGACACGTATGCTGGCTTTAAGCTAAAGCTTGGGTTGCCTAGGAAAACGGTTCCATCATACTAAAACGGCCGTCATAGAATCTGTCACTTTCACCAATATTTGACATTAAGGTGTCAAAAACGCCGTGTATTTGGACAGCCGCTATCGTGTGACCGTTCACCGCGTTCATAGGAAACCGAATCTTTAGTTTAGTTTATAGTTACTTAAGGGGACTTTACCGTACCTATAACCATATAAACTCTAAATACCAACCCTGCCTATCACTACATAGTATAAAACAAAGTCGCTTCCCTGTCTATCTGTCCCTATATATGCTTAGATCTTTAAAACTTCGCCACGGATTTTGATGCAGTTTTTTTTAATAGATAGAGTGATTCAAGAGGAAGGTTTATATGTATAATACATGCATAATATAGTAGAGAAACACTGATAATTTTAGAGGTTTCTAATGTGATGTCGTAAATAAACACATTTTTTTGCGCTTACATTGTAAACGCTGGCTGAACCCGTCGAGATAGATCAAAATAATGTACTACAGTATTGTACACCTTAAAAAGATCTACAAAAAAGTCCGCAATGGTATATGTCTATCTCTTAGGGATAACCCACAATAACCATTTTTTATCCTATACTTTTTACGAGAAATAATGGCTCTAAAATTATCAGTGTTTCTCCATTGCACCCGTGCGAAGCCGGGGCGGGTCGCTAGTAACAATTAAAGTACCTTATGCGCAAAACTTAGAATTACGTAACTTAGTATCTATGTAATTGTAAGTTTTCATCTTGTTTTACTAGCTGCGCCCTGCGGTTTCACCTGCATTTGTCTCGATCCCTTTAGAATATCGGGATGAAAAGTAATGGTTTATGGCCTAATCCATATAATGGTCTATTCATGAGCTGAATTTCATCTATATCCGTTCAGCCGTTTTCTCGTGAAAGCGTAACACAAATCATTTCTCTTTATAATATTAGCACAAAATATATAATAGTACCACGTACAGATGGGACACTCCCTTCCCCGCGCTCATATCAGATACCGCACCTCACCCCGCACTTCGCGGTATTCGTCGCCGACTTTTTAGCAAGGGCGCTCGTAAGAAAGAAACAAGAAAGAAACACAGCGCTGTACTGCTGACACGAACACACAATTTTGCGATTTAATCACGATGGTTGGATATTGTGATGCTTTTCCGAAGTTGTATTTACCTACATAAACTGTTTGTAAGATTTCGCATTTTTATTACCATGCGATTTAATAACGGATTATTTAGAGATAAGTCATTTAAACAATAATATTTTAGTGTAAGCAATATTTATTTAGGTACATACCTTATTTTGCCATTATTGATTGAATAAATAAACCTCTTTTACATAAACGCTAATCGCTGCACTTTCCGCGCCATTTTGTACGTTACGCACGACCTCCAATCATATGTTCATGCACTCATTTACACGCGTACAAACATAATTTGCAAGCATTGTATGAAGCGTCCGAGGTGTGATATTAATTTGGATACAAGATGCTCTTGATAAAATAGTTATAAACAATGACATTCGTTCGTCCTCCCAGAAAGGGTAATTGCATTTACCAAAGCAAAGCACATTTACTCAGCGACTTTTGCCACGATCGAACTTTTCTTCCTCTACAAATATTGAGTCGGTGTGTGGAAAGAGAGAAAACTGTGCTTGGCCAAAAGTCTTTGGAAATTGATTTTGATGTGGGTTTAACCCTTTATCGGTTGTGGGGCGAAGTTACATCATATGAGTTATACTTCATCATCATCATCATCAGCATTCCATACATACATAGGTTGGACATAGGCCTCTCCCATTGCACGACATTCAACTCGATTTTCGGCAACTCTCATCCCGCTGCTACCAGCCATCCTGCGAAGATGGATTATACTTAATTAATTATTATTATTTTAATTATAATAACAATCTGCAGTAACACTGTTTAAAAGTATTTCGATTAAATAAAAGTCAATTATAATGACGGCTTACTTTAAAGCTATACAACATATTTTTAGTATATTGCAAACCTGAATATACTCGTAGTTTGTTCAGAATAAGTAACTGAATCGATCCCAATAATTTGTAGGCCATGTTATATTTTGCCCCATAAATATTTAAAAAAGGTTACAAGTTGGACGCCGAGCAACACTAAGTGCATATCCGCAATCATATGCGCACAACACAAGCCTCGGCCGGTTATAGCGGCACTAGGTGCGGGCGCGCAGTGGGCTGGCGGCGCGGGCGGCGTGGGGGCGCCGCGTGGTGTGAGCATATTTTTGTACAGACATTCAGGTAACATAGTAACAAGCTTATAACTTTGTGATTTTTCATGATGAAGTTTTGAAATTTTGTACATAGATTCATTACATAAAAATACTAAACACGTGTTTCGGCTTTCGCATATACTAAAACGAATGTTGTATATGTATTATGTAAAAAATATTTTTGAAAAAATAGGCTTAGGCTCTTTGTACACACGGGTTTTTCTTGCCCTGAAAAACTGCAATTTATTCGCCATGTATAAGCATGGTCGTCAGTTTTTTTCTTCTACGGCACGGCTTATGCACCGACATAATGACACGGTACTGTGGTACAAAGGGCCTTAGGCAGTTTCCGAGCAGTTTATCTGAGTCTTTTCAAATAAACTCAATAAAGACCAAAAACTTATTTAACATCACCAATTTTCTTGATTGTCTATTTTCTTCTCAATATCCAACTAACATAGAGAATCCAATCTAACCCGAACCAACATAAAACCAATTCATTAATATCGTTATATTTAATAGAAATTTCCTAGGGATCCTCGACATCTAGTTATTTAAAAGTAAATAAGAAGCTATTCTTAGCTAAATTAACCCAGAAAACGGTTTACCTGGAACTAATCAAGGGCTCGAGGAGGGTCTTAAACTCAATAAATGTAGATAAGTTTTTAGGGTTGTGTACGTGCGTTTACGCAATGCAAATTGGCCTGTTGCGAAAGGGTACAAACTTGTATTGACTTGCTTTTAAGCTGTTGCAAATAACATTTTATGTAGTGTTGCTGAATTTGGATGGAGTTGATTGGAGAAGGAAATATTAAGGAGACTTGCTCAATTGAAAATTAAGTAAACGTGGTAACCCTCACCTGCTAAGCCTTTTCCCAACTGTTTTTGGGGTTCAGCTTCCAGTCTTACCAAATGCAGCTGAATACCAGCATTTTACGTGTCGCGACTGCCTATCTGACTGCCAATGCCGTCCATGAATGACAGCCGGGACCAACAGCTTAAAGTACTTTGTCGCCGAGGAGTCTCGGTATGTAAAGATGGTCACTCAACAAGGCACCGACCGCGGCAAGCGTAATTTAACCTGACCAATCGATATTATTACTTAGTTACGAGCCCTAAATGTGATAACACACACACTAAAAATTTATCCTGTATTGTGGGTGCGTTTACAAACGTTTAAACTCACACACACAAACAGCCAGACCCGGAACAACTACTTGTAGGTCACACAAATATTTGTTCCGTGCGGAAATCGAACCCGCGACACGCAGCGCAGCAGTCAATCGCTTAACCATTGCGCTAACCGTGCCGTCAAAGCAACACCTTTTCAAATAAATCGAATCACTGAGTAACTTTTAGCTTTTTACATACCTCTTGATTTCGCTCCAAGGGACCACTCGCTGTTACCAACATGACGCTATTCTTCTCCCTCTCTACAAATCGTTGTACCTCTTCCCGCTGGAGGAGCCCTGGTATAGCTATAGGTACCAGGGCTACATTTAAATGCTAGAAACGGCTCCACCGCAATAATTAATTCAATCTTTTTACCGTCGGGTCACGGGCACCGCTTCTCCAACAGACATCCACGGATCAAGAATTCACTTTGCAACTTTTGCTTCCAAAATTTCTTAACTCGCAAAAACGTTTAGAATACAGTAACGAAGAGGAAAGTTTTCTTCTGTATCACATTGATATTCTAACGATACAAGAACTTTGGCTGGATAGACAGGAAAGTTACTTTTATTCGTGTTTTTTCTGGGTTTTTTGTTGGTGAGGTCAATACGGGCTAACAAAGTGTTCTTCAGTATACTTTCTGGTAACTAAGTGGATTTGGTAAATAAGGGTCGATGGTAAATAAATTGTGGTGAATTTGTCAAAATCTGAGTACATTAAGCTAATTATAAGTATTTTTATAACCTCCATAGAGTTTTTTTTCTTGAGCTCTAGTCTTGTGACTATCGGGTTCAGATTAAAACACTTTAGAGAATTCTGGAAATTCTGAAAATACAATTAAATTTAGATTTTATATCCACTCGATTCTGTAACTTAAAGGATACTTGTCACTTACGTTATATCCAACGACGTGGTGCTATCAAATGTTTAGAAAAAATGTGGGAAAAAAACAATCCGCCACATTTAAAAAACCAAAATACTTGTATAAAGTCGCACTCATACTGCCACATAAAGCAGCTTTGTGCAAAAAATAACGCAAAAAAACGTTTGCAAAAACCGTACACGGACGAAAATGTCCAAGCCACTGTATCCTATTCCGCCCCACTAGTTATATTCTGATAAATGATTGTGGGTGATATACTGTTTTGTGGAAATTGTGCCTTTTTTGTTTCAACCTTTTCTGTTTGTGTGACTACGCGTTTTGGTCGGGTTATACGGGTTAACTAGTGATTTTAGTAGGGTCAACTACGTGGCGTTGAAAATCATTTTGGTATTGTCTAATCTCACTTTTTATTTTGTGGTTGAACTAAATGGAGCGGATTAACTATATAACTGGGTACATTGCGTGTTTCATCTTCGTCCTATATTGAACCGACTTCAAAAAGGAGGAGGGTATCAATCAGGATGTTTATATCATATATATATAATACATATATTTTTATGTATGTTCAGGCATAACTCCGTCATTTATGGACAGATTTGCAAAATTCTTTTTGGTTCGATAGACGTTTATTCCGAACTAGTCCTATTTAAATATCGTAAAGATCTGGCGATGAGTTTCGGAGACAGACAACGGAACTCTTCAATAAATACCAGTAAAACAACCGCGATTGCTGCTATCGCATATGAATACATTGTTTACGCAATCGCACAACATATCATCAGGTCTGTACCCTAAGAAATTGAAAAATAAAAAGTTTTTTATAAAAAAAAAACTACCGACTTCCAAAAAAACACTACAAAGTGAAAAATAACTTTAATTTTGGAAGCCGGTGTCGTTGGTTCCGCATTTTCGTTTTTGACACCGACTTCCGAAATTAAAGTTATTTTTATTTTTATTGAAAGTTTCCCTGCGTTATCTTTTAACACAATATTTTTTCCAAGGGGACAGGATCAAACTACAAACGGAAATAATACTTCCGCACATCCCAGGAGATTCGGTGTAAAAAGAAACCTCTTGTCCTTTTCATGACATAAGCATCCGCTGAAAGTTTTGGCTCATTCTTACATTGGAAGACGGAATGGAACGCATTCCATTTATTACAGTATGTTTATGAAATTTAATATGAGCAAACATGGTCATCAAATTACGTCTCTAAAAGTAATTTAGGGTTACCTACACTAAAAAGATTTTATACCCTTGGGCTCTTCTTACCACATTAACTCCCTAATGTTTCTCGCCACACATAAGGAAGTATTAAGTCCCTGCTTAGCTCTAATAACTGTTTAACAACTTATGTAATATGACGAGACCATTTTAACCTTGTCACTTCCTACATTAATACGGTCTTTAAAACGAACATTAACCTGTAACCACGTCGTAAATATTAACTAGAACTTTTAATTCAGTGCCATAAATTCGTCCGACATAATTTGTTACAACGACCCTATAAAACTTGCGAATAATCGTCCAATCTATTGAAACTACTTCCTGGGTTATATGCAGTCTTAGCGTAGTTTAAATCGTTCGTATAACTTTAATAGATTCTTGAGTTAGAGTTAAAACGAGCAAGAAAGAAAGTCTGTGAGGAGTAAGGGCTCGTGCAGACAAGACGTACTTTTGGTCGATGCGAAGCTACCACGTAATTTGTGAACTATAAGTAACAAACACATCACATTGTTTGTCGGTCACGTCTACAACACGTGCAACCATTGTATATAAATTATCAATTGATATAGATTAAAATCTACTACAATACGAGAGAAGCTGCCAGAGTAGGAGCAATGGAAGTCACACTATAGTTGGGGTGTTTTAAACTAGATAGTAACATCAGAATGTTTAGTGGAATTCTGGTAGAAAAACTCGTATGCGTATGCATGGAAGCTTTTAGACAACCAAAACGAATTTACTATAAAATCCGTTGAATTCACAAGAAATCTTTCACCTTTATCAGTTTGCCACCATACACTTCAACATTTAAGACGTACCAAAGTTTTGTGGTCTACACAATTTTGTGGTCCAAAAGAGGTTGTGTCTAAACACCTCTTAAGAATTTGCATGCAAGCACGAGCATCTACACACGGTCGGCTAACTTCGTGTACACTCGGCAAAATTCAATTTCCTATTTACACTGCATCGGAAAAAGTTTATAACTTGAATAATGTAACGAATGTTCCAGAAGTATGTGACAAAGTTGTATCTTCGACTGCTTGGAAATGTTCACGGAGTTCTTCGAAGTAATTTTAATATGAACAGCTTATGTTTTGATGTAATTTGTTCGATTGAAAATTGAATAAATGGAATTAACTGTCGTAAATACATTTTTGGGGTGGTTCGCATAATATTTCTGTGATTTGAATTCCGGTTCGATTGATTGCTGCATTTGTCAGTTGAGTTAGTTCATAAATCAGCCAAACAAAATATGCTAAAAGGGTCTTCGTTTTATAGTAGTATAAAAATTTATGAAAATATTATTACGACAAAATAAAGGTAAACGAAATTTTATTTTTGGAAAAAGATTAATATTAACGAAATGACTCACCTCCCTCAGGTGAATTCAGGACAATTCTCTTAATTTTTAGAACGTTCACAGTCTGACCTTGGTCTCGATCTGTCAAAAACACCTCTAATTTCCCTACATTTTTGACATTAATTGTCGCTGAGATGAGATTGCCACTAGATTTTGAACGTTTTCAATTACGAAAATTGGCCTTCTGATCATTAAATAATGTTTAGAAGTTTAGTTAAAAAAGCTAGCAAAAATGTGATTTCAATACAAATTCAATCTACAAACATCCACCATTCAAACACTTTTCTACGCAACAAACAGCACCCGATGTATCCCCGACAGCCCATTCTTTCCATCCATCTGTCAAACACGTCTGCTTTTGACTTTGACTTTGCCATCAATTAACGGCACAGCGATTTGTCAATTAATTCCCGTCAAGACGATGAAGAAGGCTATTGTAATTGCAAGATGTGTGGGCGCCCTTATATTAATGGATCTTGAGGGACGGACGCTGATGGATAATTGCTTAGGCTGGTATGTGATGATATAATTAGAGTAGGTAACTCTAGGATTTGACCTTTCAGATTGAGAGGATCATTGGATGCTAGATTTGGATATATGGTTTCTTGTGATTTATTGAAAGACTTGGAAAGTGGGGGTGTCCCGTCGTTTGACAAAAAACGACTCACAAATTTTCATTTTAAAAATAACGGTAGGTAAATTTGATAAATTTATCACTTCACCAACTATTCTTTCTGTAAACAACTCATTTGACAAATTATTGAAAGACAACATTTCATTACATGACAACATCATTTGACAAACTAATATTTTTATATTCATGTTAATTAGTAAAACTACGCAAAACATAAATAGCGTTTGACAAAATGCATTGCTTGATAATTACTTACTTAATTTATTTGAGGAATTTTTCTAAGTGTCGGTCCAAGAGCGAGCGAAGGGAGCGAAGCGAGCTCGGGACTTGGGGCACCCCTACCCGGAAAGGTTAGGTTCGAAGGGATTGACGGGGGCTCGTTCACTCGCTTTACTCGCTCGCTTGAGCCCCCGTCATGTCCTTCGTTTTAGGTTCCTTTAACCCGCCGGTACTCGCGTCTCCTTTTAAGACAGGAACAGTCGCGCGAGGGTCGAAAAGACCCAGATTTTGAATGTATGGTTTTAATAACTTTATTAAGTTTCGGGATTATTTTTAAATTATTTAGAAAGAGGATAACAAAACAAATTTAATAATAATAAATGTTTTTTATTTAGAGAAAAAAAGTAATATAAATCACAAAATTCAAGAGATCACTGCAAAAACTTACTTTTTACGATATAGGAACTAAAAAATCACTTTAACCTTTTTTGTTTAATCTAGAAACATAAAAAAATCTTTTCTCTTATCAAAAATATCAATAATCTTCTAAATAGTGGAACAATTTTAAACTTAACACGTAGCATATTTTTATAATCAGTCTCCAAATTACACGTAAAGATCTACTATAAAATAGTTCAATTTTTTCTACATAACAGTCTTATCTTAGTTTTGGCTTAATTTTTTATCACAATTGGTACATATAAATGTAGTATGATCTCTACAAATATAGGTCTTACAAAATTGGCATTGTGTTTTGGTTTTTCTGTCCTTTTTGGTAGGGCAGATCGAACATCGCCCGCGCACATTACTAGGCCCTGGCAAGGCCGGTCTGTCTGTATTTTCTTCTTTGCCAAGTACTTGAAACATTCTGTTTCTGATATGACGCGGCAAAGTAGTGATAGAAGACCTCTTCTCTATCTGTGGTTTTACCAGAGACATAGCGATTTCCTTCAAAAAGTTGCGTCTTTCTATAGTTTCTTTTTGTAAGCGAGTCATGTTTGCGTTATAAATGACATACGCATTTATTGCTCCCACATTCATGAGTCCAAAAAATATAGTTAGAGGCCATCTTTTGCTTACCCTTGAAACAGAGTAAGTGCCACACATCTCATCGACAACGTCTACTCCACACTTGTGAGCATTGTAATCTGTAATAATTTCTGGTTTCCGTTTTTCTTCAGTATCAGGATTTATCTTCGCATCATGATGCATTGTTGAAGCAAGAAGCACCACTTTTCCTTTCTTTGGCGAATAGGAAACCAATGTGCAATTATGCTGAAAGCCAAAGTATGTGGTATTTTCTTCGCGCCGTCGTGTAACAACAAAACATCTCAGTCATCAACGGGAAACTTGTGAACCAGTTATCCATCACCACGTTCCGATGAGAGCCCCTGATTTGCTCAACCATACGTTTTACCACATCGGACGGAGAATTGCTCACACTATGTGTACCTGCATATTGCTTGCCAGTGTAAACTTCTAGACGGGCAGTATAATAAGTTCTTGAGTCAGCCATTACAAATATTTTAATCCCATATTTCGCGGGCTTATTGGGCATGTACTGACGAAATGGACAACGGCCACGGAATGGTTCAAGCTTTTCGTCAATAGTCACTGTATCTCCCAAACAGTAATGTTTTTTTATAATTTCATCGAATTGAGTAAACAAGTCTCTGATTGCTGCCAATTTATCAGTTTGTCTCCTTTGTTCTCGTGTATTCAGATCATCAAATCTCAAACAACGAAGTAAGAAATGGAATCTTTGGCGAGACATTGTGGCAATGCATAAGTCTGATCCAGTGCCATCAGTTGCCCACAAGTCTAAAGTATTCAAGTGAGCTCCACGAAGTTTTCCACAGTAATAAAGAAGCCCGAGTAGTGCTTTCAGCTCGATCAAATCCGTTGGCAAACAGTCTCTTTCTCTTTGGAATCTGTCGTGGATAGTATCAATATACATATTAGTATATGTTACAACCAGTTCTAATAAACTGTCAAGAAAAATAAGACACCAGCAATCGGAAGGCGTCAGTGCACTTTTTGCTTCATTGATTGGCCCTGGTACTTGGTTTATGATATTGTGACTACGGGTGCGAACGTTTCTTGGAGGCTCTTCAATGTTCCAACGAGTGCCATTCCTACCCAGGTAGTAACCTTGACGGACATATTTCAGAGGCACATCATTCAAGTCGGGTCTTTGCAGCAAACTGGAACGTAAATTTTCAGGCTCAGAAACTTCATTGTCCTCAAGGAGTTCATCTTCACCACTCTGACAGGAATCTGAATCGTAATTGTCAATATCCAAATGGTCTTCAATTTCTGACGAAATTTCACCTTCAATATCTTCCTCTTCTAATATATTTGCTATTCTCTGGTCATTCAAACGATTTGACGACATATCTGCAAAGAAATAAAATCAAAATTAATATTTTTGAAATAAAAAATACACAAACACATTACGTCGCACAAGGGTCGAAACGACCCATACTCACTTGACACGTCCGTACTGTCCAAATGCCGCACGGGGACTAGCTGAGGCGGGGTGTGCGGATAGCCTGTGAAGCTATTTGAAGGTACTTAGTGCGACGACACGAATTAACTAATACAAAAAGAGTTATGGCACAATAACTAGAGTACTGGGTCTTTTCGACCCAGGCGCGACTATCCGCGAGTTAAACCCTGTAGACAGAAATGGTGGCCAAGCGAAGCGGGGCTCCGTCGACTACGTCTTATTGTTATTGCTTGTAAGACAACTTGTTTTTACTCCACCCCTTAGACGACCCACTGACCCTAACTTTATATATGTGATATATTACTTGAATTTACTTTATATATACGTATATATATAATTTCAAAGCTAGTATTTTAATTGTAAAAAACTATTTTGAGGGGCTTTAATCCAGGAAAAAATACTAGTCCTTATATAGGGTGACTGGTAATTAGTGACCGATACTTAAACACATGATTCTACACATGACAACAAACAACTTTTACTATCAGACCAAATCCGAAATCGCGAAAAAAAAAATCAGCTGTTCCCTACATTTATGTTCGTACGAGTCGTCAAAATGTAGGGAACAGCTGATTATTTTTTTTTCACGATTTCAGGTTTGGTCCCATCGTAAAAGTTGTTTTTTGTCATGAGTAGAATTATGTGTTTAAGTATCGATCACTAATTACCAGTCACCCCATATAAGGACAAATTTAGGAAAAAAAAAAGATGTTCTGAATAAGTTTCTGTTTTGCTATTTTATTTTAAAACCCCGCAAAATAGTTATGTTTGAACAGCTAAAATAGTAGTATAAAATGATCAATAGAATTAGCATTAAAAATATTATTCAAATCTTGATTAGAATTGTAAATGTTTGCTTAGTCAATCCCTAGCATCAGTAAGATGACACTGACAGCTCACTCCAAACAAGTTTACACGGTGAGATCAGGTGAGATTTTTACAGAATCGACATGCAGGACTCATTACTCTGAACCTTTGCATTCGCTCCCTTCATGCTTGAAGTAAGGCGGAGTCTTCACATCCCGTATTCATTGTGAACATGTCCTATTTGATTACTGGAAGTTATTTTTAGTTTTCAGTTCGACCTCCTTTTTCTTTCCTTTTGCATCGTGACTATTTTACGTGAGTTCTTCTTGCAATAAATAACGTGTACGGTGGAAATGGTAGTGAAAAAGGAAATCAATTGAAACCCGGTAGAACGTTGGAAACACAATGGAGTTGAAAATTATGAACATCGAACTAATGAAAGACTTAATAAAACCATCACTTCGGGGTAATTGTGTAACACACTATCAGTAGCAATGTCATTTTGACAGTTCAACAACATTAATTGCGTTATTTAATTATAATTATTAATTAATTGCGTTATTTAAAATTGTCGTTGTTGAACAGATGAATTTTTCAAACATATGAAGCAATGGTTTAGCAATATCCTTCAAAATAATTCAGATTAAAATTAATAGTGTGTTACGCAATGAGGGTGCTGATTAAAAAGAACAACGCGAAACTAATAAGGTATCAATCAAAGGTTTTGAGAAGAAAATACACTAACGCGCGGCACTATGAAACTGGAAAAATCTATAAAAAATAACTTGCAGTTTCTACATTTTTTTTCGTCGAACCAATCAAATAATTAGCAACAGATATAAATTATACGGCTCAAAACACCATAAACTGTCATTAAAACCATAAAACCCCATAAAATCCTCCCATCCCCTTAGAATATTCCTATCCATTGGAGTATGTGAGGATTTTCTAAAACACGTTCTGGGTCAGTGATCAGTGACACCCCGTGACTTGTGACTCGTAAGATTGGATTCAAGATTGAGGTCAATCTTTTGACAAGTCTCGCGAGCAAACCCATTCAGCCGTACCATGGGGTAAAGGTTGCGAACAAATAAAATGTCTTCGACTATGAATGTATAAATATGCCTCGAATATGAGAGAAGCTGAAACAAAGGTAGGTGAGCGTGAAGAAAGAGAATTTGTTTTTGAGATTGATGTATGGATGAGGGATGCACGGAACCGGGAAGTATGGCAGAAAAAGGGGACGCGTGTTCCCAGCAGTGGGTGATTCCAGGCTGAAATGATGGTGGTGTAAATGATGTTTGGAAATTAAAAGTACTTTCTGTTCATATCGTTAATAATGATTATGTTCTGTCTTTTTCTAAAAGACAATTTCTGTTAAAAAAAATTTGTCGGTAAAGCATCGGTAACATGAATAGTATCCACATTTACTAAATAATTTAAAATATCGAATATATGCTAATAATATATGTTAAATCTCTAAGAACAGACGAAACGTTTGTTTTATATTAATATATAGGTCATGATTCTTTATTATACCGTTATCTTACATGAAACCAAACCAATTCTGCGTAATTCCTCTGTTACTTGAACATTTGAAATGTTTTAAACAAATATTTTCATCACTTCTCATTGTAATTCTCAGATAAATACAATACAACAAAATACTTTCAAAAGCCCTAAAACAAATGTTTCCAGTAGCAATACCTAACGAATTCATTTGACTACAAAACGACTGGCTCGTACTTAACATTTAATCCCTTTCAGTCCGATATCGAGAAACACGAATTCATCATGATTTCACAAAGACTTGTCTTGTTGTTAGCGGACGAGGTAACTGGTTATGGTGCAAGTTAAGAGGTACTCTAGTTCCTCTTATTTATTAAATGGACAGACTCCTAATACTAAATAAACTATTAAAATTAAAATATAACGTCCTAACCTAAGTAAATAAAATCATCATCTGCCTAGCCTTTTCCCAACTATGTTGGGGTCGGCTTCCTGTCTAACCGGATGCAGCTGAATACCAGTATTTTACATGAAGCGACTGCTTATCTGACCTCCACAACGCAGTTACTGGGTAATACGATACCCCTATAGGTAAGCTGGTTGCCAGACTTTCGGGCTTCTGACAACCCGTAACGACTGTCAAAGACCTACGAATGACAGCCGGGACCAACGCCTTAGCGTGCTTCCCGAGGCACGGAGGGGTCTCGGTATGTAAAGATGGTCACCCATCCACAGACCAACCGCGGCAAGCGTAGCTTAACCTGATCGATTGACCTGCGCGGCTGTTACTATTTAGCCACGGGCCCAAATAAAATATGTTGTCAAAATATTCCTCCGCATCGCTGTCGACTGATAATGTACCAAAGAGACCGGCGGAATTGCCATAGTCTTTGATTATATATAATCAAAGCATATTGTATAGCAATACTTATCCTCTGGCCAAGGTAAGAGCCAGCGCTTCGGTAACGGGAAGTGTCAACCGACCGTTTGGAGATTTCATTGAACAAGCCATGAGCTCCTGGACCCCACGGCCTGAGTATTTCGACCCCGAAAAAACGGCTCGAAAAGACGTATAATAAACACGGAAATATTTGAGGTTTTCCGCAGCCGCAACAGCAGTGCCAAGAGGTTTTAGATTCAGTATTTTGGTTTTGTTGATAAGAGGGGCCCGTGGCTAAATAATAACAGCCGCACAGGTCGATCGATCAGGTTAAGCTACGCTTGCCGCGGTTGGTCTGTGGATGGGTGACCGTCTTTACATTCCGAGACCCCTTCGTGCCTCGGAAAGCACGTTAAGCCGTTGGTCCCGGCTGTCATTCGTAGATCTTTGACAGTCGTTACGGGTGTCAGAAGCCCGAAAATCTGACAACCAGTCTTAGCTAGGGGTACCGTATTACCCAGTAACTGGGTTGTGGAGGTCAGATAGGCAGTCGCTCCATGTAAAATACTGGTATTCAGCTGCATCCGGTTAGATTGGAAGCCAACCCCAACATAGTTGGAATAAGAAATTAGAACTTTTGTGCATTTGTCTGTTTAAAACACACCGATAGTTTGTAACCAGGATTAACACATTCAATCACACACACTCAATCACACTTTCAATCTCGGTAGTATGTACAGACGCCAGCACATCAGGCTACTACAATCTGTCAAAAATCTTTAATAGATTTTCAACTTTGTCACTAAAGCATAAGGTTCAAAGTTGATTGGGAAAATGTGACAGTTTTGGGTAGCTTGATGTGCTGGCGTCTGTACATTCCCGTGGGATATTTTGCCAACATCTCAGCATGAAAGTAACTACGGATAAAAGCTAGTATTATAAATAAATAAACAACTACAAATTGCAATTACCTAACTCCTCTCAAAGCGCATCACAAGCCGAACATCTAATACCAAGACTAACAATCACCCGCTGATTACTTGAACCGATTCCTATATTATCGAACACCGAGCAACTCAGGCTTTCAAGGAAACTTGTCGGTTGCTAACTGGACGCATTATCTACACAGTGAACTTATCCCACAAGATTCAGTGAATCAGCTGGAAGTTAAGTGCTTCAGTTACATCTTGATAAGGATTAAATTGAAACACAGTTGACGGCTCTGCTGTTAAACAGCCAGTTAGTTTTATTGGTAGTGGATGTAACCTAAAGTGGGAGAGGATTTGCTTTGAAAGGGGAGGAAAAAAGTCATAGTAAAAGTTAGCTTCGCAGAAATAGTAGTCTTTAACTACCTGAAAGCTGGAAGCAGTTAAGTGATGTAGCGTTCAAAAAGAAAGTTATACATTTTCAAGCAGAAAAAGCTTATTTTATGTTTTTAGATATGAGAGATTTTGATTATGTTTTAGAAATATATTGTCATTACAGTTTTAAATAATTTCACTCAGAATGGCATTGCAAATTATTGTATCTCGAGAGCAATGTATTAGGATCACATAAAGATACCTGAACGCCAATTCTCGTAATTTAAAACGTTCAAAATCTAGTCCCAGTGTCATCTCTACGACAAACAAATGTCAAAAACTTGTCAAAAATTTAGGGAAATTAGAGGCATAAAGCTACCTATCTTTTATGTGACCCTAATTCATTACTCTCGCCAGTGTTTAAGGCAAACATGATTATTACTTTTAACATCACTTTCATGCTGAGAATATGTATTGTATATAATACTAGCGACCTGCCCCGGCTTCGCACGGGTGCAATGGAAAAACTGAAAATTTTAGAGCCACTATTTCTCGTAAAAAGTATAGGATAAAAAATGGTTATTGTGGGTTATACCTAAGAGATAGACATACACCATCGCGGACTTTTTTGTAGACCTTTTTAAGGTGTACAATACTGTAGTACATTATTTTGATCTGTCTCGACGGGTTCAGCCAGCGTTTACAATGTAAGCGCAAAAAAATGTGTTTATTTACGACATCACATTAGAAACCTCTAAAATTATCAGTGTTTTTCTACTATATTATGCATCTATTATAGATAAAAACCTTCCTCTTGAATCACTCTATCTATTAAAAAAAACCGCATCAAAATCCGTTGCGTACTTTTATAGATCTAAGCATATATAGGGACAGACAGACGGAAGCGACTTTGTTTTATACTATGTAGTGATATATTGTACTCAAGTTTGAGAAATACATAAATGATTATCTTATCATAGATTAAATTAGAATTGGCAATTAGCCTTTGTCATGTTTTAAAGATTTTTGCAACATATTGTTCGATTTGGAAATAAAATTACCTTCTACAGTAGTGTTTAATTCATGTTATTAACATACACACCTCCCCACGCTTTCTCAGGGTAGGTAGTAACTACAGAACACAACCTGCCACGTTCCTTACATATTCCTTTTTCATCGTTTACCTTAATTCATCTGGTCAAACCCAGATTCCTGTTATTTGTGCAGTTTATATTCTTGTTTCTATAGTTACTGTCTCGATCCATTTAGCCGACTTCATCCTCGTATTTTACATACTCCAACATGAATTTCGCAACTGAGTCAGTGAGGAAACTAGAAGCACTAACAAGACGCATTATCTATGCCGTAGACTCATTCCCACGAGTACTGTGTGTTGAATCAGCTGAGTCAACTGTTTTTGTTCCATTTCTATAGAAATTGAACTTAGACTTGGTAGCTTTATCATGTGCTGGTGCGAATAGAATACCTTGTCAATTGTTAGTTTGTTCGTCAGTGTTCTTTATAGATATATTTTATTATTGACTAGCGACCCGCCCTGGCTTTGCACGGGTGCAATGCTGATCACTACATAGTATAGAACAAAGTCGCTTCCCGCTGTCTGTCTGTCTCTATGTATGCTTAGATCTTTAAAACTACGCAACGGATTTTGATGTGGTTTTTTTTGAGTGATTCAAGAGGAAGTTTTATATGTATAATGCATGCATAATATAGTAAAGAAACACTGATAATTTATTTGTGCTTATATTGACATGTAATTATGTATATACAACGTGTAACGTTAAATGGGCAAAACCTCAGACACCCCAACTGATTTTTAATTCAATTAACCTATTTCAGAGAGAAGATAAGTCATTAAAAAAAAATTAAAGGTTTTATGTGCTGTTTTAGTTTTACTGGCTATTCTGATCGGTACTCGCGTCTGCGACGACGCTTTGTCGAAGAAGGAGTCGTCACTGGGCCGCTGCGCCGCGCTGAAATTGGCTTGCTTGACCTATTAATAAATAGACACGGCAACGTTTTGAATGAAGACTTTTTGTAAAATGTGACCTATATTAAAAAGTGGTTCAATTAATTCTGCTCGTTATTCTGATCAAACTATTTTCAGGTTTTGCGCATTTAACGTTACACGTTGTATATTATATTTATATATAAAATATTGGCTCCTCAATTTTCATGATTGCACCTACTACTGTTTGTCTCTGCATCACCCAAAGGTTGACTGGTAGAAAATGCATAGGCATTTTCTACGAGCAGCAGTGTTTCGGCATTAAGTCCGCCTCTGTACATTTATGTGCTTGAAATATTAAATAAATAAATTGACAGAACTAAGTGAATAACAACAACCAATTTATGACACTTATGCTCTTTCCAAAAACGATAGCAGAGTAAATCGTAACAAAAAATCAAACCTAAACCTTGATTCAAACACAATATCACTTGACACTGACGTCAACGCATTTCTTTAGCCTTGGGAAGCCATTCTGTCGCTAACGTGTTTAAATCGAGGGCTGTCCACTAGAACACGTTCGTTGGGAAACGCGACGGATAAGAACGCTTGTTTGATTTTCGGTATAGTTTCTGTTTGGTTTAGTGGTTTCTATATATTGGATAGTTTCGAGTTTTGGATTGTTTTATTTCAATTTTTTATCAATTTTTTTTTATATCCTTATCATTTACCTGACGTGGCATAAACGTAATGTCTCTTTGTCTAACCGTATAAGTATAATAACTTTTGTATTTATATTTTCGAGCCGTTTGGGGTTGAAACCCTCGGGCCGTGGGGTCCAAGGGCTCATGACTTGTTCAATAAAATCTCCAAACGGCTGGTTGACACTTCTCGTAACCCAAGGGCTGGCTTTTACCTGGGCCAAAGGCTAAGTATTGCCATACAACGTGGCAACGCCGCCCGTCTCTTGGGTATATTACCAGTCGACAGCGATACATAGGAATTTTAGTTTGTTAATAGTTAGGTTATTATATTTTTATTTTAATAGTCTGTTTAGTATTAGAAGTTTATCCATTGTACCTACAGGCGCCAGCACATCAAGCTACCCGAAACTGTCAAATTTTCCCAATCAACTTTGATACCAGCGATAAAGCTGAAAATATATTAAAGAAATTTGACAGATTGTAGTAGCTTGATGTGCTGGCGTCTGTACATATTTGTATCCTCCTAAATATATTTCCGTCTGATAGAAATATAAATGTAGAGAATCACTTAGCTATCCCATTCACATGATTTTTGTTTTAACAGGTTTGAATATATTTCAAATAATCCACAGTAGGTACAGACGCCAGCACATCAAGCTACTAGAATCTATCAAATTTCTTTAATAGATTTTCAACTTTATCGCTAATGCATAAGGTTCAATGTTTATTGGGAAAATTTGACAGTTTCGGGTAGCTTGATGTGCTGGCGTCTGTACCTAAGTCGGTGGCACAGTTTGTGATCTTTTCATTAGACCTGAAAATGATAAATAGATTTATATGTATTTGGTATCAGCACCGGTTACATATTGGTCGAACAAAATAAGCAACCTCAGCAATAATTAAATATAACCAATCCAAAACCCCGAAATCTATCGCAAAAATAAATTAATGCCTCCTACATAAACGACCAAAATCAATTATTCTCTCTCGCAACGTGATGGTCACAGCGCAACCACATCTGGTCACAGTTGTGTGGTACCACTCACGATCAGCACACAGTCCGGTCATCGATACGATGTGGGACCGCAACGGGAATGAAATGTTGTGATAACGTAGGCATATGTTGACAGGGTACGGTATTGTTTTGAAAGGAGCGAGTTTGTACTCGTATATTGGAAAAAAATGGAGGAGACGGTGCTTCTTTTACTTTAAAAGAACCATTATTGTTCGGAGTGATGAGACATTTGTAAGAAACATTGAATTATTGGTGGTTTAGTGTTAACACCAGCAAATACGTCACGTAAACACAAAAGCAAAAATAAGAGTTAGGTTAGTTATAGAGCTAGTCCAATCAAAATTTTACTAATAAGTACTAGCAAAAGTGATACAATATAGGAAATGAATAGACCCCGCGAGAAATAAGTTAACAGTGCATAACGTTGGTAGATAAGAAAATCTATCAACTGCTAAATAATGTACGATCTGAATGATCTGATATCATATCCAGGGTTAATTGCTATTTTATTTGTCTACAAAAACAGTTCATTGGCTATTGCAGCTAGTGTATCCCTGATAAAGAGTTTTTTTTTTTTTTTAAGTTTGTTTTCTGACTGCGTTAGCGATCTTGCTACTGATATACAACAGTGTTAAACTAAAAAAGGTTGCTGGAACGTTAAAAAACTATCGACCAAAACTTACCGCGGCTGAGAGGCCGCTAGATAAGGGTTACTTGAGCGACCGAGAAAGGCAAACGAGTAGTGATGGGAAACCACTCCAACTAAAATTATGGTACAGACGCCAGCACATCAAGCTACTATAATCTGTCAGATTTCTTTAATAGATTTTCAACTTTAGCGCTAAAGCATAAGGTTCAAAGTTGATTGGGAAATTTTGACAGTTTCGGGTAGCTTGATGTGCTGGCGTCTGTAAATCGAAAACAAAAGGCTTGCATACTTTAATATGTTCTCTATGATCCCAATATTGATTTAATTCATGGACTTGACATTAAAATTGATGACAAAGTTTACCATTTCTTTAGAGATGAATAGAAAAGAGTTGCTCTAGTTGAATCTACATTTTCACAGTAACATCGTATAATACTCAGCTTCAACTAAGTCTATTGGTTTAGGCCTTTTGTATACGGCACGACGTATAAGCTGCATCGTCCGTATCCGTAGAAAAAACGTGTCCGTCACATGCCTACACGCGGCGAATGAACAGTAGATTTTCACGGCAAGAAAAACGCGTGTGTACAAAGGACCGTAGCCGAGCTCATAATTAATAAAGACAACATTACTCAATTGTTATCAGAACCAAAGTCATATTATTTAAAAGCAATTAATTCAAAATAAAAGCACAAAAATTTGAACTACTGAAATATTTAAATACAGCATTTTTCTACAAAATGCCACCGTAAAACCCAATAATAACGTCACTGTGGTCAACTACAATATAATAAAACAGTTATTAATTTCACACTTCACGGGATTGCGAATCGTATTCAGTAATCAGGCGAATGTTATTTTAAATACTACTGTTATGAATATTTATTTAAATTCTCTCCGCAAAACATTTCTTTGAAATTTGTGTTTGTACATCAGTTTGCTGGTCGCTACTTTTTCAGGATTAGTAATTAATTGCAAATAGACAGAACTTCAGTGAAGGTTCAGTTAAATATAAGCACTAAATATTTTTGTATTTGCGTTTTAGTACAAACTTATTCAAGATCGGCTCGGAGTATAGAATAGAATAGAATATACATTTATTTTTCAAATATGGGTAATACATAATAGGTTTTAAAACAGCACTGTTGTCAAGTCTTTCCAACCATTTGGTAATTTATTGTAAGTAATTGAGGCCATAAAGTAATCACTTCTGCGCGCCAAAGTAATTTGACACGTTAATTGACATAACTTACTACTGGCATGCCTATTTCTTGGAAATACATCAGCTAGACGTTCAAAACGACTTGGATATTTATAAATTACTTACTTTTTCTCTTTATTTTTAGCAATGTTACAAAGTCACCATAACAATGCACGCATGAGATATCTCATCACGATTCGCTCACTATTTTATGGTATTTCTCTTTTAGTCACTTTTGCGAGCAGTGGTGGCGTAGTGACTAGATGACTTACGAGTTTTAGGTGACAAACCCAGACAGGTGCTTTACCATGTGCAAATTATTTCATCACCACTGCTCTCAAAACGATGAAAGAAAACATTGTGAGGAAACCAGCATGTCCTAGAAACAAAAATTCGAGGACTTGTGACACCTACCAACCCCCACTGGGCTCGCGTGGTGTATTTCGGCCCATTCCGTGTCACAGAGAGGAGGTCTGTGTCCCAGCAGTGGGAACGTTATAGCCTGATTATGCATGCACGGAGAGAAAAATCTTAGAAAAATTACTGTGTTGTCTCATAATCTGAGTGCATTTGAGTGGTAATGGAAAAATTACCATGCTAGCACAGAAAAAAAAAAAATGCTGTACAGTAAAATTTATTGGACAAATATTTCCCAATCTCACTCAGAAAATTTTCTGTAGATGTCACTTGCACTCACTTTACAGTGACGAGCACAGTAATTTTTCTAAGAATTTTCTTCCCGTGGCCATTTTTGTGAACGTATTCAGGATTACCAGTACTTTATCGTTTAAATAAAGCGTTTTCTCTTTATAAACCAGACATGATCGGCCATTATTTAATACCACTTTTCGAAACACTGCCGAGATACGAGTAACAACCACGCTTCGTCAACTACGCTCAACTGAATTTAATGCCACGTCACTAAACAGGCCGTTTTAGATTTCAATAACGCCATAAGCGGGCCAAGGACGTGTTTCACTGATCCCACACACACTCCACCATATAGACAGTTATTTTTTATTAAGCTACCCCGTGTGAAATCATCTATAATGCATCCAGAGTACAGCTATTATTCATAACGGTATCTTCCAAAACTTGTTATATTAAAGATTCGTGGACGTATTGGATTACGTAAAGTCTGATTCTGTAGTTGCCTAGTCATGTGTAAGTATGCCTGGTTTGAGCGGCTTGAAATCTGATACAAGGACGGTATGATAGAAGTATTGAAAGAGTTTATTTTTGGGAGAGGTTTTATTCAGGCAATCCGGAGAGATTTCTGCTGCAAAATGTTTCTAAGCGTACACAAGTCCGATTGAATGGTGGAACATTATGAAGTGGTGTTTTAACAAACTTGAATTCCTTAAATATGTTCAAAATCTAAAGGGCAGGGTGGCATCGATGCACAACCTGTTACCATGGGTTCAGTACACGATTCTGAACCGCCAGCGTTGAAATTTTTCTTCGATAACTAATAATAATAACTGATCAGTAAATTTTAACCGCGTAGGTATTGCACTTTTCTATTCTATGAAACAGTAGATTTTCTTACTGATGACCGACGAAAAACTTATTATTTATTTTATTTAATACTTTAAGCATAACCGTGTGCTGAATTCGTGGTTACAGCTTGTGCGTCGATGTACAGACGCCAGCACATTAAGTTACTACAATCTGTCAAACTTGAATAGATTTTCAACTTTATCGCTAAGGCATTAGGTTTAAGGTTGATTGGAATTTGACAGTTTCGGGTAGCTTGATGTGCTGGCATCTGTAATTACGATCCTGTATAAAAAAATAGGGGCGGGTGGTTATTGAAAAACCCTGGGTTTCGATTCATATAATGTGGTAAAAAAAAAACAAGGAAATCATAACCATAAAGGTTTTAGCAAGAACATTACCAACCCACAAAAATTATGTACTACAAGCTCCAGTGTCCCTAAAAAGTATGCCACACAATGGCATACAGTAACAGTTGTACTAACATTAGTTGAAATTCAAACACGCAATGATTCCTACCTGAAACGGTCTACGCCCGAATGGTACGATAAAATTCAACATAAAAATTCTAAGCGTTCACCAAACTTAAAACACAATAAACAGAAGGGACAGAATCGTTTTCATTCACCTCACAATAAAAATATCATAGGACCGCTGGAATGGTCCACGTATATAAAATAAACAATGTCTATACAGAAGTAAAAAGGTATGAGGAGATATTTAGGTTTCACGTCGAAAGTTTATGGGGTAATATCGTTATTTCTCATGATTGCCAGTGAAATTGCCTTTTTGGGAACGGTTAGTTTCTATACGCGTTTTTTTCTTTCATTCTTTCTTTTTTCCCCATTTATTTTTGGGCCACGGCAAGGAGTTATTTCATAGAAATAATTCAGGGGCTCATGAAGGCTCCCGGGAGTTACGGACAATTCTATCAAGAAAGGGACACGGACTCAAAATGATTTTTTGTGGAAACTAGCCGGTTATCGTTTTACTTTATCGCTGGCCTGTTACGTGGCTCTCATAAGTTTCTGTTCGCCTGGTACTTTCTATTGAACTTGCCTTACTGCTTATAATATAATTCGCTAGATTGAATTTCGCTATTTCGATTGGATCACCTATCGATGACCTACTTGGCTTGGTTTTAAACGATTTCGGAAGAATACTTCGTTTTGCTTTTAGCTCAAAAGTGATGTTTGTAATTTTAGTTTATACATATCCAGTTTCCTTCTCAGGTTACCTAATACATCATGTCTAATTTATGATTTATATGGAATATGAACAAGTAGTATTTTTTTTACATAAATAATGTGCTTGAGCTAGTCTGTATGGCCTGAATCCTTCCTTCTTCTATGCTATTCTTCTGTCTTCCGCGGCATGCCGCAGCATCCCACGGTATACTTAAATCACCATGCGATGATATGAAAGCAACGTACGTGAAAATAAGCTTCATAATCAATTCCGCTTATGGAAACCCGTTACCATGCCAAGCCGCGCCGTGCCGCCTGGTGAACCGCCTGCCTTTAGTCTCTGGATTAGGGTCTTATTAATGGATACCAGAACTAATCAAATTTATCTTTGCTGGCAAGGGAAAATAATTAATATTGTACTGACCTTTATATTATACGTTTCAATAGCTCCATATGATACGTAGATAACGATATTAAATTCATTAAATCTACACTCGATCGTCGATGAAACCGCTTGTAAAACGAGATATTTCTATTCAACAATAATTACTAATGGAATGTGGTTTGTGGCCGACACTCGACTGTGGTACAGCTGTCGTTAATTATACACGAAGTATTAATTCGTCACTATTATTTGCTAGCTTTGAAATGTCAATCAGTGAGTTATGTAATTACGAGTATGTCGGTACTTGGTAGGGATTATTTTGGGTAGTTGCTGCGAAATTGGTGGTTAGAAATCAGTTTTCGCATATTTTAGAGCAAATTTATAATTCAGAATTGACTTATACATACCTAGATGATATGATACAATTGACTGAATGGCTATTTTAAAGAGAAAACGTTTTGGATTGATTGATCGTGAGGAAACCAGCATGTCCTAGAAACAAAATTCGAAGACGTGTGACATCAACCGACCCGCACTGGGCCCGCTTGGTGTATTTACGGCCCCCTGTCCCCTCTCACTCAGAGGGGACAGAGATTATGTTTTACGTTATGTTTGGATTATATCAATGCAAACGTTAAAAAAGCTTGTAAATAGAAATTAAACTAAAATATTCATGCAACAATATCGTCAAAATTCTTTCATGAAAGTATCGTTATCAATTCCTTCCACCATTCCCTTCAAACTTTAAACATTTGATCCTAATTTTCCGATATACTTTTCTTTTATGCCTTAAAAGAATCAGAACTTGCGAACCATCAAGTTTGCCTCAAGTAACTTTGCCCCTAAAGTCTTGCCTCTGTGCCTCGTGATTGATGGACTGTCAATCAGGGGCGGTGCTGTGACAAATATTTCGCGATACTAAACTTAGCTACTTACGCTTTAAAGAATCTGGCCTTCTCCTTTGTGCAAAAGATTTGCTGATATTTTATTTATTGTTTTTCAGCAGTTTTTCGGGTTAATGGTGCGGAAATATTTGGACAGTGTGCTTTTTGGTGTAATTATTGTTGGTTACTTTGATTTTTCATAGGGTGCCAATGGAAACTTATTAGATACCTACTAAGCCTTCGCTCTCCGGCTGTCCGTCTGTCTGTCAACGGGCTGTATCTCATGAACTATAATAAGTAGATAGTTGAATTTTTTACAGAATATGTATTGATATTGCCACTATAACAACAAATAGTAAAAATAAAATAAAGTTAAAATATTACGAAACCAGAAAAGTGTTAAAAAAATGTATTGTTATACTGTACGGTGTGTGGTACGGAACTCTTCGTGTGCGACTCCGACTCGCACTTGGCCGGTTTTCTATAGTCTAATATTTCAATAAACTTTTTAGTCTGCTAGTTGTAGTATGACGTAATTATTATTATTTAGCCTAAACCGTTGTCCCACTGATGAATAAAGGCCATTTTCCACTTGACATAAACACATAAACACAATCTGATTTTCATACATTTTTAATAGGTTGCTACTGTGGTGCTTTCAAATTATTCAGCATAAATGTATGTTCTGATACTTACTCTATGCACATAAATGTTCCTAGCAACATTTTGTGATGTTATTAGGGTGCCAGGAACGATGACGCACAACCACAACCATGGATTCAGTATATGAAGCTGGACCCACATGCGTTGAAATTTCACGGTTATTACAAAAAAACAATGGGCTTCTTGTATGAGAAATAAGATACATATATTTTCGAATTGAAATTAGATAGATATCTAGAAAAAAGAAAATGTGCGCGCGCACTGCTCACTCTTGCTTATGTCCCCCACTCAACTCCCGTTCGCCTCGCCCGATCACACTTTTCGTAACGCTTTCGTCACGCGTTCGCCAGCTTACTCCCCAAGTCAAGCGTACGTAAAGAAGTTTTACTTCAAAAAAAAAAAAATGCTATTCCATACATTTTGACCGGGTAGGATTGCACTTTTCCATGAAACAGGTGTTTTTTATTCTGATAACCGACGAAAAATGTATATGCTACTCTAGAATCATATGCTAAATGTATGGTTACAGTTTGCGCGTCGATTTCCATGCCACATTTTTTTCTGACTAAGCCTGTGTTATTTAATAATGATTTTTCTTGTTATTTCCAGGTAAGTCTCGATCTGTCGATGGCGCAACCAAGGAGGACCCATGTCTTACTGGTAGGCCTCACATATTATCATATTTTTGTTGTGTGTATACATAAGTGCCGCAGTAATACGAATAGTAGTGTGTATATTTATGTCTTATTATTTTTTTCTTTTATACACCAGCAATTCTCGTAATTTTAAGAATGTTCACAGTCTGAAGGGCAATTCCCGTATTTTTAAGAACGTTCGCATTTTAATATCAGCCTCAATCTTTTAAAAATACAATCAATTTACATACACTTTTGACAAGTTTTTGACAGTGATTGTCGCTGAGAAGAGATTGCTACCAGATTTTGAACGTTTTTAATTACGGGAAAAATTCACCTCGCGAATTCTTCTTCTTAATCTTTTTTAGGGTTCCGTACGCAAAGGGTAAAACGGGACCCTATTACTAAGACTTCGCTGTCCGTCCATCCGTCTGTCACCAGGCTGTATCTCATGAACCGTGATAGTTAGACAGTTGAAATTTTCACAGATGATGTATTTTTGTTGTCGCTATAACAACAAATACTAAAAAACAGAATAAAATAAATATTTAAGGGGCTCCCATACAACAAACGTGAATTTTTATAGATAATAATGGTACGGAACCCTTCGTACGCGAATCCAACTTGCACTTGGTCGGTTTTTTTTTTGTATTATATTACCTATCATTGAACTGACCTTATGGCTAAAAATACGTGTAAATTCTTTATCAAAGCATGTTCTAATTTATTATTAAAAATGTATAATTATTTCACGTAAAAGAAAAATCCTTGCAGTTTCTGAAACAATATCTTCTAAATAATTTTGAGTCAATTCAAAGAACAAACATAATACCAAGAAAATATAATTAAAATTATAAGCCGAGTACCAACTTTAACGGCGTCCTTCTAATAAAAGTTTTCAACACCAATTTTAAATTAACAACTTTTAAGCTGTATTGTAATAATTAATTCACTTAAAACTGCCAACTGGTTGTACCACTTAGGGAGTCATGGTTCCCATAGGCACGTGTTCATCTTTCGAGTTACGAGCTAATTATAAGCTAGCTTTCCTGTGAGCCTTTAATAACTAATACTACGCCACTACGCCCCCGGTTCATAGAGCCGCTACTCACACCGAAGTGTGATGTTAAGGACAAATTCTTGTTCTTCTTCTTTGACACTTCTTTGTTGACACATCCCGTGATCCGGATGGCTTTTACATTGGCCAGAGGCTAAGCATTACCATACAACATATGAATACCGCCAGTCTCTTGGCAACATAACCAGTCGATAGCAATGCGGATGAATTTCTGGACGCTATATTTTAGTTTGTGAATAGTTTTAGTTAAGTAAGGACATAATTTTGTTATTTTATAATTAAATATGTAAATAAATAAATAATTACCTAGTGCTATGTCCAAATTATATTTTTAGTTTTATTTTTCTTGAGCTTCTCCAAATCTAACAAAATAGATGAAAGGCTTTATTCGCAATTACTATAATAACTCGTAACTTTGTCTCCGTCATATCATTCACCGGGATAAAAAAGTATCCCATGTAGGTAGGTAATATGAGCTATTGTCGGCAACTCCACGTCAGTGCGCTTATTTTGCGGACAGTATCCTATGTATTAGTCCAGGTTATAAACTATCTGAGTGTCTCCCATCCAAATCCGTTCCGCCGTTTTTGGGTGATTGAGTAATAAACATGTAAATATACAAACTTACATTTACATTTATAATATTATATTAGTGGGATAGGAGTAGAAGAATAATTAATACGAACTTATAACAGCCAAATTTAACATAAACTGTTAAAAGTAGTTTTCAGCAAATGTTGCCTTAAGTAATTTAAGCATGTTAAACATTAGATCCGAGTTTTAGTTGCTTTGTATTTTTCACTCGGTTATCTGTGTATGTGTTGTCATATTCATAGTAAAAACTAAAAACAACTTGACTTTTCATTAAGTCATAGACAAAGTTCCAAAGAGATATTGTCATAGGAAGATACGATGAACAAACCGCACTGATAAAATTAAATATTGCATTAATTAAACAGTGGTTTGGCCGTTTTGTGTGGATGTGGTGCATGTTTTCCCCAACTTGTTTTTTTGTGTTTGTGTTCTTTTTATGCGTCATATTTACCGCAAATAAAGATATTTTCTTTATTTTTTCTTTGTTTGGGAAACATTAGAAAACTGTAACATTCATAACGTACTGAGCCAACGTTTTATAAAACAAAAATCAAAAAAACCACCGATCTATTACAAAAATCGTTTACACGTATTCCGTTTAGTCTATAAGAAACCTTTTTAACTAAACGACCTACAAGACATGTTCGAACGTGACCTACATGCTAGTACCAATAAATAAATTCCTACGTTCGGTACGGTGTGACAGAGGATTAACTTTAATATGAATCGAGCCTAAACAACGGGCTTTTAATAAAACAGCAACACAGCGATAGCTTGGCTCATGAAATTTATATTAACACCCGAGATTGTCCCGCGATGTTGCCAGTACAAGCTTTTTTTTTTGCTTTTAAGTCGAGCTTGAACAAAAAGAATGCTTAGTAGGTTAAAATGTTTCTCTGTGATTTATGTTAGCCTGGTAGCGGTTGTTGACCAGGAAATGGTGATCACTGATCGATTTTTCCATAACATGAATTTTACAGGTAAAGGTTTGGAGTATAAATAAAGTATAGTGTAATCATGGATTTTTTTTATGGAAATAAATATAATGTATATTGGTCTTACTTATGGAAAACTTTTGTCTGTTCAAAACAACGTGACTTTGTATTCTGATTTACGTGCAACACCGCTTTAAAAATAACGTGTGAAAAATAGTATTTTAAGAATTTTACGAGGTATAACGTTTAATACCAACAATAGATTTAATTAAAGGTACACTGACAATTTTCGTCCAAACAGTCACTTTAACAAATTGAATTAAAACCATCTAATCGCTCTTTTTGATTTATGGAATCCTGGTACCGTCAGTTAGTTGCGTTGATCAGGTTCACTTGACAATATTGATTGATGAATAACCCCGTACTCATGAAGTTTCAGACTTCGCGTCAACAATCTTGAGAATAATAACAATGAAGCTTTGTTATTCTTACATATTGATGTATTATTTGTTGAATACTTTAGTTGTATTCTACTTTGATCTGGTGCTTATTTAGTTAGTTCTTGACGAACATCTTGTTTTAAATAGGAATAATATTTTAACCATTTCCTAGGAACGCTTAAAATTAGACAGAAAAGCAAAAGGAAGTTTTGTATACATTTTACGATTAATGAATATTCGTCTAGACTTCAGAAATCCGAAGCCACTTTATGACTCAGCAAAACGATTCCCATAAAACGACTATTCGTCTACATACTAATCTCAGAACAATACTTAGGAAACGTCAATAATTTTGACTGATGCCAAAACTTTCGATCATCCACAAAAACAAATCCAATCATCTTCACGCCATTGCACACACAAGATAATAATAGGAACGATGTAAAAACTTTTATAAAACACCAATAGCTGCTATCGAACTCTCCTAGTACTTCGCACAAGTTTCTAACTAACTTCTTTCGTTATATTTTGCTTCATTCGTGCCATCGTTACTGACGATCGTGACTGCGCTGATTAATTCATTCCTACAGAGGAGAAGGGGGCTATTGTTTTTCCCTCTTTTTAGGTTATTTGGCTTTGATAAATGAATGGGAATTTGTCTATTGTGGTGTAGACGGGAGATAAATTGTAAGGTTCTTAATAACAGCCTATTGGTGTCCAGCTAAGACAGTTTTGTTGTCCGTACTTATTTGAGAGTAACTAGATATTGATGATCCTTTTTGTATGGTTGAACACTCAATTTGGTGTTTATTTTTGTTTCTTTTCTTTTTTGGGGTCTTGAAATAGGCTTTTCTTTTGCCGATGGTGTCTGTTTTGTCATGTGGACTGTGTCTAATCAAACATTAATTTGAGTCCTTATACAGGGTGTCCGAAAGTCATGGATTACTTTTTACCTACTGATGGGCCACATTGGAATCTACCAATAAAAAAAAATGACCTGCCAATCATTTTTTTTTTCACCAGAGCCGATCAAAAAATATAAGGTAAAATTTCTTTTGGTGAAAATTTTAAGTTTTAACCTAAATTTTAGGTATTTAAAAGATGATATCTGTAACTTTCTTGTATTCAATCGATAGTAAGATGATTCAAGATGAAAATAAAAAAACCTGTACTCGAAAAAGTTTTCATTCGTAGAAATGCCATGGAAAAAACTGATCAAAGGTAGAGATTTTCCAAAATTACACTAAACATCAAAAAACTCGGAAACCATAAGACTTTTACCATGGTCTTTTTATTTTTTATTGGTAGATCCCAATGTGGCCCATCAGCAGGTAAAAGGTAAATCATGACTTTTCGGACACCCCGTATTTCTAAAGGACAGTTAAACGAATTAATCATTGATAATTATCGGACTTTTTACAGCCTATTAGTAGGTAGCTCTTTAATTCATAATGTCATCAACGATCTCTAAGTTCGTTATGATTTAACAAAGATCAACCAAGAGTCCATACCTCAACAGCAGTACGCATACGATTACATACATAATTCAGCTTCCTACCTATTCAACCTTTGTCAAGAACCCAAAATTTTCCGAGCTAGGTACATCTAGCCTTCCACTAACCAGTGTAGTTTATGTTACACAGCACTGAATAGAATACAAAGTTACATTTTCTATAGAAATAGTTACTAGGAGAACAGATCCATGTTGAGATCTTCCGCGTTTTCTCACATTTGTACTCAAATATTCTACCCTTTGGGAATATCTGTCCAATGATTGTAAGTTTTGAATTCTGTGAAGTTGGAGATCTTTAATATGATTAGCTGCTGTATAATAATAGTGTTACTTGTTATTTGAACAGATATTATTATTGTAGCAGAGTTTTATGCTTTGCTTGCTGCAAAACATTGACATAAATAAAATTTTATTAAGAAAGAGCTATAAAAGCCTTTGAAAAGAAAGTAAACAACTTACATTCCTAAAAGTGAACTTAATATACCGGTTGAACTAATAGTACATATTGCAGACAACAACTTCATGAAAATTTCATTGAAATTGTTCTAAGGGTATCGCGTCGCACCGTCGCGTCGCCTTTCTGCGGAAGACTTAATTGAAAGCGAACGTCATAACACAATAAACGAATCCTTACTTAATATTTATTTTAAATGTGAAAGTTTGTATGTTTGTTAATAAATCACGCAAAAATGGCTAAACGAATTTGGATGAAATTTGGCACACAGATAGTTTGTAACCTGTACTAATACATAAGATATTTTCATACCGGTAGTACGTTCCCGTTTGATATTTTACTACATACAAGAGGGCGGAGACGTGATCAGAAGCTTGTAAAAATATAAAAGAAAGTATCGTACAAAAATAAATGGTCAATGCCTCTTGTCCATTGGTCAAAAACGCTGTACAAATAATTGTATACAACATGCCATAATCCCACAATATGCTGAATCATGTTTTATTGCTTAATAAAAACGCCAAACGACACGAAATATATGGTTTCCAACCAAGTCCATTGTTCCGTCATTGTCTAACAAACGTACTGATAATTTTTCATCGGAAAACAATATCCGTCAATGAAGGTCTATTAAATCGTGGTCCTAAGTGCAAATATCAGCTATGGACGGTTATGCCATAAAAACGCCAAGCAGCATGACGTATGGTGGCTGTGTATGACCGTATCATATGATGACGTATAACAGCGGCAATGTAAACGGCGCGATATTTAAAAATCGTCTGCGTTTCTTTTTTGTTTTTAGGTGACCTAATATTGGCAGGCCGTGTTTTTGATAAGTTTTATTGGTTTAGATTAAGATAAGTCTTTATTTGCCTTAAACATAAATAAATAAATAAATAAACATGGTATAATGGTGTTAGTCTTATTTAAATACAATGTCCACATGTTTAGCTATACATAATATGTGTCAATTGCATGCAAAATAATTATTAGGTCAAAACAACATTACTTCAAATTAATAGGTCAATATAATATTATAATTTTATGTCAAAGAAATCATTAATGTCATAGAAATTATGTCCATTTAGCCATTTACACAGTTTGCTCTTAAATGAATGTACATTATTTAAACATTTTAATTCTTTCGGGATTTTGTTGTAAATGCGTACACACATCACAAAGCAGCTTTTAGCATACTTGGCTGATTTTGGAGTATCCTTTATTACAAGTCTGTGTGGATCCTTTGGACGAGGGATTACTTCATAAGCTTTCTTGAACAATCCCTTATTACTGTAGACAAAGTTACAGATTGCGTATATTTAAAGTGCAGGAAGTGGTAACAGACCTAGCTTTTTTAAAAAACGACCGACATGATTCGTCAGGACGAAGACCACAAATGGCCCTGATGCACTTTTTTTGAGCAATGAATGCTCTGTCTTTATCCGTACTGTTTCCCCAGAGAACAAGCCCATAACTTAAAACTGATTCAATATATGCATGGTATGTAGTAATTGCCGTTTTTACGTTTGTTACGTTCTTTACTTGTCTGAGGGCGTAAGTAAATTTATTAATCCTATTGCATAAATCATTGATTTTAATAGGATTACAAAAATATTGTTGTATTGCTGTCATTCGTACCTAAATCTTTGACATTCGTTACGGGTAGTCAGAAGCTCAAAAGTCTGACAGCCAGTCGACTAAGGGGTATCCTGTTACCCAGTAACTGGTTTGTAGATAGACTCCGCCCCATGTAAAATACTGGTATTGAGCCGCATCCGGTTAGACTGGAAACCGACCCCAACTTAGTAGGGAAAAGGCTAAGCAGAATGGCTGCAATGACATGAATTTTGTTGTAACGGCTACTCGTATAATATGCGCAGGCAACTAAGATTTCAGGAGAAGCTTGGATTCGTAGATTTTCTTATTAGAATAAACAAGTCTTTCGTTCTTATAAAAGATATTTGATTACACTGACAATCTGATTATGTTATACTTCAAGCTAATTAGGTTATTCTGTTCACACAGATCACACAGGTAGGCTGTGCCTGGTCTTTGTACTTATGCATAATTAAATCGAATCTCATTACATTTCAATAACTCTATGTTTTATTAAAAACCGTCGCTGTCAAAACACTGTATCTATTATTCCACATAACATTAAAAAAAAAAACACAAATTTTCTAAAAACGCAAGTTAACAGAAAATCGAATGAAACGATTTGGTACGTTCTGTAAACAAAATCTTAAACAGTCGAGTTTAGTATAACCTTTGTCAAAGTAACTCTGTGAACGCTTTGACTCTAACCGGGGCTCGACTAAAAACCACATCCATCATTTCATTTCACTTGTATTTGTTGTATAAACCTCTGTGTAGTGATGTACAAGTTCGATTAGTCGATGTTTAAGTCGACAGATTGGATATTATGTATGCTTTCTGACTGTAATCTTTGATGTGGTAATTTAGCAAGGATATTAATGTTTTCTGTATATGGTGCTGGCTGACGTTAACGAAGGCTTCCTAGAAGGCAGTTAGGTATCTCAGTAGCAATAATAAAACCAATAAAAGTACGTGAAATTACAGTACATATCAATAACTAAAATCATAATTCAAGTCAGTTTTAATTAAAGCAGAAAATATTTAATCATTAATCTAACATTTTCTTTACGCTATTCCAACATAACTTTTCAACATAAGACCAACGTTTCAATTAAAAATTAAAACAAAACTCAATCCAATTAAAACAATATCATTACAAATTCAAATCTCAATACACAAAACGTCTCAGTAAAATCAAGCTCAAATCAATTCTAAGTTTCACATTTGTAACAGTAATTGGCTTTATTGATTACTCGGATTACAAGACCGTACTCGATAGTCGACAATGAACTTCAAACGCTAATTGGGCCATCCCTACTTGGTAATGTTCGTTGCGTAGGAGGGGAGGCCCTCTGACGTCATCCACAACCTTCACCCAGGTATAAGCTTCATATTAAATTTATACAGAGTACGATAATATTTTCTTTTTTTATTTAACGAGGTGTTTGTCTGCGTTCTTTTTTTGTTTTCGAGACGTTGTTAGTTTAAATGAAAAGTGTTTGGTACTTTTTTCATTATTAATTGAACTTTTGTTGTATGTCACCTCCATGTATTGTTACTATACTGGCTAGATAGAAAACTGTCAAGATAAAAAGTTGACACATATTATGTTTTTTGTACGACACAAAATAAGAAGTCCAAGTAGACAATAAGGAGATCAAAAATACGTCGCTAACAATAGATACCCCAGTACAGGCTTAACCCTTAAATGCATAATGTTGCCATATGGCAACAAAGCACGTCATTTAATTTTTTTAAGAATGTGATAGCTGTGAGTTTCTGAACGCACCTCTTTTTGTCAAAACAATATATATACTCTATGAATATTAATATTATTGTATAATTATTATATATTTATTATCTAAATTCTATAGATAAATACCTATACAATAGCATTTTTTGCAATACGATAAAATAAATCATGCATTTAAGGGTTAAAACTAATACTATTGATCTTCCAACCTTCAAGGTAATTCTCAAGAACGACACGAAATAAATTAATCTCGCACAATTCCATGACAAAATATGTCGTGTTACCCGAAGCAAAAATACTGATCGAATATACTTGACGCGACACGGACAACGGAATCGAATTAGTAAGTCGCAAGACACAATCAATGAATCAAAATGATAACAAAATATTTTCTGAGGAAAAATAAATATTAGATGAGCTAATGAAATTCTGTATTTTATTTATTAACTGACACTCATTTACGTGATCAAATATATCTTGGGGTCTGACATACTTCGAAGAATTGCCAAACTCCAGTGGGTAGGCTCGCCTTGCTTGCAGAACAAACGGGTTCTAGAATGGCGACCGCCCATCGAAAGACGTGCCGTTGGAAGGCCTCCCACAAGATGGACTGAAGAGACTTTGTGAAAGCTGCAAGAATCCACTGGATGCAAGAAGCACAGAACCGGTCGATGTGGCAGTGCTTAGGGAAAGACTATGTCCGGTAGAGGTGTATGTATAACCTTCTGGAAATGCAATTGTTTAATAAACTATTTTTGTGCAAGACCTATCATCTTATATCTTTACCACCCTTGAATGACTGGTAGAGAATGCCTCAGTCCACCTTTGTACCTTTTAAGTGAGCGAAAAGTTTGAACGCGCTAGCTAATCTCTGGAGCTGCTAGTCGTATTTGAAAAATTCTCTGTATCTGATAGCCCAATTTGTAAGGAAAGCTCTAGCCTTACTTAAGAATTGGTTGAATTTAAGAATTGAGATTGAAGCCTGATGTTCACGCTTCGACTCGAAGGAGACGAACAAAAAGAAAAAAAGTCAGAAAAAACTCTAAGCAAAAACGAAATAATAGCGTGAGTAGGCGACTCGATGCGACGCGGTGGGTTAAGGGAACACGAAATTTCACGCTGAAGAACTCGCGGGCGGAATTAAATAAATAAATAGATAGGAAATGTTAAAATTGAAAATATAAACGTAAGAACGAATAAGACAAGCCTCACTAATAATAGCAAAAAGTAAAGTATAATCTGACATTATACTGGCTAGGAAAATTAGATGGCCCGGACAGTGAAAACAAATGAATAAAATTAAAGCCTAGACTACTCTTTAGACTAATTAGTAGACATAGCCAAACAATCTACCAATCCCAAAATATTAACAATATTATAGAAATTTTCTTCTCTCTGGGCTAACAAGATCAGTCTTGTAAACTGTTAATTAGGTAAACTCAATGACCGAAAGAAGACAATATAAAATCAACAAACGTAAGTACTTATATTTATTATTCTTCAGAAACATACACAAACTAAATATACTTAGTTAGTAGCACATTCCCTGAAGCTCTCTTCAGGGAATGTGCTACTATCTAAAAGTCCTCTGACTTTTAAGGATACTTTGTGGGTGACACCTCGACGATCGATCGACCGCTGGTGCGAGATTTAAAAGTCTATTGACATTAATGTCAACTGAATATCTTAAAGATAACTGTATTTTTTCTTAAACAGAAATGACTACGAGTAATTTATAATGTTAAAACTTTGTGAAGAGAATAGTAGAGTAGGTAAAGTATTTTTCAATCGCTTATCATAATATTTGGAACAATACTGTGCAGTATCTACTGGTTATCACCCTGATGGTACCCATGTAAATCAAATACGTAAGCGAATAACATGAAAAACAAACTTTGTTGGGTCACATCACAAAGTATTTGTAAGAAACTGCTACTGTAAGTACCAGTACTGCTACAAATGTGGCAAACGAACTCGTACACTCTTTATAACATTCCATTTCTTATCTCTTATACAAAAGTTTTCTTTACTTTGAAATTTAAATAACTTCAACGTCCTCTCGAACTCCAAACAATTACTACCAGTCGGACCAATCAAATGGCAGCATTTATTCCTTCACACCGGTATCCAATGCACTACTCCTAAATCCGGCTCTGCGGCTCTTTGTACGTTAACAGACTAGAGCATACTTAAATCGACGCTCGATTCTTATCTAAAAGTTCCCAACTAAAGGTGTTTCTTACTTTGAAAGTGTTTAGAGTGTATAAAAGCAGTTTTATTGTAGACGGCACGGAGTGCAACGTCAATAATGGTTTATTCGTTCATTTTTATAGACTTGCGCCGAGCTTGGCATTATATTTTGTGTTGCTGTGATTTTTACATTGTTTGGCAAAAGAAAAATATAGCTTTTATTTTGCCGTATTTTTATTTAATTCATCTGAATTTCATCATCGTTGGTTAGTCATCATGGACATAGGCCTCCCTTTTCTTATGCCAATCCCTACGCTGCTGTGCCAGAATCATCCAGGTTTTGCCCGCAATGACAACAGTATCGTCTGCCTATCTCACCGCCGCAAGACTGACATCTCGTCGTCTTCATAGTTGGTTAGTTATGATGAAACAGGCTATACGCTTTTATAATAGGGGAGAAGTGGGCTTAATGACTTAGGCACTAGGAACCATTTTCAAAACCACTAGTAACGAAAATAGTGCGATTAAACAAAAAGAAGATAAAAATCTTAAGATTCAAGAAATGTAACTTTTAAGGTATGATGACAGCCAACGAAGCCACAGAGAAAGTTCCAGATTAAACTAGAAAATTCAACGTAACAGGAAACTTAATTATTCCATCGACCAATTCAGCAAAAACATTCCTTCTATAATTTATTCGCTCCGAGACTCTGCGACGAACCAAATTTGGTGCAAGCGTAAGCCATGCACCACTTTTGACAGTGTGCCAACTTCGGAAACCGGTTCAGACCGGTTAAATTCGGATATAACCAGACCAATCCAATGTAACAATGCAAAACTTTGTGGATATAAAAAACTATAAAAAAGGTTTATTTAACTTTTGGAGTCGTTTCAAATTAATTTCTGGTAGTTATTTTGGCAATATAGTGAATTTATTGTTCGTGTTTATAGTATTGGGGATAATGGAAAATATATTTCAAGTGGCTATCGCGATAAAATAGACAAATGATTGTATTCACTTTTTCCGTTTTTTCCGCTCCTATATTTTCGGCTTTTTTAGTTATTTCCCCTAAAGAGCACATTCAGATCTTGCTTTCAGTAAAATTTTTTTACCCAACTCCGAAGAAGGGTTATATTTTTCGCGCATATGATTTTGGGAGTCAGTGATGGCCATTTATATCAACTGTTTGTTCTTGAAAGTATTGCGCATGCGTGACCACGTCTAACCACAACCAATACAAATTACCATTACCATCCCTTCGTGTGACACTACCCCTATTTCACTTAACCTAACCAAACTTCTCACAAACCAACATATTTATTTCAAGTAACATGTAGTGAGAAAGTAAACAACCAGAAAGTGTCTTAGAGAACTCAATAAATCCAACTTAAGTTTACATTGACGATTTTATGTGAGCATAGCCTTAAGAGGGCTAATGAAACTCCAGAGAACTGGGATGGAACTTCGTTACTGGCCATACTTCATGATTAGTCGGGAGCAAACGGGATCAAGACTGTCACAATATAGATAAGATTTCATCAATTGGCCTTCTAGGAGATTATCCTGAGTTTAGACAAAAGAATTTTGGTCTCGGATATTTTTTTAGGTTAGTATTATTTGGCTGTATAGTCATTTGGTAGAAATCTTTTGTATTAGGAGTTTTACTTGAAAACAATGTTTAAATGCTACCTCTATAAATAAACTCTCCGTAATATTTTGCTAAAAACACGGTGAATAACACCAAAGCCTTTTTTCCAGAAAGAGGATCGAAGCTACGCAAGCAATATTAGCAAAGTCCGAGCGAATTGTATGACAAGTTGGGAGAATTAACAGGTTTCTTACAAAAAGTACTTAAAAATTAAATCTGTCGTATTTAATTAGTAAGCCGCCACTGCTTCGCACAGTTATTACCTATTATGAGTATGAGTATGTTGAATATTAATGTATTATTCAAATAAACCTTTCGGAATTAATCCTCTAAGTGATATTGAAAACAGTATCAAAATCCGTTGAATTTAGAAGAACAACGCGGTACATAGAGGGACACGAAAAGCGACTTTAATTTATACGAGTAATATGTATAGATGATGACGCAAAGAACATCATAAATATATTATGCCTGAAAAATTTATAAGGCGACACATACATTTTAGGAGGTATTTTTAATACACTTGCAAGATGAGGAAAAAGCCCGTAACATTTTCATCGTCTTTGATGAATAGATCATGTTTTCTGAAGATATTATTTATGTTTGTAAATTGATGCCGAGCGACGCGTTTTAAAAGGAAATTTGTATTTTTCAGTATCTTTCTATACTATGTAAAGTATACAAGGCTTTTTTTCTTTTTTGTAGGTAGTTATCAAAGCCATTTATGTTATGTAAGAAGATGTACTAATTGGATTTCCTTTCACAAGCAAAAAAATCAGATGTCGTTAAAAGCGTCGTTGAAACTGCCTACGTAAAAAGCCCTAAAATTTGTGAAGGTCAAACGTTGGTAATCTCAGCTCAGCTCCAGAACAAACATAGCAAAAGTTATTCTTGCAGATTTCCGGAAAATAAAACAGCATTACTGTAAAGCTGGGTCCGAATATGGGTAGGTACCTAATTACGTCATCGGGTCGCCATAGCCAAAAGCCAGCGATGCGTGAACACCGTTGGACAGCAATTGTATCCATCGGACGGACGAATGCCGGATTTTATTTCAGCTACGTGTTAAGAATGTTTTTTTCCTACTTTTTGTCTCAAGCCATGTCGGATAATATTAAGGATTTTTATTGAAAAAGGTTATTGTTCTCTGGCGTGAGACGGCACTTCGCTTTTTGATACGAAAGGTGTTTTAGGAGTCATAACTCTGGGTGAAGGCTGGAAGCTTGGTGTCGTGTATTTTATTGTAATCGCTGATATTTCTTAGAAACATGAATTCTAGAAATTAATAATAAAATGTTCATCATGTTTTTTATTGTTTCTTTAAGGCAAAGTAGGTATAAGATAACACTTTAGGCCATCGAGAAAAATGTTCCTTTTTTTAGAACACATTTTACTCGATTTTCGTAGTCATTTCAGCTACGGACATTATGTAACAAATATTACCTATTCTTATAACATCAAAAGCCTTTTAAAACTTCCTCGGCATTCCTTTACCTCATAAACATGCAATCTTGACCTCATCAACGACATAATTAGCTCCAAATGTCAGAACACAGACGATCCATCTCAACTCATTTTTCTTCCTTCGCCATTTTCAATGTTCCTTACCCCGGTCTGTCAAAGCAATTTATTAAGATGTATTGGCCCAAGTGACGATTCACCAAGACTTATAGTTTGTCGTACATTTGTGTGAAAATGTCCTTTTTTACGTCAATCCAAATCTATTTGGGTTTGTAAATGTGTTTTGTACGCCCTCTATTTTTTTCCATTCTTTATTTTTTCCATGTTCACTTTGGAGAGCGTAATGTGTGTGCTTTTCGATGGGGAATTGGGTATTCTTTCCTAATGCACGTCGAACCGAACGGGAAATACAAAGAAATCGAACACACCTGCGCACTTAGGGTCTGATTTCTAGGGCAAGTAAATTTAACCCAAAATAAAGGAAATTGAAGGCAAACAAATTTTACCCAAAATATTTCAATCATATAGGTGCTACTACAGCGTAACTTTAAAAATCTTTATTGAAAAATCCACTTCCACTATTTTCCGTATTTCCCACGGATATCGAGGGATATGTCTTGGAAGTGTGGCACTTGTCACTTCCATGTTGCCAAACTGACCAGTGCGTGGCGCTGAGATATGGATTTCTATAATTCTCATTAGTTGTTATAAATAACAAAATTAAAAAATATATATTATAAACCTGTTTTACAAAAATGAACACATTTTATTTAAGTTTCTCGAAAGATCCAAAAATTTAAAATAAATTTATATAATTATGTAACAGGCAAGGAAAATAATTTGTTTCCCTCAAACAAAAGTGTAATTTGTCCTTCCCACTTTCAAGAGGATTGCCTTAAGCCGTCCGCAAAAAGACGCATATTTTTTGAGTGGACTGTACCTACATTCAAATTAAGATACATATTTGAAACCGTATGCTAACTTTTATTAGTACAGACTTGTGCTAAAGTATTAGGCAAATGAATTGTCTTCATTTTCCAAAAATATTTAAAAAAATGAATAAGAATATATTTTATTTTATTGTTTTACAATTGCATCTGCGGTATGTTTACTTGATAATTGAAAGAATAGATACGAATTCCAAGATTTTTTAATGGAAGGACCCTATTTTCGTACTTTAATTTTTTTTTTAACTTTTTTTATCTTTAATCGATACTCGTATATTTTCTAGTTTTAAATTTGTCATCATCTGCATAGCCTTTTCCCAATATCTTGGGGTTGACTTCCAGTCTAACCGGATGCAGCTGAATACCAATATTTTACATGGAGTGACTGCCTATCTGACCATACCATCTACGGTATTTCCGCGTTCTAAAATAAAATACTGTATCGAGAAATAATAAATTCATATTAAATTCTTAGCGATTCTTTTTTTCAACTGACATTTCCTCTCAGACGCATTCGTGGCAAATTTATACCAGCGACGGATTTTTCCAATCGGTTTTCCGGGAATTTCTCTTTCACTTTTCCTATCCTGTTAACCAGATATTCTTAGGTAATTTTGTAAGGTGATTTTAAAATTGTTAAGCGACAACTTTAAAATCACCTAAGAATATCTTGGATTTCAGGAATCAAAAACCTTTTTACATTGGTAGTGCATTTTTAGTAACACGTATTATAGTTACCTATTTTGTAGTTAATCAAGTAATAAGCTTGACCTTTAAAGTTAAAGAGATTTTATGTTTATTGGTATTCTTCATTACAGTACGACTTCAATTCCTTTCTTCAGTTGAAAAATAAAAACAATGAATTTCTACGTAATCTGAGCAAGACCCAAGACAAGTGAAACAAAAGAGAGGTCACGCTTTAGAATCACGGAAACTGAACGTCGACATAAGAGTTTGTAACCTATTTACTGAACCAACTAACAACAAAGTCCTATCTGTAGCTTAATGATAACTTGTTTTCTAAAACTATTTATAAAAATTAACTACAAACATCTACCCGCGGCTTCGGGATGTCGGAAAAGATATCCCACGGAAACGTACTACCGGGATTAAAAGTAACTTTTGTGTTAATTGAGCATCTAAATTAACTGTTTGCCAAATTTCATCCAAATCCGTGCAGCCGTTTAGTGCCTATCCGAATCATACTTCCAGACTAATAGACAAACGGAAAATAAATCTAACTATACCTATTTTAGGCATCAGACTCGCTTCCATACCTTGTAACAATTATTTTAAAAAAAATGTACTGTTTTTACTTCGTTAATGTTTTATTCTATATATAAGGTCTCATTTAAATAGATGGACAAACTTTTAGAAATCATTCAGACAACCAAAATAGGGACAATGGTAAAAAATATATAAGAAAAAACGCATTAGATGCTTACAAGACATCAGCTAACAAAAATACGCTAATGTGCCAGCAATTTATTATTAAAAAAAAAAAAATCCTATAGTCAGTGTTTTTTTTTTGCTTGGATACCTTTAGTTAAACGTACTGAGCGCTTAAAAGCGTACTGAGCGTCTTAAAATTTGTCCACCTTTTTTAATGGGACCCTGTATAGATGGATTAAAACTAGATTAAAGTCGTGTCGTGTAATTTCTTAACCGACATTCTAGTCAATACTTTTATAAGTGCATGATCCAATTGTGTCAAATCGGGGGAAAACTATATATAAGGAAAATCGGAGGCAACAGATAAGTTATATAACTCATATAATATCCAAGAAAAGGAATCCAATGCCAACAACCTACAATGCCACATCATAAATATCCTCTCATGTATTTGTTTTTCCTCCTACCCACAAATCCGGAACCGTCCAGTCAAGTGTAACATAGAAAAACAAGCTTCCTAGGAACGCGTAACTAAAAATCAGTTGTGTTGAGCACCCCTGATATACAAAGTCACGTTGGACAAACAATGGGCACCCTTGCTGTGGATTTTTATACACCTGTCGGGGTCATTGCTCTGGTTGCTGAATAAGAATGCCAATGATACACAGGGTGGGGAAAGTTGAATGATTTTAGATATGTTTAGACGTTGCTCGGTGATTTTTTAATTTTGTTTGTACGTCGTGTACTTGTAACGTTGTATATTCTGACTGTTAAACTCTTGTTGAACGATATTTTTATCATTGTTTTCTGTTTTCATCCCACTTGATTAGAATAGCATACGTCACTTATTTTATTTAAAATCGCTTCAGTTTGGCCAGAAAACACTATCGAAAAGAGAAGCGATTTTAAAAAACGAATTCCGCGCAGCACGCATGACGAGATTTTCTCGCGTCGATTGTGTCAACTAAGTTCTACAGAGGTGTTTAACCTGGCGCGGAAAGTATCGTGTCTTCCTCATTATACAAAAACCCCCGACTGTCCTGTGGTCGCAAGCGCGACTGGTCCTGGTTCCGGTTTCCGGGTCGGGGAAAGTGTTATTGGATTTTTCCATTAGGAGTTTCTTAGTAACAGCCCGGAGTTTGGAAGTAAGCGGTGTGATACTACCGTGCGTCGGAAAGCACGTCAAGCTATTGGTCCTGCCCCTTATCTCTCCCTGATCGTGTCGGATTGCCGTCCCATCGTACAATGGGAGTGAGGGATGAAAGAGTGCACCTATGTCCGCGCACACATTTGTGCACTATAAAATCTCCCGCGCCGAACGCTGGTCTCCACTGAGATTGGTCGCTATGGCCGAAATTCGGTCTAGAGGACATTTTTCACTATTGACATATGCAGTCTCGTCACGCGTTCCGCGCGTGATACACCTAAGTGTGGCCAGAGCTTAAAGCTTTCAAAGTGTCGAATAAATAAATCCCCAGTAACCTTTTGTTTTTTTTTTTTGGAAAACTTCAAAAGGCACTCGAACTCTGGGGAGGGAGGTCGGGGAGTGTGGGATTTTTGCCTCATAAAACCACCATCAGCACATATCGTGATCACCATCAACACATAGGGGTGGTCCCGGTTCCTCTTAAAATACCAATTCCGGAACCCCCCCTGTGCATCGCCTGTAAGGCACATCCCTGAGGAAGCTGTAAAGGGAACTCCCCTGAGAGCCTCACTTACTTATGTGACTTTTGTATCTTCATTAATTTGAGTTCTCCAATACAGTCATAACAAAGAGAGAAATCTTACTCTTATAGATAATTAGACCGATACCGTAAATAAATCCATCCTCACTTCAGCAATCAAGCTACCCCCTTTACCGGATTAGCTTACCGGCCGTGTGTCCCAGTCCTTTGAACGGCGAGACGCACGAAAATAGGATGCGATGCAAACACGTCTGCCTTAGTGCACTGAACTCCACATATATCTATTTAAGATCTTAGTTTCGGTTTTAAAAAGAGCTATCTTTAGTTCTGCTTGCGCTTTTGACGACGATTTCTTTCGAAGTAGTGTAATTTTTAATTATACAAAGAACATCATACCTTCTGGTTATTTGAATAACTAGCTTAATTTTTAATGAAAAAGTACATGACAACCAGTTTTTTCTGAAATCGTCCTCAAAAGGGCGTATTCTTAATGCGGAAACCTGCAAATAACAAGAAAATGTCTGTTTTGGCAGAAACTGTCATTCAGCTACTGCAAAGTTAGTGTGGAGTATTGATCAGTCCAACTTTTGTCGGTATCACTGCGGTCTGTCTTTTATTCAAACACTATGCTACGCGGCGTAGCGCTGCCGCAGATACGTAGCACTATTGCTACGACGTAGCAACAACATTAAAGTTCTACGGGCAAATGTATCTCCATTTTATTTATTTATCTACTTCAAAGTAATAATTATACTGTTTATAAATCTCTTTATCAGTAAATAAATACCCCTTAAAGTATTAAAATACCCTATTTAAAGAAGGCTTCTAATTTCATTACTCATTGAATTTGCGCGAAGTCAACCCCTTTCGTTGGTATTCCGATAATGAACAGACGCCATTAATTAGGTGTTAGATCCTTATCAGATGGTGAATAAGACTTTTTGTAAATACCTCTGGTCTTATTGAATAACTGAATGATGAAGGAAAATTTGTTATTCGAGGCAGTTCGTTGTTTTTTTTGATAAACAATTTTCTGGAATGTAACGTTGCGTTCAAAGAAATCGTCATTATATTTTTATTATTTGCGTGAATGCAGAGAATAGATTAAACATAATTATATTTTAAAAAGAAGCAACAAATGAGCATTTTTAGATCCAAACTTTAAACTTATTAAAACACGTAGCAATGTTGATAATATAACAGTGTTGACAGGCCTGCACTTACCATATTTAATCACACCGTAATTAAAAACATTATAAAAGCCAGTAATTTTTAAAAGAGTAGGTAACCGTGGAGTTTCTTTCCGGCTTCTCTCCACAGGAAAAGACCAATTGGAATCGTGCCCATGCTGGTTTATGTGAAATAAAATATTTTGATATTCATACGAAATTAAGATAAAGATACACAATAATAACTAAGCATACAAAAAATTGAGAAAAACGCAAAATACATAATAATCAGCATTTGGTACGAAGCAGGAACATAATAACTACGTGCTTAGAGTTATCAAGTAGCACAAACAAGACGTATTGTTAATATATCATAGCTATTAACACTTCAAAAGAAACTGGTGCCAAAGAGTTTTCTTTTTACAAAGAAACATTTTTTTTTACTTGAACAGAGTGTCCCAGAAGTCGACGTCAAACCGGTATCGGGTAGTAGTCATAATAGTTATCAGAAATATCAAAAAAAAATCTAAGTTCAAATGCCAATAATTTTTAAAAAACATAATATTTTAAAAATTATTGGCATTTGAAAAAAAATCGAGAACATCTGCACCCTGTGACAGTCTTTTCACTCCTATTGCTACAAATCTTAACTTAAAAAAAAATTGTTTTGGGATCCTGAATAATATTTCTGTAAACTCTCGCTTAACATGTAAAGCCAACTGCTCCAGCTTGGAAGAAAAGTCACTTCTTGCCCAAACAAATATTCAAAATTAAAACTTCGCCCAAATTTGACCGACTGTAGTGAAAAAAAAATGTACTCTTCGAGTTTAGCAAGTAAGTAGTTTGAGTTTTTTTTTTTTATATTTTTCTGATAACTACTACGACTTGGGCTATTACCCGATTCCGGCTTGACGTCGACTTCTGGGACACCCTATATAACGCAGTATCACTTAAGCTTTGGTTTCCTCAGAAAGCGGTAAACGGTCCCACAATAATGGTTGGCTAAACACATAAGTTTTCCGACACCTTAATGCAAAATACGGGTGAAAATTACATTTTGTCATGAAGACCGTTATAATATGACGGAACCACTTACCTAGGAAACCAAAGCCTGATAAATTCACTAATCCTTAAATCTAGAATCGGAAAAAATACGCAATTCTCAGAATTGACATTGCTGTACAAAGCAATGAAATGTACTTGGTTTCTAGCACAGCCTGATTTAAACTTTGTGTCGGCTCGGAACATGAGGCGAGTCACTGCGCAGTAACAAATTCGAGGGTAAGCGGGGGTGAGGGGTGGGGTACTGCGCAGTGAGTAGCTTACTTCAGACCCGCCATAAAGTTTGATCCGAACTATAGCAATGTTGAAAGGGCAAAATACGATATTCTGAAGGAAAATCGTTATAAGTGACGAAAACAGTTTTTACTAGGTTTTTTAGGGTCAGACAAAGTATTAATATTGGATTTATTGACGTATGTTCTAAGTAAAATCGTGCCTAGAAATATATTTTAGGTACCTATACATTTATGTAGTGGACATATGTATGTGACTGGACTAGATAATTTGAAGTAAATGGTAGTTTTTTACTTGAGTTATGTGTCAAACGAGTTTCTTTTGTGCTGACGTAAAATTTTGAGGGCAATTTCTAATTTCTGAAGTCTGTAAAAGAGTTTGCAGGACATGCGAAAATTGGTAATTTTAATCAAATATGATTCTTCAGCTCGACAGACTGAAAGGTAAGTACATAGTCATCCCAATATTTTTAACATACCTCCGAATGACTGAATACTCAATGTTATTTCCTTGCCACTGGAAGTTACTACTGATCTAATATAAAATTTATGAGCCATAAACCTTAGAACGGGTGTAACGTAAGAAACGCCCACAAGATTGATTTGAAAAAATGGCTCACAATCAATTAAATTGGTTTTACGGTTCCTTAACGTTTATGTGAAAGTCGTAGAAGACTTTAATTTGCTTCATAAGAATAATATAGAATGGCAATTTTCTTTAAGAAAATGAGCAAATTATTTGGAAGACTCAGAGGGTTCTCGTTGCAAATTTTGAGCGTCAGAATACCGTAATAATTAATGTCAGGCGATTGGAGCCTAAGCAAGATATACTAAATCAAAGCAATTAACAGCCCCAAACCATATTTCAAAACGTACCGCAATAAAACCTATAGCTTGAGAAGGAACGAGAAAATTCAAAGTCGAAGAACACCGTCATTACTTAAACTTTAATGTTACAACGTGGACTTCGCCTGTGAAACATTGCCACTTAGAAAGGGTCTGAGAATTTCAATTTTAGGTCAGACCGCCCTCGAAAGGGATTAGACAGGCTCCTCCGAGGCGCTATTACTACTCCCCTTCACAAACAACGGATTCGTCCTTTTCTCCTATAAAAGTAAAATATGAGACGACTGCGTGACCTACTCGACATTTCTGATCTCCTGGTGTTTTAGTCGTCTTAATGGCTGGTGATTTAGAAGCTTGGTATTTTACATTTTGAGCTTTTTGGTTGTTTCTGTAATTAATAAATGTTTTGCAAATTAGTTATAACATCGCAGTTGTATGATACAAATGATTTTAAAAGCAAAATGTTATTGTAAATATTTGCTTTTGGAATAAATAAAAGCGTTGGCTGCAATTATTAATTAAAATATTAATTTGCAACTTCAGACAAACTTTGCCAATGTTAAACACCGAAACGTTTCTTCAGTAAACATCCAAGTTTGAATATTTTAGCAACATATTTTCGCTTATTCAAGTGAACAACATCGTAACTCGCCATAAATAGGAGCATCTTATTTCCACTTCAAAGACACTAAATGTAAGTAAACCCTTGACTGCCAAACTGTGTGGCGAAACACGTCTAAATATTGTCAGCACTTCGGCTGTCCCAAGCAATGCTCGAGCTGATATTTTAAAAACGTCTACAGCAAACTGAGAATTCAATTTCCACTAACATCTCTTTCAAAAGCTCAGATATTAAAGACATTGGAAAGGACGCTAAGTCGTAGAGTCGCAACGTTGGGTGTAAGCGACAAATGTCAACTTTTGGCTTATTTTTTTTGGAAATTCTATATCGAGTCGGAAGCTTTTAGTGCGCGAAGGCGCAATAGTTTTGAAAATAAGTGCATTTTACCATGCGCTGTTTATGGATGTGCGATATTTTTGGGTATTTCGTTTCATGCTCGAATTTCTGCTGTTGTGATTTTTTTAAATAATATGGGAAAATGTACGTAATGTACACGTACGTACAGTAAAATACTGGTATTAAGCTGGATCCGGTTAGACTGGAAGCCGCAGGTACAGTAACGTTTATCCTTTTTTTTTTTTTGAGTTTTGCGCATAAATATACAATACAATACACACAATATAAAATCAGCTCGGCAATTATATCGGATTTCATGATTCATTCATTAGTATCTGTCGTCAAGATGACGTCAAATATATATGATCATTTGTGAAATGCTTATATGTACAAGTGGCAGCACAAATATGTGACTTTGAAGGAACACCAACACTATCTGAAGAAACAAGCGACGCCATAATATAGGTATAATATTTACAACGTGTAACGTTAAATGCGCAAAGCCTCAGACACCCCAACTGATTTTTAATTCAATTGACCTATTTCAGAGAAAATAAGTCATTAAAAAAATTGTAAAGGTTTTATGTGCTGTTTTAGTTTTACTGGCCATTCTGATCGTTTCTTGCGTCTGCGACGACGCTTTATCGAGGGAGGAGTCGTCACCGGGCTGCTGCGCCGCGCTGACATTGGGTTGCTTGACCTATTAACAAATAGACACGGCAACGTTTTTAATGAAGATTTTTTGGAAAATGTGTCCTATATTAAAAAGTGGTTCAATTAATTCTGCTCGTTATTCTGATCAAACTATTTTCAGGTTTTGCGCATTTAACGTTGCACGTTGTATATATAATATGATGCATAATCAGACTATAATGTTCCCACTGCTGGGGCACAGCCCTCCTCTCTATGAGCATATGAGTGGGCTATAATCTACCACGCGGGTCCAGTGCGGGTTGGTAGAAGTCAGGTTTTTGAATTTTTGGTTCTAGGAAATGCCGGTTTCCTCACGATGTTTTCCTTCGCCGTTTTGAGAGCAGTGGTTACGAAATTATCTAGATAAAGTAAAGCGTCTGCCGGAGTTCGAACCTACGACCTACAACTCGTAAGTCGAGGCCGTTACGACTGGGTCACCACTGCCTATGATGCTGCATCGGCTTCAAAAACATATGTATTTAAAAGTCATATTCTTCATAATACCTACATTCAAGATTTCATAAATGATCTTTCTTAAAGGTGTAAGTTCAGTATACATAATGATGAACTTTTTAATTTTATCTTCAACGAACACACTTCCGATGCAATAAAGGGAACCCCAGGAGTTTAAGGCCGTCCCGTCCAAATATTTAATCAAAAGAAACCGTAGGCTAGGCGTAAATAAGGTAGGATATTTATAGTGGCCAACTTCCTACGTCTGCGCCTACGCCTAGGCTAACTTAAACGTAGTAATTGGCCTCAGTCCAACAAACAAGGCCTAAAACATTAAACATTCCGGTCTTAAACATATACTTAAGTTTTTGTTGGGTTATCTCTGTTAACTTGCAGGAGAAGACTGTGGGAATTATACTGCAGTTGCGGTGTACTTCATTTGTATGTCTAATTTAGATAGTCTCCTGGGATTTACGAATACAATTATTAGAAGCCTAAAGAAATACTGGATGAGTTTTTTTTACAGTCTCCAAATTTTTACATAGTGTTTTACCCATGAATATGAACAACTTTCTCTATGGGACCAACTGTGAGATCGCGAAAAAAAAATCTGCTGTTTCATACATTTTGGTCAAGTAGGTATTGAACTATTGTATTAAAAAGGTGATTTATTTCGTGATTTCATAGTTGGTCCTATAGTGAAAGTTGTTCATATTCATGTGTAGAAAACCCTGTAAAAATTTGGAGACGGTAAAAAAAAAACTTGCTGTATGTGTGTGTGTCCAGTTGGTGCAATATATAGAATATATTGTACGTATTATAATACAGCAAAATAAGTACAGTCACGGGCATAAATAGCTTACACTTTCACAAGGTTCAAAAGCGATTTTTTCTTAAAGTTCTTATTGATATTTTACAAACATACTACCATCCCACCATCGCCCTTTTACCACAGAACTACCAGATGTACTGTACCTGGTTGTCCATCCACCATCCACACTTGGTTGATTTCCCGACCAGTCGTACTCAGCGCTTCTCCTCCACATTAATTATACGCACAACCACATGTGAAACTCTCTGCTAGCGTCTGTGTTTCCTTCTACATTTAACCCGTCTACCTTCAAAACAAGAGTAAACAAGCGTCTTGTGGGTACGCTCGTTCCATCATAGACCTCATCCACCGCTTTCCATCAGTCCTGATCGAGGCGAAGAGCAGGCTCATTAAACAATAGAAAAAAAATAAGAAAAAGCGCTTTTCTCAAAGTTGCAATAGGTAGTTATTTCACGAAAAACATCGGTTTTGAATATTGCGTAACTTTAAGGTGTTATTTCATGCTTGTTACTGTACCTGTTTAACAATGAGTGGCTGTATCAGTACCTAACTGCAATGTTTGCTAGTAGGCCGTATCAAAATATGTTAACATTTACGGCGAATTTCACCAATGAAATTGACCGCATTCAGCACATCTCAACTGCGTTCAAGAGCTGTCAGTGTCATCATTGTTGTGGAATATTAACACTGACAGCACATGAATGTGGTTTCATTTGTGAAATTCCCCTTTAATTGTATGCGCTCCAATCATCATCTGCCTAGCCTTTTCCCAACTATGTTGGGATCGGCTTTCAGTCTAACGGGTTTCAGCTGAATACCAATACGCTTCGTAAGACTGGTTGTCATGCACAATATTTACTGTTAACTGTTTGATCTTTTATGTTAGTATAAACCATCCAGCTGCTGAATATAAGACTCTCCTGGACATCGCCACAAGGAGCAGCTTCCCACATCCATCCATTCTTTGGCCTTACCAACTTACTGATAGGTTATATGAGCTCATTATACAATTGTTTTTTTTATTGGGCTGTATAAGTCAAATCAGTTTAATTTAATTTTAATTTTATTATCGACATAATCAACCCATTGCAATGTTTTCTAATGAGTTGATTGCAATATGTGGTTAGCTAGTGACCTCGACAATTGATCATATAATTCTTACCTGAGCAACCGGCAGCAAGTTCGTCATGCTCCCTTAGATGTCACTGCTTGCGGTAGCGTCGGGGGTCGGGTTGTCTCCTTCCCTCAAATATGGCGAGGGGGGTAATGGCTGACCTTTGCGTTATGCTCGTGAACGGGTGCTGCTTGTGGTGACTGGTCGTCTTGCTGACCATGGTTTTATCATTGTTATCATTATTAATAACTTGTTTATTTAGTTTCCTTATGGTCCTAGTTTATCATTTGTGACTTCAAGCGACAGCTATGTAAACTGAACCCAGCATTGCATAAATATGTTAGCGGTCACGCCCTTTATACCTGGAGGCTTTTATTTAATTTCCATTTATTAATTTTTGCTTGAGTACGTATAGTTTTTTATTGTATTTCTTGGTACATTGGCGTTGCCAGCTGACATATGGCAAATAATTTAATTTAGCGTTCTGTGTCTTGTAATGTTAATTGTTTTGCATACCTTGTATTGTATTCAGTCAAGTATATTTTCTAACTGAACAGACAGCTGTGCTGCTGGGGAGTTTGTTGCGCCACTTCTTCTTCCCAGCGAAAGCACTAGGAAGTGGTGAAGGGCGGGCGTTTTGGGGGACTGTCTTTTGTAATTTTGACGTTCGAAAAGTGCTGATTCTCAGCCTAGTTTGAATAAATGACTTTTGATTTTGATTTTGATTTTACTTACATCGAAAATGGCTATCCCATAAAAAAACCCTGAAAAAATAACTCCTTTTAAACTTTCAACTTTAACACAGCCTTCTGAAGTTCCAATTCAAATGTTTAAATAGTACTGAGGTGAGTCACCATTACTCATTTCTTAAAAATTATTACCAAAGTCCAACTTAACGATTTATGTGCTGAAATGCTTCAAGTCAGCGAAGCGTTGTAATAAGGCACCGTGGATGTGAATAATCTTTATTGCAAAACGATAAAAATGTGTTTGAATAGTACACATCGAATAGATGGAGAGCGGAGGAGAGCAGTAGTGGCCCAGTAATAACAGCTCCGACTTACGAGTTGTAGGTCGTGGGTTCGAAACCAAGCAGGCGCTTTCCTTTGTGTAAACACATGACCACTGCTCTCAAAACGTTGAAGGAAAACATCATGAGGAAACCGGCATGTTATAGAACCAAAAATTCAAAGACGTGACATCTACCAACCCGCACTGGGCCCACGTGGTAGATTACAGCCCACTCCCTCTCAAAGAGAGGGCTGTGTCCCAGCAGTGGGAACGTGAGGTATAGACTGATAATGATGGTATGTAGGTATGATAATATGTATTTTTGGACGATTCACTACTATTACTACGATTTACTTCTTCTTAAAGAAAATAGACCCTGCAAGATTTTATGTTCGACAAGTTATTGTACATACGTAGGAATGTAGAATTACTAGATAAAAGAAATAATCAAGTTTTAATGTCGCTTTTACACACAGCTTAAAAAAAAATTAACTGCCTATTTCACGACGTATGTGTGGGTTCCGATTAGTTTACGAGTATCTGACAGCAAACTTTATTCAAATTCTGTTCTATTTTTAACCTTCGGCAAAAACAGAGGGGTGTTATAAATTTAACGTGTGTATGTGTGTGTATGATTTTGATTATTTTTTTTTTCGAATTCATCAAAAGTGGGCTGATTTTACAAAAGTCATATAACGGTGGAATAAAATTGATATCTGACAGTTACATAGTCGAGGTTTAAGCGTTTGATGAAATTCGCCCTTAATAGTACTGAAATCTTGAAAATTGCTTTTATATTTACCATTACCATATTTATCCAACAAATTGTGAGTTATAGGCATATCCCTGTTTTTCGAAAGCATTATTGAGTAATGTACGCGTCACGACGGAGTCAACAGCCCCATAAACCGCTTCTAATCTGCCAATAAAGGGCCGATTTTATCCAGAGACGGATTTACGACGTCAAACAACTTCATATGAAGGAAAATAAATCAAAACACTGGCCTAGAAAAATAGAAAGAGCTGAGTAGAAAATTCTAGAAGGTTTACTTCTTGGGATCGATACAATAAAACCTATTCACCTAGAAAGAGAAAACAAGGTTAATAAAGGAAAGGCACCTTCAATAATTCGTCACCGGTTTTTTTGGACGCAAAATGCTGAGTCGACGTCGACAGCACATGTGGTGGTCGTAAACTGAGCCACGGCTCACGATTGCCCTCCGATCGAACAATGTTAGGGTTGCAAGATTTAGGCAGATTTATTGGAACACTTTCGATATTAAAATGGAGTTAATCCCATTAAAGTGTAAGTGATAACCGTTAACTTTGTTTTGATCTGTAAAGTTTAGGGTTACCCATGCTTTTGTGATTTTCGTTGCAATTTAGGATAGTATGGTAACATTAAGGCAAGCAGTGGTATCCCAGTGGTTTCGGCCCCGACTTACAAGCTAGGTCGTGAGTTTGAAACCAGACAGGCACTTTACTTTCTGTATTCAATTTCGACACCGCAATGCTTTCAAAAACGGTGAGGGGAAACATTGTGAGGAAACCGGCATGTCCTAAAACCGAATTTTGGAGACATGTGGCATCCACCAACTCGCACTAGGCCTGTGTGGTGGATTATGGCCCATTCACTCTCATAGAGGCCTGTGTCCCAGCTGTGGGAACATTGTAGGCTGATTATGTAGTGTATGTTCTTTAGGAAGTTCACAAAAAAAAACTTTATTTTAAAAAAAAAAGCCTTATGTCATCAAATAAGCTGAATTTTTTTTTAAAGAAAATTAATCTTTTTTATCGACGGCAATTAAGACCCATTTATGATAACCAAATCTTCGTTAAAGTTTAGAATACCTTCTTTAATTTCTTGAAAAATATGGTATTACTCTAAACGCCCCAAAAATTCTAGAAGCTGCCCCAAAATGTTACCGCAACTAGCAGCCCTGGGATAAACGCTCTGGTCACGGCTTCCCTCGGTAATTTATTGCTTTTATTGACCGTTAGCGATGTTAAGTACGACCCTGGAGTTCTCTCAAACGTTTTCTTAGAGTATTAACTTGTTCTAATTTAGTGGTCGAGTTTTTACGTGAATAGGATGTCTAATAAAACATATCGACTGTTGCCAACTTTTGGAGTAGCTCGGAACTATGTAAGAAAACTTTCTGAACTTCTTAAAGTTGTCGAAATGTCCTACATTATACAGATGGAACGATAACTCATTGAACAGTGGGCCTAGCAAAAAAAAAACGCGCGACGTAATTGTGACATAAATTCCAATTGAAATTAAATGAAATTGAAAATACTTTATGTATTTATAAGTCGGATATCTATGTTTATAACCTATAGTCTGCTGTCTAGTTGATCTAGTGGTCGTGGTGAGCATGAGGTCCTGGGTTCGATTACTGGGTTGGGCAAAGTATTATTGAGTTTCTAGGTTTCCGTAGTCAACAAGGAACCCTTATAGTTTCCCCATGTCCGTCTGTCGGACATGGCGAAGCTATGAGGGTTCCAGTCAAAATCACATTGATCTTTACGGTCGTGGCAATAAGGTTTCTATTGTGTTGCTGCCGTTGCCAAGTTCGACAAAATCACAATGATCTTTATTTCGTTGCTGTCAGTGTCAGGTAACTGTCAACCGTCTTTAGAATATCTGTATAGAATATCTGTATTTTCAATTTAAAATTGTTTATATCACACGTTCGTGCTTGTGGGCCCATCTGGTGACCAAAAGATTAAAGAAAAGTCTTTGGCTTATTTCACCACCTCCAAATGTGATCATTTTAAATTTCCAGTAGTAAATTTCACTTTGTAGTAATTCCTGTACATGCTTAGAAAGGGAAGGGGCCTATGGAATAATAACGATTTTTGTTGTTTGTTATTTCGAAGTTTTTTTGCAATTTTATCAAGTTATCATAAACATTCTTGTTTGAAACTCGTGTTAGAGATTTCAATTGTTTTATGAGAATACATTTATATTTAATATCTATAGAATTACGCTCTATTTTATTAAGCAAACAATTAACCGGATCGAGTATAATTGGAATAACAAACTAGTAATAACGCGTTAGTAAGTCGCGTCATGAACGGACCGCCATTGAAATACTAGTGCTGTGACATTTTGGCTACTTATTATCGATTTCAGTTTGAAAGTGTGCGTATACACGTGTAACACGCGTCATCTATCGTTGACGCTCGTATATTTGAGTACGGTGGTCACGCGTTGACGGTTGCAGTTGTCTCTGTCGTCGACGCGTCGCGTCGTTTGTGTGTATGCACACTTACAAACTCACACGTTACTTTTGAGTAGCGTCGTGAACGACAGGCCTAACTTTGTAGGTTTCTAAGGAAAGAGTAACATATACAGTGTGTCCGGACATGGACTAGCGATATTCTAAATACTTAAATATAAGCTATTTTAAAGTACTATTACACTATAGGCTTGGGTCCAATACACTTCCCCGCTATGTGGCAGCCATTTTGTTTTTTTTGTTGAAATATGCTCTATGCGAGTACAAAAAAAATCATATATCTCAAAGTTTTAGTCATACTGAGATAAAAATAGGCTTATTCGGAAGGCAATAATATTGTCTACCGTCTGCATTACAAAGCAATGTGTTCACAATTCCATAACTTTTGAAAAAAAATGTGAAAGTCGAAAAAAAAATCAAAAAATTATGCAATTCAACCAATAATGGTTAATTACTACAAAAACAACCCCGAGAACTTTTTTATTTTTTATACTAGATCGACAGTTTTTGAGCTACGCTACAATGCAACATAAAATTCACAACTGTATGTTTAATACTTTAAGAGTTATTGTTGTTTGAACATAGCGTATGCGCAAGCACAAAACGTCTTTGTTAACCGCCAGAGTGTCATTTATGGCATTCACTGTATTCCATCTGAGAGCAGGCGAGAAATACTGTTCGTTACTACCGTGAGTAAGCGAGATAGAACGTATTAGTCCACTACCTGAAACAAAATCAGTTTTAAGGACAAATTATTAGTTGGGTTAGTTTAGTTGTCCCTCGCCCTGCGTTGTGATCGCTATCGCTACTTTCACTTACCGTCCGTGCTGTTTACGTGCTGCGTTAGTGTTTTGTATTTAAAAGTGTGATAAAGTATGGCACAGCGTCAATATTCATCGCAACATATTGCTGACATACACTTTGTGTATGGCTTTTGCAATGGAAGTGCAAATTTGGCTGTACAAGAATATCGACGAAGGTACCCTAACAGGCCTACACCGAGTCGCCAAACTTTTATCGACGTGCATTCAAGATTAGCGGAAAGAGGTATTCAAAGAGCTGTTAATGAACGCAATCGCTTGGTATCGCCCGAAGATGAAGAAGAAGTGCTTAGACTAATAACCAATGATCCTAGACTAAGCGTTAGACGGATTTCAGTGCAACTTCGAATGTCTAAGTGGCATGTATGGAGAATTTTGAAAAGAGAAGGGTTACACCCTTATCATTTTCGACGGGTTCAAGACGTGATCGAACCAGATTTTGCTGCGAGATCTGTGTTTTGTTCGTGGATAAATAGAAATTTGAGACAGAACCGTAATTTTTTACAAAGAATACTGTGGACTGATGAAGCCAAATTTACAAGAGCTGGGATTACAAACCACAGAAACGACCATCTCTGGTGCTCCGCAAATCCAAGGGCGGTGCGCCCAAGCTCATTTCAACATGAATTCTCAGTAAATGTGTGGGCCGGCATAATCAACGATAGGCTGATAGGGCCATTGGAATTGCCACCTACATTAAACGGCGCTAGATTTTTAGAATTCTTACAGACACAGTTTGCGGACAGCCTCATGGACCTACCTCTATCATACCGTCGGCGTATGTGGTTCCAGCTCGATGGTGCACCCGCGCATTTTTCTCGAGCAGTGAGAGAATATTTAAATAATAATCTACAGCCGTGGATCGGTCGTGGTGGTGTAGTAGCGTGGCCGCCTCGCTCACCCGATTTGACACCCTTGGATTATTTTTTGTGGGGTCATATGAAACAAAAAGTATACGCTACAGTTCCAAATACCAGGGAAGAACTCGTCGCAAAAATTATGGCAGCCGCCGAAGAAATTAGATCCGATTTGGATTTAATTAGGCGCTCATCAACCCAGGTGGCACAGAGAGCCGTAGTGTGTCTACAAGCTGGAGGTGGCCACTTTGAGCAACTGCTTTAGATATTTTAATCTTCATTTAATATTGGAAAAAACATTAAATAAAATTCAATATGAATGTTATGTTTTTTTAATGATTTCCTGTTTAGGGTTCCGACAAAGGCCTTTTGTGCTTGCGCATACGCTATGTTCATACAACAATAACTCTTAAAGTATTAGACATACAGTTGTGAATTTTATGTTGTATTGTAGCTTAGCTCAAAAACTGTCGATCTAGTATAAAAAATAAAAAAGCTCTCGGGGTTGTTTTTGTAGTAATTAACAATTATTGGTTGAATTGCATAATTTTTTGTTTTTTTTTTCGACTTTCACATTTTTTTTCAAAAGTTATGGAATTGTGAACATATTGCTTTGTAGTGCAGACGGTAGACAATATTATTGCCTTTCGAATAAGCCTATTTTTATCTCAGTATGACTAAAACTTTGAGATATATGATTTTTTTTGTACTCGCATAGAGCATACTTCAACAAAAAAAACAAAATGGCTGCCACATAGCGGGGAAGTATATTGGACCTAAGCCTATAGTGTAATTGTACTTTAAAATAGCTTATATTTAAGTATTTAGAATATCGCTAGTCCATGTCCGGACACACTGTATATGTATGTATATGGTAATTTCTTTATAGAAATAAGGTTACATATCAAAGACGAGTCCGCATCATGAGCCACTGGAAGTGACGATCACCTTTCAACTTTTGATGGGGTACTTTGATGAAGGGACAGACAAAGATCCAGGCAAAGGTCAAAACTATAAACTTCAGCTCATTTGGAACAGTGATATCCATCATCAATCCATCCCATAGCTACTACCGAGTCTACGCCATTCGCACACACGTTTCTTGAAACTTATTCTCAAAATGTTTTGTGATGGGATTTTGTGCCCTATTCCCCACAACAAACGAACAGTGCGACCAAACCAGTGCTGTGGAACATTCATATAGATGTATATTAAGCTGAACTCTTTATCAGGATGCCCACGGCTCCCATTAGCCTTCAGATCAGGAAAGCATTCGGGAGGTGAAGTTCGGGTAAGTTTCTAGAAGTCACCTTTCTACACAGTTCGTATTACTTCATCATCTGCCGAGCCTTTTCCCAACTATGTTGGGGTCGGCTTTCAGTCTAACCGGATGCAGCTGAATACCAGTATTTTACGTGGAGCGACTGCCTATCTGACCTCCACAACCCTAACTGGGTAATACGGTACCCCTAGGTAAGACTGGTTGTCAGACTTTCAGGCTACTGACGACCCGTAACGACTGTCAAAGATCCACGAATGACAGCCGGGACCAACGGCTTAACGTGCTTTCCGAGGCACGGAGGGGTCTCGGTATGTGAAGATGGTCTCCCATCCACGGACCAACCGCGGCAAGCGTAGCTTAACCTGATTGATCGACCCGTGCGGCTGTTATTACTTAGCCACAAGCCCCTCTAGATAATTTATCCTCACCATCATCAGCCCACAGCAGTCCATTGATGAACAAAGGCCCCTATTACACACTATTGCTTTTCGGCAACTCTCATCCAGCTGCTAACAGCTACCCTGCAGAGATCGTCGCTCAACCTAGCCGGAGGGCGTCCTACCTTACGTTTGCCGATTCGTGTTCTCCACTCAAGAACACGTCTACGTCAACGGTCATCGATTCTATGGCTAATATGGCCGAACTTTTTATAATGCCCGATATTGTTATAATGCCCGATATTTTTAAGCTACCTACTTAAAGAAGTTTTCTGTACTATGTAGTATCACGGTTACTAGCTCATCATATTTTGAAACTAAAACTGTTTAGAACATTATATTTTATAGTCAAGTTTGCGACCTTTTCATGTTTCGCAACAAAATTGCTACATCTTCGGGTAACTAACGGAAATCTTATTTTTATCTGCGCTTAACTGTATACTGCATATTCCGTTAACTTCATTCAAAACTTCGACAAAGTAACACTTGCTCAGTAAACTGCACTGTGTGTCATTAAATTTAACTTGCCACTCTAGGGACACAAACTGGATTTTATCACCCCTTACGAGTGTATTGTGCATCTAAAATAGCACACTGTGCGTCCTAAGCTGTTAAGTTATTCTGAATTTTAAGTGAAATATTTGTTTAAAGTTTTACATTGAAGCAAGATAGGCACGGTACCCTAGTTGTCGAATTTTATTTTGATTTGGAAGTTGGCGGTGTACTTCCAAACTTGGAGAGCACGTTAAGGCGTTGGTCCTGCGCCTGATTTCTCTCCGGTCATGGCTGATTGCTGTCCCATCGGACTTTGAGAGTCAGGGGAGAGAGAGTGCACTTGTGCTCTATAATATCTCCCGCGCTGAAGGCTAGTCTCCGTTGAGATTGGACGAAATACGGCCTAGAGGACTATTATTGTCGATTTTATTTGCAATTATTATTATTGCAGATACGTACGTACAGATACCGGGTTTTATCACATTGCCAACATGTGTTAGACTCATAAGCCGTGAAAAGTAGCATACTGCCGGCTCGGAGCCTATAAGTCCGGACGGTCAACGTCCGTACTATTTATTGTTGCTCTGTAATGTTTTATTGCAGATCGCCTTTTATCGTAATATATTGCTTACGTTGCTAGTTCCGAAACGAAAGTTTTAGTTTGCGGATGTATTGGAATGACCTTTGTGTGCTACAGGCCTTATCGCTAGGCTGTCAAAAATACAAAATCGAACTTCTTTTTCTAGGAAGAGAAAGTACGTATTCTCGAATTGATATTTTAATTAATAGTTTTCCGTTGTGATTTTCATAGTGTCTAAAACAATGGAATTATAAAAATCGCATAATATAAGTAGAACTGTGAATAACACTGCATTTATTGCACAGGTTGAGTACTAACTTAGCTAAGTAAGTGAGCTTATTCGAGACAGTTAGAACGTCCCCAGGCTATTCCCAGCGTTTTAGAATAATCCTTTTACTGTAAAGTACATTGTTATACTCGTACCTGAGGCAGAGATCACAGGTCCAATTGCAGTTAAAGGAAATCCCTAAATGCGTCTTGTCGGTGCAATAAGCAACGAGAGGAAGATTGCTTTGCAGAAGACGAGTAACAAAGCTTTTACCTTGGCTATTGTCTTTTTTGCTCTAAGGAAAGATAAAGTACTTAATTTTGTTATATAACGGAGGATGGTTTCATCCTCCGTAAGCCTGAGGCATGAGGGGCCCGTGGCTAAATAATAACAGCCGCACAGGTCGATCGAACAGCTTAAGCTACGCTTGCCGCGGTTGGTCTGTGGATGGGTGACCACCTTCACATACCGAGACCCCTCCGCGCCTCGGAAAGTACGCTAAGCCGTTGGTCCCGGCTGTCATTCGTGGATCTTTGACAGTCGTTACGGGTAGTCAGAAGCCCGAAAGTCTGACAGCCAGTCTTACCAAGGAGTATCGTATTACCCAGTGACTGGGTTGTGGAAGTCAGATAGGCAGCCGCTCCATTTAAAATACCGGTATTCAGCTGCATCCGGTTAGACTGGAAGCTGACCCCAACATAGTTGGGAAAAGGCAGATGATGAACGGAGGATGGTTTCAATGCGCAAAACCTGAAAATAGTTTGATCAGAATAACGAACAGAATTTATTGAACCACTTTTTAATATAGGTCACATTTTTCAAAAAATCTTCATTAAAAACGTTGCCGTGTCTATTTATTAATAGGTCAAGCAACCCAGTGTCAGCGCGGCGCAGCGGCCCGGTGACGACTCCTCCCTCGATAAAGCGTCGTCGCAGACGCAAGAAACGATCAGAATGGCCAGAAAAACTAAAACAGCACATAAAACCTTTACAATTTTTTGATGCCTTTTTTTCTCTCTGAAGTGGGTCAATTGAATTAAAAATCAGTTGGAGTGTCTGAGGTTTTGCGCATTTAACGTTACACGTTGTATACGAACAGAATCGTTTTCCAACTTAAGACTACAGACTGTATCCCATTGTAGCTGCCTCAAAGATACTCCAATTATGCATTTACACAAAAAAGGTCAGAAATTCACAAAAGGATCTTATCTAAGTAACGTTTTTGGAGTTCAAAAGGAATGACGCATTTTAAATCTATTGCTAAAAATTATACATGGAATTATTCACTTAAAAAGGCCGGACGGATGAAATGCTCAATTTTTTTCGGTCCTTAGGGAGTCGCTTTTCATCTTTCCTTCTTATCTTTTAAATAATTAAAATTTAAGTGGCCTTGTCTGTGTATTGGTGTTATAGGATTCAGAGCGTAATCATTTGCTCTTAGATGTATTTGAATGTGAATGGAAAATTATGTATAGGAGGTATCTTGTGACCTTTTTTTCTGAAAGGTCACTCTTATGAATGACGTCTTTTAAAGGCATGTGATATTTTAATATCTTTAGCGATTGTTCATGACTTCAAAAAAAAAACTAAAAATAGTCTGAATCAAATCTAAAGCAGCTCACTATTCTTACAGAAAATACCAACTATTATCCGAAAAACTTCAAACAGCCCCAATTACAACCCCACACAAAAAAGCATTTGACATAAGCGAAACTTATTCGAAAAACATCACACGGTTCAAACGAGCTGTGAAAAAACGGGTCGTGTTTGAAGCACCCGCGAAGTAGAGGAGGGGGGCGGCTCATCACATAACTTTGTAAGATTTCGCAAAAGCACTTCTTTGTAAGTAGCTGCTTTTGTCATCCGCCGTCGCGTAGTTCCGAACTATCGTTGAGCACGAATACACTTGTTTTTGTTTTATATATACGCTAAGAAATCTTTTGTTGGTGTCGGATGAGTCAGCCTTAGTTGGGATTTAGTTTGTAATTACACTCTCGTGGCACAAACATTTTTGAATTTTTCGTCGCAAATTATTATTATATTTGAAGTCTATATTATGGGCTACGATCTGATGTTATTGTAGAAGGTAAGGCTAATCTTAGGTGAGATTAAGATAGCCTTGTGAGGTAAACTAAACCGCTTAGTGTTCGGACATGAATGGATCCCACACCTATTCATCCCAGGCACTCCCAAGTTCAAACAGTTTACTTGTAATTCTGTGTTTACTCTAGTCAGTATGAATACATATGGATCAATACGGATTCGCATTTTGTTTACGAAAATAAACTTTTTTGTCTGCTACCAATGTCAAAGATCTTATAAGATCTTGCTCCTCTCTTTTTACTATCTTACTTTCTGAGCACCTTATTTAACCTTTAAACCAATTCATAATTTCATCGTTCACTGCTTCTTCATCACCTCTAAATTCTAATATTATCTTCACTTTCTGCAACAATAACTGTAATGGAAAGTACAACATCAATTAAAATCACACTAAAATTACTTTTCATAGCTTTCACTTGAGATGCAAAATTATATCCTGGTTGTGCAGTGGACAATATAGCTAATTTCATGTTGGCTACTAAAACAGTGTTAATATTTTATGCCACCGCATCATGTCAGCTTTTAAATGGCGGCGTGAGCTAATAGAAATTAGTGGATCCTAGCTTGTAATGATTCTCTTTAATAATATTTTGGAACAGAAAATATTCAGGTATAGACGAGAAATGGTTTCGATGTTATTTCTTGTTGTTTGTACAACTATGACACTCAATACATATTAAATTAATGAAAACTGAGTTTCACAGAACGTTGTTCAGAAATTCAAATTATTTAGTTTGGTAATATTGCATTTTTACCACAAATTTCGGAGAATACAGTTATTCAGTCATTGTATGGCTGAATAACTGTATTCTCCGAAATTTTGAACTGGAATTTGTAGTACTATCTTATAACACGTGATAAGGATTCATTTAATGCACGCGGTGTTTCTAGTTAAACCACATGAGCTAAATCCATTCCAGTGTGTGTATCTGATCATGACACCTACTCACCCCTTGAGCCCAGCCCTTAATAGAAGCTTTTAGCCTCAGTTTAAAGCAAAATATAATCTGCTACTGTTTTCATAGGCTTCATTTTCCAATACCAGATAACCTGCCTAGAAATATTCATACATACACAATAAAATACAACGATCTCGTCAGTGGATTAGCTTTAAATAATATATAATTTTGAAATGGAATACCTACATTATTTGATATCAGTATCTAACAGATTTGTTAGTGTGAAAATGAATTACGAACCAGTGGCTTTTGATGTCAAATCTGACGATACTGTTACGACTGCATAACAGATCAGATATCAGTTTTAATTAATAGCTATGCAGCTAGTAGAATTTAGTGACATGAATTTTAAATTAAATTAACTTTTATATGTTACTTATGACCAGATTTGCTTTTATCTATTAAAATTATTATGAGCAACAGAATACGGGTATGCAGTTGCGCCGAGTGTACTAAGAATACATAAAACTAATTCAACCAACTAACAAAAAATAACGCTCTAAAAACCAAAACTCTTGAACTTAAACATCTTAAGTTTATTTAAAATTAGCTGATACAGTAACCGCTGATCACTTAATTGTACACAACATAAAGGATCAAGATCGTAAAGACGAATTCCTTCTTATCCATCCAGAAGTTTATTACTATCATCATCCCGTATTTTATGTGCTGCCATCTAGCCTCCAAATTCCCGAACCTCTCGTTACGTCATAGGGAATTTTGCGAAATTTTCTTTGTAGAAGGATTAAGGAAGGATATTAATGCTCCCAAGTTTGAAAGCGGATTGTGAGATGCAACGGGAGCTTTAACATTTTGCTTTTAAGATATATTTTTTTAGGATGTACTTTGGTGGAGAAACCGAAAATCAGAAATATTATTTGGTTTCTATATTCAAGCATGGTCTTTATTCTGACCATTTATGACGAGCGAATATTGAATTTTCTACATTATACTAGTTGAGCTAAACATATAAGTTGCTATTTTATGTTCAGCAAGTCATTTCTTTATACACACAGATAATAATCTGTATGTATAACCCAAACAAGCTACATTTGGCAAACCAAAATCCCGCTAATATATTCGAGTAATCCCTGTATTGACCTATCGTGATAAGAAACCTAATACATCAAGATTGGTTGAATAGAACACACCATAACGAGACCTCTTCAACTCCATTTCATTAGCAAGTACGTCCCACGAAACCCAGGGATCCCCATATTTAAGAGAGATCATGTTTCCCGGCCAATTTCAAAAAGATAGCCAGATTAAATAGACTCCTTTGACCATTCATGATGTTGGTATTTACAGGTCCTACGACTGGTCGTTTACAAAAACTGGGCAGTGTAATATATAGGTCAAATATATTTCCTGTTATAAGTCAGTAGAGCGTTTTGCTGAATCGCTTCACTAAGCCTGGGGCTGATTTATGTTGGGCATTGGCCGACAATAGCTATATGGATTTTTATTTATCCTAACTTTGTAGATCTGTATCTAATTACTATTCGAGTTCAGCTGTAATTTCCCATAACTTAGTCAAATCTATTTTTATTAATTCGTGATGTATGTCGAATAATTCTTCGTTCTTGTTAATGCTAATGTAGATTTCTAGATATTTTCCTAATTCGCATGTTCTTATTATTTCACCATGTTTCAACGAGAAAACGTTTGGTTAAATCATGAGCATGTAACTGCATTCCATCACAAAGCATATGCTAATTTACATTTGTCCCCATGGCCTCTCTTATATCTGCATGGTCCCCAAACGATTGTTGGCAGTCAAACATCCTGCCGTATATTAATGGTAATGATCCCTAATAATGTAATGAACGGTACGCGTTAGCGCGGGATTGGCCCGATACACCCAATGCGGTGAATTATACTAACATTTGGCAATTTTGTACCGTTAATTATTTGGTATTAAATTTTCGAAATTCGCATGCAAATTTTGACTGTAATCCTCAAGTTATTAGGTTTGAAATTGAGTGTGGAATGCCGTAGGAGTTATATAACAATAACTGCTTGACTGCATTTTGTTGTAGTATAATTTGTTGAACGACGCTTTTATTGCGTTCTCTGAAAATTTATTAGGTGTTTGTTTATTGTTCAGAAGTATTTGGGAGTACGTATTAATCTAATAAAAGACGGTAATTGACTGTTTGTATCGATTTACCTTCACCATCTTTATTTGCTTTCGGCGTTATAGCATCATCTTCTATATGCCTAGTAACTGTAACGACTACTCTAAAAGGCCCATTGCGAGGTCCTTAGAGGTAGGTAGATTAGTTATTGTTAATTTTATTAGTACGCAGGTGGAAGTCGTTGGCCGTCTTCCTAATGTCTAAAATCCTTTAGTCGCCCCAAACGACACTCATGGGGAGTAATGGAGTGGTCTTTGTAGCCCTGGCCTGTTATCCTTTAATAGCCGTGTGCTTTTGCTCTAATTTAATGGATATCATTAACCATGGAACAAATAGGTTGGAAACATTAGGAATGTGTTCGGTCAGATAAATTATTGTTTTTGTAAAATGACTAGAAAGTACTGTAGAGAATTTCCTTTTTAGTGTAAACTTGTTCTTAAGCCAGTGTCACCATGATGGCACCTGTGACAGTTTTCAATAAAAATTCAGCTTATACATTCCATAAATTATTATAGTTCCAGTGGTGGGTATGTTATAATTGACGACTCGTACAACAATGTAGTATGGCATTTGTTTCCCTACATTTCAATACTACTTACTAGCTACCTAGTCAATACTATTGGAGATTTATAAAAACGTCCAAACGTCAAAAGCCTTCATACAGTGCCGGCATTGTAATAGAATACTTTTTTGTTTTTTTAAGTTTCCGTACGCAAAGAGTGACTACGGGACCAATTACTAAGGCTTCGCTATCCGTCCGTCTGTTACAGGGTTGTAACTTTTGAACAGTAATATGACGACACTTGTACTACTATGGCAGCCAGTTATAACAACGAATGGAAATAAAATAATGCTAAACATTAAAGGGGCCCATACATGGAACGTGTTTTGTTTGTATGTATTGTTAAATATTGTACGGTGGTACGGACCCTTCGTGTGCGAGTCCGACTCATTTTTGACCGTTTTTTTTACTGTTTTGAAAAGTATTCTTCTCCTGTCGTATTGCCGCAAATGGCTCGACAACGTGTAACGTTAAATGCGCAAATGTTGAAAATAGTTTGATCAGAATAACGAGCAGAATTCATTGAACCACTTTTTAATATAGGTCACATTTTTCAAAAAATCTTCATTAAAAACGTTGCCGTGTCTATTTATTAATAGGTCAAGCAAGCCAATGTCAGCGCGGCGCAGCGGCCCGGTGACGACTCCTCCCTTGATAAAGCGTCGTCGCAGACGCAAGAAACGATCAGAATTGCCAGTAAAACTAAAACAGCGTATAAAACCTTTACAATTTTTTTTTAATGCCTTATTCTTTCTCTCAAGTAGGTCAATTGAATTAAAAATCAGTTGGGGTGTCTGAGGTTTTGCGCATTTAACGTTACATGTTGTATAGAAATTGCTCAAAAGAAAATATTATCTAATTAGGAAGATGGAAGCGTACCTAGCGTAGTACGGACTTTCAAGAGAATAAGAAGCCAGCTTATACTAGTTTTGTCATCACTGACGTGCGTCCTACGGAGTGTAGGACGCACGTTAGTGATCACAAAACTCATTACACTCGTGGAGTCTATTTTAGTTAGTGAATAAAATTAAATAAAACCAAATCATAATGTATCATCCTAAAACAAAGTTTTTAGTAATTACCAACTATAATTCGATTTTATACTTTCCTATGATGGACGTGTAGCCCAAGGATATAGTTAATAGGGGACAAAAATGGCACAATATATTAGTTTTATATGTGTTTCGTTCCCCAACGGGTCGTATTTACGCGATATCACAGGAAAATGGGCCTCAATGAGATTGTGTCCACTGCTTCCAAACGATATAAGTTTATTTATTACTATTTTTATGTCTGCTTCTATGATATTTTTATTTTAGTAGAGTAACGTGTCTCTTTTGTTTCAATTTCGATTATTGTTCTGAAGGACGATTCCCTTATTTTTGAGAACGTTCGCAGTCTAATCTCAGTCTGTCAAAAATATTTCTGATTTACCTACAATATTGACAAGTTATTGACATGAATAAGTGGTTGAGATTGCCACTAGATTTTGAAAGTTTTTAAATACGGGAAATGGCCTTCTGTGTTTTACTGTCCAAAAATAGGTTTTTCAATTCCACAATTAAGTACAGACGCCAGCACATCAAGCTACCTAAAACTGTCAAATTTTCCCAATCAACTTTAATCCTTATGCTTTAGCGATAAAGTTGAAAATCTGTTAAAGAAATTTGACAGATTGTAGTAGCTTGATGTGCTGGCGTCTGTACATTTTTTTAGTAAGCTGTGTAATATCAATAAAAATGTCGCCTTGAGTTTATAAAAAAAAAAATGTTTAATAGTATTATGCTAAAACGTTTTTTAATATACCATGAAAATTACAAACTTGACTAACACCCAAATTTAATACAGTACATTTACCATCTAATACTACACCCAAGCCATCTAGCGGCATTAAGCGCAACATACACATATTCCTTACCTTTTAATTAATTTCAACGCGCCCGTTGTCAACATCTAAGTAAAATAAAGCCTTCCAAAATGAAAAGACGTTTCACATAAACTGAGCGATATTTCCTTACAGTTTGCTTAGTACTGTGAAAATTTTCAATTTTCTCAAACAATGTAACCGCGTTGAGTTCTGTGTTTACAATTTTGTGTGGTGACATGGCGACAACGCGACATGTTGCTGTTGTTCTGTCAAATAAATTCTTTTACGAATGAGTGTTTCGGAAGTGGTGTGTTTTCTTTGTTAGTTCCGTTGTTGAAGTTATTTGAATGGGGAATTTATGTTTTGGTGTTAGTGCAGTTTATTTGAAGCAAATATTTTGGAAATGGTCGAAATTGCAGTTATACTCGTATGCATGTAAGCTTAATTGTGTTGTAGATTAGTACTTCATCCTCTGTCATTTCTATTTCCTGACTTGTTAGCATTATTTGGATGCGCTTTCAGCCTTGGCTCTGCATTTTTCGCAACTCCTGCAAAGTAATATATATATGAATAGCTTAACTCTATTTACAAGTCCGTGCATGCTTTTTTATTATATTTGTTGGTAATATTTAGTAGTTCCTAACAAGTTTTCTTTATAGTCCATCTTCAGTTTTGTTGCTACTGGTCTCACAGTATTTATTGTCCACATAAAAGCCTTCTTATTCTTTAAGTTCTCATCCATATGCTTACTGCTTTGTTTGTCTGATATAACACAAAATTTTACCATCATCATCATGCACAGCCCTTTTTTTAACACGCGTCTTTTGTATCATCAAAAATTGAGCTTAGTATCTGACAGATTAAAGTTCATTTAACTGTACCTAACCAAGCACTAAACTCCAACCTTTTCACCACGTGATGAATTTACTCCTGAATAGGATATATTATAAGTTGGAGAATTTTAACTATATCCAACACGTGCAAATGAGGAATTAGAAACTTTATTTAATATAACTTTTGTTGCAGCCACAAGCACTCAAAGTGCTTCGTCATTAATTTATTGTGCTTAGAGGACAATTTTCGTAATAGGAAAAGTTTCGTGGACTGGAATTGGTTTAAAAATTTGTCTCATTTGTCTCTTGGTGGTGAAGGGAAGACTGAGTGAGTGAGAGGTTTGTAAATAGCTAAAGAGATAATAATAAGATGATAATGGATCGTAAAAGCCACCGTTTAGTTAAGCATCAGCTAAAAGTAATCAAGAAAGTATTGTTTTATTTAAAGCATTAATTAATGCTCTTCGTAAAAAAACAAAAAAAAATATATAAGCCTGCTTGATAAGAACAACCTAGTAATAAACTTACAAAAAACTAGTGTAATGCACTTCCAATAACGTATTCCACCAAATGTAAACGTACAATATTATGGGAAAAAGACAAAAATTGCGAAATTTCGGAAATAATGATAGACGATCAATTAACTTGGAATCCTCATGCCGAAGAACTGTGCAAAAAGTTGAGCACTGCAGCATTTGTACTATGGAATTTGAAAAAAAAAAATTGACACATAAACTGCTTTAATAGCTTACCATGGTTTAATAACCTCGGTCTTGAGGTTTGGAATATTTTTTTGGGGTAACTGTAGCCTAAGAGATGAGGTGTCTAACGCTCTGTAATGCTGTTTAAGAGCGATGTGCGGTCTTAAACCCATAGATAGTTGCAAACCTTTGTTTAAGGTTCTAAAACTTCTTCCCATTCCGTCATTATTTATTATGGACTAGCGACCCTCCCCGGCTTCGCACGGGTGCATTACCTACTGATCACTACATAGTATAAAACAAAGTCACTTCCCGCTGTCTGTTTGTCGCTATGTATGCTTAGATCGTTAAACCTACGCAACGGATTATGATGCGCTTTTTTTAATAGATAGAGTGATTCGAAAGAAAGGTTTATATGTATAATACATGCATAATAAGAAAAAGTGTCATTTGTATGAGACCGATGAATATTAAAAAAATGACACATTTCAATATATCAAACACAAACTTAAGGCTTTTCTAGTGAAATAATGTTATTACTCCATGAATGATTTTGTAAATGACCTTGAAGTTTTGTTAATTAACAAAATTTATTTTTGAACATTTTAATTAAATCGACTAAAACGACTTTGTTTATTGTATTTTGTTTGACATTTTATTTGTGCAAAATACAATTCAATGATTTTAATTGTATTTTGACATTTTGATCTTATCCTGATATTTTGACTATTGTGTATTGATTAGTTGCAATTTGACTGAATTGATTTAAATTGTATTGAACTGTTAATTTTTATCTGATAATTGTGTTTAATGTTCTTATTTTTATTATAGCATCGTATTCACTCATTTGAATTTTGCAGCGAAAGCACTAGGAAGTGGTGAAGGGCGGGCGTTTTGAGGGACTGTCTTTTGTGATTTTGACGTTCGAATAGTGCTGATTCTCAGCCTAGTTTGAATAAATGACTTTTGATTTGATTTTGATTTCATGTCGAATCTTGGGCAGGATGTATGGGCTCAGCTTTAATTCTTCACGACCTTATTTGTATACCCGCATTCTAGCTAATAATTTGATTTGATTTGATTTGAACAGAATCTAACGTCTTAGAATATTAAATGTTGACCAAAAATGAATAAGCAAGTGTCAAAGAAATTTTAATAGAAAAGATGAGAGAAAATGTCCCGTAAATGTTTCGCTGGAGGTAAACAACGAATATCTTTATTGCGACGCGGGAATACCTTCATTTGCACTTAAAAATAAAGACTTGAGAAGTTATTGTAAAATTTAATGGAATTTTAAGTTCATTTATTATGAGAAATAGTGGTGTTTTTTCTAACTATTGTCTTTTTCTTCGAAGTGATTTTAGTTGTGAAGGTTTTTATTGATGTAGCTTTTAAATTAAACAAGATAAATCAAGATCATTACCACTGAAGTGCTATAATAATATATTTGTGTGCTGTTTAGTAATAGCTCAAAAAGTATCAAATAATGATAGCCGTATTATTTCTAAAGACGTTCTTTAATATCTTGAAGATTAAAAAACACCAGAAGGTCATGCATCACTTAAACGTTAAACACAATCCAAATGTTAAACAAATATTAAAAATTCTGCAGAAAAATCCCAATCCAAGGAAACTAAATCTAGCGTTTCGTGGAATGAAGTAATAACGTGTCTACTACTAAGTACAAGAACAGAAAAATTTCTCAGCGCAGTGTCGGGAAAATTCCCAGGGAATAGGCGAACTAGGAATGCCGAGGGAGGAATGTTCCCCATTAACGCTAACTGCACCAGAACTGCCCAGTTACGGGAGTTACTTAATTTCGCGTAAGCTCTAAGGTGTTTCTGAAGTGCTGGTACTGCGGGTTTTAAGGGATTCGTAAACTGTTTACGAATTACTGTAGGGTTTGGATCGGTGAAGGGTTTTAGAAGCTTTTTGGAGATAATGAAATGTTTGCTAAACAGTTATGTGTTTATAATTGACTGCCAAAACACTTGTGACTTTTTTATGATGTAGTTGTTTTAAAATAGACTGAATTTTATGGTTTTCTGCAAATATTTTTCCATTCAAATGGTTTTTAGATCTATTTTATTTCCATTTGATGTATCGAACCAGTAAAGTCATGGATTATAAACGAATCTATAAAATTTTGTTTGGTAAGAAATTTTGTTAATTACTTACAAACACATCTTTATCTTTGTTCTTAATACCTACCAAAGGTGCTCAAAATTCACCCACAAAATTGCTTTACCGAAAACACATTATAACAGTATATGTATACCTTTTCAATTATATTCTCAAGACGTAAAGCCCGCATTAAGCAAATCTTACATTTCTTCATGTATCCCTGGTGCGCATTACCGCAAAAACTTACATAATTACGGAAACCTCAGACCGTCTAATATGGTAGAACGAACGTGCTTTAAGCCCTTTTGGATGGTACGTCGAAATAACTTCTTATATTTCTCAAATAATATGTAAAACTTGGATGATATTTGCAATTGTTTTGCATTACAGGTTTATGCTAAATAGTTTACTTATTACTGATAAAAAGCCCAGTAACGTTGATGAGCGTTTTCTTAAGATTTTCTGATCTCTAAGTCGCTGTAGCGCCAATTTCATCGCTTAGAATTGACTCTAGGTTTTAGTCAAGTTTTGATCTCCTGTCGATATCTATTTATCAAATATTCGGGACTAAGTTTTTACATTGTTGGCTTCAACTAGTAGTTTCATAAGAAAAGTTGCTCTTCTTCGTTAACTGTCAGATAAATTGTATCTTAGTCGCAGATTCTAACTTGGCTTCACACTTCTGTGTCCAATTTTTAAATTCATTCAGCTGAAAACTGACAAAGGAAAAATTAAATCTTCCGTCTTCTGCAACGAGTAAAGCAAATTAAGTACATAAAAGCCAAAACGGGGTCGAGGACTCTGTCAATGGTCGCGGTCGCTTGGAAGTTGATTCAAATTTGATTGTTGGTAATTTTTTACCCGACTGCGAAAAGGTTGATAATATAACTTAAGAAACAAATGGAGCGAGAGAAGTAATTTATTTGTCAACCAGGTGAAAATGAATATTTATTTTGATTCCAGATTTTTTGGTAAATTATATTATGATTTTTGACTTATGGAAGTTAATTGATTTCGTCTTACTTCTCCAAGAACATATTGTTCCAATATCAGGAATATTTTAAATTCTGAGTAACATTGTTCCAATTCTATAAGAGGGGCTCACGGCTAAGTAATAATAGCCGCACGGGGCGATCAAAGGTTAAGCTACGCTTGTCGCGGTCGGTTCTTGGATGGGTGACCATCCATTACATATCGAGACCCCTCCGTGCCTCGGAAAGCACGGGATTTCGTTACGGGTAGCCCAAAAAAGTTTGACAACCAGGTCTTACCAAGGTGTATCGTGTTTCCCAGTAAGTGGGCTGTGGAGGTCAGAGAGGCAGTTGCACCATGTAACATACTGGTATTCAGCTGCATTCGGTTAGACCGGAAGCCAACCCCAAAATAGTTGGGAAAAGGCTAGGCAGATGCCAATTATAATTATAAGGACGTTATTGCTGTTAATAGACTTTGTAATACAGAGCTAAACTAAAGTAGCTACTGTACGACCGTTGAGAAAATACGTTCCTGATACCTGTCCGTGCGTCAATTCTAGTTGCTAATAAAGATCAAATTCGCAAAACACCTATTCGTTTTTATGAAACTGACAGGTATCAAGAACGCATTCTCTCGACTGCTGCCCTGTAGCGAAATTCACACACGTATACGACTGTAGTATCGATATCTCAACATAAATTATACAAGCTTTTTTTTTATTTGTCATGTTTAGATATCAAAACCCATCACGTCTGAAGAGTTTCACTAGCTAATTTTATTCAACCCCGTATATTTATATAATACTAGCGACCCGCCCCGGCTTCGCACGGGTGCAATGCTGATCACTATCACTACATAGTATAAAACAAAGTCGCTTCCCGCTGTCTGTCTGTCTCTATGTATGCTTACAACTTTAAAAATAAGCAACGGATTTTGATGCGGTTTTTTTTTAATAGATAGAGTGATTCAAGAGGAAGGTTTATATGCATATAATACATGCATAATATAGTAGAGAAACACTGATAATTTTAGAGCCATTATTTCTCTTAAAAAGTATAGGATAAAAAATGGTTATTGTGGGTTATCCCTAAGAGATAGACATATGCCATCGCGGACTTTTTTGTAGACCTTTTTAAGGTGTACAATACTGTAGTACATTATTTTGATCTATCTCGTAGGGTTAAGCCAGTGTTTGCAATGTAAGCGCAATAAAATGTGTTTATTTACGACATCACATTAGAAACCCCTAAAATGATCAGTGTTTCTCTACTATATTATGCATGTATTATACATATGAACCTTCCTCTTGAATTACTCTATCTATTAAAAAAAACCGCATCAAAATCCGTTGCGTAGTTTTAAAGATTTAAGCATACATAGGGACAGACAGCGGGAAGCGACTTTGTTTTATACTATGTAGTGATATTTTTCTATGAAAATATAAGTTCCACAAACAATTTCACAATAACAACAAAATCAAACGAAAAATTTCAAACACTCACGTCAAAACGATTTATCCCCTTTTCAAAATCCGTACTTTTTCAAGCTCGTTCGAAAGCTTGTGACAAGAACATACAAGCTCGGTTCTCGCTCTATTGGGACTCGAACTACCCGCGTTTAAGAGCCAATGGTATAAATCAGATTTGGCTGCACATTATCGATTGCTCGCTACGACTTGTATTGGTTCTAGAGTTTATTGTTTGAAATTGTATTTATTTGTTGTTATGTGTAATATTTTTGTTAAGTAAGGAATTTGATGTGGTTCCTTATGTACAAGTAAAAATGATCAATATACAGGGTGAAATTGAAAACATGCGACAAATCGAAATGGGAGATTGTACTCATCATTGTGAACAACTTTTACTATGAGATAAAACCTGAAATCGCGAAAAAAAAATCAGCTGTTCCCTACATTTGACGAGTTATGCGAACATAAATATAGGGAACAGCTGATTTTTTTTTCGCGATATCAGGTTTTATCTCATAGTAAAAGTTGTTCACAATGATGAGTACAATCTCCCATTTCGATTTGTCGCATGTTTTCAATTTCACCCTGTATATATTATAGTAAATCGGATGTATGTGTTTATAACCTATTTATGTATTTGTCTAGTTTTTTTATTTTTTTATTTTTATCATCGTCGTGTCAACCAAAGCACCTGCCATCTAATATCTTCACCACCCTTGGTTGACTGGTAGAGAATGCCTGAGGCATTAAGTCCGCCTTTGTACCTTTTGTGCGAAAAGTTTAAATAAATAAATCATTGATCATTTTATTTTCTGTAGTTTCAACAGTGACAATTACACTTAGGTTGGTAGTTGCATTTTTTTTTGCATGCAGACCTATAATAATTTTAAATTCTATCACAAACTAGCTTCTGACTGATTTCGTACGCATGAAACTTGTTTTAATATAAAATGTACGGGCAATTGTGTAGCTTTCTATTAATTCTATTATTTCTTTTATTTAAATAATCTTTTATAACCCTACTTCCAGAGATAAAGTTTTACGAGCATAATAAAAACAATCAATTTTACCTCTTTATAATATGAGATGAGTTGAGACAGATTATATTATTTAATAACCACTTAGAAAGTTAATCTTATATGCATTGCTAACTAATTATTCTACTCGAAACGCAAAACTATAACTGTTTACTTAAACCATTCTTACTATTATTACTTACTCGTTTACTTAAATTTCTCGAACATGTTTCTGAACTAAATAGCATGTCAATTCTGTAAAAATCTCACCGTGAAAACTTGCGTGGAGTGAGCTGTTAGTGTCATCCCACTGATGCTAGGGATTGACCAAGCATACATTTACAATCATAATCGAGATTTTAATAATATGTTTTTATGTTAATTCTTTTGATAATTTTATATAATTTCAAAGCTAGTAATTATAATTGCTAGGAAACAAAAGAAAAAAAAAACAATGTTGATATTCTAAGTTTCTGCTTTGCTATTTTATTTTAAAATCGCTATATTGGAAATTATATAAAATTATTAATAGAATTAGTATAAAAAAATATTATTAAAATCTCTATTATGATTGCAAATGTTTGCTTGGTCAATCCCTAGTAGCAGGTGAGATGACACTGACAGCTCACTCCACGCTCACTCACTTCACCCAAGTTTTCACGGAGAGATGGTTAGAGAATCGCACAGCAGATTATAATAAAACTAAACCTATGAATGCAGTAATGCATAAGTACCTACAAGAGGGGCTCAGCTGGTTACCATGGCAACCTATTTTGCTTCGTTGGGTCCTATGAGGAGATGTGTAGAAACAGACAGTTTTTGTATATTTAAATAGATATATTATTTATTGTAAGACAAGTTTTAATTGGCATTAACAAGGTATCATAATCATTGCATGTATACATGGTCAAATTAAGTTAGCTAGCGAAACTCCGCCGACGTAATGGATATCGATATCACAATCTTCGACTTCGACTAAATTCGAACTACAGTCATATAAAATTACACCAAAAATTTTGCCATAACATAGTCAGCATATTCCCGTTCCCCCAAACTTCTGAGATAACAAACATCGTTGACATTGTTACAAGACAGATTCCGTTGAAGAATTTTGTGCCGACTCAGTGGAACTGTAAACAGATACTATTTTTATCTCACGAAACGACACGCGCTTTACTTATGGTTACCAAGTGTACGTACACGCTGTGAATGTGTTTGTAAGCGCAGAAGCTTACGGTACCGTCCGATACAATAGCGAAGTAGGAAATGCGTGTGTGTGTGTGTGTCTGTTATGTGCGGACGCTACTCGTCTTTACGCACACATTCACAGCGTGTTTAAATACTGTACCTTTATGAAATTATGCGCAGACATTAAATATGGCACTTCAAGTTTTAGCAAAAAGAGCCGAAAAAAGATTTTTTTCTAAAACTTGGTGGTAAAATATGGCTGTACTATTATATGTTTTTTCTGTCATCCTTATGTTACCCATATTTGCAAAATAAAATTATCTTTATCTTATCTTTATCTTGGACGCGAGAAGCACAAAACCGGTCGAGGTGGAGATGCTTGCCTATGTCCAGCAGGTTGACGTCCTTCGGCTGTATTACTAAAACTTGAAGTCTAGAGCGTCGTCCCTATCACTCATGTGACAGTCTGTTTTTAATACTGATGTGCTATATTAACATCTTGGTTACTGGAGTGACTGGTATGATAGTAGTATCGAGTGACGTGAGTATTGAATGACTTGCTGTTTCTTTTAAATATTGTAGAACTTGTTTTGTTTTTTGTGTTGTATTTTGTTTATTTGAGGGTGGTGATGTGGCTTTTAATTCGTTATTTAATTTTGTTGTTGGGAGAAATTGAAGTTAATCTTGAAGTTTTTTCTTGGCAGTTTTATACTCTTTTTCAGTGTGTGACGTCAATTCGAACTTATATAATACGTTAGTTGTTTGTGCTTGAAATGCTACTTGCAAGAAACAGTAAGTACGTATTCTTATTTTTATGTGTTTTGTCTTTTTCAAGTATTTGTTTTTAAACAGTCATAACAATATATATTTTTACTTCTCATCCTGTAAAAGTTCGTCTTTATGTCGTGCGTAGGCGACATAAAGTCGTTTTTTTTAAGGTAAAGAAAAGTAAGTAAAGTATTTTTTTTTCTAAGGCTATGATAATCAGGCCCAACAGCCATTAGCACAATAAAACATTGCAGATTAAAGCCTTTGCTTTAATTTATATCACTTACATATTTTCTATCGTTAATTTAATAAAACCAGATAAAATAGGTGTTGTTTATTATTTAAAATCGCAACGAAACGATCTTATGACTTGGCAGCATGAAGTACCCAATTCGAATGACACACATATAAATTAAAAAAAAGAAAAAACTTTTAAAAAGTTTCGTGGCGGGAATTTGCTATTCTCTTCTTCAATTTTGCAACATTTTTGAGCAGTGAAAATACTGTATATACTTTATGCCTGTTTCATTTTCTCGTAATCGAAATGAAAAGCAGGGTGCTTGACTCGGGCATAAACGAACCATTTTACCCCTCGACTTAACTATCCACACTCGCCTGCGGCTCGGGTGGATATAAACGTCTTGGGGTAAAATGTCTTCTTTTATGCACTAGTTGTACAATCTTCTATCAGATATTTTACATCAGTCTGTGTCCAGTAGAACACCGTGACTTTAATTATAGCATTAATAATGTTAATTGGCAAAATGTGGGTGTACTACACGAAGAGAAAATTCTTAGAAAAATACTCTGCTCATCACTATAAAGTGAGTGCAAGTGACATCTACAGAAAATTTTCTGAGTGAGATTGGGAAAAATTCACTATTAGTCCAATAAATTTTATCATGCAGGATAGGAATTTTTATCTTGCTAGCATGGTAATTTTTCCATTATCACTCAAATGCACTCAGATTACAGGTGCACCTCTCTCTGCCAAACCCTTTGGGGAATATAGGCGTCGTATAGTGTAAAAGTTTGTCAGATTTTGATTGGATTATACCAAATTGCATAGTAAGCAATTAACAACACACCAACTTTATTTATCTACCATTGTTCAAACACGATACCTAACCCATTAAAATCATCAAAAATATTCTACCACAATTTTATACAAATATTTGCTTGTACGAGTTGAGTTAGAAATCAATGTTCACGGCACATATCGACAACTCGGTCCATTTGCTTCAATACTCGTACTGTCCTCCGTACGAACAAATCATGGTCACTTTACAGAAATGAAATGTCCCACACAAAGTGGTGCTCGGGACATTTTGTCTTAGTTTATGACACGGCGTATTTTTCTCGCTTCAACTTTGTATTTACCGCGTTGAGTACGTCTTTTATGTTCTGAAGTAACATAGGGGTTTCGAAATTTAGTACTTTTTCATTTATTTATTGTAGCTAAGTACATTTAAGGCATTTTTAATAATTTAATTTGTCTGCTTTCTACAGTAAAACTGTAGAAATCATGTTCATAAAGAAGAATTCTCCAGTTATGTCAATTATATTCACAACCAGTTTTAGTTTTCAACAAAAATTACTTTATTATTTATTTAAATAACAAGCCGTAACGGATGGAATTTCCCATCGGTAAAAATGACAAACTTTCATCCCCTATAACTTATAAGTCATCAATTAAATAATAAGTCTTTCTTTAAAAATCGTTTCTTGGTGCTCACCTAAAAGAAACTCTTCTGCAAAATTTCATGATTATTATAGACCCTGCAGTTTAGGCTATGCGTTCCCTGTCAGTGGATTAATGAATTTTAAAATAAAACTCATATTTCCAAGTTTGTTTCACGCAGCAAGTATCGGCCAAAATGTTCTCTTGTAAGTAGGTACTACAGTATTATGTTCATTGGAGATTTTATGAAACCAAAAGTTGGCAAAATCCTAGGACTCAATCAAAATTGCCTCCACCATGCTACTCTTAGTTGCGTAGTAAACATTGCTTTAGGGCTTAAATGTACCTGAATACGGATTATCGGTACCAGGGCAACATGACTCCGTAATAACCTAAGCTGCAGGCTAACGTGTTAATCGACTATCAAAATGATGCAGCTCTCAATTCTTGTTGTGCGCCTAGTCCTAGAACTGTGCTAGTTAAATGGCTTAACTGCAGTGCGATTCTGTAACCATCTCACCGTGAAAACTTATATGAAGTGAGCGTGGAGTGACCTGTCAGTGTCATCCCACCTTAGGGATTTGGGATTGGTTTTTCTTTGAGTATAAGTTTGTTATGTTGTATTTATTTATAGTATTTTTAAGTTATATTATAATAGTATTGTATTTGTGATAATTTTGTATGTATTAGTTTATAAGTATGTTTGTAGTATGTGTTGTTTTTTCTTTTTTCTGTGGGCCTTAGTTGCCTGAAATAAAGGAATAAATAAAATAAATAAATAAATATACAACCATAGTCGAAATTGTAATAATATTTTATACGCTAATTTTATCGCTGATTTTATATAATTTCAAAGCTATTATTTTAATTGTCAAAACATTACTAGTTTGTGGGGTTTTAATCTAGGAAAAAATAAAAAAAAAACAACTAAATTGATATTCTGACCAAGTTTCTGTTTGGCTATTTTATTTTAAAACCCCACAAAATAGTAATGTTTTCAAAACTAATATACTAGTTTTGAAATTATATAAAACGCAGGAAAAACTAATTAGCATAAAAAATATTATTAAAATCTCGATTATGATTGTTAATGTATGCTTGGGCAATCCCTAGCATCAGTGGGATGGCACTAACAGCTCACTCCACGAAAGTTTTCACGGTGAGATTTTTACAGAATCGACATGCAGCTCTCAGTTCTTGTTGTGCGCTTAGTCCTAGAACTGTGTTAGTTAAATGCCATAACAGGATTATTATATTGTATGGGAAGCGAGGTTATCAATAGTATTGTTCGTAAGTAATTTAATATGTAGGAGTTAAGCTCTTACCAGTGTGGCTGTGGGTTGATCTGTGCCAAATTTTCACAAAGTACCTAGGCTACAGTCCTTTCGCAGTTATTTTACCTTTGATTTTGCATCACTGTCCAAATCACAGTGATCTTTATTCTCAATCTAATAAAGTTGCTACTGGGTCGCTACCCCTGACATGTCTGTCAAAACTGAGGACTTTATTTTCGTTACAATAAGGTTGCTGTTACGTTGCTGCTGCCAGAGGTAAAAAACATTTTTTTTTTTAAGTGAAAAATAAAAACTTTATATAAAAATTAAAAAAAAACAACTGACTTCGAAAAAACACTACAAAGTGAAAAATAACTTTAATTTCGGAAGTCGGTGTCAAGAAACGAAAATGCGGAACCAAAGACACCGACTCCTCCTCCTCCTTTTTGAAGTCGGTTAAAAATAACTGTGAATGAACTGTATGCAGGCGTATCGAAGTACCTACACTACATATATCAAAGCGACTGTTGTGATTGCTTCTAATTTACCCTTATTTCATTAAAATATAAGTAATAGAATCAGAATCAATACTTTTTATTTATATTTCACTCAAAGGAATTATACACATAAAAAATACAAAGCACACTGCCAGACATCCTTCAAGAAAATTCACACCGTGCATTTTCCGAAAGGCCTGTATCCATAGCACCGGTTCAGCTAACCGAAACTAAATTTAGCCCGGGGTTGCAGCTACGAACTGTCCCGATATAATTAATGTAAGCCGACATCTCACGTCACCGTCGTTGGTACCATCTGGACGGAGCTAAAGTGATGTCAAAGCGAATGCAGAGAAAGAACTAGTTTGAGGCGTGTATGCGGGCACTACAACGAGGAATAACTTTATACACGACCTGAATTAATGGTTTAATTGCTAAAGGGACAGTGATAATGTTTAGTGTATTACTATAGGTAATTTTTCTTTACTTTGAGTGTGTCACGTAATGATTAGGCAGAGGTCTTTTTGCGACAAATATTATACATTTAATTTCATTATTTATGCTTTGATCAAGCTATCGTTTTATTATAATACGTAGATATGTAGTTGAGAGATTTGCTAAAGAAAATAACGTAAAATACTAACGAAACGTAACCAGTTAATACACAGAAAAATATCTATATAAATAAAACAAAGTCGGGTTAGTTACACCATTTATAACTCAAGAACGACTGGACCGATTTTTATGATCTTTGATTTGTTGGAGTTATCTCCGCCCCGATAGTAAAATTAATATTAAAACATGGGAATATTTTACGAAAACAAAATATCGCTCATCCAATGGAACAACGACGTAATTACGTTTTAGCTATTTTTCGGGAGAACGTTTTAAAAGTTTGAAATTGAAAATATGATATATCATATTTTCAATTTCAAACTTTTAATCCAATGATTATGCTAAAATGTTTAATATTTTTATGTATGTTACTTTACTATCAATAATAATTTGTAATAATTTCATGAGAAAACTCAAGAACTGTTAAAAAAACATTTTCGTAATTACGTCGTTGTTCCATTGGATGAGCGATATGTGGATAATTATTTTTCTAACGTGCTTTGTATAGAACGGATTTTTTGACAATATCTCGAGAATGGATGGACTGGTTTCGATTTTTGTTTTTTTTAATTGAGCTAATAAGTTGACACAACATTTATTGACTCTGAGGCGGTATGAAGTTTCCGGGTCCGCTAGTTATGAGTAAGCTAAAGTAAAAAATTTAAACGAAAGAAAGAAATAACAATTTTTTATGTAAAATACAATATTAAAATATTTATAATGTGATTTTATTATTATTTATTTATTTGCAATATTTTTAATTTTAATTTTATCAAATGCAAATATAGTCGAGACAAAAAACCACACTACACAATATTCAATATAACGTGTCTAGAACACACATAATTACAAGAATTCCGATGAAAATATGAAATTAATTAATTGTAACATTGTATGTCCTGACCTACTTGTAACTTCACCCTGGGGGAGCTCGAGATAGCTGACATGAAACCAAATAACGCGAAATACGAAACAGATGAGCTTTGTACTTTAAAATTAAACAAATCATTGTTTATAAGTAAGTAAGGGTTTGATTGTAATAAGATGTATTTGCTCATTGAAGTTCTCTTTTGAGATTTAGAATATGATTTTCAGAGAAAAAATAAAAATGGTTCATCGACAGGCAACTTTTTATGCATAGTAACAAGTTGCCCGTCGATGTAAATGACTATGAAATCTTTCGTCGATTGTAAAAAAAAAAAAACTGCTACCATGACTTTTGACCGCGTAGGCAGGCACTTTTCTATGAAACAGCGCAAAATTTCAACGCTAGGGGTTTTTTACGATGAAGGCAAAGATTATAAGTAAACCTGGACTTGATATTGTGTTTTATGTCGTTCTATTTTTCTCACTATTCCTACAATTGCATCATTCGGATATAGATTAACCAAAATGTAGATTTGAAACCAGTCGCTTTGAGTACAATTTATGTTCCCGAGGTTTAGAGTGTGTGAGGCAGACTTGCATGAGGGTGGTACTAATAAAGTTATTCTGAATACTGTAATGCCAGTTGTTGGTACTGAATCTGTTAAGTTTTGAGATGCAGATATATGTAACGTGATAATACAGATTGACACAAGCTTTCAAATACACACGATTCATTAAACACAAAGAAACACAATTCCACAGCAAACTCATTTGATTCTGCAGATAAGCGACGGTTCAGTTTTACTTAAAGATACGGAAACATTCGAAATTCCTTCCTTCTTTTCTGCAGTGTACATTTCGACAGAACCGAGATACAGAAACAAAATTACGTACAAAATCTTCGCAGTAGCAGACAAAAATAAAAGAGCATATACTGGTGCTGCGACTTCTAAATTTTGTACAGTCGATGCAGTTGCACCTTCACTAACGCCATGTGTCGCTATAAAGTACGTCGTGCCGCCGGTTTGGCACTAAGCCGATAGTACATCGAGTATTCTGTGGTGTTTTTACTTAGGAACATGTCGATACCGCAAATATCGAAATTTCCTCCCCCAGATTTATGTTTGCTTATTCTTATGATACGTTTTCATTCGGGTTTACTGCTTTCTTGAATGTAGAATTCTGAATTCCTGAATGTATTACTTGGAACGCTTTGTGAATATTATTTGAATAGTTCAAGCCCACGTGTGACTCTAAAGCAGTTTCTTTTACGCATTTCATACGGAAGAGGTACCTACAAAATATAGAATTTTAAATTTCATCTTGGCATTCGCGTTGGCAAGGAATACTGCATTGCTTATACATAGTGTCGACTACCATGTTTTTAGCTATTAGTATTACGTTTAAAGTTACTAAAACTCTAACTAAAATCATAATGTAAATCAGTCACAAAATTAATGTAACGAATCGTCTTATTAGAAACTAATTTGATATGCACGAAGAAATTACAAAAGCTGTAATAAATGACTAGGGAATATATCTTTATACAAGTCAAGAACATAAAATGAATACTAAACAAGCCTCCTAATTAAGTTCCTTAATTGGTGATTTGTCCCAATTACAGGAGGAGGAAAATTGAGTTTTGACGGTAGCCAAAGGACCACATTTTTAAGAGGCAAAAAGAATGGCTACCGTTATATGCTAATTACGCAATCATAAATTTGAAATCTCTCACTGATTCTCTTTTTTCTCTTCCTTTGAATTTATATCATCCAATTGAATTTTAAATTCTACCGAGCATGAAAATGTCCACCATCCTGATTTTACACACAATTCCTGGAGAATTTTATGGGGATTGCAAAATATATTTCCATATTGGGAAGGGAATTGAATGAAAAGGGAATACGATTGATTAACTGACTTTCACTCTATATATATTGTGGCGATGACATTTTTAGAGATATGTTCAACCTCTGTGCAAATAAATGTGCCAGAATTTTATCAACCAAAAGGTTTTTCTGGTATTCATGTTTTTTAATTTCATCTCAACATTGCGCTCAGCTAATGACCTGACGAAGCTTAAAACTTCGCGCGAATTTCAAAAAACAAGAGAATGAGGAAGACCACGAAAAACAGTATCTAACTTGAAATCGCGGAGGGTTCAAAACTCTTGACAAAAACGGCTCTTATCTTTAACTTCTCAGGGTTAGAATACAGAATGATCGACCATCGTCACTCAGTTTTAACGGTCATGGAATTGATTAAACTCCGCAGCACCCAACCTCGTTAAGTCCAAACTAAGTTGAGTTTTTATTGTGAAATAAAATGGTGGAAAGTTTTACTTAGGGCAAACTTTCCGCTACCTATTCTATAAAGTTAACGAAGAATCGTTAATTCCGTCCTTCGGATATATTTATTGTTATTTTTTTCGTGTTTGTTATTAAGTATTGTTTTTTAAAATTTTAGATTTTTCCTTTTCTTTTCTACTTGTTTTTGTTTGATTTTCACCGTCATGTTCTGTAGCATTTACATAGGTATTTACATTCTTAAAGTTGAAACATTATTAATACTCAATTTCTAGTACTCATTATTTATATCTGATTTCTGATTTTCAATGTATAAAACTGTAAGTACCACTTCGCAACACTGTATTCAGATTTACTGTCATCGCTGTTGTAATTTCCGCCGTCTACAAAGACACATGCTAATAATACAAATCTCAGCCATATCGACCGATGGCATTAGGTTTTATTATGGACACATTATAGTGCCACGTTGCACAGACGTAGCCAAATCTTAGGGCAGCGTTGCACAAGCGTCAATGCTATTTCGTAAAGTGCAGTAGACTTGACTTGTCATTGTACGATATGTCGTCCGCTACTTATCGTATATTTATCGTAAATTTGACATATAATTGAATTTTTAATTTAACATTTGTACAATTTAGAGGTTTTGATTTGGATGTGTGAGACGATAAATAAAGCGAGTTTCGTGTGGAGAGTACGGATTTTGACGTTTTGTAACGCGAAACATACTCAGCTCAGCATTGACTTATTGCTCAGTGTTCAACATTGAAGAAATGACGGTATTATGAGACAATTCAATAGAAATATGATTATTTAAGATTAGATTTCAGAAAAGATACAAGAACGTCCTTTAAAGTAGTAAAACACCTAAATAAAGTAAGATACACTTTCCAACGGCAAAGCGCCTGTTGCTTAGTGCTTATCACTCAGAAACGTGCACGTTGACACTTCAAAATTCGCCTAACAGAGTAACAGTACAACATAAACTGTCGGAGGCCCTTTACAAAATATTCTAAAAATGAAACGTTAGCGAAGTGCTAAAACTTTTCGTTGCGACAGGCCACTTTTTGACATGTCTGCCGCTGTCCCAGTGTTGCGAGTTCAGGGGACATGTCCGATACCCATTGTGTCGGATGTTTCATAAATGTGTATTTCAGTCGCTAGCTGCTATTTTAGTGTGTTTCGTGACTGTGGTAAATAATAAACATATTTTTGATATTATAGAAGTAGAATAAAAATAAACTGTTCCTGAATGTTCTGCCATCGTATTACCAAACAACAATACTTATAGTTATAGTCATTCAAAATTTACATACAAACGAATAAACAATAATAAAGGTAACACTAAAAGCTTATTTAAAACGATAATTGATTAAGCTGTCCTATCCAAGTGAAACAAAAGAAATTAATCGTCTTAGCATTAACAAATTACAAATACACAGTACAAATTGTACCTGACCACCATCTGCCTAGCCTATGTTGGGGTCGGCTTCCAGTCTAACCGGATGCAGCTGAATACTAGTATTTTACATGGAGCGACTGCCTTTCTGACCTCCACAACCCAGTTACTGGGTAATACGATAAGACCCAAGGTCCCTAGGTAAGACTGGTTGTCAGACTTTCGGGCTTCTGACTACCCGTAACGATCTACGAATGACAGCCGGGATCAACGGCTTAACGTGCTTTCCGAGGCACGGAGGGGTTTCGGTATGTAAAGATGGTTACTCATCCACAGACCAACCGCGGCAAGCGTAGCTTAACTTGAGCGAACGGCTGTTATTATTTAGCCACGGGGCCCTTGTACCTTACCATAGAATATAATAATATGGAAAGGACTCAGTCGTTCAAATATTCTATTATTATGTAAAACCGAGTAGCCACCGTCCTCTGTAAATATAATAAAATCATTAAGTGATGTTAATTCGCTTAGTGACCACAGTAAATATGATGAAAATATGCAAATGTCCAAAGTTGCGAGGTTGCTTTAGTTAAAATAAATTGTGACTGGCCTTGCTGTTGGGGATTTGAAGACGACAAAACCTGAAATTTATGGCTGTACGCTTATTTTTGGGGTGTGGGCAGTAGAGTGCCTCACGTATTTTGAGCCACTTTGATATCAAGATTTTTAATAATAATTGTTTTGTTGTCCTTAACGATACATACACTACTAATAATTACAATTTTGCTTAAAAATACATAACAACCATTCAATTATTTAACATCCTGCATCAGTTTTTCATTTATTATAATGAATAAATAGCCATGTTTGTGATTAATCGGTGCAGAGGGTAAACGGCGTTCATTACTTAACGAGATACATTTACGAAATTAAAGATTTTAACTTCGGTAACACGGGAACAAGCAATAAGGCCGCTCATTGTATATATTGTAGTGTTTGATGTATTTTTTTATGTGTGTATTTTTGTGGTTTACAATAAAGTACCTATATATAAATAAACAAATAACAATGGCTTCTTCCAATTACGTCACTCCAAATTTGATGAGGCAATTCCGAAATTAATCTGTTTATCAGAACCAATCAGTTTGACAGGCCTGTTGGTCTAGTGGTCAGTGGTCCTGACTGCTATGCCCAAGGTCGTGGGTTCGATTCCCACGTAGGACAAATGTTTGTGTGATGAGCACGATCATTTGTTCTTTGTCTGGGTGTAATTTATCTATAATATGTATGTATTTAGAAATATATGTGTATGTTTATCAGTTGTCTCGTACTCATAGCACAAGCTCTGCTTAGCTTGGGACTAGATGGCGTTGTGTGAAAGTTGTGGAATATTATTATTATTATTGTTATTATTAATCTGATTGCCTTTTGAGTATACTTGTTTTATGTTACGTTAATTTTCCAAGGGGAAATGATTTTAATTGTATTTAAAGTGGTAAGATTTCAATTGAGTTTAGTTCATAACTTTTCCTAAATATTTCCCTATTTTTTCATGTTACTCTCTATTTTCTTCTTTATCTCTCACTTCGTGTTCCTTCTTAATAGTCGTTAGCTTTGGTATTTTTATAATTTAACACGAAGAATTTTGTTACTAAGCACTTTTTTATATTAAACAAAATGGTAGATTACATACCAATTTTTTCATGTTAAAAAGTGCCTTGTTACAAAAGTCTTCCTTTCAAAGTATATTATCTGTCTTATTCATCACATTATCAAGACCTTAGAACTGCTGTTAGCAAACACGTCACTCACAATAAGAATTCAATATGTCCCAATGAATATATCTCCTATCATAACTCGCGACCACGACTTTATTAAAGAAGTTATTGCTGTCAAATTTTCCCTATTCGACATAAAAGGAGACTTATTTCCCTAATACATCGCTAGAGCGGACGTAACACTTAAATATAATGCCATAAGACTTCATATTTATGATATGCGAGATGTAACAGACAATATTTAACGTTTAAGGCACAATAATGTTGATGCTCTTCGTCGAAATTGGGTTTTTAAAATGTTTCTAAGTCACCCGAGTGTCAATAAATGTATATATCCTCCATTTAAAGACCAAAGTTGATAAGGAAGATCTTTTAATATCTGTAGATGGGAGTTTATGTAAGAGTAAAGTAATTTTCGACGCAATTAAAAACAAAATCTTCTACGGTCATTATTGGCCGGGTTGGGACAAAAAGTGTCCAAAAAACTGACCCGTCCCTTCCAGCCATTTCCGAATAAAAATGCAAATCTACCTTTGCGTCGTCCTACGGGGTTGTAATTGCAAAAAAAAAAACTTCACCAAAAGGTTACTATGTTGGACCATGGTAGAACAGGTGCTTATATAGAAGCCAGTTTTGCATCACAAACGTGTTGACATCCAATTTATTTTAACTAAGGTCTGAACTAGCGCAACCAACTTTTTCGTTCACAGTTTTTGTTGATTTGCATATTTTCACTTTAATGAAAGTTGGGAGTTCTATAACGTATGTAAATACATTAATATTTATAGTTGATTACAATACAGAACCTCTGGGACTGTCCACACGGAGGGTTCCTTTGAAATGATTTGGGTTTGTAATTAAGTTAGGATTTAATTATTTGCATACGAGTGGTCTACTTAATTTATACAGTGGTTCAAAGAAATACTTATTTTTAGTACTGTATAATATTATACACGTGGTGATCGACAAAGCACTTACCATGACATTTGTAAGTTTGAAATCCACTAGAATCGAATAATAAACGAGATCATGATAGAATATCGGAAGCTTTACATCGAGCGAAAGTTGTACAATACGATTCCACTCCAAACTTTCGAAGAATAATATTCACCGTTCTAAAAATCCAACGTAGGTAGTCTTAAGCGATACAACGAAACAAACAAAACAAATTAATTTAATTCTAAATGTCCAAAAACTTTGCTACATTTTCTGAAAACTCCTCTTTTACCCTTAACGTTTATTGAAATTTCCGGGGATTACGACATTGCGTAGAGTTTTAAAGAAGTCAACCGAAATCTGGGACAACGTAGATAAAATGTTTAATACGTTTTGTTAAAAAGAATTAAAACTCTAAAATATTCCTATTGTAACCACGTCCGCAGGGGCAATGCCACTTCTCATATATATCTTCTCATATAATATAGGCATGAGCATTGATAACCACGCTTGTACAAAGCGGATTGGCGATTTTTTATATTATTTATAAATGTATATACCACACATAATTTAATGAAATTGCGTGAACTAGTATCTCATTAGCATTACGTTGAGTGAAGTTCACAAAAATGTTATGGTAAGATAATTTTGGCGTAATTTATTTGCATATGCAAGCTCGCCATCTGAAGTAGCTCTTAACATTTCCATCACGCCTCTCGTGGCAAATTTACACTCTTAAAATATTCAAACCTACTTTGCGTGTCTAGTAACATCATCAAAATCAGCGATATAACTCAAAAGTCCTCATCTTCAGAAAGCATAAGAAAAAGTAGGCAAATTCAGTCGTTTTATCTCGTCAAAATTTTCATTTCATTCAAAGCCGAGTGGATCCCGCAAATTACAGAGGATTTCTTTTTTTTTTTGGCTTTTTGTAAAATTGCCTACGTCCACTTAAAGATATTAAAGGAGGAGACAAAGAAGCAAATGTAAGTTAATCGTGAGAGGTACCCATTTCTATTTATTTGTGCTGCTTAACTTTGCTAACGGTTCCGTGACCACCCCCATTATTCTTTTTATGTCCCGTTTAAATTTCACCTCGTTAAGCATCTCTTGGTTATGATAGCTCGTTATTGCTACAAAGATATAAATCAATAACAACGACATGCCTTTTCACTTTGCAAAAACAATCGTAACATTCGACATCAGCTAATGCAAATTTTGAATTAGTCCGAACAGCAGTGTAATTGCGTAGCACACTACCAGTAGCAATGGGTTTCATTTTGACAGTTCAACAACATTCATTGCGTTATTTACGTTGTTGAGCAGACACATTTTTCGAACATATGAAGCAAATTGAGAGTAATAGTAATAGTGTGTTACGCAATTAGGGTGCATCTCAAGGGTGGACAAAATAAAAGAACTTAATAATTTCATTTCAATTTTCAATGATATTGCAGTTTTCTGTTTGACCGCACCTGAGTGGAAAGCTTTATTAGGAATATCTGCTTGTGAAAACAAATTGGAGCATAATATTGTAACTATTTTGTTATACATGTCTTCTTCATTTTGAAGAAGACTTCCATCCTAAAATAGATAAACAACAATAAGAAACATAAAATCCACAAACGAAAATTCGAATGAAAATGTCATCACGCTCGTATTCACATTGAAAGGGTAGGTAGGTAGGAGGGTAGGTGTATTAGTATTGTTTTATTCATTCGGAAGAGCAAACAAATGCACATCATATAAGGCATATCTATTCATACACGAAATATACTAAGGGGTCATTGTATTCATCATTACGAACAATTTTTACTACGGGACTAAACCTGAAATCGCCAAAAAATGCTGTTACCTACATTTTGACGAGTTATGCGAACATAAATGTAGGGAACAGCTGTTTCTTTTTTCGCGATTACAGGTTTGGTCCGATACTAAAAATTGTTAGTAATAATGAGTACAATGTCCTCTTCAGATATAATAATAATAAAAATCCAATTTATTTATTACAGACGACGCGACGCAGGCCCATAGCTAAATACCTTAACCTAAACTGTGTGTATTAAAAAGAAAACTATTTATAACTTATAGTGCACGAAGTGATGACTGTGTCGGTGTCGTGTTGCGCTGCGTGGCGTCGCGTAATCTTCCACGAAAACGTCGTTACGCCACACTTTTCGGCAAAAACTCTTCCTTCGTTAAAGTTTCTAGGTACTGAGTTTGAAACCCGCACCACAAACTATTTGAAGTTTATGTTGTGGCGCGATCCCAACTTCTCTACACTCAAGGTCCACTTGGTCTTGATTCTGATGTATTCCACGATGTCTTCAGCCAACATAAAGTGTTGTAGACGGGATACGTACAGCTGCGTCGACGGTGTTGCAAGACGTACAAAAGAACCGCACTCAGATTAAGGGGACCTGTCCAGTCAGCGCAAGCATTTGTCAGTAATCGTGCAGCTCAACTCAAGCTCAAGTCCTATGTAAGAGGGTGCGCGCCTATTGCCACTGACCATAAGCTGCTGCAGAGGTTCTAACAGAAAAGCCTTTTAACACTTTTCTATACCCCGGTATCGAACCGGACTCTATACGTAGTAATCCGAAAAGCTATACCTTAATACAGTTTCAAATTAAAATAAAATAAAGAAGAAGAAAGAGAAAGAAAAAATGTTTTTCTGAAAAAAAAAAAAATCTTCGAAACACCGCAGGTGCGATGGGAATCGATATCTGATCACAAAAAAAAACTGATTTTCTCAATTAAACTACATGTAGCAACACTATCAGCGTTCGAAATTTTCATCAAATATTTTTTTCGTTTCATCATCGATATTTATATCGATTTCCATCCGTCTGTGGAGTTTTGCTAGCTAATTTAATTGGACCCTGTAGTCTAAATAAAAACAAATTAAAAAATCGTATGAAAAATCTCATCTCATCACTCTGGATCAGATTTAATTTTCCGCCCCGTAGATTAACGGTAAACAATAATTTTGATGCTTCAACCAATTTCAGTAGGTATATCTGTCGCGGATAAATTTTCAATTACAGCAGATATGGGTAATGAATGCCGTGTGACAAAATTGTGTCAATATTAAAATTAAATCAACAGTGGACACAAACGGGATTATATTGGATATCACCTGTCGTAATTTACGTTTTTGGTGCATTTACTTTATGATGTACGGAAATAAATAACTTGGTTATGCAAGTTTTACACTTATGAAAATTTAATATAATATTAAGGACCGAATAAAACCCAGAAAAAACAATTCTCATGAAATCTAAGTACAGAAGGAAAACTAAAAAAAAATATAATGAAAAATAGAAACCAACTCAGTCAAGCGAATGTAAACAACATTTTCCAGAAACCGCGTCAGCAAATACTCGTAAAATTGCACTCTTTTATTTGAATAAATACATTAAACACTAGTTAAAATAAAATATTAATTTATTTCGAAAAAGTATGTAACTTTACCAGCAAACGAAAAAAAGAAAAACCAAGAAAGCAATAGGACTTATATATATATACCTTAATTTATAAGGCGCCATAACCACTGCTTTTAAAAACTTTAGTTTTAGTTTTAGTTTTTAAAGATTCCAAAGTTATGTAATTACTAAAGACTTTGATTACTAGTCAGTAATTTCCGTTACCATCGTTTGTCTTTACTCAGTATAATGTTAACTAATTTGAAATAGAAAAATGCTTTTATAAAATTACTTCTGCCACGATCTGTTTTTACACTTCTCTTTTCCTGCCATGCACAGACAGATATTGGGATCATAGAGAACATATTAAAGTATGCAAGCCTTTTATTTTCGATGTACAGACGCCAGCACATCAAGCTACCCAAAACCTGTGAAATTTTCCCAATCAACTTTGAACATTATGCTTTAAAGATAAAGTTGAAAATATATTTTAAAAAATTGACAGATTGTAGTAGCTTGATGTGCTGGCGTCTGTACCTACTTTATTGCATAGGACTTTACTGAAAGAGATTATTCGTTTTTTATGAATTCTGTTGATACATTAGTAGATAAAACATTTTAAAGGAGAGTTTTGCAAAAAGCCGCTGTCTTTTATATTAATATTTTGCTACAACCGTGACCAGTGCTAATCAATTTTACAAATTGGTGTTATTATTAGCCCGTTCGTCCAGCAAGCAAATCTAAAGTAACTTGTTTTCAAACTCAAATCACCAGTCACAGCACTATTATTTAAATGGTGGTTCGTACACGACACAACTAATCACAAACTAGTTCATAAGTCGCGTCGTGGAAGATGAGCCTGCTGCTACACAATTCAGATTAATATTTTTGCTTTTTAATATTCAAATCTTAATGTGCTATTTTCAATTCACAGCTGGTAGTCTCATATTGTTCACTACTAGCAAGTTATAGTAACTACACTTTACTATAATCCTATTCTCAACTAAACTTGAATATGAACTCGATTTAAGGCTATTAATGGAGTTCAGCAGCTGACGAGAGGACCGGATGGGGGAGTGTAAACGTTCATTACACGTGATGTGACGTCATTGACACGCTACGATAACGAGAATTTGATCCGATATTTGGGATCGAGCTCGGTTCATGTGAGTAGAAAAGTAGTGGGAAATATGATGCAGTAGGATAGATATACCGAATAGTAATATGAACAAAAAATAAAAACAAAACGTAATTTCTCAAACTTTGTATTCACATTCCGTTCATAGTTATTTTACCCCTGACAGCAGCAACCTAATGGCAACCTCACCGTGACGAGAATAAAGATCAAAATGATTTTGACAGACTTGTCAGTGACAGCAACGCAACAGTAACCTTATTAGAATGACAATAAAGATCAGTGTGATTTGGACTGTGATGCAAAATCAGAGGTAAATAACTGTGAATGGACTGAAGGATACGATTGAACGCAGATCAATACAGATATATATATAAATGATAACAATACAAAAGGTATAAACAAAACGTCATATAAAGCAGTTTTAAATATCACAAAAACATATTTAAGTGCACCGTTTGAATTTGCAAACCGGTATTGAAAAAGAGGTGAATTGAAAAAAGGTGTGAAATACAAATAGAATTTTAATACCGGCCGGATTTAGTGTTATCATCGGAATTCGGAGCTACGGATTCGAATCGCAACGGTTCGGCAGGTGTTGAAACATATCCGAACCGTATGTGGACAGTGTAAACGTTCATTATAGTGTGGGATGTCATTCGGTCCATGCATTCGACGCCGATCGGATTTAGGTGAAAGGATAAATTTGGTTAATGCCACTTACCACAAATAAGATACGATTTTAAAACAGTGTTTTGTGTGAATATGTTGTGAAAATTTGTGATCGATGCTCCTTTTCTGAATGTGATATTGTCTTTTTACCTCAGTGAATCTAAGTCACTCTATTAATGTGTTAGTTAATTTAACTAAGAAATTTCTTAAGAAATAAGCAGTACCTTTGTACTCAAATTATAACTATGTCATATCCATATGTATTTAGTCATCATCATCATCTGCCTACCCTTTTCCCAACTATCTTGGGGTCAGCTTCCAGTCTAACCGGATTCAGCTGAATACCAGTATTTTACTTTATTTTATTTGACTACCCGTAACGACTATCAAAGATCTACGAATGACAGCCGGGACCAACGGCTTAACGTGCTTTCCGAGGTACGGAGGGGTCTCGGTATGTAAAGATGGTCACCCATCCACAGACCAATCGCGACAGCTTAGCTTAACCTGATCGATCGACCTGTGCGGCTGTTATTATTTAGCCACGTTTAGTGTGTTTACATAAATAATAAAATAAATAAATAAATTCCTCTTGCATTTTTTAAAAGAATGTGGGGTGAATAAGTATCTCAGAATCAAGTGTGGAGGCAAAGATCTAGCTCAAAATCTTCTGTCAATCGTTTTGCTTGATAACTGAAGGGCAGTTACCGTATTTTTAATAATGTTCGTATTTTGATCTCAGTCCCAATATATCAAAAATGCTTCTTATATTATACTTCTAACTACAGTCCAGGCGACGAGAATAACAGTCTTATAACTGTTATTCTGGACTGTAGTTAGAAGTCCATCATCTCCGAAAATTGACAAACATGTAGTTAACATTTTCATAAATTTTTTGACATTAATTGTTGCTGAGATGATAAATGTTAACTAGATTTTGGACGTTTTTTGATACGAGAATTAGCATCCAGGAATTACCTATCCACCACTTTTGACATAACTGTCAAAATAATCTCAAGACACGTCCCCACCCCTAACCCCGAATAACCAATTAAAACTGTGCACTGAAACAGACATGACGTCACATAGAGTCCTGTCCAATCAAACAAGGGGGTTCATTTAGCATTGTTCGCCATATTTGCGTTTCATGTCACAGGATTTTGATTTATGCCATCTGTCTGTGATTCAGTGATTGTTGTGAGTTGAATTTCAAATGGTACTTGATAGTTACATACATTTTAGGTGCGACCTGTTAGTATACCAATCACCAGATCATCATCTGCCTAGCCTTTTCCCAACTATGTTGGGGTCGGCTTCCAGTCTAACCGGATGCAGCTGAATACCAGTATTTTACATGGAGCGACTGCCTATCTGACCTCCACAACCCAGTTACTGGGTAATACGATACCCCTAGGTAAGACTGGTTGTCAGACTTTCGGGCTTCTGACTACCCGTAACGACTGTCAAAGATCTACGAATGACAGCCGGGACCAACGGCTTAACGTGCTTTCGGAGGCACGGAGGGGTCTCGGTATGTAAAGATGGTCACACATCCACAGACCAACCGCGGCAAGCGTAGCTTAACCTGATCGATCGACCTGTGCGGCTGTTATTATTTAGCCACGGGCCCCTCACCAGATCGGACAATGTTTTATTGGGTTTTTCCATTAGGAATTTCTTAGTAACAGCCCGGAGCTTGTAAGTCGGCGGTTTGATACCTCCGTGCCTCGGAATGCACCTTAAGCCGTTGGTCCTGCGCCTGACCTAGAAAGATCAGGCGCAGAACCAACGACTAAACGTGGCCACGACCAGGGGTTGTGTCGGATTGCCGTCCACACGAAATCTGGCTTGGAGGACTATCATACAGGCGCGTCCAGCAGTACGCGGCCTGTGCTTCAAATGGAAAGCCACACCTGTGACGCATGCCCAGACTGAGGCATCTGATATTTAAAATAAGCCAAACACGATATAGCGGCTGTAAATTGTCGAGGAGCTCCGTCGACTGTCTGTCGTCTCTGTCAACAGATGAACTCCAGGTTGTCGATTCTGTAAAAATCTCACCGTGATATCATAAGTGAAGTGAGCACTTAATAGTGTCAATCTCTACCATTAGGGAATGATAGAGCTCAATTCCCGCTCACTTCACCTAAGTTCTCACGGTAAAATTTTTAGAGAATAGCACTGCAGGTCTCTATTTTGTTGAAGCGTCATTAGAACATAATATGTGTGCCAAGTTTTAAGAGAAAATCACACGTGAAAATTCAGTTGGAGAAAATTCAATTAGCCCCTATTTCACTACCCTTAGGATTCCGTTTTAAATTTTTTAATGGGATCAACTTCGAGGAATAAAAAAAGAATCATCGGACTACTCTTTGTTAAAAAAATGCATTTGCGGGTTATAAGCCTCGCATTACTGGACACACCTCTGCACGTCAAGTCTATCTTCTGGAATTTGATTTTCGCAGTGAATTTGTTGGAAGAATTAAAATTATGTATAGGTTAACATTTACGAGGAGTTCGTATGCGAGTATTTATACGTTAGATAACTCCTCGTAAATGTTACTGCTAACCGTTGGCTAGTTTGTCAAACTGCCGGTATGAGTAAGATGACGATCGCTAATGCAGTGGTTCGAATCCAAGTCAAAAGAATGAACTCTTTTTGAAGTATTCTTTAGGTTATTCGTAGCTAATTCAATGTTGTAGCAGTGTAACATTTTAAAACTTTAGGGGTTAGCACATACTGACGCTGTGGGTACCAAAGTAAGATACTACAATATTTAACACAACTAACATTTACACTAGGGACTAAATTAAATGGCTAACTATACAAATAAGTAAAAAAGTAAAACAAGAGGTCACTTAGGGATCGAAGTACTCGTCCGCATCGCTGTCATCTGGAAACGTGCCCGGAAGAATTAGCATTGCCACGTTGAATGGCAATGCTAATTCTTTGGCCAAAGTAAAAGAAACTTTTTATAGATAAAGATTACAGATACAATTCTATTCAAGCAATATTTCACCTAGTCCAACATATCTAGTTTCGGAATAGATTTGCACAGACAGATTAACTGACTCGAAGGCCTTTTGGGAATAGAACGAGGTTAATAAAATCTCTGTCTACATTTTCTTCCAGGCTGAAACAATACAACGTCAGAAATATAGTCGAAAGTCACAACGACGGAGCAGCAAAAATAGATTTTTAAAAAATATTTCCTTCTTGTTGATAAAAGATGTCAGAAGAACATCAACTTACATAATTGCTTAACTGTCAATCACAATCAGACAGTATTTTGAGGGAAATTGCTAATTCATTGCTCCATATGTTTGGAAACTTCGTCCGCTCGGTCAAGTAAAAAACGCAATGAATGTTGTTGAATTGTCAAAATGAAAGGCAGTGTTACACAATAACTTCGCAGAATAAATTGATTAACAATTCTTACCTGCAATTTACGAAATTATGTAGTAATAACGTTACACAACCTCATATATTACATTGCGCGCCATCTTTAAGTCCAAGCCTATATTTACCACCGCTAAACCCTAATCCTATAGCGAATTGCCTGATAAATATTAATAATTTATATAAAATACCTGTACTTAAAAACATTAACAAATACCCCAATATTATCAATTTAAACTCATATGCACAAAAAGCTAAAGTAACAGAGTGGCTGCTCCTTAAGGATTACTCTTACATGGAGTCTTTACTTACCTATCTTGTGTAATATACCCACAAACACACCTACACACACACACCACTCACACACACACCACTCACACACACAAACACACGACACACTAATACATACAATCTTACTCTTTGTTTACCATACAGTAGCATTCTACTGGACTGTGTCATTACACAGTCCACTTGAGATAAGTTTTTGTTGATGATTGTAAACCTTAATCGCAAACTACCTCTTAAAATACAGGTATAACCTAGCTTAAGAGGCAGAGTATTATTATTGTACAGAACTTAGAACCTAAACTATAAATATATTTTTAAACCATTTATCAAACTGTACTCAAATTCTGTATGTTTTGGATAAATAAAGATTATTTATAAAAGAGCGAGCATGATTATGAAATATTAAACTTATTGAGACGTTAACTAATTTAAATCGATTTGTATCGCTTGCGAAATTGAAATTTTGATGGTGCAGGTAATTAAATAAATATTGAATTAGGTGTGGTTGTTTAAATTGTGAGGGTGAATTGACGGGTTGTAACCCGGCCGCTAGGCGGGCAATCTGAGATTTTTATTGATTGAGACTGCGAGTAAACCTCTCTAGTGGAATTACTTACCTACCCGCACTCATAAACTCAAACTCAAACCATTTATTTGAATTAAACGATTTACAGGCACTTTTGAATTGTCAAGGAGTCGATCAGTCAGAAATATGAAACTAGTCGCCCATTCTAAAGCGTAGTAGGTACCTATGGAGAAGAACGGGCAAGAAACTCCCCGGACACTCTTTTAACACCCTTCACATATAGCATATCATAGCCTAGCATATCATAGCATAGCATAGACTCTGACATCTACTTATATCTCCAATAATTTATGTAGATATCTAATTTACCGCTTCTGCAAGTAAATAAAATAATGTTATTACGGAAATATAATTGTTTGCGATTACGCACATCATAAAAGTTTCTCTCCGTAGATTCAACCAAAATCCGTAAATATTGCTACACATCCTAAGCGCAACTAATATTTATGTACCGGGGCACCATATCTGCACACTGCATTGCCGTTCCACCCTCTGAGACTTACACTAAGCCATTTAATCGCTCTGTGCACACACTAGGCCATTCCTGGATTGGATTTGCAAAACGTTATCCAAAGTCACTGCATGTTATGTTATGATAGCATAAATCTATATCAGTGATGTATTTGTTTTATGGTCTGAGCTTCCTACCGTATGAGTTTTCTATGGCTGTGGTATATTGAACGTTCTGTCGGTTTATGGGTTTGCAGTCTATGTCCATCCGTCAATGATAATCAATGCGCTGGAATGGTTTGCGTTTGATTTTAGAGCGATAGTGATATAAAACAAAAGCGGGGATTGAATATTGTGGGTCAAAATAGTACCAATTTATGATTGTAAGGTGAGACTGCATTTTAATGTAACTAAAACTTTACTCTTACGAAGAATATATCTCTTTCCTTATTTTCTTTCTTCTATAAATATCGTTGGTCTAGTGGTCACAAGCGCTACCGCTGTGCATACGGGTCTGGGTTTGATTTCTAGGTCGGGCAAAGTGTTTTTTGGTTATTCTATAAGGAATTTCTTACTAGCAGCCTGGAATCTCAATGCGTACCCGGATGGAGCCAGTAGGCTCGCCTCCTATTAGATGCGACTTAAACATAATGACGAAAGTTAGTTGTACTACAGATTCACCTCAACCTTTTGGCAATTACAGGCGTGATGTTTTGATATATATTTTCTTTCTTATAAAAACACCTTTATAGAAACGATGTCAAAACAAATCAGTATACCATAACCAGTTAAATTCTCGTCCAAAGCAGCCATATTGCTAGTACGAAGAACATTTCTTTTAAATCTCAAAGAAAATGTTAAAAATCCCCTTTTTCCCGTATTAGCGGTAGAAGCCGTGTTGAACAAAAATGAAGGCAACCCCTTAATGCGACATCCGAGTCTTAAGTTATTAAAAGGAGTTCCTTTCTCCGCTTTTACAAGCTTTGTGTCTTGACAAATTCTTTCGCCGTGTTTCAAAGTTAATTCGTTTTTTCCAACAAGAGTATTAGGTCATTACAATCTATTTTGTGAATCATGATTTAGCAAAAGTCGAAGCCATTTATGTCGATCTTACAATGCGGTGATGGATGACGGGAACTCTTTCATTAAGCTGTTCGTGGACAAGCTAATTATTATAACGACCTGTTTTTATTTTGTTCTCTGTTCAATTGTAATTTGGGTGTTAATGAGTTTTGAGGTGTGTTGAAGCCTTTTTTCGCTTTATTTTACTGATTTTTTTACCATTGTTACGCATTTATTGATTTACTTGTATTTTGGTGTGCTAATTATGTAAAAAATATAAATATTTTTTTAATGTGCGTTTCTTTTTTTTTCAGGTAAGTATTCGAGCAAAAAAACGCAAAAATAAAAAAGCGGTATATTATGTAAGTAACTAAAGAGATTTCATTGTTTTAATCAACGATGAACTAAAAGTTGTTTTAAACGAAAACTTATCATGTTAAAGAGTAGAATTAAAGAAAAGGATGACATTCTTCTCGTAAATTCTTCAACGAACTTTTATTAGGTTCCGCCGAACCGCGAAAATAATACAATTTTCACAACGACATTTTTACGTACACACATTTTGAACTGTTGGAGTATTTTAAAGGTTATTTACCCTTGTTATTTACCCTTTATGACACTAACGAGATTAAGATCTCTTCAAATAATAAACCAAATAATACAAATCAAATAATACATATATATATATATATATATATATATATTTTACTTATGAAACCTGTTACTTTTTTATGAATTTTCACTGCTGAGAATAATATTAGTTATGTGCCCGCCAACGAACAGCAATTTTATTTATATAGGCAGTTTATTCCTATCTGCGAGATTTCGTCATCTTCAAGGATCTCTTCTACGTTCCTAATATAATCTTTACTCCAATTTCAACTCCAACTCAAAACAGTTTCGTTTGTTAAATACGGAACAGTTTTGTCTTGTCAAAACAAAACGAGAACGTCAAAAAAGTTTTTTTTGTGAACGTGAATGCCATTATTGTTTTCAAAGAACAGATAGAATGTCTAAAGACAGTCTTTAGTCCGATTTGCCAGTTCATCATCCCCAATAATGTCACTTGTTTCATGCCTGTCTTCATAAGAACCTCCTTTATTGTTCTTATTTTAAGCAACTCTTGTATTTACAACAAAACTTGCAACTTTTCTAGCTTCAACCTTCTCAATTTGTTCATTTGTTTCATGCATATTTTCGTCAGCACCCTCAACATTGTTTTTATGTAAATTCTTAATCTCTTTTATTTTCAAACTCTTTTCTACCGTCGTTAGTTGTTTACCCTTCAAAACATGGACCGTCAGTATCATAATACGTAAATATTTTACGCCGTACAGTAACGTCGGCTAAACTTTATAGACGGGCCATCGGTTCAAAATTTACTGTGTGGGCCCAAACCGCATCACTTATAAACTATACTTGATGCCGCTACTTGTTTTTGATGGCTGCTTCACAGGAATTTTAGTGCGGTACTGTTGATTAATTTTGTTGATAATAACTCGCTTGTAATGTTATTTTAGTATCGTATACATTTTGGAGTATTTGTTTACTTTTAATATGTTGTGTTTTAGTCTGTTAAAGAAGGTTGAGGCTTAACATGTTTCTAAATTAGTAAGATGAAAGTAATTTGTTTTTGTAAAGGAACAGTTTAAAATGATTAAGCAACTACCGAGTATAGTAATTATAATCGTAAACACAAAACTAAAAAAACTTTGATGGGCTTTGTGACATTTGATATTTTAAATCATTAAAATCATCATCATCACTAACCGCTGCCTGATTTCATCAAATGCCGGGCATAGGCCACTCTTTTCTTCTGCCTTTAAAACATTACAAGCTTGGCCAAAATGCCAGACTTTTAAAACGAGTAATGCTCGCACATTCACAAAAATATTTCTTTTTATTCTCGCTAACGGCATCAAGTCACGTTTGGTATTTTGCTGAAACGTGTATTATTCTAAATAATGTTATGTCTTCAGTCACCTACACTTCATCGTATTTTTTTTCTAAAAATATAATCGTCACCCAAACAGAACTTTCATACTTCTCACGCCTCATCTTTTATTCAGTTCTCGTTTAAAACTCCATAGAATGTTTAAGACAAGCCGCGTCATCTACAATTATTTGCCTCGTACTTCTTAATATAATAATCGCTTGAATTTTCTGATACTGGGAGTCGTTGAGGAGCTAAGGTACCTCGGTACACTCCATTATAGTACTTGTCGCAACCCCGTTCCGTTATAATGGAATATTAGATTCTCCATAAACCCAGTCATGACGACGCTACCGATAAAAGTTGATCTTTAAAATTCATAGTCTCACCCCCGTCTACTTCTGTTCGCCAAAGATTAGAAGGAAGCGAGGTAGGTCATCTCAATCTGGTGGTGTTAAGCAACGTGTTTGCTGACGTAAACACCGTTGTTGAAGGGAAATTGCCGAAAGATGTTTGCTTCCACCAAAGTGTTGTTGAGACTCGAGGGGCGCAAATAATTGGAAAATTCAATCTAAATTCGTTCAGATTTTGTTACCAATCAAACATAGGAGGAGAGGAGTTTATTCGATAGGATCAGATGCTTCAGTAATAGGAATCAGGGAAAAGGAAAGTAGTTTCAATTAGATTACCGGTGCTGACTCCGTGGATCCATCCTCCGTTCCAGCTCTGGCGAAAGGAAGCTATTTACGTTCGAGTTTATATACCACGACGCGATTTCCTTTTTGATATTTAACTTTGACAATAATTCTTGCTAATGTAAACCGACGTGGAGGAAAGGGAAATAAATCTTTTGTCGTAAAAACAGGAATGGTCGTTGTTTTTTATATGCCACGTTTTTCGTAGTTCCTTTTGTGTTTGTATAGTTTTATGTTTGTTTTTGTATTAAGATGTAGTTTTAAGGGCACTAAAGAAACGTTATGACTACAACTTGCACTTCTTGTTAACGGTTTTATCTAGTACTTGTTATCATTTTTACGTCAAGTTTCTGGAGTTTCTCAGCTTCATATAGTTTTGTGTGTTAGGCACTAAATAAAACATTATCACTATAATTTGCACAAATATTTGGAACCTACACAGTTTTCCCAAGAATTACCTAGTAGGAACCTAGTTGTTTCGACATTTTTATTTTTTATTTTTACTTATAATACCATTTTACAGCTGACGAATGAACATTGTTATGTCTGTGATTTTATCATAAACTAGCTGATCCAGCAAACATCGTACCGCCTCAAAATCAATAAGCACGAATGTATGAGAAAAAGAACTATGTATACGAATTTTTTTTCGTGAAATTTTTCCATCTCTTAATAGTTATTCTGCTATTCGGTTCGGAGACAAATCCAACAAATCAAAGATCCAGAAAGAACGGTTCAGCCGTTCCTGAGTTATAAATGATGCTAATAACCCGACTTCGTTCTTAAGTACTTTAATATTATGCGGCAGTAAAGAACACAAAAGAGCTATCAACCGTTATCAACATGTTTGTATTTCATATTGTGCTTCTTTATTCCTTGTTTATATAGATGTCTAAAAAGCATAAAGCATGTCGGAAATGCTAAAGAAACGCTGAACAAAAAAAAAAAAATAGCAAAACAAATTGACTTCCCAAATCGTTTAAACGTCAGGTTCATTTACCGCATTTTTCTTTATTTCCGCGAAAACAAAGAAAGTATTTTTCAAGAAAATACGCTCATATGACGAAAGCAACCCCTATATACTTTCTCGTGTAAATCTCTTAAGCCGATGCCCATATGCGCATATTTTTTTCATAATTTATGACGGAATGTGTTCGCGTTGGTCTTGTGTAATCTTATACATTCTAGGACATGCCGTAACTTAGAACAGTGTTATTTATGTACTTGTCATAACGTGTGTGTGTGAGTTATTTAAGGGTTTTTGTACTTTTAGTTTATTTCCTTCCTGATACGTTACTGGTTGTGTGTTTTCTTGAAGAGCTGTTGTACTTACTGTTTTTTTTTTGTTACTAGGTTTTTGCTAACTTTCTTTGTCTTCTTAATGTCACTACATAGTCTCCTATTCCTATTCATCGTTAAGTAGATTTAGAATTTAAAATTATTTCGGCCTTTTTAAATACAAAATTTGTTTCGTACAGACCCATTTCCATTTCAATGGATTTTATGAAACATTTTCTAATAAAATGTGTGTACGAGTATACATTTTAAATTTTGTATAGTCTTTTGTTTTTCTTATCCTCACCTGATTCTCTTCTCTAAAGGTAGGGTTTTCGTTTGTTTTTTTTTTTTATTACAATGACAATATCATTCCATTCAGTAGTCGACGTACAGACGCCAGCACATCAAGCTACTACAATCTGTCAAATTTCTTTAATAGATTTTCAACTTCATCGCTAAATCATGAGTTTCAAAGTTGATTGGGAAAATTTGATAGTTTCGGGTAGCTTGATGTGCTGGCTTCTGTAAAATTTCTATTTCCTTACCCAAAAACAGTCCCAACCACGGAAACTTAAAAAGCGCCAAATATTCACAACAACCAACAATGACCTACTTTCGACCTCGGGAGAAGTAGCAGCTGTATCATTATTTTCCTTCAATTCCCATGTTACAGACAAAACCATGAGTAAATTACAAGTACGACAACCGCACACAATGTTGCCTAAGATAACATGGAAGGAGGTAGGTAGGTTTATTGTCAACCGCTTTCCTAGTCATGGAATATTATATGTCTGTTAACTAGCCTTCTAGGTTTAACCGATTCTGTCATAGTTCTTGATCTCATGAGTCAGTGCTAGACTTTAACGTTAACAAAGTCAGGGAAATTTATTGTTAAGAGAATTGATACTGTCAATTTGCGCTGTATTCCAATTCATACTACTGACAAAGAATGACAGTTCCAATTTGAATGTAAGGGTAGTTTGTAATTTTTTTTTGTCACACCCTCCCGCATTTAGTCTGTTGTTCCAAAACTTGAAAGTTATCTCAGATTCTTAATTCAAATATAGGGGCATTTCACGTGAAGCGGATAGGAAAAAAAATTTCATGTTTTGGATTTTTTTCATAATTGGGTCAATTGTATAGACGTCAGCGTCCCAATCAACATTGAACCTTATGTTTAAGCGATAGAGTTGAAAATGTATTAAATACATTTTAAAGATTGTACATTTGTAGTAGCTTGATGTGCTGGCGTCTGTACATACCACCAAAATGTTAAACTAATGTTGGCAAGAGGAAACATTGATTCTCTTACTGCAGAAACCAACATGCATCTTTCATCATATAAAGAGTGCCTGATGAATGATGATGTGCCCCAATCCCACACCAATTTGTTATTTGATGACATCAAAATCATCTCCAAGTGACTGTTGTGTTTCTTGTCCTATATTGGATGCAATTCGTGATCATTTAAAAATGGTTTTTGATGAAAATCAAATCACTCTTCGATAATCAACTTAGTGCTTCCCGCAGATGATTTCGTTGATAGCTTTCAAAATTGATTTTAAGGTTCAAAGTTGATTGCGAATATTTGACAGTTTTGGGTAGCTTGATGTGCTGGCGTCTGTATATACGCATACAAGGTGTGTGCCAGAATCTCCAGCAAGGACACATTGCTTAGGCCTCAATATGAAAACCTGGTTAAGCCTACTTTTATACCAGGACATTCAATTTTTAATTTCTGATACAACACATCAATCTTGCACATTAAAAGTTGTTTTTATAAATTAGTTTTTTTGCCGTCGTTTAGTTTAACAGATATAAAATCTTTCTTGCCAGGCATAACTCGACTAATGTCTTCTCGAAGTTAAAAAGCTCTCACCAAATCTTCGGTTTCCACTAGTAGCTTACGACCGCTACGAGGATTAGGAGACGACAAAATACCAAATTGCGCCACAAGTTTCTTTGCTTTTTTTACTTCTCGTCGTGATGTTCCAAAATTCTTCTGCAAGTTTATCTTCGCTCCAAGACTGTGGTGCAACGGTAAGTATAACAGTTTTCATAGAACATGATGTAGACGGGTCATTAAACTTCTCAATTAACTGGCGCAGAATTTCTTGATCTGCTACTGCGGTATCCGTCTGTGTCGAAATAGTTTTATGTTTATAGTCATCGGGAACTATTCGGATTCATTCGGAGAGTTTTGCGAATATTAAATCGATGTTTGGCTGCTCTGCTACTGCACAAGATCGAAATTGGTTTCTGGAGTTATTTCTTTCGACAAGCGTAACCTGCAGGACGTGCACACGTAAACAAAAGAAGAAACTCCCGACTTCTCAGCAAATTTTTTTGTAATTTTTCTAGCATTACCGTAGTAATTCATAGTACAGATTATTACACAAATTATTTTAACACAACACTGCAAATGCGTAACGGATTGAATTGAGGGGCCCGTGGCTAAGTAATAATAGCCGCACAGGTCGATCGATCAGGTTAAGCTACGCTTGCCGCGGTTGGTCTGTGGATGGGTGACCATCTTTACATACCGAGACCCCTCCGTGCCTCGGAAAGCACGTTAAGCCGTTGGTCCCGGCTATCATTCGTAGATCTTTGACAGTCGTTACGGGTAGTCAGAAGCCCGAAAGTCTGACAACCAGTCTTACCTAGGGGTATCGTATTACCCAGTAACTGGGTTGTGGAGGTCAGATAGGCAGTCGCTCCATGTAAAATACTGGTATTCAGCTGCATCCGGTTAGACTGGAAGCCGACCCCAACATAGTTGGGAAAAAGGCTAGGCAGATGATGATTGCAAACGCGTAACGTCCAAAGTGACGACTAAATAAATAACGGACAAATCGAGTGACACTTGCAGGTGTCGCTGTCTATCTCTTTCTAACATTTAACGTCGGTTGTGGGTGGGTGGGAGTCCTTTGTGCTTTTTTTGTGTGCGAAAAGTTTAAATAAATAAATATTTTTGGTAGATAAGAGATGGTGTTACAGGTCACAACCGGATACGATTTGATTTTATAGTGACATGAATGGTTTTCTTGCGTTGGCGAGTAAGACTTCCACACTAAGGAACCGCCCAGTACTGCGCGACATACGGCACCTTCGTTAGGTCATCTCTCTTCTAAACGAATCGAGATACCAGTCTCAATTTTTCCACATGATATTTTTATAATAAAAGGTATGATCTCAGGTAAAAATATAGAAAAATGCGAAGTTGAAAAAAAAAACAGATTTTTAATGTTAACTTCCGTTGACCTTAAGAAAAAAAAAAAAATTTAATCAATTTTTAGAAATTGATTAATATTTATTGATTTTTTTTCTTCTTTTTCTTCTTTTTATTGTTTATTTGAGAATAGAAATTGTTTTTCTTAGGAAAAACAATTTCTATTCTCAAATAAACACTGTTTACTGCTCAATCCATCTGGTAACTTATTTATAGCTACCAAATTTTAGTAATTCTTTGAAATCGCATAAATTCGTAACTAGACAAAAAACAATAAAAATAATGACCTACGTTTATTCAGGTCCCATGGAAGAACAATTGACCCAATTGGGTCAGTTGGATTTTGTTCATAATTATGAACAAAATCTAAAACATGACATTTTTTTTTTATTTTGTCCGCTTCACGTGAAATGCTCAATTAATATAAGAAAATTGTCAATTTGCCATTTGCATTTCGGAGTCATTTTTATTATGTGCATTTCTCCGAACATCTTTCGTCTTCAAGTTTCGTCTCCCTTTGCCTTATCTTTAACGCGTTTTAAAGATAAATTCTAGGTAGCGTCTGGATTTTGTGAAATAGGTACTGTGTTTCATAAACATTTCATGTTCTGGAATTCTGGATGATAGTCCACATCTAGATGATGCTAATTATAGTTATATAAGACATACTGTTTACCTATATATAATGGATGCTCTGAAGCACACTGATTAAAGGAGTCATGCAGATCTTTATAGCTCCAAATAACAACAAAATAATCAAATTAATGGTCTGAAAATAGCCAATCTCATTCAAAGTTTCTGCGAAAAACACCCACTAAAATCAGAGTGTGACGTGTTGATTATGAGTAATATCGTAAGCCATAAAATCCATTAATAAACCTCTATAGATCCTAACCACATATACCGTCAATATCATTACCACAAAACACAAACAGAAAACGCAACTATAAAAACGTATTATGGCTCATAAAGTCATTTTATTCGATTCTTACTCATTTATGACATGTCTAAGAACCGACACACATAAATTAGTTTATCTTCTTTTATTACATATACTTTATTTTACCACTCTAAGATATTATGGTGGGAATGACCGTTCGGCGGAGGGAGGGTCCACTTACATTGGCTCTAATGTTCATATTTTGTCTAATCATTATAAGTCGGACCCCCGGCAATTTGCGATTGTGTATTATTTTCTCCAGTTCCCATTTTAGTTATTTATATTGTTTGTGATTCCGAAGTCAGAGTTTCGGTTGTCTAATATTTGAATATTGTTAAAGTTAAACAGTAAAATTATCTGAAGTGCAGCCATTACCGTTTGTTTTGGCGGTACTGTAGCTGTTCGGAATGCTCACTTCCTTCCGAATGTTTTAATTTACTTTGCAGAAGTAGTTTGGGTATTTTAAGTAAATTATATGGACCTTGAAATGGGCGATTGTTAAGCACTTTATTAACTAATTGCAGCATTTCGTAATCATTTAACATTAAAGCTACCACAAATAATTTATTGTCGTTTTCGCAATAGTCAAACTTTGCCATACACTTTCCATAGTTTCCTTTCAACTTGTTCCTTCAAAGGAAACCACAAAAAGTCCCGAAAACAAAGAATGCGAATTACTGCGGCCAGCTCCAATTCCCACATCACACAATAAAAAAAAATCATAAAAAGGAAAAAATCCAGACCTTTTTTCCCGCTTTCCGTATCGCAGTTAGTTTTTCACAAAGATTAACGTTCCTGGCGTCCGCGTCGGTATGGGTGTTTGTCGTCCACCTTTGCCACTATTTACATGTCACCACTTTTTTGAGCTATTTCGTAAATGTAAGAACGTGTAAAATAGTCTTTGGAAGAGGCTGTTCATTTTAGTGTGTCTTTTTTTTGTCTGGAATAGACTATGTTATTTATTTTATAATGATTTGTACCCATCTACGTAATATACATAAGTTGTTGTTAGATACGAGTATATCGTTTTTTAGCACAACAAATGTTATGTTTTCTATCCATTTGACTAAAATCAATTATAAAAATACTAAATTGGTAGTTTAAAAGTTAATTGGGCAGGGCCAAAAGCTGTCTGAAAAAATCACGCTACAAAATGTACAAACATGACAAACACCGCCATCACCTCAGTATTTGCCACTTTAATAAATATGACTAAATTAAAACTTTAATCTGACTGAACGTAATCAAACGTCAAAATGCTTATTAACTTTGCCCATATTAATTTTCCACACGAAGGGAGATTTTAACAAATAAACAGCAATTAGTTGGATATCTTCCTATCTGTACAGTATTACAAACATTACCATCGGAATTAGAATCTGCGAGACCAAGTCACGTTGAAACCACGCGTAAAATTACCCTTTCATACAAAAGTCAACCGTAATTCAATCACCCTGCAGTCTAATTTACCATGTCACCTTTTCACAGGACCTTTCAGGCTAAAATGACACGTCAATTCTTGAGAATAAGGTAGGAAATTGTGTGTTTTTGATGGATAAAGGAGTTTTGCTTCGTAGTGACATTTGTAATGAATTCGTCGCCGTTGATACAGGGCCGCAATCAGTTGTGGGAATGCAAAATGTTAATAAGATATGGCAAGTTTAATTAGATTTGAATAGACCGTGTCTGGCTTTGATAGTAGTGTGGCAAGGAATGGGGTTGTCTTGAATTATTGAGTGGAGAACATCTGTATGTAACCTTATGACATATGAGAACTGCCGTGCGATTCTGTAACCATCTCACCGGGAAAAACTTGGGTGAAGTGAGCGTGGAGTGAGTCGTCAATAGTGTCAATCCCATCCCGCAGCATCAGCATGACTCACAGCTCACTCTAACCTCACTTCACCTTAGTTATCACGGTGAGATTTTCCCAGAATCAACCGGCTGCAGTGCTATTCGGTAAAAATCTCACCGTGAGAACTTAGGTGAAGTGAGCGGGAAGTGAGCTGTCATTAGGGATTAACGCTATTGACACTGCTCACTTCAAGCTCACTTAACTTATGATTTCACGGTGAGATTTTTACAGAATCGACCGGCTGTGGTTTTCGATCATAGTATATAAAATATCTTGTAAGAACTGATTGATTATAAGATAAAGGGTTTCTCAAGTTATTGTAATGTATGAGTTAAGTAAACAATAAAATGAAATACGTAATTAAAAACGTGCAAAATCTAGTTGCAATCTTATCTTAGCGACAATGTCATAAAACTTGTCAAAAATGTAGGGAAATTAGAGGTATTTTTGAGAGATTCAGACTGGGACGGTGAATGTTCTTAAAATTACGAGAATTGCCCCTCTGATATGCAAAAACAGCTCTTTATACAGACCACCTATATAAATCCCAAAAACATTTATATATTTATTTTTCGTACATAAAACTCAAACAGTACCCAGTAACTGGGTCATGGAGGTCAAATAGGTAGTCGCTCCATGTAAAATATTGGTATTCAGCTGCATCCCGTTAGACTGGAAGCTGACACCAACATAGTTGGGAAAAGGCTAAGCAGATGATGAGATAAAACTTAAACTCTTCACTCCAAATGCCTCCCTGGTAGCTGCATGCGGCGTTCATTTAGAGACAACTCAGCATCAAGTACTTTGCGCGTTGATGTAATAATTACTCCTGATTCCCTCGCTAAATTACACCGCGAAGTTTCAACCGGTACTGCTGGATAGAGACCAGCGGGTAACGGTTTGTTAGGTGCTGTTATGATTGTTCTCGTTTTGCTAGAAAAGGGAAAGTCCGTGGTTAAGCGAAAAGGTGCTCTTGGATACTTCTTTTTCTCTATGTTGCCACTTCGATAGTGCTTTCGCTAGCCTTCAACAGTTCTTCCTGATTGCCAGATTTTAGGGTAGACAGTGGTTATTACAGCCCTTTCACAGATATTTTACTCTGACAACAGCAACCCAACAGCAAACTTAATGTCTGTTTTTGACAGAGTTGTGATTTTGGAAGCAAACCAACAGCAAAGTTATTATTTAGTAACGATCATAAGGGTCGCTGTGAATTTGACAGTGATGCAAAATCAAAGATAAAACAACTTTCTACCTTTGGACTGTAAGCAACTTGTCTTGAACTCAAAAGTGTTGGGGACTATAAAGGCTCGTACAGACAGGCGCGACGCGACGTCGCGACGCGATTCTGCGATATACATACATATATCGCGAAACGCGCGCGACTATTCACACAGGGGCGACCTGTCGCGCCGCAAACCATCCCGACAAAGAGGTGTACCTACATTAACCTGATGTTTGACGTCATCACGTCAGCCGGCTATCACTGAAAACCAGTGATAGGGCTCTGTCTTGCACAGGGTCTTAGCATTATGCTAAGCGATGGCCGCTTTGCGTGGATGTGAGGCATATTTTCCCCCAAACTGTTATTTATTTATGTTTGCGTGCTTTCTCTGCGTCATGTTTACCGTAAATAAACGTATTTTCCGTCTTTATTTTTTTTATACGTGTTTTTTTTAAGTGTAGATAAAACTCATTCTATCTTCAAATCATCATCAGAAATCGCTCTCCTGTCTCATCAAATACTTCCTCGCGATAAACCACATAATTTACACCATTCACACAAGCACAGAACATACCGAAGTTTCAAAATGGCGACTCTCAATCAAACACAGCGCAAGTTTCATGATTATCGTCAACTTATCTGGAACTAAGTTTCTCTCGGTATTATACCTATTTCCTCGTCTGTGTTGGTAGCAAATAGGCTGAGCTCATTATTCGAATTTGACCCTTATATTTATGATACATGGTTGTCAATTCTGATCTGATTTAGATAAAATCTAACCGTGATAACTTAGTTATCACGGTAAGATTTTTTGCAGAATTGCCATTGCCAGCTCACTTTAAGCTCGCTTCACCTAAGGGTGAAGCGAGCTTAAGCTCCCTGTCATTATACAGATACGAAGTTTTTATTTTGACTTCGGTTTTTACAGGAAACCACTGAAAAACTCGGCATTTTTATATTTCATCACGATCCCGGTCTAAAGTGCACTAGTGCGCGCAGACGGCCATTTGCCTAGAAGGTACGTGCCCATTTTTCTCATGACGCGTGGATACAGACACGCCACCTTGCCACTTCTCCTGTTTTTTACATTTTTATGATTATTATACTGAATACGCAGGACGTCGTAGGCTCGTTGCGTATACCGAACCCTCAGGCCGCTTGAGTAAAAAGATTGGCAATATGTCCTAAAAAGTGTTATCCTTACTTCTTTAGTACATCGAGCGAACCTACGGGCCAGCATATTGCTCCTTACCACCAGCGTTCTCTTTCTATATCTATTGACAGCTCCGTTCACCTAAGTTCTCATGGTGAGATGTTTTTCGAATAGAATTATTTTTATTCCACCTGCCTTGTTGTGTCAAGCAACGCCATCTGTTGTTCCATTGAGGAAGCGCGCGCGCCATCGATACGTTGTCGGCCTGATCCGCCCGAAAAAATTAAAATTTGTTTGCCATTCGCAACGTCTTTATTTCGTTGTTCTAAGGGTGATTTTTGGTAGTACAGCTGAAGATAGCTCGTGCAATTAACCGTACCAAAATTTATCTTTGGAATTCTACACATCATTAAGTACAATACGATTGCTTTATGATTTAAAGTAAAGTAGATTTTCATGGAAACAATTTCAACCAGTTCTGATCGAAATTAATAGAAAGAAAGATAGAAAATTTGTTTAAATTTGCTGTAAACATGACGCAGAGAAAGTACACAAAAAATAGAATACAAATTGGGGGAGAATATGGATCCCATCCACGCAAAACGGACATCGCTAAGCATAATGGTAAGAACCTAGGCCGGTGGTGTTTTTCAGACAACCAGAAAATGAGATAGAAATAGTAATAATGCTGTTTTCACTCCGAAAGAAAATAATTAATTTCATCGTTTTGCATAAAATTGATTATATCAAAGGTTGACCCAATAACTTTGATGCTCCTTGCCTCTTGAATATTCTTTTGAGTAAGCTTTCTTTGATGAACTTTGCAGGGAAAGCACACTGAAATGGATATTTTATCAAATAAAACGTATTTTCGGAGTCTGATGTCAAGTAAATATTATACGACGTAATTTGTTGACTTAATCAAAAAATACTCGGATTTTGTGAAGATAACTTTGTAATTACAGATTCCGGTGGTGTTATTTCTTGTTGTATGGAGATTTAATTTATGCTAGTGAAATGTAAGAAAATAAAAGAAAATAACTGGTGTTTACCAGCAAAAAATCAATTTTTGGCCAATTTTGATCTTCAATTCAAGGTTTGTTAAACCTACATAACTTTTAATCAGAGTTTTATTGCTGGCATTTATATGTACACTTTAGATAAAAATGATACCTATTTAAGCAAACATATATCACCCAAAAGTTCAACAATCTTAAAATCCAACACTTATGGTCTTCATTTTTTAACCAGCTCTGTTACTTACAACACGTGTTCATGAAAAAGCGAGTCCCGACAAGAATAATAGGCGTGAAAATCACACCGACATGAATAATCCATCATAAAAACAAACAACCTCAAATCACTTTGTTTCTTTCGAGAGCAAAAACTTTTCAATTCGCCCCATCCGCGACATTTCTAAAGATAGACGAAAAAAATAGGGACGGTGAGAACATTTTTGCTCTCCCCGCCCCTACTTAAACATCCCTGTTGGAAATACAAATAAGCGGAATTAACTACATGTCGGCATTCGACCGACAATTATTCTCTGTCTGGCATTTACATGTCGTTATTTTTCCCTACTGTAATTTCGACGTCTGCTGTTTGCATTCACCGTACGTATTGCGAAGTTCTGATAATTTATTGCACCGTATCCACATTTATTGATAAACGACAGCGCGAATCGTGACGCGTTCGTGCAATAACGATTTAAAGCCGTAGCCTTTTGTTCGTAGTGAATTTATTGTATTGTGAACTGTACGGATTTCGTTCTATGCTAAAAATGTTCGGTCCTGAAGCTGAAGTATGGTAGTTTAGTTCTATTGTTTATTGGGTTTGAAGTTAACATCTGTTTTTGCTGAGAGTGGAGTTGCAAGAGGCTGTAAGTTTTTAGGTTGTTGAAGGCAGCATGAGCATTAACTAGCAATTAAAATAGGGACGTTAAAGTCAAAAGCGTAAAACTTATTTATAAATTTTGGAATTTGGTGTCATTGGTTCCGCATTTTCGTTTTTTGACACCGACTTCCGAAATTAAAGTTATTTTTCACTTTGTAGTGTTTTCTGGAAGTCGATTGTTTTTTTAACCGACTTCAAAAAGGAGGAGGTTATCAATTCGGATGTTTATTACACTACTTGCTATGGAAATATAGCTTCCTGCTATTAAAACATCATACATATAAATTAAGTGTATATATTATATAATTAACCTCCTCCTTTTTGAAGTCTGTTAAAAAGTGACACGCAATGCACTAAAATATATTTTATAGCACCTAAATCCGCACTTAAGTCATGCTTTTCTGTGACTTAAGTAGGCTTTTTACACATAAACGCGTAACTTAAGTACGGGCTTAAGTCACACGAACTATAAAATAGTACACGATACGAGCGACTTAATTAGTCTACTTAAGTCAGACGTATCGTAATGTACTTTTTTTTGTATCGTACATTTATCTCCTTACTTAGTTAAAATAATTAGGTTTATGACACACGTCGAGCACAAAACCATATGAAACTCAAAATGTGAAGTCCATTTAGATCTCGAAGATTACATGTCCAAAGCTGACACGGCAATCAAACGGTACCTTTTGAAATTCCACACAGCCACTACCAAATTCGAAATATGAAATTGACAATCGCACACACCGCATTGTGTCTAAGCCGAGGATAGGATCGATGGATTGTAGAACCGCAAATCTGGTCAGTGTGCTGTATGGAGTAGAGAGCTGTCTAACGCATACCCCGGTTTTGGCCAAGAACATAGGCCTTATCCGTTCGCTCCATTTAACGTTCCGGTATTCCACCACCAATATCATCGGTCTTTGAAGATCATTCACAGGTTTATTGGTAGTAAATCTGACACCAACGTTTATTACGATTGGTTCTTGTTACAAATGGTCGTAGTTTTAATTGAGTTTGCACCTGAAGGAGCGTGTAGGTATGCTTGATTGTGAACAATTTGTGATGAACGAATGGTAACTAGTGACGTAGTTTGCGTTTATGAGGTTGGCTATTTGACTTTGATTGGAGTAATGAGTAGTAACATTGAGTTTCAATATTAATGTAGGTGTTTAATTGCTAGTTATGTGATATGTCCTCTTGGCAAGGCGTTTGTGACGGTAAAAGAGATAGTTTTACCTTTCTTAGATATTTATAAATACATACAGTGTGTCCGGACATGGACTAGCGATATTCTAAATACTTAAATATAAGCTATTTTAAAGTACAATTACACTATAGGCTTAGGTCCAATATACTTCCCCGCTATGTGGCAGCCATTTTGTTTTTTTTGTTGAAGTATGCTCTATGCGAGTACAAAAAAAATCATATATCTCAAAGTTTTAGTCATACTGAGATAAAAATAGGCTTATTCGAAAGGCAATAATATTGTCTACCGTCTGCACTACAAAGCAATATGTTCACAATTCCATAACTTTTGAAAAAAAATGTGAAAGTCGAAAAAAAAAACAAAAAATTATGCAATTCAACCAATAATTGTTAATTACTTCAAAAACAACCCCGAGAGCTTTTTTATTTTTTATACTAGATCGACAGTTTTTGAGCTAAGCTACAATACAAGATAAAATTCACAACTGTATGTCTAATACTTTAAGAGTTATTGTTGTATGAACATAGCGTATGCGCAAGCACAAAAGGCCTTTGTCGGAACCCTAAACAGGAAATCATTAAAAAAACATAACATTCATATTGAATTTTATTTAATGTTTTTTCCAATATTAAATGAAGATTAAAATATCTAAAGCAGTTGCTCAAAGTGGCCACCTCCAGCTTGTAGACACACTACGGCTCTCTGTGCCACCTGGGTTGATGAGCGCCTAATTAAATCCAAATCGGATCTAATTTCTTCGGCGGCTGCCATAATTTTTGCGACGAGTTCTTCCCTGGTATTTGGAACTGTAGCGTATACTTTTTGTTTCATATGACCCCACAAAAAATAATCCAAGGGTGTCAAATCGGGTGAGCGAGGCGGCCACGCTACTACACCACCACGACCGATCCACGGCTGTAGATTATTATTTAAATATTCTCTCACTGCTCGAGAAAAATGCGCGGGTGCACCATCGAGCTGGAACCACATACGCCGACGGTATGATAGAGGTAGGTCCATGAGGCTGTCCGCAAACTGTGTCTGTAAGAATTCTAAAAATCTAGCGCCGTTTAATGTAGGTGGCAATTCCAATGGCCCTATCAGCCTATCGTTGATTATGCCGGCCCACACATTTACTGAGAATTCATGTTGAAATGAGCTTGGGCGCACCGCCCTTGGATTTGCGGAGCACCAGAGATGGTCGTTTCTGTGGTTTGTAATCCCAGCTCTTGTAAATTTGGCTTCATCAGTCCACAGTATTCTTTGTAAAAAATTACGGTTCTGTCTCAAATTTCTATTTATCCACGAACAAAACACAGATCTCTCAGCAAAATCTGGTTCGATCACGTCTTGAACCCGTCGAAAATGATAAGGGTGTAACCCTTCTCTTTTCAAAATTCTCCATACATGCCACTTAGACATTCGAAGTTGCACTGAAATCCGTCTAACGCTTAGTCTAGGATCATTGGTTATTAGTCTAAGCACTTCTTCTTCATCTTCGGGCGATACCAAGCGATTGCGTTCATTAACAGCTCTTTGAATACCTCTTTCCGCTAATCTTGAATGCACGTCGATAAAAGTTTGGCGACTCGGTGTAGGCCTGTTAGGGTACCTTCGTCGATATTCTTGTACAGCCAAATTTGCACTTCCATTGCAAAAGCCATACACAAAGTGTATGTCAGCAATATGTTGCGATGAATATTGACGCTGTGCCATACTTTATCACACTTTTAAATACAAAACACTAACGCAGCACGTAAACAGCACGGACGGTAAGTGAAAGTAGCGATAGCGATCACAACGCAGGGCGAGGGACAACTAAACTAACCCAACTAATAATTTGTCCTTAAAACTGATTTTGTTTCAGGTAGTGGACTAATACGTTCTATCTCGCTTACTCACGGTAGTAACGAACAGTATTTCTCGCCTGCTCTCAGATGGAATACAGTGAATGCCATAAATGACACTCTGGCGGTTAACAAAGACGTTTTGTGCTTGCGCATACGCTATGTTCAAACAACAATAACTCTTAAAGTATTAAACATACAGTTGTGAATTTTATGTTGCATTGTAGCGTAGCTCAAAAACTGTCGATCTAGTATAAAAAATAAAAAAGTTCTCGGGGTTGTTTTTGTAGTAATTAACCATTATTGGTTGAATTGCATAATTTTTTGATTTTTTTTTCGACTTTCACATTTTTTTTCAAAAGTTATGGAATTGTGAACACATTGCTTTGTAATGCAGACGGTAGACAATATTATTGCCTTCCGAATAAGCCTATTTTTATCTCAGTATGACTAAAACTTTGAGATATATGATTTTTTTTGTACTCGCATAGAGCATATTTCAACAAAAAAAACAAAATGGCTGCCACATAGCGGGGAAGTGTATTGGACCCAAGCCTATAGTGTAATAGTACTTTAAAATAGCTTATATTTAAGTATTTAGAATATCGCTAGTCCATGTCCGGACACACTGTATATACTGTGTGGTAGGGACTAGGGACATCGACGCGCATACTGAAACCATGAATTCAGCACATGATTTTAGACCTCCTAGTGTTGGAATTTTTCGACAGTGATAAAAAAAAAATCTGCTGTTTCTAAGAAAAACGCAATACCTACGCGGTCAAACTGTATGGAACAACATTTTTTTTTTTTTTTTTAATAACTAACGAAAAATTTCAACACAGGAGCATTTAGAATCATGTACGAGTACTGAATATGGATACGATCGACGATGTCCCTGAAACCTTGTATTATCGAAAGTTTTCATGTTTATACGTATACAATAGGGTGGTCCTTATTCCTAAGAAAAAAAAATATTTTCTTTAATTTCGCGGGGCACCACGTAATTTGATTATATACCATAAGAAAGTATTTCAGTATTTTTTTTGAATTTTTTAAATGACATTTAGGGGTCGCTACCAAGGTTTGAATTTTAAATAAAAACTCGAAATCTGTATTGTTTTGTTTTGTTTGTTTTTTAATAAAAACGTTGCCCCACACTAGGAACTTTTCCTGTATTGTGGGTGCGTTTACAAACATTTAAACTCACATACACAAACAGCCAGACCCGGAACAACTACTTGTAGGCCATACAAATATTTGTTCCGTGCGGGAATCGAACCCGCGACGCGCTGCGCAGTAGTCAATCGATTAACCACTGCGCCAACCGTGCCGTCAAATTGTTAGATTCTTTTATTTTTATAGTTAGGACATAAAAAATATTACAAAATTATTGTTGTTATTATAAATTAGGATATTATGTAGATATTTGAATCATTCATTTTTAAGATACAAGGGTTACGCAATTACGCATGCGCACAAACCAATTTTTAACGTATTATGATGTTAGTGCGCACGCGTACGTCTTATCTTTTTGATTGTGTGAACGGTCTAAATCTCGACGCGTCGGTACAGAAGAGAGGTCGAGAGGAGGAAGGGATAAAAAGCGATTGTCTATGCGAGTTTTACTTGCACGGAAAATATGATATAAACACCTAAATGAAACATTAATGAAACCATCATTTAAGATGTTTTTCAATGCTTTTTGTAAAAATTTTGACAGCTGGTAGCGACCTCTAAATCTTAACAAAAAAAAAAAACAAAAAAAACTTATTTCATATTTAGAAGTATATAATCAAATGAGAAAGTGCCCCGGGGATAATTTAAGAGTCGAAAAATAAGGACCACCCTAATACAAGTTGTAACTTAAATAACGCACAACCTCTTAAGGGGTCATTTTACTCATCATTATGAACAACTTTTACTATGGGACCAAACCGGAAATCGAGAAAAAAAAATCAGTTGTTCCCTACATTTATGTTCGCATAACTCGTCAAAACACAGCTGATTCTTTTTTCTCGATTTCAGATTTGGCCCCATAGTAAAAGTTGTTCATAATGATGAGTACAATGACCCCTTATGAGGTTGTGCGTTATTTAAGTTACACCTTGTATATAGTCAACATCGTTTCTCAAATAGGATAGGAATAACAACAAAGATATTTATAATTCCGAAAAAATCCGACTCCGACACACAATACCAAAAATATCAACGTAAATAGCATAAAACATAAAGTATTTAACAGACAATTCACTCAATATCTTCACAAGAACTTGGCATAGTAAATTTTTTTTAAGAACATATTTTCTTTTATTGTGTCGTAGGTAACACGTTATACTTTATTGACTGACACCAACAGGTGTTGCTACCCTAAATCCATCACGGCTTTGACAATGTCGAGTAAATATTGAGTTATCATTTTGATACAAAAAATATCAAGGTAACACTGTTATTGAATATCTGTGATATTTTTTATTTATGATTTTCTTTATTTTCTTTACTTTGCATATCTGAAGACACATATCCCTGGAGTATGAGAATATGGAAATCTGGTTTCGATGAGATGATAAAGCATGCTGGTAATTTCTATGCAAAGTTTAGAGCCAAAACGACTTTTTAGGGTTCCGTAACCAAAGTGTGCCAGCAACACCTTATTATAAAAATATTATACTAAGGCCCCGCTGTCGCAGGGATGTATTTTCTGAACCGAAGCAGGTAGACACTTGAAATTTTATTTATTTATTAAAATCTCCCTTACAACTATCATTTCACAGAGTGTGTACTACTGTGGCTCTTGTAATAACAAAAAATAAATATAAACTTAAAAATTAAATTCATACAAGATACGTGTTTTTTCCGGCAGTTTTAATAATTGCAAAAGATACAAACGTCTATTTAAAGGATTAAAAAAAAAATATGTTAAAAATATTGTATCGGCATCCTTCCTGTGAGAGTCCAACTCGCACTTGGCAGTTTTAGGGTTCCGTACCCAAAGGGTAAAAAGGAACTCTATTACTCCCGCTCCGCTGTCTGTCCGTCCGTCCATCTGTCACCAGGCTGTATCTCATGAACCGTGATAGTTAGACAGTTGAAATTTTCACAGATGATGTATTTCTGTTGCCGCTATAACAAAAAATACTAAAAAACAGAATAAAATAAATATTTAAGGGGGCTCCCATACAACACACATGATTTTTTTTGCCGTTTTTATAGACAATTGTACGGAACCCTTCGTGCGCGAATCTGACTCCCGCTTGGTCAGTTATTTTATTACGTCAACCTCATCCCCATAAAAAACATAATTGAAAGGACATTTTAAACCCTGTTAACCTCAAACTTCCGGCATATTACCAGTTATTTTATATAAATATATGCTATTATATTTATTGAATCGTCATCAGAACTATGTGTCACATGTGTGCAAAATGTCAACTGAATCGAATCGAATTGCGGAAAGTGGTTGAAAATCCAATCATAATAATATTGAATATTATTCGCTTGTACATAGAACTAACTACATATAACTGTGACACTAGACAGAATCGTTTAATAATACACTGTTCAAATCATCGAACATAACATGAGAAATCACACTAATTTTATAAAGGCGAAAGTTTGTGAGCGTGTGTGTTTGTATGTTTGTTACTTCTTCACGTTCGAACAGCTGAACGGACTTGGATGAAATTTGGTACACATATAGCTTATAACCGGGATGTTAAGCCCGGTTATAAACTATCCTACCGGAAATATCGGGATGCCGTTTGTCTCGATATTCCCACGGGATCAACACTTATGCGGGTGAAACCGCGGGGCGCAGCTAGTACAATATAATAGTGCTTATTAATAGGATTTTTGTTTAACTTTGTATGTATGAAGGACTCACTCTATATATCTATATTCATCATCTGCCTAGCCTTTTCCCAACTATGTTGGGGTCGGCTTCCAGTCTAACCGGATGCAGCTGAATACCAGTATTTTACATGGAGCGACTGCCTATCTGACCTGCACAACCCAGTTACTGGGTAATACGATACCCCTAGGTAAGACTGGTCGTCAGACTTTCAGGCTTCTGACTACCCGGAACGACTGTCAAAGATCTACGAATGATAGCCGGGACCAACGGCTTACCGTGCTTTCCGAGCCACGGAGGGGTCTCCCATCCACAGACCAACCACGGCAAGCGTAGCTTAACCTGATCGATTGACCTGTGCGGCTGTTATTAATTAGCCACTCTATATATCTATATTACTAACAATAAATCTGAACACTTTGTTTGTTTTTTTTTTTTTTGCTTTATTGTTCAAACGATTGCTCTAATCTCTGGAACTACCAGTAGAATAAAAAAATATATATTTGCATTTGATAACCCAATTCTTCAGAAAGGCTATAGGCTATTTAATATCACACTACACAAACACACACACACACACACAACATAAGTGCCGAAAAAAAATAAGAAAGAACGCGAAGCGAAAACGAAGTAATATCGCGGGTAGGCGATGTGGTGCGACGGTATGGGTCCCAGAAGCTAGCATATGATAAACTAGAAGCTAGTATATGATAAACTAGTTTCCACCCCGTCCGCATAAAATTTAGAACTTAAACATAGAACATAACTTATGGCACTCGGCAATAGTGTAGCTTCTTATAATTGAAAGAATTTTTGTCATTGGATCAGTACTTCCAAAGATTACCTTTGACAAACAATACAAACATAAACTCACGCCTTCTTCCCCTGGAAGTAGGTATAAACTACAGAACGGCACCGACCCTTACTCTATTCCTCCTTTTGTCTATACAACGTGTAACGCTAAATGCGCAAAACCTCAGACACCCCAACTGATTTTTAATTCAGTTGACCTATTTCAGAGAGAAAATAAGTCATTAAAAAAATTGTAAAGGTTTTATGTGCTGTTTTAGTTTTACTGGCCATTCTGATCGTTTCTTGCGTCTACGACGACGCCTTATCGAGGGAGGAGTCGTCACCGGGCCGCTGCGCCGCGCTGACATTGGGTTGCTTGACCTATTAATAAATAGACACGGCAACGTTTTTAATGAAGATTTATTGAAAAATGTGACCTACATTAAAAAGTGGTTCAATTAATTCTGCTCGTTATTCTGATCAAACTATTTTCAGGTTTTGCGCATTTAACGTTACACGTTGTATATACAACCAATGACAATGAAACCTCTTTATAATATTTGTTTATTTAAAAAGAAGCTCTAGAAATAAAAAAAATACTATGTACCTACACTCAAACGTCAAAAATCCAAGAATCCAATACCTCAAACCCTCATTCCTGTTCCGTTTACTTCTATTTCCCTGCGAATATTGAACGAAAAACTATTTCCTTAGTAAAATTATCCCGCCGCGGTCCTAAAGCTCACGTAGTGTAAGGGCTGTGTAAATAACGGTTTAATGGATATTCTGGCTCGGTGTGGATCCAGGGCCGTATTCCGAACGAAAGTGGTGCTAAATTCTCATAATATCCGGCTACTTGCGCGCGGTATGAAAGATGTGTTTCGGGATTAGATAGGTAGTTGTGTTTTGTTTCGTTTTTTTTTTTTTTATGTGTGCTTATTTGTTTTGTTTATTAAATATATTATACTTAGGCGTTATTCTTTCGTATTTTATGTTCAAGGAATAGGAAATAGACATCTTCTGGGCTTGCTCGTTCCACCATAGACCTCATCCATCGCTTTCCACGATGCGAGATCGAAGTCAAGAGCTGGTCCATTTTGGAATAAAAAAATGAAATGAAAAAAAAAAACATTGAATATTTACACAAAAAAAACAACATAATTGCGACCGTGAAAAAGCTAGATACACCGACCGACTTTTAAAATAGACGGAAATAGATAGGTACGTTATTGTAATACTGTGAAACTGAGAACAATGGTACGATTAAGTAAAGAAAAGATTCTCATAAATAGTCAGGTTTTATATTAAAGTGACAAACATAAAACATCGTGATTAATTAAAAACCAATACACCCACAAAAACGAAAGCTCATTTACAGAAGCACCCCAATGGGAGCATTTATATCCGTCCGTCCCTGTATCCGTATAAATATCCGTATCCGCACCGACTGAGCTACGTGACACAACGCAACACGTCTCCAAATTCGTATTGGGAAAATACGAATGGGTATTTCAATCGATTTTGCGTATTAACGTCACTTGTCTTCCCAACACTAGTAGGTACATATGTTTATTAAATTAAGTACAAAGGGTTTAGACTCGATCGATCTTGTATTATTCAGAGAGGGGGCGAAGGGAGGGTATAATCTTTGCTTTGATGGTATTATGGTATAATCTATTGATGTGATATATTTTGTACGGGATGTATTGTAGTACTGGGCGGATAATAAGCTCATATATTATAGAATAATATATCATTACAGTGCGGCTGACGAGAGACTACGTTCTTGATACCTGTCAGTTTCATGCAAACGAATACGTGTTTTGCGGATTTGATTTTTATTAGCTATTAGAGTTGTCGCACGGACAGGTGTCTAGAACGCATTCTCTCGACGGCCGGACTTTAACTAAGTTCAAGTTAGTTAGAGTAGAACAATTAATATATGTAATGCATCTTTGATGACGAGGAGTGTTATTTTAGTCATGTTATGTAGTCTCAGTGTAGTCAGATAGGAAACGCCGACCTCATCTAACTTATTTATTTTTATTATTATGTCGTATAAAATGTTTCCGATATCCTATTTACAGAATAAATCATTTCATTTTAATCACTGAATCTTCGACCTCACTGCAATATTATACCAGAAACAATGGTTTTGTGCTGATTCATCATCATCGTCAGCCGAAAAACGTCCCTCCGACCCAAGCATTGTCACTTCTTGTTCTGATTAGCAAGCTCCTTCTAAGGTAAATAAACACATCAAATTCCTTTTCAAAAGCAGACTGAAAATCCCTATTTCAAAAATAATGTGGCATCCGTGAATAAGACGGAATACAGAAAAGTTTTAATGCAAAAAATCTAACATAATGCAACTTTCACTCGGCGACAGTCGTTACGCTGTTGAATAAAACATGTGAATGTATTTCATTTCACTATTTCGTCAGCGCTCGCTATAAAGGGTGAAGGAACTGATTCAGGGCTGCTGGCTTCTAAGTATTTAGAGCTGTTTTTCGCGGTTTTTAGAAAGGTTCTGATTAGAAAAATTAAAAGATACAGCTAGTGGCATTTGATGATATCCTCGACTAGAAATGGTTTTTTAGATATTTAATACATAAAACTTGACCAACATTTACTTTTTTTTTAACCTCGTAACGCCCAATGTACAATGTATTGAACAAAGTGACATACAGTATTACACATTGCAAACATGCATTTAAATTAATTAATGTACATTGTAATGTACATTGGGCGTTTAGGAGAAGATTTTGTTTTTAGTCTGGGCCGGAATGCCGTATGTAGCTTTGTTCAATACATTATACATTGAGCGTTTAGCTCATCTTGCGAAATTTAGCTTGGGCGTTACGAGAGAGTTTTTATGAATTTAGTAACGGTTTCGAAAACTAGAGAGTAATTTTAATTTCTTTTCAATGACATGTTTTAGTAAATAAATCATATATACCAATTGTTCAGACTTAAAAAATAAAAAGAATTTAGTAGCCCTAAGACGTTTAGTTCGAAATATTCATAATTTTGTATAGCCCGGGAGCGTCAAAAGAAACCTTCCCCGGGACTTACATATTTATCAGCGTACTTCGCGGGCCGCGGGCAAACTCCGGGAATTCAATTTGGCGCGCGAGGGTGTCGCACGTTCTTTTACCAATTTAAATTTTTGAGACACCCCTCTCTGTGTCTTATCCTGGTCACCTCAGTGCATGACCTGGGTTCGAAATGTATGCTGCAAAATGTTTTCAGCTTTGAGGAAATGTGTGTGAATTTTATGTTGGATGAATGTTAGAACAGTTGAAGTGAGCACTTTGAGAATATGGGACAGAATGTGTACCTACTTATTTTAAAGTAGCTGCACAACGTTTTATTGTATTTATAGTCACATATAATTATGACATTTTTTATTTCACATACGAAGCCAAATAGAAGGAAACACTCATTTTGATAATATCCTCTATTGTATGTATAGATAAGTAGTCATTTACACTAGGTTCTAAATGAAATGACTAGCTAACGAACAATACAAAAACGAAAGGACACTTAGGCGTCGAAGTACTCGTCCGCATCGCTGTCATTCGGAAACGTGCCTAAAAGACTGGCAGCATTGCCACGTTGAATGGCAATGCTAATTTTTTGGGCAAAGAACGACCCAGCCCTATGGTTGATAATATTAGTTTCACAACCCAAAATTTCGCACTAACAAAAATATACCTAACACTTATCCCTATTAGGGCAACAAGTTTAAACAGATCCTTTATACCACAAACAGAAACCCTAAAGTACTTAACGTTAATATATTACGACGCAGGGTATAAAATACGCATATTAAGCTACAAAACAATTGGAAGAATTCGGGCGATAGCCACAAAAACAATTTTGTGATTCAACGAATACACTCTAAAGTTCTTTTTCAGTTTGAGGCCGTGTAAAGTTTTTCAATTAAGAGAAAAACGATCGCGTTAGACAGAATAAAGGACATTTCAAAAGGCATTATTTAGGTTTAAGTGGAATACATGCGACAATTTTTAGTTATTGAATTAGGGGCCCCCTTGGGATTTTGGTACGTTATTAGGAGTACTATCAACAATAGGTATTCAAAATTCAAAATTCAAAATTCATTTATTTTGTGAACACAGGGTACAATGATCTTATGTATATAATAGTGTTTGGTCCAACCTATGTTCCGCCGACAGGCATACAAAATAGTGCCGCTATGATCAAAATTAAATTAATTGTAAAAATCTCTTAAAAAAATAAAAACAATGCCAACAAATTAAAAATTGTCAAAAGTTAAATAAAATAGTACAGAAAGATAAAACAATGTCAGCAATATTACAGTCGTCAAAATTAATTAAATTAAAATAGTCTAAATGTCATAAAAAAAAAAATACAATGTCAGTAAAGATTAAAATTATCAAAAATTACAAATGCATTATAATAAAATAAAATAAAATAATAACATAATAATAATTCCAAATATGTGATAAATTAAATTTGTCATTCAGAAACTGGTCTAATGTGTAATAGCATTGTTCAAGTAGTAGCTTCTGGAGAGTGTTTCTGAATTTTTGAATTGGCATACATTTAATTGCATCGGGAACTTTATTAAAAACTTTGTATATATTTAAACTTAGAGAGTTGTACTGATGATTTTAATGAGAATAAATCTGTAAATACATTCTTGTTACGGCCACGAATCATATTTTGTTTAACATATAAACTGACACCGAGCTGCAAATGGCAAAATATCTAAGAAAATTGGAATTTCACAGGCTTCCCCGGCGCTTCCCCCTTTATGAGACGTATATACGACTACATACAAGTACTTAGATAAACTTTATCCATGTGGACAAACTCGTTTTATAATCAACAGAAAGCTTCTACAAGTTAATTACGCGATGGGGATATAAACAAAACTTTAAGCTGGTCACCCCTATTTCATTAACATGCATGTTGGTGCTCCTTAACATCTGAAGTTTCAAAAGCAGACTAATAATTAATTAAATTATGGCTTGCACCAACAAGATGGCTGCATATTGTTATGTATAATGACGTCATGTTTCTTCCTTAATGTATAAATTGCGAGTACTTCACTAATTATATTGTTTTCCTTCTTGTTTGAATTTTTGGCAAAGAAACTTTTATGTTTTCTCTTTTATTATTCGGTTGGGTTTTCTCATAAAAATATATTTTATCCCATAAAACAAGTTCTGAATATGATAGGCACCCTTCTTTTATTATTCTTACGATCTTAAACACCATCAAAAATAAGTACTGAAACTTGTCATAATTTTCTCACAAAAACGAAAATCGTTACCTCAATGAATATTAAATTTCTAAAAGTAACAAATTTACAAAATCCCCTACAACTTGCCTATAACAGGATTGGGTGCGGTGTTACGATTAAATTTCCGGTGATTTAATTAAGCCGAAAAACTTTGCAGATTTTTCGATTTTCCGCTCAAAGTTATTTCATTGTAATCTTTAAATCCTTGTTCTACTGAGAAGAACGATTTTATTAATAAACATGATGATCTCAGTTGTAATAATAATAATGTATCAAGCATAACCCTTTGTGTAGGCACATCGTACGTACACGAGGCTACTCAAAAATATAGTGTTAAAAACTTCAAACACCAGAGTGGTCAGAATGTAACAGCACTAGTATTTCAATGGCGGTCCGTACACGGTGCAACTAATCACAACCAGCCGGTTGATTCTGTAAAAATCTCACCGCGAAATCATAAGTGAAGTGAGCTTGAAGTGAGCAGTGTCAATAGTGTTAATCCCTAATGACAGCTCACTTCCCACTCTCCGTCTTAGAATAAGAAAATCTTCAACACCAGCATAACATTGGGGTATGTATCTCAGATTTTTTCTAAAAACGTAAGGTCTAGTAATAAAATGTACAAGTATATAAAAAAGGGAGGGCAAAAAATCATAGGGCATCAAAAAATTTGTCTGCTACGCTATCAACAGGAAAAATGCCCAAAAGGCATTCAAAATCGATTTCAAAATATTTTATTTCACATAAACCATGGGCAGTTATGAAACGCATCATTGGCACGTTGTATGGCGGTTCTGTATTATTCATTTAAATTGGTAGGTATGCCTTCTACGAGTAAATATTTTCGGTTCCCTCTTTGTTTTTAATCATCATCTGCCTAGCCTTTTCCCAACTATGTTGGAGTCGGCTTCCATTCTAACCGGATGCAGCTGAATACCAGTATTTTACATGGAGCGACTGCTTATCTGACCTCTACAACCCAGTTACTGGGTAATACAATGGTAAATTGAAACCCTGGATTTTAATTATTCCTGTTGACCTAGAATCATGAAATTTGACAAGAAACAAGGTCTCACAGAACAAATAGGTACAGCAAAATATGCTAAAATCGTTCATTTTTAGTTTTATTCGAAATCGAAAATGTTTAGGCCATATCTTGAATTAAGCTCATTAAACTCAACAAAATTCACGGGCTGTATTACTTGTATGTCCGTGATCTTTTACCTGCATCGGAGAAAAATCCACAGACATACAATAATATTGAATAGTATACCTGCTTGTAAACAGCGATCATATGTATATACATACCTGAGTATGATCGCTAATAAAGATGATGTTGAATAGAGCCGTTTTATCTGATTATTTTGCGTATACTTACTACAGAAGAATCAAATTCAAACACTAGATATACGCTGGGCGAAAAGTTTCTGCTGGCGGAGTTTTAGTCGTGTTCGATGAGAGGTGTAGGTAAGGAGGCGCGGGTGAAACTTTTTTTTTTGTGGTTTTATGCGCCCCTTAAACGACAGCCTGTCTAACTTCCACAATGCAGTTACTGGTTAACATGGTGACTAAAAGTATCCTACTAAAGTATGAAATATAATATTTTGAGATTTCGTGTAATATTAACCTACTTTTCTGTTTAAATCCAAGCAAAATATCGTACAGTCTAAAAAATAACACTGTACATTTATAAAAATAAGCCTCCTCCAAAAACATTTATTACGATCTCTTTTTATTTTTCATTTAGCGAGCTTTAACCGTTATTTGTGGGTGTGACTATACAGATGGAGGTTTGACCTCTCCCTTCACCCCGTTTCAACCCCATCGATACAGATAAAGACCACTTTGACCCGTAAAGATTTGTGGGGGATTATCTCTTTTATCACATTCAGTTCGGAAAAAAACAATTTTCCTGAAAACAATCCTATTTGAACTCGATTGTTGAAACCTTCATGGACTGTTTTTTGTGAACGTTTAGTAATTGTGGAGAGAATCTTTCCGGGCAGATTATTTTGGGTTGTTCTATTGAAAGTTATGATTCATTTTTGTTTCATGGTGTAAATAGACAGTTTTACTGCTAATTTCCATTTTCCTTTACGGATTCTTTTATCCGTTAGCCTATATTGTGTTGCGCTGCTGCACAACGGCCTCTCCTTTTCCCTTCCAAACCCGTCTTGAGCGATCTCTGGATAATTTGTATTTTTATTATAGTGAATGTTTTACAATAAAGCAAATCGGTTTCAACATTTTAAGAGGATGGGTCTTGTATATCATAATAAACGGAAGATCTTTAAAATAAAAGTGAAGTAAAAGGTCTCCAAGCTGAAGACTTACCCTTTATACGAAATTACCACAAACTTCAACGTAAACCTAATACGGGCAACCCGCGGCAACAATATAATTTCTCACAACCACTACTTCACCCCCACCCAACCACCACTGTCTCCTGTTTTGACGCTGTTTTTGTACAATAAATACAGAATAATCCAGTGCGTGAATAAAAAAGTAAAAAAAAAACCATTTGCGACGGCCATTATCCTCGGCCAGCATGCTGACGTAAGCTCGAATTAACTGCCTGCCCTAGTCAACAAGCGTATAGAAAACTGGGTGAATAAAATGGCGCGCGCTGTACATTTTTACCCGGTTCACCCCTAATAGGGCAGATTGGATGTATTATATTAATGACACTTTTTAATTTGATTTTCGTGTTGGCAGTTGTTTTAACTTTATGTTTTTGGTAGGTAATATGCTGCATTTACACGACGTGTGTGTTGCTATCTGATGGTTTTTTGTAACATTCCAGTCTGATTTAAATCCTATCCTGTCCAGACGCTGCCGGAATTTATGTTTTTACCTATTTATAGTCTTGCCCCGTACATTCCAATTTGACGGTGTTTCTATCATTAGGTATCAATTTGCCTTTTGCTTAGGAACAAGACCAGCCCTGTTCTAAAACTAATAGTAAAGATAAACATGAAATAATACAGCTTCAGAAATATTATTATCTGTATAGTATATATACAACTTATTTATTTTGTATAGTGTGAGCAGATTTATCATCACTGTAACTCTCTTTTGTGACTGTTATATAGCCTCGTACTATTTTATGGAGTTCCTGCAAACAGTTTTATGTATACTAATCCAGTTAAGTGACTGCTTGTTGGCGATTTATGGCTGTATACAAGAAGTATTTGAATGTTACGCTAGAAAAAACAGCTGTTCTTTTTTTTAAATATATGGCTTATCAAGCAAAATAGTGCATTTTATTAGAAATGTGATAGATATATTTTTTAAAGACTCTTTTTGATGTTATTAGAGTTTCTACTGCATCAGAAAATAATGCATTGAAAAAGTGTATAAAACTCATAAAATACTTTGCGAGTACAAGTTAATTACATGGTACATTCGGGTATCTACCAACTCTAGTCACCCCATCAACATAATGAACGAACGTGAACTCATTATTCACTAGCTAGCTTGAAATTCTATTAAAATCTGGAGGAAAGAATACCCATCCAATTTTTCTCCTAATTTAAACGAGTGGCCGTTTCAAACTAAAATAAATTGGCAACATTTTAACGGCCCTCGGGGTCCAAACACGATAAATTCTAAATGAACCCGTAAATTATCTTGTTTAAACTCAAAAAAGGTAAAAGTAAATTAATTTCCAAACCGACCACACACTGCGAAGGTATGTTAAGAGTAATTGAGCAATTCTTTACAGTGCTCCTGTTTTTAGAGATTACTGTAACAGATTTTATGTGGCCTACTGTAAAAAGAGGTAAAAAAAAATCAGTTTAATTTCGTGATAGTTTATCATTCCAATTACATAACATACGTCGCCCTATAATATTCCCACTGCTAGGACACAGGCCTCCTCTTTTTGAGAGGGAGTGGGCTGTCATCTGCCACGCGGGCCCAGTGCGGGTTGGTAGATGTCACATGTCTTCGAATTTTTGGTTCTAGGACATGCTGGTTTCCTCACGATGTTTTCCTTAGAATAGAATAGAATAGAATACTCTTTATTATGTACACCATATAGATTACAGACATAAATATAGAAATTTTACAAAGGGTGACACAATGGGCGGTCTTATCGCTAAGAGCGATCTTTTAAAGACAACCTTTGGATGGATTGAAAAGTGAAGGAGAGACAAATATTGTAGGTAGTCTGTGGTGTACTATTTACACGATAAAATAAATACATACATAAAGTATATTATACCAATCTAAATAAATATATACATATAACAATAGACATGAAACAGGAGTAAAGAAAATATAATGGTGCTGTTTAAGGAGAGAGGAAGTGATTTTTTATCATAATTTTAAAAGTGGACAAAGATTGAGCACGCCTTACCGACACGGGTAAGTCATTCCATAAGCGTACTGCTTGAACAGTAAAAGATTTATCATAGAAACTGGTGGAATGCATCGGCATCTCTAGTCTCAGGTTTTCCGATGACCTCAGATATCTATTATGTGTGTCATGAGGGAACTTGAAACGTTCTTTAAGATAAGAGGGGGTTTTAGGGTTAAACAAAATACTGTAGAGCTGAATCAAGATATGAGAATTCCGGCGAAGACGTACGGGAAGCCACTTGAGCTTTGTACGAAATTCAGATATGTGATCATATTTGCGCAGTCCAAATATAAATCCTATGCAAAAGTTTTGAAGTCGCTCAAGTTTATCTAGTTGTGCCTCAGTAAGATCTGGATAACTGACATCAGCATAGTCAAGGATGGGAAGTAAAAGGGATTGTGCAAGCGCAGTTTTAGTGGCAGTTGGAAGAAAATTCCGCAATCGTCTCAGTGACTTACCAGATGCAAAAATCTTGCGACTTACGTCTTGTAGCTGAGGACCCCAAGAAAGATGCTTATCAATCCAAACCCCAAGATTCTTAACCTTATCACTGATTGGAATAGCAGTTCCGTTAAACTGAACCTGGGGAAGCTGTGACCAATTTATCTTTGGGATCATCCTTGAGCTGCCAACAACAATGAGCTGAGTCTTCGATGGGTTAACCTGCAACCCATGCGCCTCACTCCACTCACAGATTGAAACCAAATCCTTGTTAATAATATGAAAGGCATCAACCAAATTCACGTGGTCAGCTTGCTTATAAATTTGCAAATCCAATCCTTCGCCGTTTTGTGAGCAGTGGTGATGAAATAATTTACACATAGTAAAGCGCCTGACTGGGTTCGAACCTACGACCTACAACTCGTAAATCACGGCTATTACTACGGGCTACCACTGCTCATTCTAATTACATGAAGGCATTACGATATCCTGAGATAAATCGCAAGAAAAGTCAGTCCAATATACCTTACGGTTTCCAAATGGCCCCGATACAGCGTTTGGTCTGGAAGGTCTAGGGCGAAATTTATTGGATGCTTTGTAATGGAACACACATAAAAACATCTTATCCGATTGGTATAAATCCTTAACTACCGGATAGCCTATAGTACCCAGATTGTCCTAGGATATTTACGATTGTCATCCAATTAAATGGCATTGTTCGCGCTTCAACGAGGCGAAAACCAGAAATAACCACTTTTCTCTCATGATGATTTATGATGTGAGATAATGAGCAATATTTCTTTGCCTTCTTAAGGGAGGGAATGACTCGTCTACATTAATAAAACACAGTTACAAGTTCTGGCTGTCATGTCAGCAAAGCTCATAACCGAAAAGTCCACTCTGTAGTACCTCACTTGTGTTCAGTATATAACCGGGCTCATTGTCTACATATTTTATTTTATTATTTCATTAGAATTCTAAGGGCCGAGTTTCGAATCGTCCATTTACCTATCGAAGGAATTAACATTGTGGTTTGAAAGCATTTGTACAGAAAATAAGTCAAACGCCAGATTTGTCTTTACAGTTAGAAGTTATCTGACGATTGAAAAATCGGCGCTAAATGTAGAAAGCCTCATTCTCTGCATATCCCATCCTAGAAAGACTATCAAGAGTTTTGATTTTACTACGCAATAAATATTATGATATTTTCATTAAAAAAAATATTATATACCCTTCCCTATCTTTTCCCTACAGGAAAAGGTTTCATTCAAAAGAAATTTTCGATAGATTCGTGAATTCAAACGATCCTCCTGTCCGGTCCAGCCAGTTCCAATTTGCACAGAGGTTTCAAATCGTAGCGTTCTGCCGGCGGCACGTCCCCACATCGCTTGGACAGTTTTTGATTGATTTTTATTCCTATCTCGGTAACGATTCCCTTGTTTACTTTTAAATGGTGTTTGTCTTATAAAAGTACTGCGGAATTGATTTGAATGTTTTTTGTGAACTTGCTCATGTGTCTGCAAGAGTAGTTTTTGATGAAAGATTTTGGAATCGACTGTGGTCCATTCGGAAATTGTGGACTTTTAGAAGGGTGAATCTGAATAGTTTTGCCCGTAGCAAAATGCTCCTAAAGGTCAATCTCGTACTTAAAAAAAAAAATTCGAATTCAAGTCGAAATCTCATTTTAGCGACAATCAATATTAAAAACTTGTCAAAAATTGTATTTGCGGCTAGATTGCGTCTGAGATTAGAATGTGGACGTTCTTAAAATTACGAGGATTGCCCCTCTGGTGTTAAACAATTATCTTGCTCAGGAAACATTTGATATTTTGTCTATAAAACAACTAAATCCAATCATCTCAACTAAATGCTGTTCAATCGAATCAAAATCAAAACCAAAAGTCATTTATTCAAACTAGGCTGAGAATCAGCATTTTTCGAACGTCAAAATTACAAAAGACAGTCCCCCAAAACGCCCGCCCTTCACCACTTCCTAGTGCTTTCGCTGGAGAGAAGAATGTGGCGCAACAAACTCCCCAGCAGCACAGCTGTATGTTCAGTTAGAAAATACTTGAATGAATACAACACAAAGTATGCAAAGTAATTAACATTACAAGACACAGGACACTAAATTAAATTATTTTTTAATTGAATGAGTTTTAATATATCTTCACCCATCTTTTTCTTCTACCTGTTGGAAGTAAGCGGGGTTTTTCTTTAAGTGCTTTATTGCAATAGTAGCCATTGACTATTGTAAGTTCATTCCACTATTCTTTTAATTGTTATCGCCGTAAATAAGATTATTGTGTTAACTTGATGACTCGAAACGAAAGGCGATTGATGTTTTTGCTATAACATATTTCCTTGTCTTGCGTGCACTGACCTCACAGCGAAAAAAGACGATACATCATCAAGTTTTCTTCTCGTATAAGTTCCATAGATTAATTGAGGAAAATAACATAATATCGTGAAAAAAAACAGCAACTATGTCTTCGTGAATGTATGATCTTTGAATCATTAATGGAGTATATAATATCACTATCTCTCTCCTTAAACGTCGTATTTATGGTATTTGCCCTTGTTTTTATGATTATTATTGTATGTATATTTGTTTATATAGATAATTATATGTTTTCGGTATGTGTGTAATTATTGTGTATATGTAAATGGTACACCACAGGCTACCTGCAGTATTGTTTCTCTTTTCACCCTTATTCCATTGAAAGGTTGCCTTTTAAAGGTCATTTTTAGCGATAACACCGCTCATTGTGTCACTTCTTGTAAAATTTCTACATATACTTCTTTATGGTGTACATAATATTAGTTATCACCAACGTATTGCGTACATTTAACAATAGGAAGATTATTTATAAACGTTGCATAATGTTTATATAGTTAAGTTTCTAACACCCGCGCTGTTAGATTTTCAACTTTTGACGAAGATCCGAGCGTTGAAAATACAACAGCGCACTTTTAAGTGAGTCAAAGTTAGTTAGTGTGTTCATAGCTTTGTATAATTATTAACGTCCGTAACTTTAGATTTTTTGACGTTTAAACGTTTCTTAACTTTAGCAATGTGTATAAACAAAGGCGTAGATATTGTTTTGCATGCAAAACTAGGGTTATCGTAAAGACTTGCCCCTCAGAGGGTATTAGACATAGGTAATAATAATAATAATATTCCACAACTTTCACACAACGCCATGTAGTCCCAAACTAAGCAGAGCTTGTGCTAATAGTACTAGAAAACTGATAAACATACATATATATTCTAAATACATGCATATTATAGATAAATTACACCCAGACAAAGAACAAATGATCATGCTCATCACACAAACATTTGTCCTAGGTGGGAATCGAACCCACGACCTTGCGTATAGTAGTCAGGGCCACTGACCACTAGACCAACAGGCCTGTCAGGTACGTGGAAGGAAGGTAGGGAGGCCTCTGCCGTACCGTTAAAATGATAATAATAGTATATATATACGAGTACTCTTCCAAAAAAACCATTTTATCCGGTTTCACAAAAATATAGTATCACAGCTGAACACCAACGTTCTGAGACGATGCAACCTTTCAAAGGAGACTGCAACCCTTTCAACGAATTTATCTCATATTTTTAGGAGATATTAGATGACATAGTAATAAAATATTCATTCTTTGCCACAACGTCGCTTGCTCGTCGTAAAAACTTAGTGTCGGCATTTAATTTTTATCTTGACTTTAAAATGTATGGTGCTGCAACCAATTTAAATATATAACCTAACTTGATATGATTTTATATTCGAGAACAATTTGCCTTTTTGATTAGATGAAGGTTTTCTCAAAGTTTTTGACCTGTTTGTGTATGCGTCTGTCGTATATTTTGATCTGAGAAAGTAATATTTTCACAAGATCTCGGAATGTGAAAAGAATATTTTCATATGCTCAGTGTTACATGTGGATAATTTTTAGGATTTTTCTATTTTATAAAGTCCTCCAGACCGTACGTATTTCAGCTACGGCGGCCAATCTCAACAATGACTTGCCTTCGGCGCAGGACTAACGGCTTAACGTGCTTTCCGAGGCACAGAAGTATCACGCCGCCAACTTCCAAACTCCGGGCAGTTATTAAGAAATGCCTAATGGAAAAACTCAATAATACTTTACCTAACCCGCGAATCGAACACAGGACCCCTCACTCAGCAGTCGCGCTTGCGACCACAAGACTAACGGGGAGTTTAATAATTGAAAACGGAATTTTTACTATGAACCCGAGTATAAAACATACTAATAATGACAATAACTATAAAGCTACTACTAACTTCGCCACTCGCAAAGAGGAAAAGAGAACCCAACTCATAAATCCAACGTTTTGACAATGGCGAACTCTTTGGCGAAAAACATGGCTTTCTATAACCCGAAAAGTCCCTCAGATAGAGAATGTTGACAATGATCTACAGTTCATGCTTACAAATTTAGCAGCTTGTTTATTTATGATGAGCGTCCCGGAGTAGCGGGTATTATTTTGTAATTAGTTATTCATGTAAATGGGCTTGTGCTGTTTTCATAGACTGCGTCGTGTTTACAACAATGTTATTAAAAAGGGCAACTAATTAATAAGGTTTTTAGTATTCCGGACCCAAAGGGTAAAACCGGACCCCTATTTCTCCCGCTCCGCTGTCCGTCCGTCCGTCCGTCTGTCATCAGGCGTATCTCATGAACCGTGATAGTTAGACAGTTGATATTTTCACAGATGATGTATTTCTGTTGCCGCTATAACAACAAATACTAAAAAACAGAATAAAATAAATAGGGGGCTCCCATACAACAGAAAGGATTTTTTTGCTGTTTTTATAGATAATGGTACGGAACCCTTCGTGCGTGAATCCGACTCGCGCTTGGCCGGTTTTTTTTTTTCGTTTATATAGTACACCGAATTCTTGTTACCTGATATCAGCCTTCCTAATTTCACTGTTCCATAAATTGGTTTACTAGTAATCTAATTAACATATTTGATTCTGTATTGCATAATAAATATACCATGGTTAATAATGGTTTGATTCTTCGTAGACTCAAACCACGAAACTATTCTAAAGGATTAGAAGAAGCTTTATACCCACATCTAATGGATATTTTTCTCTATCGGTGTTAAAGGATTATAAGCTACATTGACAAAATGTTTTCTTCCCATTTATTTTATCTCGCTATAAACCCAACGAAGTTACAAGCAGTTTACTCGTGTGAAACCCGATAAACAAATTTTAAATCTAGCTCCACAGATTAGCGCGCCATCAAAATATAATGACATAAAACTTTATTGTTTAGTGGAATAAAAAGTGGTGAAGTACCACCCGCCATTATGAAAGATGGTATAGCCACCCAAGCGATTACATTGTATGGTAATCTCCAAGTTTGCCTAGGCACACATCATTATCTGCCTAGTCTTTTCCCAACTATGTTGGGGTCGGCTTCCAGTCTAACTGGACGCAGCTGAATACCAGTATTTTACATGGAGTGACTGCCTATCTGACCTCCACAACCCAGTTACTGGGTAATACGATACCCCTAGGTAAGACTGGTTGTTAGACTTTCAGGCTACTGACGACCCGTAACGACTGTCAAAGATCCACGAATGACAGCCGGGACCAATGCCTCAACATGCTTTCCGATGCACGGAGGGGCCTTGGTATGTGAAGATGGTCACCCATCCGCGGACCAACCGCGGCAAGCGTAGCTTAACCTGATCGATCGACCTGTGCGGCTGTTATTATTTAGCCACGGGCCCCTCTGGTCCCTATGGTAATCTCCAAGTACTAGGGGTACTAGGGAAACAGACTAGCAGATGGTTATGAAAATGACACAAATTAGGAGACAAGAAAGGTGGCAGAAGAAAGGTTTTATGTTCTTGTAAACGATTTGTATGCAGGTATTAAACTGGCAGGAAACGTGTGTTTTGAATAAATCTCTCCATCTTTATGCCTTTTTAAATTGAGTGAATAGTTCGTCGTACCCGATACTTAAATAGCAACAGCTATAAGATATCGATTACGTTTTTTTTCTTTCTTGATGTGATTTTGGTGTTTGTAAACGCGCCTATAAAGAGACGCTTAATACAGTTCATATTACGGAATTAATAAAAATTACTTTTCCTTGACAAACTTTTATTTTAATTGAAAGCTTCGGCAGTGTCCTACCAAATGTTGTATTCGATTTCCAAAAAAAAAAAAAAAAATGACCGGTACCTTCAATTGTTAATTCCGGAGCGACGTCCCCAATGCGGCACCTATTCGTATGTGTTTTTAATTAAATTTCGCGCCAGAAATCTTTTCCACTTCTTTTGTTACGGCGAAGTCAATAATTGCTTTTGCAAGATGCGACAAACAATTGGAATTATTGCGTGAATATATTGGTTCCATTTGTGTTTGAGACAAAATGGTATGTATGACATGTTACATGCTTGATATATGCTAAAAACAAATGCTCTTTTTACAAAACGATATCTAACTTTAGTTCTAGCCAAAACCTTTGAGCCAGTATTTTATTTCAAACCTTATTTCGATTTAGACAAAGTTCTTAATACTAAAATGACAACTTAGCACCGAACTGTAATTTTTTATAAGGAACTGCATTTCTATAACAGGTTCAATAAGAGACTCAGTGGTTGAAACCTGATGTAAAGAAAAATCATGTTTTGTAATAAGAGGGATTGTTTTTACTCGTATGAACAGAAAAAAGTACTTTGTTTTGATTCAATATTTATGGCCAACTTTTGCCAATCGTGAAATAAATAGGCCTCTTGTTGCCAACAGAAGTATGAGTTGTCGGAAATAATTCTGAAAACCTCTTCTGACTTATTTTGCTTGCTGTTTCTGTTGGAACTGCCATTCTTGGCAGCCATACTGCAAAACAAGGTCCATGTTGAGGCCCAGATTTAAACCATAGAGTCATTTTTTAAGTTGGAACTCCATTCCAACAAAGCTAAAGTTCAAATTACCAAAACTTTCGTTTAAACTGAGTCTAAGTTGTCAGTTATGTATAACTTTACCTTGTTCGGAACAAAGTTCAAAATATAATAACAGGCTTTGGCTCTCTCTCTAACTTGGACGAGAATCAGAACTCGTTTTGTAATAAGACAGTTACAGCCTTACTAATAAAAATATTTAAATCCATATAAATAGTATAAATTGTGCCGCCTTATTTGCCAAAGCGCGAGTCACGTTTACGTACATTTGTAATGGACTTTTGGCAAAGTCCATGAAAGTCTGCTGCATCATCTTGAACTTCTTGCCTAGCCCACGTCCTGAGAGCAGTACAAACTTGAAGTTTTACAGCCAGTCCGCCAGTACGAGCTTGCGGTTCGATATCACTTCTAAGAAACTCGTCTATTTTCCGAACAAATATTTAACTGAATCTGTATTACATTCAAAAGTCTGTATCTTGTAAAGTAAAAGGATTGAAACGATTTATGTAAAATTTTCTTCTTCTTGGTAGTTCTTCACGGTCCATTTCAATAAAAACATCAAAATAATGCAAATAATCCATCATTGAGATTTCGATGCGAATGTTCCTAAAACTGAAACAACAGGAGAACTAGATCTGATAACCATCTACCTAATAACACTGGCAACGAAAAATCTAGCTTCACTTCTCCGCTTCAGCGCTTAGAAAGCCATGAAAGCTCTGTTTAGTAAAATAAAAATAAAGAGTATCATGTTACTGTAACGGCGGCCAGCCCGGCAGATTACATTGTCTCTGGTAATAGTACAATGTAATCTCATTAAATTTCAATATATCCCATTTCTGTCATCCTTCTACTGTTAGAATGATGACAAAAATGGGATGTAAATTACGTTGCGGTTCCTGCTTTTTTCAAAAGATGGGAATTTAACGTTATTAGAACGCTGGTTGAACTTTATAGTGGATTGGGAGTGGACTGAAATTCTGCGGTGTTACTACATAAATATTGTGCTGTTATCCATCGTGTTTTAGTAAGAGGAAACTCTTATTGCAGGTCGATATTTTTCTGGCACATATTATCTACTAAAGTATTACTACCTTGGTAGATAAAGAATTAGATATATTCATAGTAAAAACATTTCAAAAGACCCTCGATTCCGAAAAAAATAATGTTTCAGTGAGGAATGGTTTCAGATTATACAGCTCCTTAAAAATTGACACAACGCTGTAAATTGACATAAATATATTTTTGGACAGCTTGTTACTCAGCGTTTTTGTTAAACAGTACGTCAAGTTATTCATGTTCTTTGTTACAATTCCATTCCAGGTTAAATTAATATTTTGGTTATGACAGGCTAAAACTCGATTGTTGATCCAAATGAATGAAATCTAATAAAGAATGGCCGCCATACTGTCCGGCGGACTTTCATTATTAAATTTCTTTACAATGTTTGCATGCCTCATTTAAAGTAGATTGTACAGGAATCACAAAGTCTTGTAAACACCTTTATTTTATGTACCTATCTACTTGCTAACCAAATAAACGATTATGATTTCAACTGAGTTTTCGTAATACGATGAATTTTTAAAACAAGAAAAGAAACTTCTGACAGATTTTTAACCATGTGACAGCAAAATGAAGCTGTAACAAGTTTACACCGAAAGTTTAAACAACGCTTGACGCGCTGAAACGTTAACAAGTTTGAGGGATGTGCAGGCAACGTTGCATTGCACGTTTTATGAGGCGTAAACGCGCAACAAGCGGTCCTTTGTCTGACAGTCTGAAGTAAACGGTATATTTCCATGTAGGTTTATAGGTTTCACGTCCCCACGTTACTTAATAAGCTGGTCATCAACAGGGGTGCCATTCGTGAATAATATTTTCTTTACAATAGAACTTCAGTTTATAATTTTAACATATTTTGAAGCCTTTCATTTAAACTATTGCTACTAGGGTTAAAGCGGTAGCGAAGTGGTTCTGCGTTCTTCTTTTCAAGGATACATAATATTATAATCTTAATAACGCCTAAGTTTCAATCGACTGATGTTCATAAATCCACAAAAATTCCTATTAAAAACACCTGTCCCTAGAAAAATCTTCCTACACCCAAAAATCACCCAGCAATTTTTCATTAAAGCCGATGAAAAATTCAGACTCAATGATGAAAGTACCAGGCCCACATAAAGGCGAAGCGGTCAAAACTCAAACACGAGCGACGTCAGTATGAAATAGTAGAATTGAACTGAATAATCTTATGATCCCTAGATTGAAATCATTCGATGTTCGTGCCCTCACATGGTCCTCGAGGGAAATAAGTGAATAGTTTCCTGTTTAATTTACTACAGACGGGAGTTCACAGTACGCTGACTTTGCTATATTAGTGGACCGCATTCACCATGTAACTCTAAATATGGTTCATGATAACGGCAAGGTCTTTTGTTGGGATGTAATAACATTGGTGACTGGTGGTTCTATATGTGGACGTTTTTGTTGACCGGGATTAGTATTAGATGCGTATAGATGAAGAAGATACAGAAAATAAACGCCATATTGGATTTATTGGCTATTGTAGATGGGTCCCCATGTGGACTGTTGTTTTCCATTTGAAAGCTTAGAAAGATCGTGATTTGTGCAATAATTACTATAGCAAGTGATTACAAAATATTATTTATATGTCATCATATTAAAACGTTTGGTTTGTTTAAACGGTTATTAAAATGAAAATAATATTATATATATATTATGTATATTACTCACTCTTTTGCCATACCCAAGTAACGTTTTTTCGACTCCTAAAAAATATAAATATGTGGCCTATAATTTTACCATCGCTGTCGTAAACAACACGTCAGCCGGTCGATTCTGGAAAAATCTCACCGTGATAACTACGGCGAAGTGAGCTTAGAGTGAGCTGTGAGTCATACTGATGCCAGGGATTGACACTATTGACGACTCACTCCATGCTCATTTCACACACAAGTTTTCACGGTGCGATGGTTACAGAATCGCATGGCAGGAAATGTCTGTGAATATTACTTTTTTTTCTTTTAAATATTCTCTTATGACATTTAAACATTTTCTCTATCAATCTTACTTAATGTCAGTCAATATTACGGATGAAGAGGGGGCTCAGTTTATTTGTTAAGTGGGCTTTCTTGTAACTTAAATATGCCTTCTTCTGTACAGCATGTATATCAGAAAGATGTGGTCATATTTAAGAGACCATACTGTACCGTACAGACCATCAAACTGAACATATTTCCCGATGGGACTAATGTCATAATTGCGAAAAAATAATCAAAAGCCGTCACACGGGGACAGCTTATAATTTATTCGCGATTACGATGTTTGTCCCATCGAGAAAGTTAGTCAGTTTGATGGTCTAATAATAATAATATATTTTTATTTCAGAATTCGACTTCCATATATTTGTTAGCCTAGTGTTAGCACAAGTAAATTAAAATTAAATTAAATTTTATTAAATTGTCAGGCGCTTGGCCTCATATGCAGGCTTATCCAATGCGCCATTAGTGCAGAGTCCCACCGGCCAGCGCATACGGTCAGGATGGCGCTGGAGCTGCCAAGTACCCGCGCCATCATCGAAGCACAGCGCTTACGCAAGATCGCGTGAAAGCCGTCCACGCGCGCCTCTGTGAACATGCCACTCGCGCTACAGTAACGCGGCAGCCCCATAAGCACCCTGAACGCATTATTATATTGCACACGCAGGGTCTAAGCCACACACTTAAATATAACCACGTATTTCTGATATACACTCTATACAACGTGTAACGGAAAGGGGGTATCAACCCTGAAGGAGGTGAATGTGCTGATGAAACTCAACAACTTTCCCCAAAGAACATAGGTCGAAATATGAAAAAAAAAATTTGGCCCTCCCATAGTAAATCAATCAGCTGGTAGTCAGTTTTGTAAGGGAGGGCCAAATTTTTTTTTCATATTTCGACCTATGTTCTTTGGGGAAAGTTGTTGAGTTTCATGAGCACATTCACCTCCTTCAGGGTTGATACCCCCTTTCCGTTACACGTTGTATACGTCTTGTTTTACAAGACACATGGCATCTACCACATTCATCCATTTCCTCGGAAGTTTGTGGCACTAAACTAATCCTATGTCACTACTAGGCATCCAACAGGAGCTAATATTATGCTGACGATCTTGTAACAAACTTCGAAGTCCTTTCAAAAGACAACCGCCCACCACAAAAGATCGACTACCAGCTTCAAGGAAGTACCATGACATTTATTTACATCAGTCACAATACTCGTAACGATGCGGGGTACGGATGCGACATACATTAGCGGTTATAAATGACGTAAGTTGAGAATTTATTTGGAAACCACGCAATGGAGAGCGCGAAGAACGGACTGCATTAAAGTGTCAAAGACAAGTCGAGAGAACCTCAGGGCATAAATTCGTTTCCTTGTTGCGAAGAATATCACGAACTGTGACACTAATAATGTTATCTGCGATTATTTCCAGCTTCTAGTTTAGGACCTGGCTTTAAATAGGAAGTGACTGTGGTTGGGGTAGCTTTTCATTGGCAAAAAAAGGATGAGTTTATTATGTATAATCAGCCTATAATTTTCCCAATGCTGGGGCCCGTGGCTAAATAATAACAGCCGCACAGGTCGATCGATCAGGTTAAGCTACGCTTGCCGCAGTTGGTATGTGGATGGGTGACCATCTTTACATACCGAGACCCCTCTGCGCCTCGGAAAGCACGTTAAGCCGTTGGTCCCGGCTGTCATTCGTAAATCTTAAAAGTTTGACAGTAGATGTTGAGAACCTATGCATACAAAGCACCATGTTTTTTTTTTATTCACTGTAATTCGTTTATAATACCTAAATATTATCTAAAATAAAATTGGAATGATTTAAAATTAGTTTTGTGTATCAGAGTAATCTCTGGAAGTACTGATCCATTTTCAAAAAAATTAGTCAATGGTAGGAAATTAAATTATTTGTGAGTGCATAGGTTATGTTTATTTCACGCGGACCGAAATCGTACGCAGAAGCTAGTTTATAATATTGAAAATGTAATCAATTGCGTTATGTCTGTTGCTACCAATATTCTTTTATTTCTTTTTATATCGCAAAACAATACAAGTTTTTAGAATTTTGACGGAGTACAAACATTGGTGCTAGGGATAGATTTACTTGTCGGGTTTCATACGGATCGGAGTGGCATTTCAAAGGGATTTCGTGAAACATATCTCGCATAGATTGGGTTTTTCAGTCGCCTACGCGAACTTTACACATTTTTTTTGTTGTGAGTGGGAATCGAGGGTACTTTGCTCTGCTATCGTTTAAGTGAAAATGAAAATTAGTTTATCGTTTTAACCTTAACAACTAGTTACTGGAGCCTCCATAAGCAAATACGCAATAAGTGTTACGAGACTTCGCTCTTGCGTTGTATTTCTTTTTTTTTTTAATCCCCTAGTGGGATTTGATGGTATCCGTAGTTGTGTCCGTGGCATCACAGCAGGCCCAATCAGAATCCCAGCGCAGCGGTACTTATTTTATAAATTTATCACAGCTCTTTTTTTCTTGTTAATTTTTTTTGTTGTTTTTAATGTTGATTTTGTTAGATTTGAATTTTTATTTATAATATATTTCCTGTGCGTGTCAATATTTTATTTATCTTCCAATATCCTAAATACGTATAATTTACTTGTTTTTTTTATTCTATAGAAATTGATGTAGACACTAAAGTGGAACATTACTGACCAGTTGATATTAAAAAAAATGTGTTATTGGCTGCAAGACATTTACTACCAGACAAGACATAGGTACTTTGAGGGGCTTGTGGATAATAACAGCCGCACAGGTCGATCTATCAGGTTAAGCTACGCTTGCCGTGGTTGGTCTGTGGATGGGTGACTATCTTTACATACCGAGACCCTTCTGTGCCTCGGAAAGCACGTTAAGCCGTTGGTACCGGCTGTCATTAATAGATCCTTGACAGTCGTTACGGGTAGTCAGAGGCCCGAAAGTCTGACAACCAGTCTTACCTAGGGGTATCGTATTACCCAGTAACTGGGCTGTGGAGGTCAGATAGGCAGTCGCTCCATGTAAAATACTGGTATTCAGCTGCATCCGGTTAGACTGGAAGCCGACCCCAACATAGTTGGGAAAAGGCTAAGCAGATGATGATGATATTTTGCTCCCAGCTACTTGCACATAAACTGTATAATGTGTATATAGAAGTTGATTTAAATAAGCTAAAACTTTCTTCTATTACGGCTATTACCTACTTCGTTCAAGTCAAAAGTTCAACGGAGTAATTAGAAACTGAGGGCCAATTTCATCAATGAAACTAAATACGCTCAGCACATCTAAACCGAGTTTTAGAGCTGTCAGTGGCATCAATGTTGTGGAGTTTTGACACTGACAGCTCTTGAACGCAGTTTAATTGTGCCGATCGCGTTCCGTTTTATTGGTTAAATTCAATCGGTGTTCTTCACAACCAATTGGTAGGTACGATTTAATGTATATGCAGGTCTTAACCCATTGTTAATTGCCAACACGTATCCTAACATACAATTTCCAGCTACACACACTATTATCTTAGCAAAACTAATTATTCGTCAATAATGTGCTCTACTCTCTACATAGAGCGTCTCTACGGAGGTAGAGCATTGTTGTGCGTTCATGTGCAACGTTGCAGAGTTCAATGCACACATTAACGTTGATTGTGTGCGTTTGTGATGCTCTAGGAGTACATGCTGATGAGGAGTTTAAAAAAAATATTTATGTATAGAACCGATTTAGTTTCCAGTTTAAAAGAAAGAAAGAAAGAAAAATATTTTATTTGGTACACACGGAGGAAGGAGAGAGAGAGAGGCTAGAACTCAGAGGTTATTCTTTGAAAACGTACTAGGAAATCGACCTTACAAAACCGATTGAATGCGAGTTGGACTCGCACACCAAGAGTTCCGTACCAGCGTACAATATTTAACACTACACATTAAAAAAAAAAACACAGTTCTTGTATGGCACGGTGTTTCCTTTAATTTTAACTTTATTTAATTTTTATAATTGTTGCTTTAACGGCAGTAGAAATACCACTCTGTAAAAACTTCAACTACTTATTACAGTTCAAGAACAACAATATATACAACCCCTGACAGTCAGACGGGCGGACGGACGGAGGCTTAGTAATAGGGTTCCGTTGGCACCCCTTTGGTAGGGAACCCTAAAATACACCAGAATTATCTTTGAACTTCCATTCGAAATAAACTTCAATTAATCTAAGTAACTTAATCAAAAGAGGGACAGACAAAACAAGATATAGGTAAATTACGAAACACACAATTGATTAAAGTCCGTTTACAGATGTGTTCCCGCTGACAGCAACAACCTAACAGCAACCTTATTGTAACGAGAATAAAGATCACAATGATTTTGACTATGATGCAAAGTCAGAGGTAAAAGAACTGTACCTGTCAAAACTGACATCTCCGTTTACCTTCTAAAGGGTACAGACGCCAGCACATCAAGCTACCTGAAACTGTCAAATTTTCCCAATCAACTTTAAACCTAACTAGCGACCCGCCCCGGCTTCGCACGGGTGCAATGGAGAAACACTGATAATTTTAGACCCATTATTTCTCGTAAAAAGTATAGGATAAAAAATGGTTATTGTGGGTTATCCCTAAGAGATAGACATATACCATCGTGGACTTTTTTGTAGACCTTTTTAAGGTGTACAATACTGTAGTACATTATTTTGATCTATCTCGACGGCTTCAGCCAGCGTTTACAATGTAAGCGCAAAAAAGTGTGTTTATTTACGACATCACATTAGAAACCTCTAAAATTATCAGTGTTTCTCTACTATATTATGCATGTATTATACATGTAAACCTTCTTCTTGAATCACTCTACCTGTTAAACCGCATCAAAATCCGTTGCGTAGTTTTAATGATCTAAGCATATATAGGGACAGACAGACAGACAGGGAAGCGACTTTGTTTTATACTATGTAGTGATGCTTTAGCGGTAAAGCTGAAAATCTATTGAAATAAAATTTGAGAGCTTGTAGTAGCTTGATGTGCTGGCGTCTGTAAAAATTAGTTGTGCCATGACTTCTTCTGACTCCATTGATCCCATATTGTAAGGTACATCCTAACACAACCATATCAGAGGGGCAATTCTCATAATTCTTACCCAGAGCTAACATCGTTATTTTTGTAACATAGCTAACATCGTCGGACAGAAATACACCCCGGACGGAAAATTTAAAAAATTAAAAGTAATAGTTAAAAGTTCTTTAAATTTATTATTCTCATGTAATAAAGGTATATGAAGTAACATTTGCAGGTAAAGGAAACAACATTTTCGTAAGTTAAAAGTGACTCCATAGCCTTACAATCAATCTTCTATGAAAATCTTATAAGTAAATTATTACTTATAAGATTTTCATAGAAAATTGATTATTTGTTTTGTCATTCCGACTATTAAGTCGGAATGACAAAACTTATACTATGTTTATACTACTCAGGGCTGAGTTTACCAATGTCAGATATCTTTTATTAGTGGAATAAAAATGATGTGTGACAGTTCCAGTATTGAAAAACTGTCAAAAATTCAAAATTTATTCTCAGGATAAGACTTATTCTATGTATAAAAGTTTGGTGGAATGCGCCCTAAATCACAAAAAAATAAAATAAATAAAAAATACGTATACAAGAGAGGGTCTTGTGGCTAAGTAATAACAGCCGCAGCTTGATCATCTGAAAGAAACTTGTCAATGTTGCTACAGTGCTGAAAAAAAAAATAGGAAAATTTGTCAGAAAAAAAAAATTACAGACGTTATCAACACCGTGAGGTGTAAACTTACCACATGTACCTGTACAGTGCAAAAGGATGAGTCCTATCTATGCGCTAGACGTCCTTGAGGTCGAAGCGCACAAGCTGCACTGAGAATATTTAAAAGGCGAAGCGGAGTAAAAATCTACCCCACGATGTCAGTGAAGGGCTAAGAACGTTCACAGTCTGATTTCAGTCTCAAATTCTCAATCTGTCAAAAATGTCTCGAATTTCCCTACATTTTTGACAAGTTTTTGACATTGATTGTCGATGAGGTGTGATTGCAAATAGATTTTGAACGTGTTTAGTTACTGGAATATGTCTTCAGCCGTGCGATTCTGTAACCAACTCACCGTGAAAGCTTGGGTGAATTGAGCGTGGAGTGAGCTGTCATTCGCTAGGGATTAACACTATTAAGTGCTCACTTCACTTATGATTTCACGGTGAGATTTTTACAGAATCGACCGGCTGTTTTCACACGACATAAAGATAATTTAAATTCCAACCACATTTCCCTACAAACCTTGGGTCCTTTAAATCATGGGCCAAAGATAAAGGTCTGTATTCTAACTCTTGTCAGCTTAAAGGCTTGTAAGGGCTGAAATCAGTTAGCACAAACCTGCGAATAAGCTTCAAAATGGCGGCCATTAAAAATATTTTTAAAGACCTCTGTCAGAGTCCAGATTAAGTCGCAGGTGAGTTATTTTTCAGATAATTCTGTAAAATAGGTAACCTTTTTGGAAATATTTCATCTGCTTTCATAAAAGGCGGTAAAACGATTATGAAACAACTGAAATGTTTAACCCTCAGAGGTTTAAACTGTTTTTGTTTTACATTTTTATGTTGCGTTATTTTAATTCAATTGTTTTTAAAATATCGTGGTCGGAAATCAACTACAAAATATATTGAACACATTACCTTAGATTTTTGATAAGAAGAAAATTTTTATTATTTTCTACGAATTCCTTTAAGTTAAATAAATTATATTATATAATTATTATTGGGGAAACACATTTATTATCGATTCACTATTATCAATTGCCATCTTAACACAACGAGCACCATTGCATTCACATTGGACATCATTAAATTCATACCCAAGAAACAAAGCGCCAACCAGAAAAAAAAGTACTGGTTTCTTATGGGAAATAACATCTTGAGCTTTTTTATTATTACAGCAAAAGTCTGCAATTAATTGTAGACTTTTGTTGTAATAGTAAAAAATGCATGAAAATATTACTCCTACTTTAATTTTTGGGTATAAAACGTACGACACTTGAATGATGTCCTTTGATTTCTTACTGAAAAGTGCGTTTTGTTTTGTCATGTCAAATATCCATTTCATCACTTCTATTAGCTAGGTACTTTATGGTTTAACGAAATCAATTTCTGTGGTAAAATGTTTTGAATATCTGAAGGACAATTCTTGTAATTTAAAACTATCAAAATCCAGACGCACACTCATCTCGGCGTCAAAGAAATGTCAAAAGCTTGTCAAAAAAAAAAATGTAGAGGTATTTTTGACAGATAGAGACTATGAACGTTCTTAAAATTACGAGATTTGCCCCTGTGACTTCTGCCTTCCTATTTAATGTTCTATTTCTCTTGTTACAGGTAAGCATCACAAATCGACCTGTCACATACAAAACACAATTTGGAATGGGTGGCAACATGTCAACCGTCACAAACGGCCGAAAATCCATAAGCGAATTCTGGAACGTTGACCAGAAACTCATTTTCACATTTTGTTTGCAAATAGTTACACACATACCGCTACACGAATTACATTTGAAATTCGAACACAAGCTCTCGTTCGGCACGTTCGAGTAGAATTTCAATTCGGCATGTTTCGCCTTTGCTCGGCTGTTGCCACGTACGGCCACGAGTTAAGGATGAATTTGAAATTAGAATTCCGAAAATTAAAAATCGGGCGCTTAGTTTTAGAAGTGAATCAATTAGTTTTGACTTTTTAAAGAATGTTGTAGCATTTTCGTATTCCAAATTCGAAATGTTGATGTTACAAAATGTATGGAATGCGAAAAGATTAAATAGATAAATAAATAAATAAATACCAGCTGTATTTATTTATATATTTAATCTTTTCGCACACAAAAAGGCACAAAGGCGGACTTAATGCCGCTCCAATAGTATTAAATGATATATCATTAGAAAGGTATTAAAATTTGATACACGAATTCCAGTGACCCTTGGTCTTGATTCCTTGTCCAATCTGACTATTGAGTAAGTTGAAGTTGAGACGGTGAAAGCTGAGATGAGGCATGCAGAGGAAGCTTCCTTAACCGTTTCCTAATGATGCTCAAAAGAGTAAATTATGAAATATCTAAAACAAACGTATTTTTGTATTACTAAAACTGACATGTATGCTACAGTATAACTCTGAACGGACTAGGATTTGGGGTTAGGTGGCATAGTAACTTCTATTCAGTCAAAAAGAGCTATCCAACGGTATATTGCTGTTTGTCTCTGCATCACCCAAAGGTTGACTGGTAGAAAATGCCTATGGCATTAAGTCCGCCTCTGTACCTACATTTATGTGCTTGAAGTATTAAATAAATAAATAAATATTACACATGGTTGTTGGAGGGGGTACCAAGATAGAAGTACATCGCATGGATACATCGCAAGAGCGTTATATCTGTTAAGGTGTTTTTACGTGATTTTTAATAAATAAATAAACATTATCCTTTTTGAAGAAAGAATTCTGGTTGAATTTTTTCGACTATTCGTACTAATATCAAGTCTTTAGTTTTAAATATATTGGCTGGCGTGCAATAGAAATTTTCAATTGAACCAGCAATTTGAATATTTCACCGCATTTCAGCGGCAGGGCAGCAGTATTTTACGACGACACTGGTAGCATGGAAAACGATTTTGGAACTAGATTTATTTTATTCAGTCAGAGCGGCTGGTTTTTATATCTGACGGAAGATTCGATTTGGAAGTCAACTTATATCTTGATTAGTTCTTTCTGTGCGTCTGATTTTGTGAGCTTTATATTTATGACTCAATTTGACTGATTCGCGTAAGAAATTGTGGAATTTTTGAATTTTCTTGTTTTTTTTTTTCCTGTGGATATGGATCGGTAGTCGATCAAAGTTGATTGTGTTTTCCCGTTAGGATATAATCGATTGTTATTAGCCCCCAGTTTGATAGGTATTACCTGAAATACTTTGATGGATTTGCTGTCATATTGAGAATATTCGGCAAACTATGCCAAAATAATAAGCCAAAATTGCAAATGAGATGTTACTTAATATCATGATATTTTGGCCATAGCGGCAAATCTCAACGGAGACTAGCCTTTGGTGCGAGATATACTAAAGTGCACAAATATGTGCGCAGACATAAGTGCACTAATAAATGAATGATTTTGCCAATTTTATGCCATTGTACCAACTGTAAAAAAAAATTCAGCGAGCCCAACTGTCAAAAAAAAAAAAACTAACATAATTTCACCAAATTTATTTTACACCATTCACCTTACGGTCAGAAGAGCTGCAACTAAAAAACCAATTAAAACCAGGCTCAGAATTAAACTCACGTATAATAACATCGATGCGGCTCACCGGCAAAAAATTAAAGCGAAGTAATCCTTCAATCCTTACAGTAATGGAACAACTATACCGTGTTGTTGTAATACAAGCTGGATATGGAGCTCATACAATACAATACACAACACAAACAACATTTAACAACTACAAAATCACGCAACAACACACACACACACGCATCACATTCAACAATTTCTGCATTTATATCTGTAACTCGCATGGTGTAGATAATAAAGAGTATTCTATTCTATTCTTAGACTTAAGGCAATATCTACATTATGCAGTTCAACCAAATTGTTCTACTTTGATTAAGTCACAGAAATGAATACGAGCATAGTTATGGTCTATTCCAAAAGTATCTGACGAAAGTGTAAACTTACGGTGGTAGGGCTAACACCCGCCTGGTTTGCAATCACCCTCCCACCAGAGTCCGGCGTCAAGCAGCCTGCTGTGTTTCGTCGATGCGTGGGAGTTCCAGTGCGTTAGGCATCTTCTGGGCACGCTCGTTCCATCATAGACTTCATCCTTCTTCATCAGGCGTGATCGAGGTCAAGAGCGGATTTATTCCGCAATAATAAAAAATAAAAAACAATCCCTGTTTAAGTCAAATTCTTACTCAATCACTCACTAAACGGAATTAGTTACACTTTCATATGTATTTTGAAGGTTTCATATATAAAGTATATCACCACTTTTCCCAACAAATATTGTTGAACCCGGCGAGCGTAAGGTTGGGTATAATACACCCAGACCATAATAAATCGCTCCATATTTTGTGACATATACATATTTTTTTATATATATATTTAAAATTTTATCCTCTGTTTCAGTTCCCTATCTATTGTAATGACAATAAATTAAGAAAAGAATTTAAAATCAATATTAAATCATAAAAATTTCTAATTTATCATAATATGTGTTTATCACACCCACCTTATGCTCCGTGTTACAAAATCAAATTGTAACTGACACTACAGATGGCATCCACATGTGCGCTGTGCGTTTTCTGTTCCATTTATTTACACACACTTGTATACAACTAGCTTAATTTACATCACTCAAAGTGAGTAACTAAAATTACGTTGAATTCGATTTCATAATTACATTATTGCGGCACCAACACTCGACGTAAAAAGTCTACTCAGTTTATAAAATCATGAATGCTTTTTGTTCGATGCAAACTGTTCCGTAACAACATTTCCATTTTTCCTATAAAAAAAAAACTGAACCAATTAACATTGTTTACATTGCGCCAAACAGCAGACACGACATCATCGATCCAATTATCCAGAAACTATTACGAGTACTAACTGAAATAAAAGAAAACGAATATAGTCGGCAACGACACTCGATTAACATTGTTTGTAACTATAGTTTTTATTAATATCATAAGTATTAAACATCATAAGTACTAGAAAACAAAATCGGAAGGTAGCAGATGAAAAATTCAATAATAATACTCAAAAAATGCATAATATTGCTATTGTGTGTATACGAGGAATCGCGTCTGTTCATCGTAAAATGGAACTCAGAGTCATGGTTTATTTTTACAGTTGTAGTACGGACGTAGTAATTATGAAATAGTCAGCGGTCGAGCTTGCAATGTGTTTTGATACTTGAACGCACTTGGTCTTTTTTATATATATTTTCCGTTGGCACTTGACTTTGAGTATTTCTTTTACTTACGATTCATTTTGAAAGTGTCTTAATATAAAAATAAACAATACAATTTATTTTATCAAAATTATGTATAAACCATTACTGGTTCCATTCTGGTTATGGTTCTGGTTCACTTATAAGAAATACCTCTCCTTTGAAATTATAGTACCCCTTGAAATTAATACAAGCCATACATAGAATTTCATCAAATAATAGGTAAAATGTGACCTTTATCACAATAACCAAAATCCTATCTAAGCGTCAATTTCTGAGAAGTACGTATCAGAAGGTAAAATAACTTCCCTCAGCACATGGATTGGTGGCCGATGCTTGCCAGAATCGCGGGTTGTTCGAAAGAGTTACCGTGGCCCTTGGCACAGGCAACTGAAGGAACACGGGTGGGTTTTAGTCAGTAAAAGTCTAACACACCCTCCTGTTCTGCCCAGAACGGGAGAAGTTATTTGATAATTTCCCACCAAAAGAAAAAAAAAACGGCACATGGATTGGTCGAGAAAATCTAAAACTATTAAATAACCCAACTTCAGGAATCAAAATATTCTTGCACAGACTAAAATCTCGATTCTCTCTCACTCGACTTTACAAACTTCATTCCAAAAGATTAACATAACCAAAATTCAAACGAAATTCGCGAGCACCGAAGCGTTCTGGAATCTATTCTAAATTTCAAACCATTCTAGAATTGGAATCCATTCTGGAACAAAGACTCATATTTGGGAATCCACTCCCTGACTCCACTATGTAGTGGTACAAATGCCGCCGATGGTACCGAGTCGTAACAGATATACAGAGCGGAAAATCGGCATTTCCTTATCTGGGACTGGGAGTGAGAAGCGATGAGCGATGCTTCGGCGCGCTTGGTAACTTGTGTATTTGATAATGTGTTGAATAGGGCTGTTTTGAATGTTGATCCTGGTTTCAATGATGTCTCTTGATAGTTTAATCACAAAGGCAATAGACTTAAAGAAGGGGACTTAAGGAAAGGTAGCACACATAATCTACATATGCACGCTGACAGGCGTTTGTTTTGACATAAAAACATAGCACTTGAATTTGTTTTGAACAAAAATATACGGCGTCCAAAAAATACTTTTTGTTCACTGACAATTGGCCTTATTCCAATAGTAAGTTGGCTTGTTGACATATCGCTTGTATCGTAGAACTTTTAGAACTTGTAGACGATAAGCAGCGACAGTTATGTTCTATTTGACTTTTGGACCATGCCCTTTTTTGTTTTGACTCCATCCTTGTCATATTTTAGTTTAGAATTAATCGTCTTTGAGCTAAATATTAAATCTAAATCGTAACAAAAGCTAAACTGGAAGAATATTAACTAAAACTATATTATATTAACTTATTAACAATTATATATATACGTAATGCTGAAATCAATGTATTGAATAATTTTCTGTCAATTTAGTTGATGGGTAAAAGTTTCGGCCGTATCTACAATATTATTTATTTTCATCGGTCTCAAACCCAAACTCAAAGCATTCATTTCACATAAACCAATAACAGGCACTTTCGAATTGTCAAGAAGTCGGTCGGTCGGAAAGATGAAGCTTATTGTTTGTGTTTGTCAAATCCTACTCTTATGACAATATGAATTACATTTTCAATCATTTTGTTTTCTGCTTGAACTCTTTTCATTTACTTACTTTCTCTTCATATATTTTGATTTCAATGAAACCTATCGTTTTCTTAATGAAACTCATCCTCTTTTCACTTACGCCGTACTTCAACAATGCCTAGGATTGTATGTAATCTGAAACTTGATCAATGGTTAGCCCGATAGTCGGAGAGTATGCGTAAATCCCTTTTGGTTGACTATTAGTTACATACGTACTACTATATTTTTTCTTATTATATTAACAATATCCCCTGATATTGTTAATATAATAAGAAAAAATACTATACTTACTAGTTTATCAGATTTCTTCATAAATGGTGCGTTCTTAATTGATTTGGATTCGACTACTTACTGAACATTTCAATCATCATTTGCCTAGCCTTTTCCCAACTATGTTGAAGTCGGACCTGTGCAGTCAGTGCACGCATTTGTCAGTAACCATTTAGACTATAGACAGGCATTGTGTTCCCTAGTTATACCATTACCATCATATTTATTTTTTTAAATTTCGCAGCATAATGCTGAGATGGAGTGTTTTGACCTCGCAGGTCTTTTTTTCTCTTGTTTATTTTTGGTTGGTTTTAATGTAATTTAATTAATTTATATTTGTAATTTTGTAAGTTACAGTGTTCCTTTTTTACTGTTTGTATTTACTGTGCGTGTCCCAAATCAAACATTTTCTTATTTCTTTCTAATTATTGAACTAAAAAGCTTTAAAACTCATTTTCTAAGAATTTTACTTTTATGTTGAACTTAAACAACGGACTCCTTGGTTCAATGAATTTCGATTCAAGGACATAAAACTTTTGTTCTAAATAATTCAATATTTTACTCCTTTACTTTATCGAATTCTTTTGACAAACTCTCCTAATTCGATTAAACTACAACACGAGAACCTAAAACAGCTAATAAATCAATATTCTCTCCTGTACATACGTGTGAAGAGAAACCAGAATCCGAAACGTACAGCAAACTGTCGATCCTAGTTCGGAAAAGCATTAGACTGGCAAACACTGTTTACTCGCCAATGTAACGAGAACCTAGATGATTAATAGACTCGTATTTGCTGTATTTCATCAAGCCTAGAAGCTAGGCAGCGTAATTATGTGTAACGGATCGACCAGTCAAAGACGAGCGTTTGAAGTGTGTGTGTTCGTACGTACTCGGTTGTATCTATGTGTGGGTGTGTTTACATGCGAAGAGCTGGCGCGCCGCGTTCCGAAATTGAAATTTGAACAAGGATTGCAAGTTGTTTTTTTTTATTAGATGTGTGTTCGCGCATAAGGATTTATTGAAAAAAAAATTTCGTTTTCCTAGTGTTTGGATACATCTTTACTTCACTTTTGTCTAGCAAAGAAAGAATAAGTAATATTTGTTACAATGAAAATACAAGTTTAAGTACCGAACTCAATTAACATTTATTGCAGTAAACCTTCAAGTACCTTCGAGGCTTGGTTTGTATTTATTAATGCGACTAGGCCCATTGGTAACACAAAACTAGGGATGCCTCGATACGCCTTTTTGCCGATACGATACCGATACCGATACTCTTATAAAAATATTATTTTTATAAGAGTATCGGTATCGGCAAAAAGGCGTATCGAGGCATCCCTACACAAAACAATAAATGCGTTTCATACTAATCATATGTAATACATCATTCTGTCTCTGATATTTTCAAACGATTGACTGAATCAGAACGATGTTTTAAATACGTTTAACGCCAATAGTATTGAGGGATTTGTGGTGCAAGCAGGCCTTAGTCTTAACATCTAGTTGATTTTAAAACATTTCCAATAAAGTTCAATTAATTAATATATGCTACAAAAAAAAAAATAGACAGTCTTTCGTCTTCAAGCAGTAATTGACCATCACAGATATTATCCCAATTGCGCAACACACCATCAATCAAAATTTAAATGATTTTGAAGCATATTGCCAATCCATTGCTTCATACATTCCAAAAATTTGTCTGCTCAACAACGTAAATAACGCAATGAATGTTGTGGAACTATCAAAATTAAAGCCATTACTACTGTTACTGATTTGCGCAATTACCCCGCTGCCTAGGCTTCTCCCAACTATGTTATGGTCAAAGAAAATCAAAAGTCATTTGTTCAAATTAGGCTGAAAATCAGCACTTTTCGAACGTCAAAAACGGTCGGCTTCCAGTCTTACCAGATACAGCTGAGTAACAGAATTTACATGGAGTGACTGCTAATTTTACCTCCACAACCCAGTTACTGGGTAATGCGATTACCCTTTGTAAGACTGGTTGTCAGACTTTTGGTGTTCTGACTACCCGTAACAACTGTCGAAGATTTACAAATGACAGACGGCACAAAACAGTTTAACGTACAGTCACCAAAAGAGATAAGTAACCAGGATCTTCGGTAGATATAGTTGAAATTTAGTAAGAAACCGATGGATGTTCTTGAATAAAATTTTATTTTATTAATAGGAAACTAACAGCTGATTTATCAAATTAAATTTCAGTCAAAAACACCCATCGGTTTCTTACTAGAGACTTCAACCATATCCGGCGACCCTGGTTACTTATCTCTTTTGGTGAATGTACATTCCGAGACACGGAGGGGTCTTGATATGTAAGGAATGGTTACCCATACACGGAACGACCTCGGCAAGTGTAGATTAACCATCAATCGACCAGTGCGGCTATTATATATTTAGCCACAATCCCCTCACGCCAACACAGACACTATCCAAAATAACATCAAGTAAAATACTCATCCAGCAGTCACATTACAACATGCAATCATTCATACTGCCGCTACAAATTGGATTCCAACACAAAATAGTAATTCGATTACTACCCTGCATTTCGCGCTTTATGTAATTCCAAGTCAAGGGGAAACTTTTGTTACGATATGTGTTATGTTAACGAATTCACGTTTATTTCTCTTGAAATTTCACAGTTTCTATTAAGTTTCCTGAAGTGTGCAGTCATGGAATCGATAGGAGGGGTACTAAAGTTAACTTTGGTAATATATTAGGCCATTTGGATTATCTACAGTTCTCTGTGCGATTTTCGGTAACTGGAAAAATATTATTCGTTTCATTTATTTAAACGTTTCGCACACAAAAAAGGTAGAAAGGCGGACTTAATGCCTTAATTCATTCTCAAATGATCAACAAAAAATACTTTGTTTGAAAACACAGGAACCTGAATGCGTAACCCAAGTGCGTCACTGTGTTTTATTGTCACTACGGGTTATTATAGAACTGTCAAAGTTAAAGCTATTGCGATCACATGTGTGATACGCAATTTTAATGTTGGTTATGCTTAATTAATAAACCGTTTTAAAAGTTCCTTCAATGGCATACGAACTTTCTGTCTTTAATCAAACCGCATACCTTTATAATTAGTTCTGTACATATAATTAACACGGTTTTCATCGACGGTTTCACATAACACGTAAGTTTAGCTCGGAATTATGTTGAAATTTTAATGCTATCGACCCAAGAGTGTTAATTGAAAAAGTTTCGCTCCTCCACTGTAGAATGTGCTGGCGATGTGTTGAATTAATAAACAGCTCTGTCAAACATTCCAATTGAATAATTGACGCGTGACGTGAGTTCGGAGTGAGTTTTAAATGAGTTTTCTTAGTGCAGCCCTGTATTTCATGACTATTTAAATAAGAAATGTCACCGTTCGTGTTTAGATGTCGTTAATCATAATTAAGTTTGATGTAGGACTAATATGCTTTTAGAGAGCTTTTAGTATTTACATGAAGTATTTCATTACTGATGAAAATTGTGACGACAGATATTGAGTTGAATCGAGTTATGAGAAACTTAAGATAATTGGTGTATACCAATTATCTTAAATTTCTCACAACTCATCAGAGATAAGTATTTCCAATACGCGTTTTTTTGCCTATTATAATAATAATTTATATTGGTACGGTTTATTATTGTTGTTATTAATTGTTATTGATTTTTTTATATATTTAATTTTCATGGCGAACATAATAAAGAGTATCCTATTTATCGAATTGTAAAAGCCTGATTTTACGTATCGGCCTAGTTAAAATAAACCTTTACTTGTTTATTTTTTTTGTGTTGCCATTTACACAATAACAAACGTAAACTTTGCAGCGCTAAAATGAAAAAATAAATAACACCTCGCGCACAATGCTTCAAAAAACAAATTTCGTAGTCAAAATATCGGTGACGAGAAAAAAAAAAAACTTTTAGTATCGAATTTTCCCGGACATCCGTTAAAATGTAGCGGCTGTTGGAAATGCTTATATATCCCGGGAATTTGACAAATCGCTCCTGTGATTAATTAAGTCCATTTTGTTGAATAACACGACGTTCGTCCTTAAGCGATGTAAACATTTTTTTTTTTTTTGCTAAGTAATAATTAAATATAATGGAACTATGTTAGCTGTTACAATATTCACACTGACGTTGATATAATAGCTACAAAATAAACACAAAACACAAAACTCAATCCATACAAGGACAGCTAGAAACATCGTAACCTTCCTATATGGCGCGTGTCGCAAAATACACGCTTTGACGTGATGTTGCGTACACCAGCCCGTATTACCTATTACTTACCTAGCCTTCCTATAATTTATGATAGCCTAGTACTTTAATAACGTCTCACAACATATTCCTTAACTAAAATATCCTCTCAAGTATGTTATATCGCCAAAATAATATTGGAACTAATATTTCATAAACTGGCCGCTACAGACAGAATAAATCAAAATAGTTTTTAATAAAACTATGCCATACTTCATGAGGCAACATAATATTATATAAAAGTTACTATGAAATGGTCTATCTGACGTTTATATGGGTAACTTCAACACTTTATATTTTCTGTACAAAAATTACATTTGATTTACTGTAGTTATGTTAACTGAGTTTGTTTTGTGTTTTATTTTTATACACCGTTATTTTTGTTTAAATTTTAACGTTAGCATTTATTTGAGTCAGAGGTGTTGTTTATAAGTTTATTGTACAATGTGTTGTATCTGTATGTTGTGTTCTGTAGCTGGTGTTCGTACTGGCAACTTTAACTGTATTAGTGGAATGGAATTAGGTACGTCTAGACTAACATTTATCCGCTCAAAATAACAGAAATTAACTTGTGTTACAAAATGAAATTGTAGTTCTTGTGGAGATAAAATAATGTTGACCGCAAACACATTAGCTGTAATGAAGTATATTGCAGTGTAAAAAATAAAAATATTAGCTTACTATTTAACATGGTGCTTGCAGCTGTGGCGAAACATCAGAACCTTCCTAACCACAAAATCACTATGGATTATCAGCCAAAGTGAAACATTTTCCTAATCCGTATCTCTTACGGCCATAAGAATAGTTTGAGGCCCAAATAAAGAATGAATGACTACACGATTTGACAGTATGTTGTCCCTAATCCCGATGTCTTTTTGCCCGTCCGAATAATTGGATTTGTTGTTTTGACCGATCAACTACTTTTGGACGGGATCTTTGTTGATGGACTTGGAGAGTAGACCCCCTGAGCACAAAGGAAAATACAAGATAAACACCGTTTAATGTGGTAATACATTATTTAGGTACATCATTCAAATCAAATTAAAATTAAAAAAGAAAAAACAACAAGTTCTATTTATTTTTTTCTAACTCGCAAAAAAGACCACTGGGGACAGAGGATTCATAGCGAATGTAAAACAAGAAATATTCGCGCCAACTTCGCTCGTCTGATTAATTAGGCAAACTTTAATTAGCGCGCACCCCATAACTTATGACGTCACGCGCTCAACGTGACGTACCATTGAGATATTATGTTTTATAGGTATAGATGTAATTAATTAAGAGTCAGTTTTTGCTTGCTTTTGCCACTTTTTGGAGCAACATTTTTGGTTAATTTAGAAATTAGAGACGATTGGTTGTTATGATTAATTTCTAGTTGGAACTAGGTAAGCCAAAGAACTAAGAGCTTATTTTTAAGCGTTCGAATAGCGAATTTTCGAGAGTTCGTTTTTCAAAAGACAGAAAAAATAACATAAAATTTCTTTCCAGGATCCATAATACGGGAGAATAATATTAACTCAATTTGTTGCTTATTGTTTTACAAAAAGAACCACTTTTAAAACGTACTTCTATTTAATATACCTATCAGATGTACATATATCGAGATCAATATACATCTGATAGCTATATTAAATAGAAGTAAAGTTTTATTTCTACAGATTACCTATACTAAAACCTTACCCAATCAAATGAGGTCTGTACTCATCATCTGCCTAGCCTTTTCCCAACTATGTTGGGGTCGGCTTCCAGTCTAACCGGATGCAGCTGAATACCAGTATTTTACGTGGAGCGACTGCCTATCTGACCTCCACAACCCAGTTACTCGGTAATACGGTACCCCTAGGTAAGACTGGTTGTCAGACTTTCAGGCTACTGACGACCCGTAACGACTGTCAAAGATCCACGAATGACAGCCGGAACCAACGGCTTAACGTGCTTTCCGAGGCACGGAGGGGTCTTGGTACGTGAAGATGGTCACCCATCCACGGACCAACCGCGGCAAGCGTAGCTTAACCTGATTGATCGACCCATGCGGCTGTTGTTACTTAGCCACAAGCCCCTCTATACTCAAGGTACCTGACTTAATTTATTCATCTTATCCTTTAACAAAATTAAGGCCAGATTGCACTAAAAATCACTAAAGGCTGATTTTTCAATCGACCGATAATTTTTATTCGTGGAACAAAATTGACGTCTGACAGTTTTTGTATGAAAGAACTGTCATAAATTCAAAATTATTCGTGTGATAAAGTTATCTGCCGTTGGAAAAATCAGTCCTTAAACATATAACGCTAAACTAATTTAAAAGGTCGTGCTATTTCATTCATCAGTTTGAAGTTTATCGAGATAGAATAATGTTTTAAATACGTTTAGCGCTAAACGTATTTGTGGAGCAAATGGGCCTTAATCTTACAAAATAAGAAAATGGATCCATAACTCCGATTCAGAATTCGAACGTTTGCAGTGCTATAAACTGCAGGTCTCAGTGGAGGGTATACCCAATTTACTATGGAATATTCAGCTAGTCCCCAGCGTGTAGTCGCTTCAAAGATTCAAACCTGACCCGTTAGACTGGAACTTAGAATTTAACTGGAAGTTTATCTGAATACGTTTTTGGAATAACTTTGTAGATTTTATACGAGTTTGAAATAATATTTGTATAATTAGATACGTCTCATTTAAAATAATTCATTGTTTTGCAAAAGGTCAGCAGTAAAGCATAGTACCTAAACTTCTTTAGTCTATTTTTTTTTCAACACAAAATAAAAATGGCCGATTTTATAAAAATAAAACCGAACCTATAACCATTGCGATTGCATTGCCTAGGCGATTCGATTAACTCCTCATATTTTAAAATCAATTACTTGCCGTTAGGATGGGTATAAATAATAACTGATAGGGTCCACTATGTTCGCTAGAGCGGATGCCTGCCAGGGTCGCGTGTTGTTCGAAAGAGTTACCGTTGCCCCTGGCACAGGCAACTGAAGGAATACGGGTGGGTTTTAGTCAGTAAAACATGCCCTCCCGCTCCGCCCAGAGCAGGAGAAGTTATTTGATGATTTCTCACCCAAAAAGTATACCCACATGCAAAGTTAAAGTTATACGCGTGAAAAACAACAGCTCTCTTTGATGTCGCAGAGGTTAGTTACAAGTACCTAATTAGACAATTGTTAGGGGAAATTGCTTAAAATTTTATTGACAAAGTATGTATTATGTACAGACGCTAGCACATCAAGCTAGCGTCATCTAGCACCCGAAACTGTCACATTTTCCCAATCAACTTTGAACCTTATGCCTTAAAGTTGAAAATCAATTAAATAAATCTGACGGATTGTAGTAGCTTGATGTGCTGGCGTCTGTACATTCAATGATAATGTATTAATACTCGAAATCATTGTCATTAACAACTTGTTTAGATGTCTGCCAAGGCATCCTCATAGTTGAATCCATACAGTTTTAACTTTACCCCATATTCATAGATAAGATTGTGTTTCTAATCAATCTGCTTAGCGTTTTTCCATCTAATTTGGGGTCAGCGTCTAGTCTAACCAGATGCAACTACCACTACCAGACCAGTATTTTACATGAGCAACTGCCACAACCCAGTTATCTACTGGGTAACACGATACACCTTGGTAACACTGGCTGTCAGACGTTTGGGCTTCTGAGTACCCGTAACGACTGTCAGAGGTTTACGAATGACAGCCAGAACGAACGGCATAACGCGCTTTCCGAGTCATGGAGCGGTCTCGATATGTAATGTATGGTCACCCATCCACGAATTAACCGCGGCCAAATTTAGATGTAATAATATTATACAACGTGTAACGGAAGGGGGGTATCAACCCTGAAGGAGGTGAATGTGCTCATGAAACTCAACAACTTTCCCCAAAGAACATAGGTCGAAATATGAAAAAAAAATTTGGCCCTCCCTTACAAAACTGACTACCAGCTGATTGATTTACTATGGGAGGGCCAAATTTTTTTTTCATATTTCGACCTATGTTCTTTGGGGAAAGTTGTTGAGTTTCATGAGCACATTCACCTCCTTCAGGGTTGATACCCCCCTTCCGTTACACGCTGTATATATTCTATAATATTCTAGAGATCATCAACGAATGATTATGTAATAATCTACGTAGATTATGAATCTAATACAGGTATCTATATTGTAGTAACTTCACCTACAACGATGTTACACACATTATACCGTTCAATGGAGCGGCGACTCGATGGTGTTAGGTTGTGCAGCATGACTCGTTGTCGCGTGAATAGGCGGCTTATAAGTCTTTGATAGGCAATGTAGGATATTTTCCTAGCAAGCTAAATTATCTAAGGCTTGTAGAGACGTCAATTTACTTATAGTTTGAAGTTTGAACAATCAATCGCAGTTTTCCATTCAGTATTCCACCTGTTACACAATGCAAGATCGTAACATAATTTAACAGGGTATGTATAGTTAGTACCCAGTAAGTGGGTTGTGAAGGTCAGATAGGCAGTTCCTCCATGTAAAATACTGGTACTCAGCTGCATCCGGTAATACTGGAAGCCGACCCCAACATAGTTGGGAAAAGGTTAGGCGGGTGATGATGACAACACAATTCAACATATTTTTTCATATACATGTACATATTATTGATTTAAGTCCGTTAGCTTATATTATGCAAATATTATCTTGATTAATAAAAATAAATGTCAAAATAGTGCGTGTAACAGAAGAAAAAAAAATAACATCAATATTAAATAGAATTCACATTGATGGCGCGTTCTGAGCAGTGCTCACTAAGAACCTGCGCCCACTGGCGGCGCGGCACGGGAACCATCGGCATCACTACATGGACATGCAAGCGTAAACTGAATGCAGCGAAAATCCTTAGGAATGCTGTGACGTACCTTTTCAGTTTTATTTTTCATACTATTAGATTATATTACTATTCGTTGCATAAAAATCCCTTTCCGTGCCATGCCGACAGTGAGTCCAGGCCCTAAGTGTCATATAATATTGAAAAATAGGTTTTAATTTTTACTTACATCCTGCCGATTATTGTTTTGGAATATAGTAGCTTCTAGTATCTGGAAAGAACCAGCTTTGGTTGATTGTATAGATACAAATACTAATGATAAAGCTGAAGAGTCCGTTTGTTGGTTTGAACGCGCTAATGTCTGGAAATACCGCATAGATTTTAAAAATGATTTTCCATTTCATAGCCCAATTCTTGAGTAAGGCTATAGGCAACATAACATCACGCTAGGACCCTTAGAAGACGAGCAAAAACAGTCAGAAAGAACGCTAAGAGAAAACAAGGTAATAGCGCGGGCGGGCGATGCGATGCGACGCGGTGGGTTTGGGGAAATATTACGCAGACGCAGTCGCGGGCAGAAACTAGTTTCGTATAAACTAAATATTAAGTTAATTTCGAGCATTAGTATCAAATATAGTTCATTACATCGTACCTACAGCGTAAGATAAAATAGATCATATTCATACTACGAATAAGAACTTCCTATATTTCCATTTCGCAATTTCGCTGTTTCAAAGGACCCTTATAATTTTGTCATGTCCGTTCCGTTCCGTCCGTTCGCTCGCGTTTCCGCCAGCCCATTCGTTTGCACACCCGACCTTAGTAGATTATCATGACATCTCATCATGTGAGGAAAAGGCTTTCAGAATGGAAAACGTAATAAAGATAGAAAGCTTGTACTTAGCTCTTTTTTCGTTTACTAATATCTATAAAGTCATTAAGGTACTAAAACCAGACCGAAGAACATCCTACTAACATTATAAACGCGAAAGCTTGTGAAAATGGATGGATGGATTGATGTTTGTTACTGTTTCACGCAAAAACTACCAGTTACAGTAATATAGCTTACTAGCTGCACCTCGCGGGTTCACCCGCGTAAGTTTCGATTCCGTGGGAATCAACCGTCCGTGGGAACAGTAAAAGCTTTAAGTAACAACTATGTACAGACGCCAGCACATCAAGCTACTACAATCTGTCAAATTTCTTTAATAGATTTTCAACTTTGTCGCTAAAGCACAAGATTCAAAGTTGATTGAGAAAATTTGACAGTTTCGGGTAGCTTGATGTGCTGGCGTCTGTACCTATTAAGTTTCACCGCAATCGGTTCATTAGTTTTTGCGTGAAGAAGTAACAAACATATTATATATATTTCCCCCTGCGCTGCGTGGGGCCACACCGGCCACTTTTATTTAGATTCACATTTTTAAATTCGTAATATCTTTTGATTGGGATGACCGATTTGAATAATTCTAAAAGTAATCTACAGGTATTAAAACAGTCTTGAATACGAAATTATTTATTTAAAATAGTTGTAGTGACATATTCACAATAGTTGAACATATTTTTTGTAGATATTGATATCTTATTTAATATTGTAGAACATTTTATATTCTATCGTCAATAGTTTCCACAGCGCATGCAATGAAAGACATCTTGGGTTGTAGGGTACATTTTTTTACATCTTGGGTTGTAGGGACCCCTATTTTTTTCTAATAATAAATATAACCTTTGTTACTCTAAACTAGCGTAGCATTCTAATGGTGATTTTTTTTTTTAATCGTTCCAGCAGTTTTTGAGTTTATTCGTTACAAACATAAGTACATACAAAAATCTTTCCTCTTTATAATATTATTATTATTATTACACGTATTAGTGTAGATATATAGATTTTTATTCTGATATTTCCACGGGACATTTATGCGGGTGAAACTGCAGGGCGCACTAGTATGCTATTCTTGGATCAAAAGGAAAATCACGTTCATAGTGCTTGGGCTAAAATACGCATTTTATGCGAAATAATATACATACAGACAGAGACAATACGTAATCAGCCTATAATATTCCCACTGCTGGGACACAGATCTCCTCTCTTTGAGAAGGAGCAGGCTGTAATCCACCACGCGGGCACAAGTCTTCGAATTTTCGATTCTAGGACATGCCGGATTCCGCACAATGTTTACTTTCACTTCTTTTTTTAAGAGTAGACAGATACAATGTTTTTTGTAGTTTGGAGTCTTTTCTCACCATTGTAACTAGAATAATTTATTTAAATTGATGCAAAAAACATTTTTGTTTACTTTTTTATTAATGTTTTTTTTTTCTCTTTAGCAACAAAATCATTTTATTATCACTCAAGTGTACCAAGGCCCAAAATCTCTCAATAAATTTTCTAACGCACGGCTGTTATAAGTTAAATCCTTCTTCCAAATCAACCATACACTAACGTCAAAAGAACAAAAAGTATTTCATTGGCCTATCAATAACTCGCCCTGCGCTCGACAGCATTCATCAGAGACGAAAGAGTTAGTCTAAAATTATACCTATACGAAGAATCCAAATTGATTGCAGCGGATGGAAAAAGTTAATTGTGATAAAAGTTTCATTCGATTTTTTCCATCTTTCATAATGGTCGTCCGATTTTATGCATCTGTGATACTGTTGCAAAAATGTAATAATAGTACCGTCAAAAATCTGATTTCGTTGTTAATGAATTTACTGAAAACTCCAGCCGTTTTGTAAACTGAATTTAAAATAATACGATTTTAATAATAATAATTAAAAAAGGATTTTCACGTACAAAAACCCAATTGACGTTTAAAATTCCACCCGCTACATTTTTCATTTCAACGAAAAAAAAAAAACAAAATCGAATCAAATAGAGAACAAATGCGCATTTAACGGGAACGCTATGCAAATGAACGAGCGCCCCCGCCGACGTATCGAACGATTTGAAATTTAAAAAAGTATTCATTGAATTTTATACGTCGTAAAATCTGAAATTCCATAGGTATAAACTGAAATTCCATAGGCAGTTAGAAATGGAATTTTTGAATTTACGCATTCTGGTGGAGGCGCGCGTGTCGATTGGACGTATTTTGATATTGAATTAATTGGAAAACTTTACTGTCAGGACTTCAGGAGTTATCTTGTTGGGCGTGCCGTTTGTGAATTTTTAATTTGAATGCTTAAGTTTGGCTCCGTTTGATCTATGTAGTAGGTTTGCGGGTGCGTTCGGGACTTATTGTGATTATGTTTTGGTCGTGATATAGCGAGTTTGGAATTGATCAAATCGCTATGAAATATAGATGTTCGAAGTTGGACCTGCTACTTAACAGTTGTTGTTGATTTAGTAACTTTATAATCTAATCATTAATAAATTAAAAATACTTTATTTTATGATAAAAATTAAGATTATTTATTAAGTATTTACATAGTTTAAAAAGCTAACAGTCCTAAAACAATAATATATTGTACAAGTATATAAAAAGGTGGGCAAATAATGAAAGGGTATCAAAAAATTCGTCCGTATTGCTGTCAATAATAAACGTACCCAAAAGGCTGGCAGCTTTGCCATGTTGTATGGCAATGCTGATTCTTTGGCCAAAAAAATAGACCAGCCCTCTGGTCACGTGAAGTGTCGATCATCCGCTTGGCGATGTCCCGAAATAATAGGTGAGCACTCGGACCCCATGGCCCTAGTGTTTCAACCCCAAACGGCTCGAACATATAGGTTCCGAAGAGGTTGGAGTATTTGCGCCGTTTGAGGTTTTCCGCACCTGCAGCAGCCGCACCAGCACAGACCACCGTGCCTGGAAGATGGGACGGCGTAAGGGTGTCGACACATAATAAATACACAAATAATATACCTATTACCGCTTTTGATTTATTTTTCTCTTGTCGTATTTTGAGAAATTGATATCTAAGCCAAGCCCTCACTTGTGGCCGGCAGACGGCAATTGGCCCGCCCCCTATAACATGAGACTTATACATAACTGGCAAAATATGGGTCCACCTTTGTACGCCTTTGTCAAACCTTTCGGGGATTATAGACTTGATGTTATGTAATATGATATCTAGACCTAATAATTATTATATTCCAGCTACTAGAGCACCAATCAACATAATTAAAATCATGAACAGGTCATACCCGAAAAATAATTACTCAACCAACAATAGGGGAGTACTCCACCAAAATATAGGCAAACATAGACGAGGGGTTAAATCGCGTTACGTGGACTAAAATGACATTTAATTAAAATCAGAAGTGGCCCAAGAGCTTGACAAATTACCCTCGACGTCGCCAGCAGCTGAGTTTAAAACAGAACGTGTTTTAAGACTAACTAGCGTTGATTTGGTTTAGGATGTGCTTAAATGAATTATTTTATTGGTAATTCGTTTGTTTTTGTACAATTTGATTTTGGGTTTGGGTAAGAAGAAGGAACGATGTACCTAGTTTCGAATTTCGGGAGAGCTTGATTGCAGTGTTTTTTAATTGTTTCCTGCACCATAGACTCATAGGCCTACGTGAAATTGGAGATATCTTATTGTAGAAAACGAAAGAAAATATACGTACGTAAATATACGTTTTTCAACACTCAATAAGGGTGAAGATTTTTATGGCCTTCTTGTTTTTAGTATCACAGTAATAGCTTTAAACGAAATACTGTGTCTTTTTTTGACATTTCCAAATATGTATTTTAATAAATTCCAAACTTAAACATTACCTGCACTAAAACCATTACCTTCTACATTAAAACTTGTTCAAACAAAACAATTATTTCCATCGTTCTTTAAACTAAGCCCCAAGTTGAACCAAAAACTGTCAAGCGTTTGAGAATGTTCGCGAAATTCAAAGCCAAATTTTAATTATGCTTTCCAACCGTATGCGGCATTTCTTTGACAACACGTCATGGCGTGAAGAAAGTCATTATTTCGTACTGAGATATGTTCAAGGTAGAAACGTAGGTACGGATGTAAGTATTAATTAAATTACTGCTGGAATATCTACGAAATGCGAGACTGATGGAAATGACACGATGATGATGTAACATCGGAAGCCATGTTATTAGTGTGCGAAGAAGGGGCTTTTGTGGTTTATGTCTTCGTGAATGGAATGCAAGTCACATATAGTTCTACAATATTATAAGTACTGGTCTAAGACCCAAGTTTAATGATAAAATGTGTTGTGTTTAAAAAACAATTCGTCTTATTTTATTCATAACGCAATAGAACAAGAAGAAAATACTGAAGATACCAATCGAAACAAACACACAGCCACAGCAATTGACACAAAATCTGTACCTATAGTTGATGCTATAAATTTTATCAATAATAAAATAAGACTACAAGAAACTCGTAACTTTAAAACAATCTCAACAATAGCTCTCTTTCTTGCAGAAAGTGAAACGTCAACTGAGTTAAATATTCAGAATGGTACATACCTCGTCCAGTCGTCGAGATCTCCTGAATGCGAGCATTCGGTAAATTTGTAGCTTGAAGTCAAAAGAGGTGTCTGCCAGGAGCTGAAGTTGTTATATTTATGCTTCTTCTTGGTAGAGGAATAAGATTTTGCACATTCAGTGTTCCAGTATCTCTTAGAGTCTATATTTCTTTATCACGTAATGCTGCTGTAACAATAGACAAAAAAATTGCAATTGTATAGTCTAATTTGTAGACCATGGATACACAAATTAATATTTTACTAATCTCTTGGTGGATCAGTGTGGATTAATACAGATAATTGTGTTATGGTAGATTTAACTTTGGAATTTCATAATTTTATACATTTAGCCTATATTCAGCAGTTAACGTTTTTCGGTTAAAATTATGATGATACATTTAATAACAAACACAAAATTCCAATACTTTCAAGCTGGCATTATAATAAAATAATGCAATTTTAATATCAGCAATACCTAATGTTTCCACAAAAATAAATAAATATTAAACAAGCATTCCACTGATACAAATAATTGAATTAAAAATTCAACATCGTCCAGTCTACATTCTTGAAGCGGCACGAACGAATCTCGTGAATGCTGCAGCATTTGCCAAATTTATGGCTCACAGACCAGAAGACTTAGAGCCGGGATAAAATTTAGTTGTTTTGAAGAATATAATACTTGAATATAACCTTTTACAAGAGCTAGAAAAGAATATAAAGGCGCTTTTGCTCATACATAATAACATTGTGTCTGACAATGTTTACGGGGTGCACCAAAATTGAAAAAGGAGTTTATGAAAAACCTGCCTCGTAGAATGGGGTAGAAATGGCAAACATAAAAGTAACAACTATATTAATGAATTTATAATAAATCTATATTCAATAGCCAATAATCAATAAACTTGTAAAGATAAAAGTAGGTAACATAAACTGATTCTCATCTATTGCGTAGATCTGTTTATCCTAAAGAGGATGAAGGGGAGATAGAAATCGAAACTGCGGAACTAATCTCGGAATTACACCTCTCTATTTAATTCCGTTAAAGATGATTAGGAAATTAATGCAATTTCCAAATTGATGTTCAGATTTCGATGTATCAGTTTCAATTCAAATATATAAGCAGTGAATGGAATTTACTGCTTTACTCGTATTAGTGTCGAGTTTCTAACTCATATAGCACCGTTCAGGTAGATTATTACGTATGTTCTAAGTGATATTAATATTTAAAGAAAACTGATAGTAATCAGCACTTTACTACATAACAGCTTTCAAATGAGAAAAACTTTCGCAAAATATAAAAACATTACTGTTACTTTCCTTATTTCAGAATCCAGGCCAGGATTATTCATTTATTCATCTTCAGCCCTCCATTTACAAATTAAAAGTACAGATATTAGACAGATGTATAAATTAGTTTCTTTGTCGAGATGTTTTGAGACTGAAAAAATGACTGGCAGCTTATGAATTTCGTTTCATCTTATTTTAACGTTTGTAACTTTATTCACTATGCAAAGATTGGTGTTCTCCGTGTCTTTATTCGTTTCTCAAATTAAACTTTCATTTCATAAGTCTGGTTCATGAAAATCAAAGATATTTGAGATCGCAATATTTCTACGTAAACATTTTGAATATCCACTATTATGGTGTATTTTTGTATTTGTGCTGGTCTATAATTTGGCATTTAACTTAACTAGACTATACAATCCTGGACTCCCTAAATCATGCCACCGTGTAAGGTAAAACACGATGATATCAAAGAAAACGTTTTGATGTATTTTTGAAGCTTTTAAATTTTGCGACTTTAACGACCACTATGCAAAAAATGCAAGATGGGTCGATTTAACAAGTCCGGGAGTGTATATTATACTTTTCCACATACCTACCCCTCATTTTATTCGTTACAGGCATTCTTTTAGTCGACATGAAATCATAAACAACGTATTCAGATAAAAAGTACCTAGTTATAATTTATAATATCTAAATTGAACCACTAATCAAACCCATTTGGCAGGCCTGTTGGTCTAGTGGTCAGTGGCCCTGACTACTATACGCAAGGTCGTAGGCTCGATTCCCACACAGGACAAATGTTTGCTTGATGAGCACGATCATGTGTTCTGTGTCCGGGTGTAATTTATCTGTAATATGTATGTATTTAGAAATATATCATATTACATATATTTGAGATTTATATATATAATGAGTACTAGACAACTGATAAACATACATATTATGTATGTTTATCAGTTGTCTAGTACTCATAGCACAAGCTCTGCTTAGTTTGGGACTAGATGGCGTTGTGTGAAAGTTGTGGAATATATTATTATTATTATTTGGTGCAATTTTAATACCTACACCGCACTTTGTATGTTCGTTATTTCATTATTTTAAATTGAAGTTAGTTATAATTTAATCGTGCTGTCGTATGTTCTGCTATGTCATTTGTGTGTACTAAATAAACGATTTATCTATCTAAATATCTATCAACAAATCAAAGTCGTTCCATTCCAAAAACACACAAATCCACCACATGATAGCTCCATTTTCTACAATCGGGCTCCATTCTACCAAACAATTCGACCATAAAATCCTAAATCCCGTGTTTCCTTGATTGGTTCATACAGTGTAATTCCGCGCAGACTCGCTCGTTGCCCGCCCGTAAGATAACCGCCGCTTGCATAAACTTCGTCTGTGTTGGTTTTAACAAAGATTTATACTACGATGTCGTCCGACGTAGATTTCTCTATGTATATTTTAAAGTTGAATGTGCTATACGCTGTTCCTTTGTGGATTATTTTAGATATTCGTATTATCGTGCGGTTTTTTTGTGGAGTGAAGAGATAATGGGAATGTCTTAAATGCCGGGTTTTTTTCGCGTATTGTGTTTTCTGTGACAATGTAATTGTTGTCAGCTGGTCTATTCTGTAATAATCTCACAGTGAAACTATAGGAGAAGTGAGCTTGAAGTGAGGTATAATTTTACCTGAGAGGCAGTTCCCGTTTTTAAGACCGTTTAAGCTTGAAGGTAGATATAATTTCACCTGAGCGGCAACTCCCGTATTTTTAAAAACGTTCGCATTCTAATTTCTGTCCCAATCTATCAAAAATACCTCTAATTTACTTCAATTTTTGTCAAATTTGTAACATTGATCGTCGCTGAGATAAAATTGCGACTAGATTTTGAACGTTTTTATTTACGAGAATTAGCCTCCTGCCGTGCAATTCTGTAACTATCTCACCGTGAAAGCTTGGGTAAAGTGAGCGTGGAGTGAGCTGTCATTTGCTAGGGATTAACACTATTAACTGCTCACTTCACTTATGATTTCACGGTGAGATTTTTAGACAGAATCGACTGGCTGATGCTAGGGATTGTCACTATTGACAGCAGAGACTTTGACAGACTAAATCGGCAGTTAGTCTTAACGAGATTCCAAAAAGACTATCATTTTGTAACTATAGATTTATACAAGACTCATTCTGAACCACTACTTTTACGTATTTGTTTGCCTTACTTCGTTTGCGGCTGGCTGTCTTGAATTTTATGCAATTTCTAGCCGTTGCCCGCTATTTCATCTACGATCCAGAATGAAAGAAGCCTGGTCCTTGTCCAGGTCATGGTTTACCCATATGCCAAATTTCATCTAAATCCGTTCAGCTGTTTTAGCGTGAAAGCGTAACAAAGTTAGGTACTTTCTCAATTATAATAATATTAGTTATGAAGTTAGGATTCTACAATATTATACCTAATACGAGTATATATAATAAAACTGCTGTAGCCGTACAGCAGTTTTATTAGAGCAGAAAAACCTTTAAAGTTCAATATCATCACTTATTACATTGTGACTGTTAATATAATTATTTTAGTCTGCCTAGAAAGTATTTAAATGAATGGCTTAGTATCGAGTTCTGTTGGACACACATGACCTTTACAGTTTCAAAAAAATACCTGGTGGCATTTGGATTACGTCTCAATATTTACAGGAATTGAATATCTTGGAAATCTTCCTTCACCCAATTTGGAAAATTCTCTTTTCCCTTCAATCAGTCTCCTCAATTCAGTTCACGTAATCAAATAACGTCTCATACGAATTTCTGTTGTGTTAATATCAGAAACAGGCCTACATTATATTATATGGCATCTGACTGGCCATATATTTCTGTTATCATACTTGGCATAGTGCCATTTTGATGGAATTCTTTCAAATGTTAAGACAAGATAGGGAGATATGCTGGTTTCCCGGGTAGAGCGAAATTAAGAATTATTGGAGCTTAGTGAAAGCTGACTGTGGAAGTCCTAGAAATGTTTTGAAGTTTAGTCGAAGATATTCTTACTGTACCTACTAATATTGAGATATAAAAGTGTTTCTTTATCAAGATTATCTTTGAGATTATAACATTCTCATGCTTAGGGCCTGGCACAAACGCGCGGAGGAGTAACGGTAAATTAAATAATACTTATTTTATATTTTTATCACATCATATTTGTTAAGTTTTTAGACTTTATTCATATCTTTGGCTGATTCTTATTATGCTAGCCGTATAAATTTAAAACAAAATGAGTTCAGTTGCATTTTCGAGTCAAAAATCGTTACAATTAACGTAACGTTTACTTCGTGCATTCGTGCTAGGGCCTCTGTTAAACACATTTGATATCCATTTCCAGAATCTGACTGGCAATGCTAACTAACAATTTTTCTTCAAAAATGTAGTCCTCATCATCTGCCTAGCCTTTTCCCAACTATGTTGGGGTCGGCTTCCAGTCTAACCGGATGCAGCTGAATACCAGTATTTTACATGGAGCGACTGCCTATCTGACCTCCACAACCCAGTTATAGGGTAATACGATACCCCTAGGTAAGACTGGTTGTCAGACTTTCGGGCGTCTGACTACCCGTAACGACTGTCAAAGATCCACGAATGACAGCCGGGACCAACGGCTTAACGTGCTTTCCGAGGCACATAGGGGACTCGGTATGTAAAGATGGTCACCCATCCACAGATCAACCGCTGCAAGCGTAGCTTAACCTGATCGATCGACCTATGCGGCTGTTATTATTTAGCCACGGGCCCCTCTCCAAAAATGTAGTCGACACACTTTATGTATTAGCAAAGCACCGACTTTTCAAAAATATTTATTAATCTTAAATCGTCTGCAAAAAGGCAAACAGTGCGAAATAGTTTTGACCTACATCCACATAGCCTAGTTTATTAACAAAAACACGTTGCTGATAGACCATAAAGCCTATATCAGAAAGGGAGGACAAATTCTTATAGGGTTAAACGGTTCTCTCGACCTGTGACATTCAACCTTCCCTTTCGATTGGATCGCTATTGAACAAATATGGATATTTTTTTCCTTAGCTTTTCCAATAAAGTATTGCTCTTTACGATGACTTTGAATAAAAAGAGATATTGAAATTATGAATGTTTTTTCACAAAGAATTTCGAAATGAGAATCTTTGGTTTTGTCTTTGATATGTTTACATATAATTTTGGTTTACTGCCTTCTGTACCTATAGTAGAATTCTGAGAATGACAAAGTACCTTTATAGAAGTGGTATTAAAATAACATAATGTCGTTTACCTATAACTCAAGCTTCCTCTATCATAGTTCAATCATTTTATAGAAGAAATTCTAGGAAATCCTGTGAAATAAAAAGTTACATCGCCAATATAATAGGCGTAGGGACGTTCACGTATAACTCATTAATTTGTATTTAAAGAAAACTGTTTAAAAGGATTATACTATAATGTATTGTGTCCAAAAAACCTACGGTACATTACATTCGTAAACCTACAGCGATAAAAGAAGAAATATATGAAATAACCTCGTTCAATTCGCTACCCCCAACGCCATCTAGTAACACCCGGCGCAAATACCTATTTACAAAGTCCGCTGTTTACAACTACACCCTCGCTCAACATAAATAAATATAAAGACATGTATATATGTGTGAGTTACATTATATTTCGCAACATCAGTGAGTCTCGAGGACCGATACCGGAAATCAAATGAACCGGTCCACGTCGCGCGGATCTCACAGATGATGTCATTGACAGACTTCCTGAGAACTATGCGGCGGCGGCGTCTTGAATACGGATAGAAGGATAAGGTTTTGTTATTCATACTCGTGTATGTATGTTTGAAGTGCAGTTTTGGTTGTTTTGTTCCATTTCTGGTACATTTGGGACAAATGCGGCACGAGAAGATGAGGGGAGAATACAAATGAAGATATTTTGATGCCTGTTTGAAAAATATATCTACATATAGAAACTGCTAGCGTAAATATTTTCGGGAGAAAGAGAATGACTGAATATAACAATAATAATATTTATTATTTTATTACCAGGCAACTAAGGCCCATAGATAAAATACACAAAATAATCTTATACAAAAATAAACTAATACATAATAAAAACCTTAAAACTATGACTATACACGTAACGTTGTCGCCGTCGTGTTTCGCTGCGAGGTGTCACGTATCCGTCTTCGGTAACGGCGATATACGACACCTTTCGGCCAAAAGTCCTCTTCCAGGCAGGTTTGTAGATGCTGGGTTGGAACTCGTACCAGGAATGACTTAAAGTTGATGTTGTGGCGCGATTCCAGCCTTTCAACCCTCAGAGTCCAGTTAGTCTTCATCTTCAAATACTGCACGACTAAAACGCACGAAACGCATGAATATAAAATTGAAGCTTCAATAATTCTAGCCACTGCAACAGCTATAGTACAGGCTGAAGATATAAGAAAGTAGAAACAAATTAAGCTAAAAAAAAGGAATGTTATTTTGGACATATCATCTTATTTCTCTTGCCCATTTTCAATTTGGGGTTGGCGCGCAGCATGACTACTCTACTTCTATAGTTCTTTATTAGTCATAAACTTAGTATTCATAATGCATTCTTTTAGAAATCAATCAATCTGCCTGGCGTTTTACCAACTATATCGAGGTCGGCTCCCAGTCTAACCGGATACAACTGCATACCTGTATTTTACATGGAGCGACTGCCTATCTGACCTCCACAACCCAGTTACTGGGTAATACGATACCCATAGGTAAGACTGGTTGTCAGACTTTCGGGCTTCTGACTACCCGGAATGACCGTCTAAATTGTTTTAGGAATATAATTTTCAAAATATATGAAAACTTTTTTTTTGGGTCGGATTTTTCAAATAACTTCTCCCGCTCTGGGCGGAGCGGGAAGGTGTGTCAGACTTTTTTACTGACTAAAACCCACCCGTGTTCCTTCAGTTGCCTGTGCCAAGGGTCACGGTAACTCTTTCGAACAACCCGCGACCCTGGCTGGCATCGGTCCTAATGGACCCCGTCAGTTAGTGCTGACATCTCTTTGAGACGCGCGTGGAACACAACGCGCCGTCGACCCGGGCCTGGTCCTTACCGGACGGCGAACTACCCATTGCTCGCCGTCCGCAAGTCCACGTCTACGGTGGCCGGGAGTCAGCTCTTGACTCACGACGCCCAGGGCGTCTCCTGCGGTGACTAGGGGCGTGAGGACGCAAAGATCGCCTCTCCCTCACGCATTCCGCCTCCTCCTTCGCAAGCAGTACTGCTTCGCAGAAAGAGGTGACGGCTTCCCATGCACTGTCGCTCCGTACCATGGCCAAATATTAGGTGAATCAAATATAAACAACTTTTTTATTACTGGTCGCTGAGTGAAGTGACGCGCTTGGTGCTGTTGTATGTGTTAGGGGGGATCATCTAGGGGAGGGGGTATACTGCTCCGGCTCCCTTTAGCTTATTGCGCGCCAGTAGCATCATGTATGAGCAGGAGGTATATAAGTCTGTTGAGCAACGACTTATCATAATTTTTTTAACACGGGAGGGTATAAAACCTTCCGAAATTTTGCATTCATTGACTCTACAGTTCGATAAGAATACGCTTTCAAGAACTCAAGTGTAGGAATGACACAAAAAAAAAAATTCAAGTGGAGGACGCCGTTTTCACACTGATCAGATAGTGGAATCATTTGTGTGCAATTGGCTAAAGGCACGACCGACTACATTCTTCGATACTGGCATCAAGAAACATCCCCTGCGCTGGTAAAAATGTGTTATTAGAAGGGGAGATTATGTAGAAAAATAAAATATATTCCTTTTTTTGTACGAGTATAATACGTGCGTATTTTTTTTACATAAGTCCGGTTTATATTTGATCCACCCACGTACATGTAACCTCACATCACCATTGCATCAATGAACAAACACTAACGGATTATCATAAATGAGTTATCTGCAATAGACAAACACAATTCCATTGCGGAATTCATTAGCAAATAACAGCGGCAAACAGCTTTAGCTATCAACAAAATTGATTGTGATTCAAAACTGACCGGAACAGCGATCAGATTATGAAACATTGTACACTGGTGGTATGAAAGGAATAAACTATAATTGTAAACAATATTATAATGATCTTGTCCTGTTTTTCCAAAAATAGGGCTGCATCTCAGTTGTCTATTATAATAACGAAATGGTAATAACTTCAAATCAAATTATAAGTCAAATGGCTATTCAAGATTTAAAAAAACATTTCACTAACTTAATAGAGGATAATTTTACAATCTGACTGTTCCTGGTTCCAAGAATATTAAATTAAAAAGTTGTTTTTTTTTTTATTTGGACAAACTAACAGTTGGGGTGTTTTCAGTGATAAGCAGCAGAGGTTAACTGTGCTAGGAGTTAATGAAGGGCCCGTGGCTAAATAATAACAGCCACCCAGATCGATCGATCAGGTTAAGCAACGCTTGCCGCAGTTGTTCTGTGGCTGTGTGACCATCTTTATATACCGAGACCCCTCCGTGCCTCGGAAAGCACGTTAAACCGTTGGTCCCGGCTGTCATTCGTGGATTTTTGACAACGTTACGGGTTGTCAGAAGCCTGAAAGTCTGACAACCAGTCTTACCAAGGCATATTGTATTACCCAATCAGTAGGCATAGGCAGTCGCTCCATGTACAGTACTGGTATTCAGCGGCATCCGGTTAGACTGGAAGCCGACCCCAACATCGTTGGGAAAAGGCTAGACAAATGATCATAACTGTGTTGCTGGTGATACTTAGAACTTAGATAGTTAAATTACTTATCTTTTGAAATTAAATTGTTTATTCTGTAAATACTATATCGGAATCACTTTTACAAATCATATTATGAAAAAATTATAAAAAAATAAGCGAGAGGGACTCGAAATTTCCTATCTCAAGGGTCTCAAAGTCTCTTTTAAAGTCCAGACATCATCTTGGTCTGATCATGTGAAGACAATGTAGATTAATGCCTGAAGCAGTCTTTTGACTAAAGAACAACACTGATTTGAGTGGAGCAGTCCCGTCAGTGCAAGCGTTTGTCAGTAATTTGGTGTTGTGACGTTGAACTTTCCGTATATTTTCAATTTGGTATTATCATCTCTGTGTTGTTCAGAAGGCCAATTCCAAACTTTCAAAATCTAGTAGCATTTTCATCTCAGCAACGATCAATGTCAATAACTTGTCGAAAATGTAGGGAAATAAGAAATAGTTTTGATAAATTGAGACTCGGTTCAGACTGTGAACGTTCATAATACTACGAGAATCGCCATTCGGATTTTATCCCATTTTGACGGCGTATTTTACATTCTGTCATGAAATAAAATAGCCACATTACAACCACAGCCTTTATATTTTTAAATTTTTGTCGTGAAAAGCTTATTGCCATTCGATAAAGGGTTCCCTAGAATGTGTACCAAATTCGTGATTCCTTTGTGGAGCATTTGAGGCGTAAGAATCCAATATAAATCGGTCGGCAGTCCTCTCGCGCCGTACATACACATCAGTAACACAATTTTATATAAAAACTATTGGGAAATCAGATAAAATTGGATATTGGACAGTCACGAAAAGCGCCCTTAACTCATAATATGTATAGATACTTCTATGCGTATTATAAACTAGCTTCTGCTCGTGACTTCCCCGACCCACCCCCTCGCATTGCATACACGCCCCCGCTAATACTTCGTTTCCGCTTAGCATTCTTTCAGACATTTTTAGGGTTCCGTATCCAAAAGGTAAAACGGAACCCTATTACTAAGACTCTGCTGTCCGTCCGTCCGTCCGTCCGTCTATCACAAGGCTGTATCTCATGAGCCGTGATAGTTAGACAGTTGAAAATTTTCACAGTTGGTATATTTCTGTTGCCGCTAAAACAACAAATACTAAAAAACAGAATAAAATAAATATTTAAGGGGGGCTCCAATACAAAAGACATGATTTTTTTGCCTTTTTTATAGATAATGGTACGGTACCCTTCGACCGCGAATCCGACTTGCTCTTGGCCGGTTTTTTCTTGTTTGTTTCTTTTTTCTCGGTTCCTAAGTGCCCTATAGCCTTTCTCAAGAAATGGATTACTAAAATGCAGAAAGAATTTTTCAAATCCGGCAGGTCCAGAGATTAGCGTGTTCAAACAAACAAACTCTTTGGATTTATTATTACTATTGTAGATTAAAGTCGCTATTCGTGTCTGTCTGCGTGAATATGACCGTGTTCTTCTTCTAAACTACGCAACGGATATTAATAATAATAACTTTATTTCCAATTTTACAATTTGCCAATAGCAATAAGTTAATTCTATGACAATATGCTGGCATAAATCACTGATTACTCCACTGGCACGCAAGCTAAGATTAAACTTGTGTTATGGGTGCCAGGACTCTTGCTGTTACATACATTTCTCAATTTATACAAAAACTAGTACGGAGTTACATTAGGTAAGTAGCTATTAATTGAGTACAAAAAGAAAACAAAGTTATAAAAACAAGGAAACAAACGATAGAAAGGATTAAATATAAAAGATAAATAAAAATGTATAGCCTCTCTCTATTGTGTGTATTAGGTGAGGTTTGTGGTGTAAAGTGTAAGTGTATGACTGTATATGTCCTGTGTATGTGTCGTGTGTATGTTTTATGTATATGTTTCGTGTGTGTGTGTGTGTGTGTGATGTATGCGCTTGTAGTATGTAGTTTAAAATTTGAAAAAGCAGAATATATTGCATTGTTTGTTAACTTTATTATAAATTCGACTAATTAATACTCGAAAGTGTCTTTCGGCCAATTTAGTTTTGTAACGTTCTATATACAACGTGTTAAATGCGCAAAACCTCAGACACCCCAACTGATTTTTAATTCAATTGGCCTATTTCAGAAAGAAAATAAGTCATTAAAGAAAATGTAAAGGTTTTATGTGCTGTTTTAGTTTTACTGGCCATTCTGATCGTTTCATGCGTCTGCGACGACGCTTTACCGAGGGAGGAGTCGTCATCGGGCCGCTGCGCCGCGCTGAGATTGGCTTGCTTGACCTATTAATAAATAGACACTGCAACATTTTTAATGAAGAGTTTTTGAAAAATGTGACCTATATTAAAAAATGGTTCAATTAATTCTGCTCGTTATTCTGATCAAACTATTTTCAGGTTTTGCGCATTTAACGTTACACGTTGTATATTGATGCTGTTTTCACTATAGGTAATTTAAAGAAGAATTTCTTCCGAAATGTTCATGTGTTTATTACATTAATATTAAGATTCCAAAAAAAAAAAATAGTTGTTTTTTGAAGTTGTAAAAACTATGTGAAGCAGCGTTGGGTTGCTGGTTTTTTACATAAAATTCTCCTTTTTATTAGTCACATTATTTATTTAGACAATACTTCAAGCTCATAAATGTACTTAATGCCAAAGGTATTACGCTTACATTCGGCTCCGTTCGTGTGTTTTCGGTGAAAGCATTTACTGCCAAGTCCCCTGTAGATATACGACAATGATAACTTTTTATTTGATTAAATATTACAGCTGAGTTTCTGAGTTGACTTGCTGAGTTTGAGTTGGATGTAAAGTAATAAACTTTGATTAAGGGTTTTGAGGGCTCTGTAACATTTCCGTGGAATCGTAACTTGTGTTTTTGAAAGATCTTTTTCTTACTAAGGGCCAATTTTTCCGTCGCCAGTTAACTTTTGTTCGAGGAATAAAATTTACTTTTGACAGTTTTTGTATGAAATAACAGTCAAAATTTCGAAATTATTCTGAGTTGAGCTGCACGATTTTTGACAAATGCGTGCACTGACTGGACAGGTCCGCTCAATCTGTGTGGTTCTTTACTCAAAAGACCATTTCAGACACCAATCTACGTGGTCTGCACATGATCTGACCAAGATTATGTCTGGACTTTAAAAGAGACTGTGACCTCTGAGTTTGTTTCGGTCTTTCTTCTCAGAGTAGTCAGATAGGAAACGTCGACCTCATCTAGTTTAAAAAAAATATGATTGACATGTAAAAGTGTCTGCAGAAACCTACTTACAGAAAATAAATCATTTATCATTTATTCCTCGATTAAAGTTATCAGATGATTGAAAAATCAGCCCTAAATAAAATATATAATGTTTAATTTCGTCTTCTTACATTAACGTGACTTTTTCTTACACTTCGGGCTTACAGTCATAATTGCTTTTGTGAAAATATTAACTTCAGAATAAAATAACATAAAAAGCAATACAAACAAACACAATGATTCTAACCTTGCCAATTTCAAGATGTCCCGTTATTTATGCTAACTAATTAAATAAAAGGTCCATTCGAATTTGTTGGTTAACTTGAAAATGTGCGTCAAAACAGGCCGCTTTAATTAAACAAAGAGGGTGGAAACTCAAATGTTGCTTTAAATAAATTATTTTGTTTAATATTTGGCCGGTATCGCTTGCGATATTAAAGTGCTGGTCGGCAAAAATAGTTCGAAATACTCTTCTTCACAGCGTATCGATGGCAAAAAGTTCAAACATCTTTGGCTCAAAATTCAGCTGCTGCTAGGGGTGTTTGGCGGCATCTACATTGCCACATGCAATGTAGTACACTCGTGCTTGTGTGATGTTTATCCCTTTGCAACCGGGAGCAAAAATTTCGCATAGATCAGTAAAAACTTATTAATCCTTTGGAAAGTATTCAGAGGTCCTGAGAAAAATACTGGAAAAAATCTCATGCAACTTGGTCTTCAGCAGTCAGATCCTCACACACAGGGTTCCTCAGGTTCAGGAATAATTTGATAGTCGCTCGATCGTGCTCAGAATTTTGTAAAGTCGAAACTCACGATCACTTCAACTCGGTTGGAAAGGGTTATGCGTTTCCCGTATCCGGCGGATTCCTGTGCCCTTCACAAGATCAACGGTCCATTTGACACGACAACGATGATGACGACAACGACATCGGTTCACATAAATTCTATCAAAAACCCTCTAAATTTTCAGATACTCTTACTAAAAAAAAGCAACATTCATTCCACACATCGTCTCTAACGACAAGATCAATTGATCAAGTATGTAAATAAACAAATTACAATACTCGACTAAAGTACAAAATTACAAGCACCATTGCACGATAGATTTTCAAACGATAGAAATTCAATTTACTGGCTATAAATTATTGTCATGTCCTTAGGAAAGCTATTACAATGAAATATAGGTCCGCTTGGGAACTGTGAAGATTCTGACAGTGATAAGATGATACAAAGATAAGAGGTACTCGTTTATATGTTGGTACCTTTGATGTTCTATCGCGATGTTAAGGAAAATCATGGAAGAATGATAGTGATTACTCCTATCTAAGAGATAAGTTATGTTAGACAGAAAATAGCCTTAAGATAAGGTCTTTTCTGTTCTTTTGTCGTGTTAAGAAACATTTTCGTTTTATTGCATTGTTTTTTTTTTTGTTAGCTTTATTTATTTATTAAATTATTTAATACTTCAAGCACATAAATGTACAGAGGCGGACTTAATGCCATAGGCATTCTCTTCCAGTCAACCTTTGGGTGATGCAGAGACAAACAAGTAGGTGCAGTCATGAAAATTGAGGAAAAAGTGTTTTAATAAATATAATATATAAGGTCCCATTAAAATAGATGGACAAACTTTTAGAAATCATTCAGACCACCAAAATAAGGAAAGTGGTGAAAAAATATTTGAGAAAAAACGCATTAGATACTTACAAGAAAAATAATCAGGTAACGAAAATACACTAATCTGCCCACAATTTATTATTTTAGGTCAAAATAAAATCACTGAAATCAGTGATTTTTTTGCTTGGATATCTTTGATTAGACGTACTGAGCGCTGTGTTACAATTTGTCCATCTATTTTAATGGAACCCTGTATATATATACCTAATTACATATAAATATAAGTACAAATAAATATACACAAATGCATGAATATACTAAAAAGAAATAAGACAAACAATGAGAAAATATTGATTGCCTTGTGATGATACTGCCAGCTTCTTGAGAATGTGCTCGCGAATCTTAACTTTAAAGGATAATTGGTTGTACTTTTCAACTGCTGGACAAAGGTCCCCCATATCCTTCCAGAAACTCTTTTTTCGCGCCACCTCAAACCTGCCTTCGCGGTACGCGGCCAGGTCCTCTTTCCATCTCTATATGGACCGGCCTCGGCGACGCCGTCCATCTTCAGGCACCCATTGCGTGGAGACTTTTGCCCAGCGGTCATCGTGCATGAGGCTGATTTTTTTGACTAATAATATTGTACCTTACTACCAGCTTATTATTGACCCACTGCCCAAGCCACTGTGCCACTGCACGGCCTCTTCTCAAAGAAAGAAGGTACGAGTATGGACCATCACGCTTGCTTAAGGCGGGTTGGCGACTTCAGACTTATATTAATTAGGTATAAATCCTGGTTTCCTCACAATGTTTTCTTTTGCCGATGTCAGTAATGTCAAAGGTAGAATAAAAAAAAAATACCTTTAGTTGTACAAAAGCACTTGTCTAAACACTATGCAGCGTTAAAACAAAGGAATGGAGTATTTTCGATGAACCCTGGTACCCAAAGTAAGATTTAACTTGTGTTTAGGGTGCCAGAACTAACAAAAGGCTTAAAACTAATAATATTTCGAATAAAAAATGTATATTTTATCATTTCAGCATATCTACCTATTCAAAAGAATTAAAATAAAGTGAATTATCCTTGAAACATGCCCAAAATGAAGTGGCACAAAATCAAATTTCCAGTTGCTCAAATGAGATCAAACAAATAACATCAAATAAAAATTATATCCATCTTTACATGACACCGTATTCAACATTTATCGATATTCCAAAAATCTAAATCAAATAAAATACATTCACCGAAGATTTCCGAGAGACATCAAAAGGAATCTGAATCTTTTTACCACCCTTTAAGCTTCCATACAAAAAGTTCGTATATCATTTTATTAAAAACTCGTAATTATCACGTGTTGTCGAGGTTCCCCCTCCTCCTCACCCCTCCCACAGGAAATGTTAATTCTAAACAAGGGATTATATGGTCTCAAGTTGGTTCGGGTCCTGTTTCTGACGTATTCTGTACCCGGGCTTAAGTGAGGAGCTTTCGCGGTCAATAATTATACTTTATGGTATTTTTGTCAGCAATTGTCGTTAAGTAGGTGCTTTTGGTTATAATTAGTGGCTTAAGATTGTTTGGTTATGATGTCTTTTAATACGAGTACAGTGAAAAGCTTTGGGTGGAAATATCTTCAACTAGGATTCAATTTTGACAGCAAAAAACATTAGGCTCAACTCTCATTTGAAAGTGCCTGATAGGTTTCTTCTACGTATCTGTACTAATATTATAAGAGGTAAAATTTGTTTGTAAGTTTCTATGTAGGGGGGTATCTCTGTAACTACCAATCGGATTTGAAAAAATATGTTTGCATTAGGTAGCCCAGTTCTTGAGAAAGGTTATTTAACATAACGCTATGACCGTTAGAAGCTGAACTAAATGAAAAAAGTCAGAAAGAACGCTAAGTGATAAATGATAAATGATTTATTTTCTGTAAGTAGGTTTGTACAAACACTTTTACATGTCAGTCCTATTTTTTTTTAAACTAGATGAGGTCGAAGTTTCCTATAATAATAATAATAATAATAATATTCCACAACTTTCACACAACGCCATCTAGTCCCAAACTAAGCAGAGCTGATATTATTATATATTTATTTATCTGACTATTCTGAGAAGAAAGGCCGAAATAAACTCAGAGGTCACAGTCTCTTTTAAAGTCCAGACATAATCTTGGTCAGATCATGTGAAGACCATGTAGATTGGTGTCTGAAATGGTCTTTTGAGTAAAGAACCACACTGATTGAGCGGACCTGTCCAGTCAGTGCACGCATTTGTCAAAAATCGTGCAGCTCAACTCAGAACTTGAGGAGCCTCACGATTCGACGAACGATACCAATGAAAGGACATTTGGGTAGGCCGCATATATTACTGAAACTGCCAGATCATAAGCGAAAGCGAAGTCATGCGATGTAACGTGGTGGATCAGGGGAACAATAAATTTCACGCGGAAGAAATAGCAGTCAGAAGCCAGCATTTTATAACTTCTTTATCACATTCTGCTATTGAAGTGTCAGTCAGATCCAGCTCACGTTCTTAAGTCTATTTTGAATCTTTGCATAATTCTATTCGTCACATTCGAGTGCAATTGTAACTTTATATTTGGTTTCTCATCCGAATAAGGCCCTTATATCCTCTAGTTTGTACCACGCATCACTCAAGCAAAAGAAACGTCGGTACATACGACCCTTAATCTTCAAATCAAATTCCTCTTATTCCACTAATCTTCCCGCCGTGTCTTCTGAACCAGAGCGACGCTCAAAGCCCCGGAACGCCCATTCATATTTAATCTTTAGTAAGCCGATTTTCATTTTAGTAATCCCCGAATTCCAACGATTGTACTTGCTAACCTAACAAGGCCAGTAATTAATAATAATTTATAAGGGTAAGTGAACTTATTTTGAGGTCTGATCTTTGAACTTAAGCTCTCGAACATGAGACCCTTGGAATTGAGCTCGGGGGTTGTAAATTATTCTGCACTGATTAATCGTAGTTTTGATGGGAGCTACCTGTATAGCAAAGGTTGGATTATCCATTTTGTGGTGTTTTTACTCGGGTACGTAAGTATTGGAGCGTTCATAATATGTCAAAACTCCTCGCAGTCCATCAGTCCTGGTAGCTATACGAATTACCCGTTATGGTGGGTACCTATTTTGCGGCCCGAAAGTATGACGAAGCTGCTTGAGGATATTAGTATCCCTCATTATTTGTTAACGTGGGCCAATATAATTAATTATGTGTAAAATACCAAATCCATATCTATTTTAAAAGGCGGCCTAGCCTACCGCTGAAAAAAACCTGTGTGTTGAACCTAACCTCATTGCTCCTACCACGAATAAGTCTGCATTTACAGAATCTTTGTCATACTATTTCGTTCGCTTCATGTTAAGGTTTTTAAATTAAATAAGTAACCCTGAATGTGGTCAAAGGTGAAGCCAATATTGCAAGACTACCTTTTTGTAACAGAAAAATGTGTTATTGGCGACGGCAAAGAAGATTGATGATAATGCACCTTCTTCTTTTGAAAGACTTTGATTGAAATATAGCTTCCGACTGCATGGTTGGGGGAAATCAGGAAGTTTTGCAAGAGATAACTGTAGTTTTACCAGTGAAATAAAAACTAAAACCTAATGCAATGAAAGTCCATAGCAATGTTTACCAGATATCAGAGGGAGAAAGTGTCCTTGACATATCTCGGGACCCTGTGGGCCCGGATCTTTGAAAGGCGAACGAGGGGCCGAAGCCAACTCGTCCGTCCACTAACCCGCTAGACGTTTTCAATGAAATGAGGCATCAACCGACGATTATAAATCTGTATGCACTATGCAAATGCATCCATCGATCACCTTTGGTTGATGTAAGAATAATGCAGGATAGGTATTTAAATATAGATTTGGGTGGCTACAGTGATAATATTATTATTATGAAAGGAATACAAGATGCTAGTTAAAACGCCTTTCTGTTATCAATGTATTTTACTCATCAACTGTTCTGGAAAATTCTTTGAACCATTACGCAGATATGCCATACCTCAATTCAACCAACTTCTTTATTCTATAGGTATATATTATAAATTAACGTCGCTTTTTGTGTCTCGTGTCTGACTGTGTAACCGCGTTGTTCTTTTAATCTATGCAACGGATTTTGATGTGGTTTTCACCATCATTTAAAGAATTTATTCCGGAAGGTGGACTAGAGTGGAGACCGCGCGGCAAGCTTTGTGTGGGACGCCCCTCAGGTAGATGGACCGACTACCTCAAAAAAGTGGCTGTGACAAATTGGACGTGGAAGGCGGAGGACAGGGTGTTGTGGCGCAGCATGGGAGAGGCTTATGTCCAACAGTCAGTGATTGATTCTGAAACGTTTATGTGTATATTACATTTATATTAAACTTACATTATAATACAGAAATTTAGATGCTATGTCATGTCGTAAAAACCGTGCAAAGCAGGGGCGAGTCACTACATAAAAATAATCCCTAAATGCTACCAAAACAGGAAACACTAAAGGAAGTGGAATTACTCTTGATTGAATAAAAAAAAATCCGAGCACCTTGGGACTAAAAGCAAAAGGAAAAGACAAAAAAGACCGACTTCCAAATATAATTTTGGTTTTAGTTCGTCTCGTAAAAATAAATCAAACGACTTTAAAATCAGGATTCCACGTAATCTCTCTTTCTATTACCCCGAAGAGTTCCCGGTCCATTCGAAAATAAACCTTGAATTTATGGCGCTAAGAATCAAAACGGCTCTACATGACACCAATTCAATTTAACTCGAAGGAAAATGCTTAATCGCAAACAAGCCCCTATTTTATAGACGATAAAGTTTAACTTTGAATATTTTGGTTTAAAATGTATAATTTATGAGTCAATATTTTTCTTGAATTACCTCATCTTTTATACAGTCAATAAAGTTTTCCTTGTAAATACGTATACTGTATGTAAGTATATCATTTAGATTTAGGACAGATTAAGCTTATAAGACGATATTTTTCACAGAATTTATTGCCAAAAAACATCGAAAAATTAACAAAAGATTTGTCTAAAAAAAGAGGAATCCAAAAGGATTTGGAGTCATCTATTTTACGTATTATTTTATTTTATTTATTTATTTACAAAGACATTCTTGTCTTAGTACAATATATAATACTTAATTTTATTTCCACACATTCCTTTTCAAATTGCGATATCACCACACATTACTGTGACGCAGAACGAAGTAAATGCAAAATAAAAAATAAGTTCCTTACAAGAAATACGTCTAGAGGATACGTAAGTTATGGTGCTTAGTAATGTTTTTTGGCAAAAAAATACGTTAGGTGAAAAAAAAAAGGTATAAAAAGAGTTTATTTGTGAGAGATACAGGGTGTTACTCTGTTATAACGGCTTGGTGCGGTCGTTAGTGAGATCACACCGCGCGATATGTTTAACGTAAATAAAATTACTTAAACATAGCATAACTTCGTTTAGTACGAAGTTTTCGTACAATATGTTGATAGAGAACATGATTAAAATGTGTGTGAAATACATATATTGTGTGTAGGTACAGTTCTTGTTTTTAGAATATTTACGAAGTGCTCTTTTTTTTGGTATGACTCATTAATGTTATAATACAAATTTTTTTTTGTACTTATAATTTTCGGGTCAAAATCAAGTCATTTAATCAAACTAGACTGAGAATCAGCACTTTTGAACGTCAAAATTATATTAAGACAGTCCTCCAAAACGCCCGTCCTTCACTTGTGTGTTATAAATCAATAAAGTACCTAAATCTTTTGTACAATATTCTACTCAATTATGAAATAAGTAAATAAACAAACGAAACTAACACTTATAGCCAGCGCAGTGGGTATGTCATCTTCTTTCAAATACCTCTATTAACAGTATCGCTTTTGGCATTATAATAATTGTTTTCTGATTTTTTTTTAATAATGCCAATAAAGCCATTTTTCTTTCTATTGAACACCTTTCTATCCATATCATCTTTCACACAAGCTACCCTCCATTTTTGGTCTTCCTTTTCTGTTGTTATTGTATAAGTCCTGTATAATCTTCCTCAAAGCACCCCTTGCTACAAAAAACGGGCCTACCAAAATACAGCCCAATTTTCCTCATCCACACTAAAAACAAAACACTATCCGAGCTCTTTTATCTAAGTTCTACTGGATTGATTTATAGAGGTACGTTTTATTGTGGCTTATCCTTCTTTATCCCGTAATTAAGTCCGACTCTGACCGTAATCTGGGTACTACGCAGTCAACCTGCCTCTTAGTTACAATTCCAATGTCATTGAAAACGGAAAACAAAGAATAACCCTTGAAATGGTAGAATTAGTTGGATATGTGACGCGTGAAAATTTTAGAATTACAAAACAAAATTCTTAGTATTTGTTTAATTAATGCGTTGATTTTCGCATCAACAAACCTAATTCTTTGTAGAAGTAGAAGAAACGAAAATGGTGTTTAGGTATTATTTTTGAAGTGTAACTTCTTAGGCTGTAATTTGATAATTGGACGACAATTTAGAGTGAAACTTCAAGGACGCGTCACGTTTCGGCCCATTTTGTTACATGAGAGATATGAAAGACATATACTCTCTCTGTGTCTTTCACACTAAATCTATCTTGATATTTTTTAAGTTTGTTTCAATCACGTGTACCTACGTGTATCAAGAAAAAAAATTGCACCTATGTTCTTCAATAAATAAGATATGTATTGTTATGTGATATTATATCCGTTTATTTACATTCAAGATGTAAATAAACGGATATACGGATCAGAAATCGCGTCTCAATACCTATTTTTTTTTTCAATGCTGGCAACTACAATCCAAAAACAAAACAACAACAAAGTAACAACAACAAACAATCTTACTTTTACATTGAAATCGTAAACTGAACAACTACAAATTATTAAGTACTTCCATAAACATTTCTTCAATACAACTTTGATTATATCTTAATTTGAAGTGCGTCCGTTTTAATGGTTTCCAAATCGGAAATACCTGTTAATTAAAGGGGGAAAACGCCCAATGAGTTTCCCCCTTTAATTAACAGGTATTTCTACTTGAAAATTAACAATTAAATAATAAGTTGAGAAGGATGGTAAAAGCTGCATAATAAATGAGTTTATTTGAAATAAATTGGTTGAACTGAAGCAATTTGTTGTTGCTGGTGTAAATATATTATAAATATATATATAGTATGTGTAAATATATATTTTGATACTCTGTTAAGAATGTAGTATCGGAATTAGATAGTAAGCCATCCTATGACCTAATTAAAAGATCTACTAGTTTGCCTTCGTCTTTATTGAATCCTATTGAAATCATTATAGATTGTTGTGATATGACTTCCATGTCCCCCCTACCGACACCAAACTGCCGAAATTTCACCGATGTAATGTTGGGCGAAGCCAAAATTGATAGAAAAACAAAACGGATGCAGCCAATGGTGGGAGCTTCGTCTCCTGGGCCAAAACAAGTAAACGAAAGCCCAAATTACCATTTTTACATGTCCTAAAAGAAAACTAACCAAACCGCATTTTTGTTGAATATGAATAAACATGCAATATTAGTAACATACGCTAACATGAACTTCCAACGAAACATTCAAAACGCAAACGTTCTAAAATCGCACTGCTTCTAAGTCCCCAAAGACACGTGCAAGCAAAACTACAATAACGATATTTCCTAGACACAGCACTACCTGTACCCCCCTGTACTTAAACTGTATGTGACTTCTGCATACGACTTCATTCAGTATTGAATCTGCTAAAAGCTCTGCTCATAAGGGAACTCAGGCGTGAAAGGCGAGTGTATCCTACGCAACGATGTCAATATGCTTAGGTATACTTGATGGTGAACAAAAGGTGTTTGTGCTTATGATATGGTGTTAAGGTGCGTTAGCATTTTGAAGTATTTGTAATGAATGTAAAACATTGTGTTCTCTAGAGTGCGTTTATTGTAATTTAAGTTGAAGCCAAGACATTCTTTATTCCACTGTAAATTACTTACTTTTTGGTAACACAGATAAGTTAGTATCCAACTAAAACATTTGAAAAAACTAGATATTTTACTTGGATGCTACTTCTTAGTTTTATTATTGGGTTTTTCCATTTAATTGGGAAATTCTCCGTAGGAGCCCAGGCTCTAGATTTGTAGTACCAAATTCTAGCCAAGAATGTGCCTTTATGACAAGGGACTTAGATTACTTTTGAAATGCATACTAAATACATCTCCGATGAGCTCTTTTAAGGAATACAGACGTGATTCTATGATTATTTTTAAATAAGTATCCAATAAGCTTCTGATCTTTCTAGCATACGTATATCTAAGTGATATTGGAAACCTCTAAAATTGCTTCAAAAGTGACGCACAATTTTTTCCAGTTCTTTATCATTCTAACGTGATCTCTCTCCTTGTTCCAGGGGTGGTGTTAGCCTAAGATGGTGTTGGCGTTGGTGGTCGGAGTGCTGTGCGTGTGGGGCCGCCTGAGCGACGCAAACCCTGAAGCGAAGCGGCTATATGACGATCTGCTTTCCAACTACAACCGTCTGATCCGGCCCGTCGGCAACAACTCTGATCGACTCACGGTCAAGATGGGGCTTAGGCTTAGTCAGCTCATCGACGTTGTAAGTACCTTTTTCTATGACTTACTATAGTAATAATAATAATTCATTTATTTCAGGACAATAACACTCATATTTACAGGTATAAAATCAAATTAAAATAAAATAAAATCAGCTAAAATTCTAATTAAATAACACATCAAATTAAATGGAAAAGAGAATAAATCAATGAAAATGAAATCAAAATATTAAAAATAAAAATATTAGTGTGCTATTTGTCTTAGTACGAGTAACAGAAAATTGTACCTAAAATTATTTTAGTATGGTTAGTACCTACACCTGACTGATGCCTATGGATATCCTTATCCACTGATTTTGGAAAGGACTGTCATAACGGGTAGAAATACCAATTAGGATGCCGTTGCTACTGCTTCGTAGACGGTGCAGCAAAGGGTTTACTTTCTTGCGCATGATGGCTTGAAAGCCATCCGTACGCGCTTCAGCAAACATACCACACGCGCTGCATCCCCAACAGCATCCTAAAAGCGTTATTATACTGGGTGCGCAGCGCAGCATCCTAAAAGCGTTATTATACTATGCTAAAATCATTTATATATGATACTATACAATATATTCCTTAGTTTACATAACCTCAGGTCCCGCTATAGCGGTGACATTTTTGCGGTGCGAGCATGGGAAATCCACGCGAGTGATCGGGAGTATAGGAACACTTGAATTTGCTGCAATAATAATTTCACAAAAACTTGGTCAGTTATTACGAGAATACTTTAGGACACAACGAGGTTACAAGTAATGCTTGTAAACTACAACTGCAATTAACCATTAACCTTTTCGGAAAAGTGGCACCTACAAATCGTTTCAATAGTAATAAAATTACACTCAAAATAGAGCGAGCTCTTTTAAAAAATTAACACAAATATCAAACAAATGAACTAACTAGGTAGAAAATCACTTGATCGAATTCATGTAAATATACGAAATTCCGTGTAACTTCACATTTCATTTACTAAAGCTAACTTAGTCCACCCAAATGAACCAAAAAACCTTCAATTACCCTCAATCCTTTTACAATTTAATTTATAATTCATTCACGTTTCCAGCTAAATTATTTCGGAATGAGATAGCGGGCTTATCCGGACATGTACGTCAAATCCTTTCATTTAAAACAGGCTTAGCTACACTATCGTGTTTCGTTTCAATGCTATTGCGTTTTGTATGTTATCTGAAAGGAACATTCTAGAAATACTGTTTTACTATTTTTGATAAAGAATATCCGTGAATTGTTTTCCCCGTTCTTCTCCATAGGAACCTACTACGTTTTGGGCAAGTAGTCATCTTTCAGACTGACCGATTCCTTGATAATTCAAAAATGGTTTAAGTAAAATAAATGATTTGAGTTTTTTTTTTTTTTATACAAAAATTAACTACTTCTGGTGAGAATATTTAAAATATTTTTTGCAACTGAGGTGATGTTCAAGGCTAGACTTGCGTTCTCCGTAAATCCAAACTATCTAGTCTTATATTATTTATTTATTCATTTATTTAAACTTTTCGCACACAAAAAGGTACAAAGGCGGACTTAATGCCTTAGGCATTCTCTACCAGTCAACCAAGGGTGGTGAAGAGATTAGATGGCAGGTGCTTTGATTGAACCGAACAATGATTAAAAAAAAAACTATTAAAATTGTGGAATTATAAATGAAAAAACGTACACAAATTCAAAATATATATAATATACATACCTACTATTTACTATAATATATATATATATACATATATATATTATGGGAGATGACTCTACACTATTCGTTTTGAAAATAACTCCGTAATTTCCGCCTAAATGCATACCGACGGGTGGCCGATTATTAACCACAAATATAGAATAAAACATGTTAATATTTCACTAATTTATTATTCCACGCAACGTATTCTGGATAGACCATACACTTGAAGCCAAAAAACAGACTGAATTCAATTTTTATAAGTGAGTCAAGACTTTCTTCTTTAAGAAGAACTTCCTACTCTTGAGCTAATAAAAATATTTTCACTTCTAACAGAACTGAATATTGCATCCACACGATTTTATGATTCCAGTTCCTTTCACGTGTATCGGGAAAACGTTTGACGACATATTTTCATTTAGCTCCGTAACTTTTGTTCGCAGAAAGTTGTAACGTTTGAGGAAAACTAGTTCACCGAAATTCTGTTTATTTTGGTTTTCGAGTTTTCAGTTTAATAAACAGGTATTAACTTTTTGTGGTTAGGAAATTCCAACTTGACAGTTCTTCTTTTTCATAAACCGACGCTTGTTGATGCAGGATTTTGTTTGGACCGGTGTTACTCAGAGGCTAGACTTTTTAAATGTTTTTTACCACCTTATACAGTGCGAGAATTTTTATGTAAGAGTTAGCGTATATAAATACTATTGCTTTATGTCTTTCTTTGGTTTTTAAAACAGAATCTTGTTTTCCAAGGCATAAGGTCAATTTTGCCATATTACAACGGATGTTAGAAAATCTGTCGCGTTCACAACTCTTTGACATTAAGTCGTCGAAAAACGCTCTGTATTTGAACAGCCGTTATTATGTGACCATTGTCCGCTTTCTTAAGAAACCAAAGCTTTATTTGTTAAGGGTGAAACATCCGGAGCCACAGAAAACAAAATTGTATTAATACTAAACTAACGTTTACAATCAAATTAACACTCGATATAATCAATCTAAACCATTCTAATCCATAAAATCCAGAACAACATAATTCCATTCCAACAATATCAGATTTTATCAGCCAGATTCTATTTAACTTGGCTGTTGACACATGAGCAGAACTAATTTAACTAAGCCACAGCAATTGAAATTGAACGTGGCTATCGTTGCATTTATTGATAAATAAATTGAAAACCCAGAACTAGTCCACGAACGTGTATTGTTTCAGTTTTGATAAGTTGGCTCTGTAAATTTGACGGGTAGTGTACTCGTATGTTGTCTGTTTTAGCGCACGTGTTTTGTTAGTAGTGTGATGTGGTTTTTGCAGTGAATCACCCAATCAATATCCGGTCCTTTACCCAACTTTATCCAACTTTGACAGGACTGTTGGTCTAGTGGTCAGTGGCCCTGATTGCTATGCGCAAGGCCGTGGGTTCGATTCCCACCTAAGACAAATGTTTGTGTGATGAGCACGATCATTTGTTCTTTGTCTGGGTGTAATTTATCTATAATATGTATGTATTTAGAAATATATATGTATGTTTATCAGTTGTCTAGTACTCATAGCACAAGCTCTGCTTAGTTTGGGACTAGATGGCGTTGTGTGAAAGTTGTGGAATATTATTATTATTATAACTATAATGGGGTCGGCTTTTTACGCAAAATACGCGCATTGACGTGGAGTTGCGGAGACCAGCCCGTATTACCTACCTGGGTTCGGCTTCCAGTCTAACCGGATGCAGCTGAATACCAGTATTTTACATGGAACCAGTCGCTCCATGTCCTATCTCACCTCCATAACCCAGTTCCTAGGTAGCACGATATCCCTTGGTAAGACTGGTTGTCCAACTTTTGGGCTTCTGACTACCCGCAATTAGAGACAAAGATCTACGAATGACAGCCGGGACCAACGGCTTAACGTGCTTTTCGAGGCACGGAGGTATGTATTGGATGGGCACCCATCCACGAACCAACCGCGACAGAATTTAGATGTTCACTCCTATTATAGACAATACCTACTAAGAAAGGGTAGCAGTTTAAGTCTGTGCACCTCGTTTCTAAGTGACGTCGATTTAATAATATGGTGTGAATCATACCATAATTTTGTCAGCGAAAGAGTAATGAACTAAGAGAATAGGAGTAATAACTTGCTATTTACAAAAACCAAATTTCTCCATAAAAGCATTATGCAATGGCTCCCAAACTATACTCGTACCATAAATTACCGTATCAAATTATATCAGTTAACAACGTAAATAATTTTAAACGTCAGCTTTTTAAATTATTGAATGACAAAGCACATTACTCTGTCGATGAATACCTTATGACAAATTTTGATAAGATGATTTTGTACAATTTAATTTTATGTTGACAATTCTAATTTTGGTGATATATTATTATTAAGAGATTTGTAACTGTTATAATTAATTTAAATTTGATAATTTTAAATTTTGGTGACATTGTATTTTTTTGTAATTACTTTTTGTACTATTGAAATTAACTAAAGTTTGATAATTATAATACTGCTGACATATTATTTTTATTTTCTTTTCTTTTTTGTGCTATTTCATTTCATTTGGTGAAATTGTACTTTATGAGATTTTGTACTTTTATAATTAATTTAAATTTGATAATACTGATTTTGGCGATACTTCAGCGTCACTATTTTGTATGCCTTTCGGCGGAACATAGGATGGACCAAACGTTTTTTATAAAACATCGTTGTACCCTGTGTTCACAAAATTAATAAATGAATATGAATATGAATTTCGAGATGTTAGTATTTAATTTCGTAACTTTATTGGGAAATCAAAATATTAAAAAACCCATGTAGCTATTGTGCTCATGATATAACATATAAACAAGGCACTCTTGAACAACACAAACAAAATACCTGCGGCTTTCATTTTGACAGTTCAACAACGTTCATTGCGATATTTACGCTGTTGAGCAGACAAATTTTTCGAACATATGAAGCAATGGATTAGCAATATCCTTCAAAATTATTCAAATAGAGATTGATAGTGTTTTACGCAATTAGGGTGCTGTTTTTGACCATAGTTACATAATTACATATCATAACATAGATTCACGCCTTATTTCCCTTAAGGGTTGGGCAGAGTAAGTACACCACTTATTATACAGGTTGAAATTGAAAACATGCGACAAATCGAAATGAGAGATTGTACTCATCATCGTGAACAAATTTTACTATGAGATAAAACCTGAAATCGCGAAAAAAAAATCAGCTGTTCCCTACATTTATGTTCTCATAACTCGTCAAAATGTAGGGAACAGCTGATTTTTTTTTCTCGCAATTTAAAGGGTCCCATGGTAAAAGTTGTTCATAATGATGAGAACAATCTCCCATTTCGATTTGTCGCATGTTTTCAATTTCACCCTGTATATTACATTATAATCCAAGATTAAGTCTGGACTTTAAAAGAGACTGTGACCTCTGAGTTTGTTTCGGCCTTTCTTCTCAGAGTAGTCAGATAGGAAACGCCGACCTCATCTAGTTTAAAAAAAAATGTGATTGACATGTAAAAGTGTTTGTACAAAACCTACTTACAGAAAATACATCATTTATCATTTATTAGTACCCCCACATTTCACCATTAATGTTTAAGTCCCAAGTAATAGATGGCAAGGTTATTGCCATCAACTGGGCACAAATCCAGACTCCGGGCTGCTACTGAGAAATTCCAGATGGAAAAACCTAATGACACTTAGTCCATTCACTTTGGGACCCAGGACCTCATGCTCACCAGTAGCGCTCGCAACCAATAGACGAACGAGGCAGTTCCATAATATTATGATCGCGAAAAACAATAGAATAACCCGTTGAGAGTCAATTTATTCCAATAATCGTAATCTTTCCAAGTACAGTAATAAAAATATTATTATTCAGATTCTCGATATACCTTCGCTCAAATTTCGTTTGAGCAAAGTTCGGAATCAAATAAAAACAGACCTCTTTTACTTGAAGTAGTATCGTGTAAAATTACAAGGTTAAGAAGTATAAGAATGGCGCCGATTCCCATGTACAGAAACTAAACTAAATTTAAGTTCAGTACATCTTTTTCTTTCTATTACATTAAGAAAAGGACAGAAGATAACTATTAGTTGACTAATTGCAACTGACATAAAATTGACGTATTTTTAGTAGCCAATTTTTTAATCACGTCTAAACTACTATTGAGTATCTTAATTTGACAGGCTAAACTGATATTTATCTTCTATCCTTTTCTTAATGAATTAGAAAGAAAAAGATGCACTGAAATTAAATTTAGTTAAGTTTGCCTTACCCATTCAAGGTAAGACAATATTTTTCACAAACTTAACTAAATTTAAGTTCAGTGCATCTTTTTCTTTCTTTTTCATTAAGAAAAGCACAGAAGATAAATATATACAGAATAAAAAATATGCTTATTTGAAACTAGCTTCTGCCCGCGACACTAAAATAACAGCCACATTTTTATAAAACTCCCTCGACCCTACCCATCGCGTCGCATAGCATTGCCTGCCCGCGATTTTACTTCTTTATTGCTTCGCGTTCTTTCAAATATTTTCTATTTTTTTTGTGCTCCTTACAAGCGAATCCAAGATTCATCATCATCTGCCTAGCCTTTTCCCAACTATGTTGGGGTCGGTTTCCAGTCTAACCGGATGCAGCTGAATACCAGTATTTTACAATCCAAGATTAAACGGATATTTAATGATACCAAGCTGTATAAATATTATAAGTCATTAAGTCATAAGTCATTTACGAGTATACATTTCTTGAACATAGGTACAATAATTATGTTATATAAAGATAATAAAGAGTGCGCTATATTAAGCCAGAGGGCATAAAAAATGTTTGTGATTTTGTAATCAAGCCAGACAAGATTGGACAGTAAAATAATAAAAAAAATAGCTTGGACAAAATAAAAATAATAATAAAGAATGCCACATTTCATAACACAAATAATTAATATTTAAAAATTTCTTATAAACCAATGTCAATAAAATAGAAAAAAAAATAAAAAATAAAACAATAAGTCAACACATAGTCTGAAAACCAGTAGTAAGACTGTCAATATATTCACATCACTATATTAAAATCGGTATTTGCTTACTTCTCAAGACTGCGGTCAGCAAAAAACTAAGAAGAACTTCTTCCAAACCATGAAAAACAAGAAAATGAAAGAGAATTTATTTGGTTTTCAAAAAAAAAAAAAACACTCCACAGCAAGTTACCTTTGCTCTTTGGGCAGATTGCATTCCTTTTTCAAACAAGCCTTTACACTGATTGGGCCTTTCTTTCAAAGGTATCGGTCTGATTGGTAGGTTATTTTTTGTACATCTAACGTTCTAGAATCTAGTTTGAATGTTTAACGGAATTTTATGATTACTTAAAGGAATTCGTTTGAGTTCTTTGTAAATAAAAATGCTCGCTATTCCGTCTGCTTCTAAGAAATCGTGTTAATAAATTATTAAATAAAAATGCCTTGGGCTGTTTCTGTGAAGTTTAAGCAAGAAATATCGATAACCATGTTACATTTACTACAAAGTTTAAGCAAGAAATATCGATAACCATGTTACATTTACTACAGTGGAAGTTACAAATAATATCGTAAAAGGATTTTCTAACCTTTTACTTACGTAGTAGGTACACAAATATAAACTATGAAAACGACTACGCCTTTGGTGGCAATAATCATCCTATAATGTCCCCACTGCTGGGACACAGGCCTCCTCTCTGTGAGAGGGAGTGGGCCGTAATCCACCACGCGGGCCCAGTGCGGGTTGGTAGATGTCACACATGTCGTTGATTTTTTGGCTCTAGGACATGCCGGTTTCCTCACGATATTTTCCTTTACCGTTTTCAGAGCAATAGTGATTAAATAATTGACACAAAATAAACCGCCTGTCTTGGTTCAAACCTACGACCTACAACTCGTAAGTCGCGGTCGTTACCACTTGACCACCAATGCTCTCAGTTGCAAAATATATTAAAGAATAATGAACGACTCTGCTTACCTCATTAGCTGCAAAAAATTCTTATTTTAGTTTCAAACATTTCTAGTAAATGATCTTTTTCTGGCCACTGTAAACAGATCGGCTCTGATTCGTCAATTTGAATATCGATAAAAACGAAGCTGCGATATTCCAATTTTAAAATTCATCACGTTTCCCCCTTCTTGTCGTCCTGGGGGCGCAGTCTTTGTCTTTTTTACTTTTTGATGCAAAGTGACGGTTATTTTATTATTGCGCTGCATAATTAATTTGAAAAAGATACCTACAGCGTTAGCCCTTGATAGTTTACTTCAATTGTTTTTTGAGGCGATTGTTTTTTTGTAATCTTTATTTTTGGTGTTAATGTCGATCCACTTGGTTCTTTAAGATCCAAATTTCTGGAACATATTCCGTGATCGTAACGTTTTTCTCAAAAATATAGCTACCTATCTATTCTGCAACATTCTTACCGTGAAAACTTAGGTTTAGTGAACTGTCACTTCATCTGGTGCAGTTGAAGACCCTTATATTATTTACAGGTCAATAATTAACGATTTTTTATTACTCTTACTTTATTATTAACCCTTTAATGGATAAATATTGAACTGATATTATAATTTGAACCATTCAAAATATTTTTTTTTTAAACAAAAAGGAATTATAAAATTATATCATTATGTTTTCTAGGGTTTGACAGCCCAATTTAACCTCACATCATCTGAGTTTTCACGATGAGATTTCTACAGTTTAGATGGGCTGGTATTGCTGTTCAAGTTCTAAAACACTTCCCTATTTCGCATAAACATGGTGGACAAATACAAAAAAAAAAAAAACTTGTACAAAAACTGTATGTAATGTAAAGTTGCTTCCATTATCTCCACAATATACACTCACATTACAATACACAGATACTCGTACAAACAAGGAAGCATAAAGTAAACACATATGTAAATAAGTGGCGCTCGTTACAATGCTAACTGAAATAAAAACAAGAGAGGTAACTTACGAGATTTTCTTAACAAAGGGGAGGACGATTTAGTTTTAAGCACTGCACCAATTATATTTTACTACAGCTAGCCAGCCATGGGCTACGAAATAAGCGTTTTCTGTTTTTTTTTTTAAGAGTAAAAACATTGTAAAAAGAAATATATATATAAATATCCAAATTGAGAACCTCCGTCTTTTTTGACGTCAGTAAAAAATGCGAAAATTTTAATAAAAAATAAGTATCTGTTTTTTAAATGTTGTTACTCTTATTACCCGACTGACCGACAAGGAGGTTTTCGAGAGTATGTATGTATGTCTATTTCCTTTGCATGCTCTGTAGGCGGTTTTGATGAATCTTCAAAGTTTATTTTTTGTTAAAGCTCATTTCCTATAAATGAGATGAATGATAATTATAGTAGGGAAGTAAACGCGAGCTAGGATGACTATCAGTTTAAATTCGCTTCATGAAAATAATGGTTAACCAAAGACATGTCAGTGCTATCAAAATAAATTAAAAAAAAAATTAAAAAAAAGTTTATTGCATCAACTTAAAATAACTTATTCTAGTTACAATGGGGAGAATCCTTTTAAGCATAATAGTTTGCTTGTGTTAGGATTTTCCGCCCTTCCCAAGGTTATATAATTGTTATGCAGTTATTTATGCTTTCCAGGAAATTATGTAAACGTATACAAATAAAATAAACGAAATGGAAAAAGTATTTTTATGAAAGGTCAAAAGCGCTGGGATGTGTGTGATTATGTGTGTAAGGATTTGTGTGGAGGTGAGTGGGTGTGTAAGTGTGGTAGTGAGAGTTGTACCTACACAATATTCGTGGTGGAGATTAATAATGCTATAAAGCAAAATAAAGCTTTACCTTCCTGTTAGTAGTATCTAGCTATCCGTTTATGGTCAGACTTCGTAAATAGACCACTTAAAACACTAAAATATGTACCTATATCCAGGAATGCATTGACTCGTCCATATATAAATGTATCTCTCTTCCCTACTTGATCTCTACCCGCTACACCCTCTGTTAATTTCGCTAATTTCGTGGCGCACAGTAGTCGCACACTAACCCCACATATTCCCGTGGATGCTGAAAGCGGGACATTTGTGTAATTACACCCGAATGTGCTGAATTTACGCTGGCTTTAAAACTGACCGGACGCAGGTTACTGCACTTATTATATTCATGCTCAAATCGTTAAAAGATGGGATGGATTTTCGCATTTAATTAATCGTTATGAAGTTATTTTTGTTGACATTTACATACATAAACACACGTCTTCTTCCCATAGGGGTAGGCAGAAACTACAGGACGCCACCTGCCTCATCAGCCGGTCGATTCTGTAAACATCTCACCGTGAAATCATAAGTGAAGTGAGCACTTAATAGTGTTAATCCCTAGCAAATGACAGCTCATTGCACGCTCACTTCACCCAAGCTTCCACGGTGAGATGGTTACAGAATCGCACGGCAGTTCATCATTCTTACATAATCCTTTTGTCTCGTTTACGTTCATAAATCTGGTCATACACGCATGCCGGTTGCGGAAACTGACGGTTTAGCAACAATCGATTGTTCCATGAACCGTTGGTCAACATTATCTTTAAACCAATAACTTTTCATCCAAAAGACTTAATTTATTGACTTTAATTTATTCATTACATTCCTTACACAAAAGTTATTCGACTATTGAAAAATCAGCCCAGAGATACTTAAACCCATTTAACACTAAAACCTCCCAAACAAAAGTCCATTCTTTCTTCTAACTTCTTCCATAAAATGTAGCACCTCAATAGAATGGGTGCATCGTAAACCAGCTTCGAGTAGCGCCTGAATAAGACATCTGCTATAAGCAAAGTGCATGCATTACTATTCAGAGAACCTACCGTGCAATGAGTGGAAAATACTGGCTGCGTCGATCGAATGGCGTATTCTATTTTTGAATCTTTGTGTTTATCAAAACCAACATATTGTATTTCATATAAACCTACATGGACACTCAGGAAACGTCAGAAGCTAGGTGCATGGTTCCAATTTTTTTTTTCCTGTATTGTGGGTGCGTTTAACAAGAAACTCCACGGTTACTCTTTTAAAAACGATTGGCTTTTACAATGTTTTCAATTACAGTGGGTATAAAAGCTTGGAATATCATTATTGAAGTTTATTTTAAGAAGAGATTCGGCTAATACAGATGAGGGGAGAGATTTTGTAGCCTCTATTGGGATGTTAGTAAAGAAATAGTGTCTCAGCAACTTTTAATGACAATTCATTCTGATCTCGTTGTTTTGTGATTCCAGTTTCTTTGTTAATTACCTGCCACACAGCTTTTATTTTCTTATTATATTTAGTGTTCTGTGTCTTGTAATGTTAATTACTTTGCATACCTTGTATTGTATTTAATCAAGTATTTTCTAACTGAACAGACAGCTGTGCTGCTGGGGAGTTTGTTGCGCTACTTCTTCTCCCCAGCGAAAGCACTAGGAAGTGGTGAAGGGCGGGCGTTTTGGGGGACTGTCTTCTGTAATTTTTACGTTCGACAGGTGCTGATTCTCAAATCAGCCTGAGAAACTAGGCTGAGGCCTAGTTTGAATAAATGACTTTTGATTTTATTAGACATATTAATTTTGTTACTTATTAATTTAGATTTAGACTCTACACAGACTCTTTTGAATATTTTAGAATAATTTCTTATATAATTATGAAGGGCTTGATCAGAAGTTAATGATTTTTTGTGATACAAATTTATATAAAATATCTCTGCTTTTTCTAATGTCGGCAGTAGCCCATTCGCTAAAATTTGGTTTAGTATTGATAGCAACTTTTTTACATCAGATGCTTTGTTGAATATATTTATAATATTACTAGCGTAAGATTTTAAATGGTTTGATTAAATAGAAAACCTACATACATAAACTCACGTCTTTTTCCCATGGGGACAAGTAGAAACTACAGAACGCCACCTGCTACGATCCTTACATACCCCCTTTTGCTTCGTTTACGTTCATACCTACATCTTGTCGTATGCACACTAGTACATAGAAAATTTGGGGCGGAAATTATGGAGTAAGTAACCGATACATTAGCTTTAGACTGTAGGAGATATACTATAAGAAAATATATGCATTACTATTCAGGGACCTTACCGTGCAATGAGTGGAAAATACTGGCAGAATCGATCGAATAGCAGATTTAGTTTTTGATTTTTGTGTTCATCTATCTATATGGCTTTTGGTCTGATTCAATGGAAGTGCTTGTGGCTAAGTAATATCAGCTGCACGGTTCAATCGATCAAGTTAAGTTACGCTTACCGTGGAATGTATGCTTGTACGCGGCTACAAAGAAAGCGCATGCATTAGTATTTTGAGAACATATCCGTGCAATAAGTGGAAAATACTTGCAGCGTCGGTCGTTTGCGGCGGATTTTATTCCAGATTTTGGTTGTAATGTTTTTCTTTTTACCTTTTTACATTATGATACTAGAGGCTAAGGAGTTTTGATTATGATAACGAACTTGAAAAGAGTTAGTTTCTCATTTTCCCCAGTTTTTTCTTTTTTTTTTTTCGGTTGGGAAATTATCAAATAACTTCTCCCGCTCTGTGCAGAGCGGGAGGGCGTGTCAGACTTTTACTGACTAAAACCCACCCGTGTTCCTTCAGTTGCCTGTGCCAAGGGCCACGGTAACTCTTTCAAACAACCCGCGACCCTGGCAGGCATAACCTGGCTGACTGCAGATTACTTAAGCTTAGGAATCGATAAAGATATTTTGAGAGAAAGTAGATGCTACTTTCTTCCAATTTAATTTATATCGACTACTCTTGCTTTTTTTTAGAACATCTATTTACCAAGAACTTACTTTACAAATACCAAATCTGTAAATCTTACTTCATATCCCACTTCCATAATAACCTTTTTATCTCACAAACAAAGAAAGAACCTGAAACAATTACTGATACTTTTACTAGCTACCCACACGACAAGATATGATTACGTCACACAACATCGTCAAGAAGACTTGAAATCCATTACGAAGCCTCTACCACTCTTCCCCCTCACAACGAATAGGATAATCCAATAAGACGGAAGCTAAAAGAAAGATTTTTTCTTTTAGAAAAGTTCCCCTATTATTATTTTTTTTTTTTTTGTGGTACACTGTAAAGTAAATAATAATAACTATTCATTTTTCTCGACATATTTTTTGTTTTCTGATAAAATAACACAATAGCGACCACAATTAGTGTCTATAATATTCTTAATATTTGATGAATTAACACACGCAATATTTTTTTTTGCTTTTTTTAAAAAAAAGTTGTCCCACACTAGGAATTTCTCCTGTATTGTGGGTGCGTTTACAAACATTTAAACTCACATATACAAACAGCCAGACCCCGAACAACTACTTTTAGGTCATACAAATATTTATTCCGCGCGGGAATCGAACCCGCGACACGCAGCGCAGCAGTCAATAGCTTAACCACTGCGCCAACCGTACCGTTCAAATATTGTAATGTTTAGTGTGTTCAGTATTTATCATCGCCTGCTTTTATCATCCTTTTTCCAACTATGTTGGGGTCGGTTTCCAGTCTAACCGGATGCAGAATACCAGTATTTTACATGGAGCGACTGCCTATCTGACCTCCACAACCCAATAACTGGGTGACACGATACCCCTTGGTAAGACTGGTCGTTACACTTTATTTTTTGAATACCCATAACAACAGTCAAAGATCTAGTTACCTACTTATATTAGGCGTTCATAAATCGTCTAGATATTAATTATAGTGCTATATAGCTTTTGGTCCTCTCACTGTAGTGGATTATTTTCAACCTTTACTAAATATACTGAGGGGCCCGTCGCTAAATAATAACAGCCACACAGGTCGATCGATCAGGTTAAGTTACGCTTGCCGCGGTTGGTCTGTGGATGGGTGACTATCTTTATATACCGGGACTCCTCCGTGCCTCGGAAAGCACGTTAAGCCGTTGGTCCCGGCTGTCATTCGTGGATCTTTGACAGTCGTTACGGGTAGTCAGGAGCCCGAAAGTCTGACAACCAGTCTTACCAAGGGGTATCGTATTACCCAGTAACTGGGTTGTGGAGGTCAGATAGGCAGTCGCTCCATGTAAAATACTGGTATTCAGCTGCATCCGGTTAGACTGGAAGCCGACCCCAACATAGTTGGGAAAAGGCTAGGCAGATCGATGCCTCCTAAGTATAATGAGTCAACTGACATTATAGTTATTTTATAGGAGAGCGATTTGAAGGCAAATCGTTTATATTTTAATGAAATCAAATTAATTCGAAATAAAGTAAATGTTTTTTTAATAAAAATTGTAAGCTCTTCCTTTGGTATAAAATGATTTTGTTGATTTTTGTTTTTAAATGACATTTTATGTACATGACTGGGTATACGCCGGCGGGACTCAATAGTGAAATGGTTTAACTACCAGTTATATTCATGTACGTTGTCCATCAAAATCCATCGTTTACATCAAAATCACATGAAATATGATTGTCATTTTATTAATATAATTTTACTTTTGCTTGTTTTCGGGGTTTTCTATCTCACTTAATAATAAAATGTTGAAATTATATCACTTGACTCATTATACTAGGAAAGTACTTAGCAATGTTAACATTTGAAACCTCAACGTATACTGGACCAATGTAATTTACCGAGGTTTTTTATTAGTATTTTTTTTTTGTAATACCTTACGATATGTGGGATTAATAAAAGCTAGGAAGAAGAACAAGAATCATAAACCAAAAACAACTCATTTTGAAGAACCACAATGTATTTTTCGCCATAATTAAGTAGGAATTTCTTTTTAACATAATAGCTTTACTAAAAGCTACAACGTAAACAAATCACTATTAAAAACTAAAACAGGTACTTCTCCAGTACGTCAATAAAAGTAATAAGAACTAAAAATGGTAACTTACGTTAAACAATATTAATAAAAATAATAGAAATTAATAACACAACAGTCTAGGCATTTCTAATGCTCAAAAGATATAAGGTTTAACAAATTAGAGATCAGTCAGAATCGCTGTTGTTAGCTGCATTAGAGTTCGTTGAAATCAAATTATTAAAAAATAAATGATACTCCCACGGACTAGAAAAAATCTAGTCCGTGGATACTCCTTAGGAATTACCAGTGTCTTACAAAGATCCATCAAGTCTTTGTGCTTATTTTGGTCAATAGGAATGGGTGACTGATAAGCTAAAGAAATATTACAATATCTATATCAATATTTAACTCTCTTCGATTTCGTGTAGCTTTAGGTTTCTTTACACAATCTATCCACTTGTAAGCATCATCTTGGTAACTCGTTTTATAAAACAGCCTAAATGGATATTCCGCTTTAACTGGTACTTCCGTTACTTTATTCCAAGGCATTTTTTTTTTATCCATCGTTGGTAGTTGTCCAGTTGTTTATAAGTTTTAGCTTTGATTTAAAGTCTTTAATTAATTTATCCTGAATTCCTGAGACACTTCAGTAACTTTGTATGGCTTTTCATCGGATTTGGCAAATCTAAAAGCTGTATACCATTGATCAGGCGTATAAAGCATCTTATCTTTCGTCTGTCTTTCAATTAAAGCGTGCATACTGTCGCCTTCATTTTGAGTGTGACCCGCTACTAGAAAGCGATGACTAATATCTATAACAAACTGCGAACTAGCTAACATATACATCATGTAAATTTAAAATTTTTCGCGCCCTGTTTGATTGCATTCTGTTACTAATAAGTATTAATTTAACATGTACAACTATATTATCAGACACACTAGCGACCCGCCCCGGCTTCGCACGGGTGCAATGCTGATTACTATCACTACATAGTATAAAACAAAGTCGCTTCCCGCTGTCTGTCTGTCTTTATGTATGCTTAGAACTTTAAAAATAAGCAACGGATTTTGATGCTGTTTTTTTTTAATAGATAGAGTGATTCAAGAGGAAGGTTTATATGCATATAATACATGCATAATATAGTAGAGAAACACTGATAATTTTAGAGCCATTATTTCTCTTAAAAAGTATAGGATAAAAAATGGTTATTGTGGGTTATCCCTAAGAGATAGACATATGCCATCGGGGACTTTTTTATAGACCTTTTTATGGTGTACAATACTGTAGTACATTATTTTGATCTATCGCGTAGGGTTAAGCCAGCGTTTGCAATGTAAGCGCAAAAAAATGTGTTTATTTACGACATCACATTAGAAACCTCTAAAATGTACAGTGTTTCTCTACTATATTATGCATGTATTATACATATAAACCTTCCTCTTGAATTACTCTATCTATTAAAAAAAACCGCATCAAAATCCGTTGCGTACTTTTAAAGATCTAAGCATACATAGGGACAGACAGCGGGAAGCGACTTTGTTTTATACTATGTAGTGATGATACATCCACGATATATTATATACGAATAATAGTAACTTTACGAAACAGAATTATTACCTAAAATTGCGTGCGCACTCGCCGCCATTCATCGTATACTGAGCCGCGCAATAAACTTGTATCAATGCGTCCCCCCTCACGCCCCGCGTACACTGGTACGATGTTATTTAGATCAGTTTACAATGTACGATTTTTACTGATGTTGAAATTGATTTTGTATACGTGAAATTATCTCGGTAATTATTGTTCTTTTTTATTTTTTTTTAACACAAACGTTAAGATCACGATTTATCATGTACGTTTATATAAAAATATAAAAATACCTAAATTTGTTAGTTGACTCAGTATACTTAGGAGGTATCGAGATGATGACTAAATCTATTGAATGCTAGAAGCACAAGACCGATAGATGTGGCAATGCTTGGAAAAGGCCTATGTTCAGCAGAGGCCGTCTTTCTGCTGAAATAACGATGATGACTATGACTATGCTACTTCATGTATAGACCCTTTCTTCAGCATGCCAATCTCTTCGATCTTCACTCCAGTTCTGTGCAAGATCAAGTGTTTTATTTGATAAAAACAACGTCTTAAAACAGTTGATGCTATAATTTTTCACTACTTTTGGAAACTACTTAAAATTTTATGACCAAAACACAGTAAAAAACAAAAGAAAAGTTCACAAACCTAAGATTAAAGCATCACCTTTGCACCCATTTTTATGTTCTGTTTTTTCTTGTCTGTTTATATATGTGTGTACATAAATGGTAAAATAAATTATAGGTACCTATCGTTCAATGGAACAGTACTTCTTTTCTGCGTTGATCTTTACTAAAAGAACAAAATTTATTTGGGAAGGATAATGTCCGTTTGGTGATTATTTTTGTGTCTTGTGTCTATTAGAGGGGAATAATTGGTAGCTTTACACATAATATTTGTTTTGATAATTTAGTGCAGTTATATGGTTAATTAATTTCTGACTTTTTTTATTTTTTTTTTATTTGGACGACTGCTTATCCGACCTCCACCCGCAACCTAGTTTCTGGGTAATATACCCTCTTGGTAAGATTGGTTATCAGACTTTTAGGCTTCAAACTACCCTTAACCCGTGAGAAGGCGCGCCTAATTTTCTTACACGAGTAGGCGCGTGCGAGCAAATTGCTCACACTATCATAAATGTTTATATTTTTAGTGTTTCTATATTTATTGGCTTATAATGTATTTAAATAAATAACACAAGGTTTAGTAAGTAAGAAAACAAGTATTTTAATCAAACTATTAAACATAATAGCAACTTCTAACGCAAATAACAAAACAACCTAGTATTAATTAATTTTTTTGGCACGTTTCATAAAAATCACAATAAAAACTGTTCCATAACAAAAACTAAAAAGTGTTATTCATCCATTAAATCTACACTAATGTGCCTCTCGAAACACACTGAACACATGTATTTTACATGTTCGGTGCAAAGTAATTGCTGGGCGCGTGATGAGCAAATTGCCGCACGTTGGTACACGGCCTCCACAAACGCCTTGCTGCGCGGTCGCAACGCCACTGAGCGGATCGAGAATTGCGTCAGGGGAGAGGGGGTGAATATTTAGGAAGGTACTTAAGTGCTTGAATTGGTGTGGCATGGGAAAGACAAAAAATTTTTGAATTAGATTTTTGTGTGAGCAAATTGCTCATAGCGCGCCTTCTCACGGGTTAACGACTGTCAAAGATCTACGAATGAGTAACGGCTCAACATGCTTTCCGAGGCACGAAGGCGTGTTGATATGTAATGCATGGTAACCCATCCACGAACTCCCCGCGATAAGCGTAGCTTACCCGACCCGCTTTGATCGACCCGTGCAACTGATATTATTTAGTCACGAGCCTTTAATGTATTGTTAAGAAAATCCATTTTTTTTTTATTCTAGGACATGCCGGTTTCTTCACGATGTTTTCCTTCACCGTGTTGAGAGCAGTGGGGATGAAAATATTTGAACAAAGTAAAGCGCCTGCTTGGGTTTGAAGGCGCCATCACCACTAGGCCATCAATGCTCTGTAACACAGTAATAACTCCTCAACACACTAACAATTCTTTTGTAAAACCACAACATAATCCTCAACGACAATTCAAAGCTAAAATACGTAATATAATGGACCGATTCTATTCCGTCCACATTTCACAAGCTAACGAAAACCTTTCTTCGGCGCGCGTGACTGCGAATAGCAATGTATTCGCTGCTCTGTGGCTAGGAAACTCGCTAATTTGTGGCGTAGATTCTAGTATAAATATTTAATGGGTTATGTTAATTTGTTGTAGTGTTACAGTGGAGAATTAAAATGGTTTCTGATGTAGTTCGTTGGGAAGTTGTTCGTTTCATTTTATAAGCTGCCAGAACCGTGCTTGAGAAGTAAAGCATGAATATTTCTTATGATTATTATTATTCTTTTATTATTTCATTTATTTATCCCTTCGTTATTAGCCAAGCTTATTAAGTTCGGTAACAATAGAAAAATAATTGTGTCTAATTAGTAACAGTTGAGGTCATAATGAATTCCTATTCTTATACATTTTTTAAATATAACAAAACATCATCTGCCTAGCCTTTTCCAAACTATGTCGGGGTCGGCTTCCAGTCTAACTGGATGCAGCTGAATACAAGTATTTTACATGGAGCGACTGCCTATCTGACCTCCACAACCCAGTTACTGGGTAATACGATACTCCTCCTGACTGGTTGTCAGAATTTCGGGGTTCTGACTACCCGTGACGACTGTCAAAAATCCATGAATGACAGCCAGGACCAACGGCTTAATGTGCTTTCCGAGGCACGGATGGGTCTCGGTATGTAAAGATGGTCACCCATCCACAGACCAACCGCGGCAAATGTGGCTTAACCTGATCGATCGACCTGTGCGGCTCTTATTATTTAGCCACGGGCCCCTCTTATATAACAAAATAAGTATAAAAAATATTTACAAAATTGTGTTCCACGGGTGTCGGGAGCAAGTCGGGAGTAAGTTGGTTAGATCTCCAGAAACAGGAACCTCCTCCAAATGCAAGCCGTATCGAGGAGTACTGCCTTCTGAATGAGGACCTTGATCCAACCGCCTAGAAAGAGTCTCGAGTGATGTTGATCGAGGCCTTCGGCCATCAAGTCATTGGCCTTCATAAATAGAATACCTCTATATATGTATATTTATCATTCCTAGTGTTTCTGAAATGTTAGTTTGGAATTTGTACGACTTAGATATCAGTCTATTGCAACGGGCCTGGTGAAGTTATTTAAATGATTGACTTGCTCTTTCGATACAGGTCCTCCTAGTACCTACAAGTTGCTACACTGATGTTTGTGTCTTGAAGTGAAAATAAATAAATTATTATTCAATTATTTATGATCATTAAAATTACATTCAATTTAGATGAAACTGTAGTCACACTTCTATGAATAGCTGCGCTTGTATGCCAAATCATTTCCAAAACGCATCACCATATTTTAACGCATGCGTTTTGCGAGTAGCAACTTGCAAAATGTAGAGGGTAGCAAGGACATTGACGCACAAACTGTTACCATGAATTCAGCATAATTGTGATAATGAACAATAATAACCCCACAGCGTGAAATATTTTCATCAGTTACCAAAAAAAAAAACAGCCGTTGTACAGAAAGTTGCAATACCTACGCGGTCAAAATGTATGGAACCACTTTTTTTTAAATAACCGACGAAAAATTTAAACTTAGGGAGATTCAGAATCATCTACTGAATCCATGGTAAGAGGTTGCACGTCGATGTATATCACTCTGTATAATGCAATACATTAAAAAAAGAAAACAGTTCTTGTTGCACAAAAATTCCAAGCACGTGCACAAAATATCGCCAACATAAAACTAACAAACAAATCGCCCATTTACTAGCCGCACAAATTCACATGCATTTCCTTATCGGAATTCGTGCGAGTTCCGCGTGAAAAACTACCGTCAGTTAACTGAGTAATGGCACTATACATAATGTGGCGTATGTTCTTGCTAGATAGATGAGCAGCTTGGAAAACTGGAGAGAATCCGTCGAAGAAAGACTGGTCATTTTATTCTGTTTGAGAACCAGATGGGACGTTCGTGAGGTTATTTAATCAGTCGAGGTACGTACGTATGTACGTGTGTGTGCATATGTACGTCGTGAAGTATCTGTGTGATAAAAGAAGTAAAGTTATGATTCTACTTTAGAGGTAAATGAAAATATCTGATAGCATTATGAAAAGATTAGCAGTCAATCAACGTGGCAGAGAGCAATAGTAGCTCAGTGGTAACAGTCCCAGACAGGCGTTTTACTTTGCGTAATTTATTTCATCACCGCTGCTTTCTAAACGGCGAAGGAAAACATCGTGAGAGAAACAAAAAAAAAATAAACACAAAAAAAAAGTCGAAGTCGTGACATCTACCAACCCGCACTGGGCCCGCGTGGTAGATTACGGCCAGTCTCTCTCACCGAGAGGAGACCTGTGTCCCAACAGTGGGAAAATTATACGCTGATTATGCGGTGAGGTAGTAGGTTACAGTTTGTTATGTGGTCGAAGTTCTAATAATGCTCCTCCAGCTTCCTAAGTTAAGATTAATGGGCAAAAACTTAAAACAACCTTTAATACTTACCATAAAAAAGAGTGACAAAAAATAGAATATTTTAAAAGAAATCAGATAAAGCAATCCCATTTTTAATCTATGTGATTAACAGTAGCAAACTTATTTTGCATCAATATTATATGACTAATATTGTAACCTCCACGTAACGATAACGTACTAAAATATTACTGGTTTTATTTTTCTATCTGAATAGATGTCAGGTTTAAGATTAAGAATAAAGCTAACAAAATGATACAGCTGCCTTCGAAGCATGGTTGTAAAATTTAAAGGTTATGGCAACACTGTATTCGATGCATGTTATCAGTACTTATACCCCGGCTTAGATATACCTATATATTTTGACACGACATTATCGAAATGTTGTACCTTCAGATTTTACCTCCAGAAATCGGGAATTTTTCCTCACGGCCCACTCTCGCCTTGTATATTAACAAAAACAAAAATAACGTATTTATCCAAAATGATAAGATTATGTAAATCGGTTCCGTTTGCGATAATAACAACAGTAATATATAGAATTTAATACGAAACTGTATCGAATGCCAGATGGTACCACTTACAGATATATGTTTATATAGATTTATATATGACTGTAGGAGAAATAGGGAAGTCTGTGCTAAAACACGCTTTAGTAAGGAAACTCTGGCATGTGCTGCGTACGTTTCCGCAGTAGATATTGATATTTGAAAGGATATATATTGCGATATATTGGTAGGTGCTGCTAAGTTAGGGAGTGCGTGCTTGCGAGTTTTGTTGCGTCATGTCCGTTTCTTTTTGTTTGTCTTCCGAAACTACTTAATGATTACACTAACTATTAATGCTATATTATATTTATTTCTGTAAATTGGTTCAAAAGCACTTTTACGCGTAAAAACTACTAACTAAAGACCAAAATTAACTAAGAGGTCACGATCTCTTTTAAAGTGTCAACGAGTTAGTATATAAATTGCAAAAAAAAAATATTTTCCAAAAAATATTAGTCCTACATTTGCATTGGGTATGACCATTTCCATGGAATAAGCCTTTCCTATAATTATAGCTGCATAAACAGTTTTTATATATATGTCAAATACTATTGCATGAAATACCATTACCGTCACTCAAAGAGGCTTATTAAATCCAACCTAATACAAAAACAATCTTTACATCTGCTTTAGAGCGATTACTTCCAAGTGTCTTTACACCGGAAGACCTCAGCTTTCAATCCATATTTTCTAAACTACTTTTTATCTTAAAGAAGACATTTTAGAAAGTTCTAAAGGAAGTACATTTAATAGTATTAAACGACAACGGAGCATAAGCGAAGGCCTTGCTTCCAAATATTCAGAGGCAATGTTATGCAAAATGCAGGAACTCTACACCTATTTCAGTAGCGAGGTGAATAGCTATTGAATTTACCATTGAAAGCACTTTAGATACTACTTCTATTGAATCTGAATAAGGAACTTTTATATTCAAATATTTTCGGAGTGAACCTCAAAATATCAGGTCCTCTCTATTTACTGGAAGCTTCAAGTACACTTTAATTTAATTATAGTTTCAGGTTCTGTTCGAAGAATCTTTGCTGTTGTCTCAAATAATTTGGTTCGTTTATTTTGTCCTCATTTGTTTTTGTAAATTGTCAGATTGGAAATTATTTTCCTTTTGCAGACCTTCCTTCGTAATCATTTGTTGGCTTGGTTTCTTTTGTGCTTTTGCAAGTACTTTTTTTTTTTAACTGTAGTACTGTTCTTGCTACTAAAACAGTTTATTCATCATACTAGGGCATTTAAAAAATACTAGGCACTTACGCGAATCGCCTCCGTAGAGGGACACTTACAAACTCGACACGGGACTTGAGACATTTTAGCATTTTGCAGTACAGCCCCAACTGAATAGAGTGAGTGGGTGGTGAATATGACATGACACAATTTCGCAAAAGAGCACCGAGTGAATGTGTGGCCAATGATATCTCGTATGGTAATCTTCTGAGAACACTTTCCGGATGGGCTCGCAAAATTGAGCGGAGAAGATTCGTAAGGAAATTCGATTGCGAAATAAAAATGCAGTTTTATTTTTGAAATGGATCCAATACATGGAAAAATAGATGAAGAGACTTAGAATAACAAAAGCAAATAAAATTAAACGACGACAAACGTTCTTTCCAAGTCTCGTAGCATTAGTAATAGGTCTTTACCTATGAAATTGCCGTTTTGTATGAAAAAATTTAAACGATTTTTTTTCATGTATTTTTTATTTGTATTAATCGAAGTAATCACCCATGCAATCAATGCATCTTTGCCAACGCAGTGGCAGTTTATTGATGCCCTTCTTAAAGAAATCAGCTGGACGGGAGGCAACAAATTCTTCAAAGGCATTTTGTACTGCCTCTCGGGTATTGAATTTTTTTCCCGCCAAGAAGTTATCCAAATTCTGGAAAAAGTAGTAGTCTGTAGGCGCGAGGTCTGGTGAGTAGGGCGGATGACGGAGAGCTTCCAACCCCAGTTCTTGCAACTTGGAGACCATCTGCTGTGCAGTATGAGGTCGCGCGTTGTCGTGCAGGAGCAGTGGAGACGAGCGATTGACCAATGCTGGTTGGAGATGTGCCAGTTTCTCCATCATTGTGTTCAGTTCTTCACAGTACACATCTGCAGTAATGCTCACCTCGTTTGGTAAGAAGCTGTGATGAATCACACCGGCGCTAGACCACCAAACAGTGACCATCACTTTTCTAGGGGTAAGCTTTCGTTTAGGGCATTGTTTAGGTGCTGAACCAGGATCCAACGAACTTGCTAAGCACTTGCGGTTATCAAACAGATTCCATTTTTCATCGCAGGTAACAATGCGGTTCAAAATTCCTTCATTTGTGTGTCTGTTGAGCAGTGCAAGGCACGTCTCGACGCGTACTTCGCGCTGGCGATCATTGAGTTCGTGGGGCACCCATTTGTCAAGCTTTTTTACCTTGCCAATTTAACGCAAATGGACCAATATTGTTTTGATGCTAACGTCGAAAGCTGCTGCTAATTCAGCCGTAGATTGTGTATCATCAGCTTCCACAATCGCCTTTAATTCGTCACTGTCGACCAAAGTCTTCGGACGACCGCGAGGTTCATTTTTCAGGTCGAAATTTCCAGAACGGAAGCGAGCAAACCAATAGCAGGTGGTGCGTTGGTTTGTAGTGTTAGCTCCGTAAACGTCGTTGATGTTGCGTGCCACTTGTGCCGCGTTGCTGCCACGACGGTACTCATATTCCATAATTACTCGAATTTTTAACGTATCCATGATGACGAAGAAGATTGAAATGCGATGAAAATGTAACACTAATCAATAAACAAATGACTACTTTTGGAAACAAAATTCCATGTTTTTAAAATAAAATTAATTTGAAAGTAGAATTCTTAGCCAAACAAAAATTATTTTGATTTGAAATGGCCAGTAATGCAGAAAGGCAATTTCATAGGTAAATACCTAATTCCATACCCAAGTCAAAAAATTGAGTGATCATTTGTCCGAGTCATTGCGAGTAAAATATTACCTGTCTTCAAAAGCAATTTCAAGTTACATGAAAAATACAGTATGGTACTTTGCCGGTTGGTATCACCGGTGTCATGTACGAAGCCATTACTTAGTAAAATGCAGCTGTTACCCCACTTGCAATAGCAGAAGATACACGTTTTGAAGTATCTGTACCTACTATACTACGTGTTAGAAGTTGCAAATATGTTAACAGGTACATCGATCTTCTAGTTGGCGGTCTAGGGAATTGCTCGGTTGGAATTTATTAGGGGCTTATTCTCCTATGGGGTTTTTCGTGTTTAATAACTTGTTGGTGGATATTAAAGTTTTCTTTGTAATTAGTTCGGGTTTTTTCAGGGCATTTGTATTTGCCAAATTCTGTTATTTAAAGGCGATTCACGTAACACTAATTTAATTATGTAAATTAGTGTTCAATCAATCAATCAACTCAGCCTATCTCAGTCCACTGCTGGACATAGGCCTCTCCCAGACTGCGCCACAACAACCTGTCCTCCGCCTTCCGCATCCAGTCTACCCCAGCCACCTTCTTTAGGTCGTCCGTCCATCTAGCTGGGGGGCGTCCCACAATACGCTTGCCGATACGCGGTCTCCACTCCAGGACTCGTCTGCTTCACCGGCCATCGGCCCTTCGACAGACATGGCCAGCCCACTGCCACTTCAGTTTGCTTACTCTGCAAGCTATGTCGGTTACTCCGGTTCTTTTCCGGATAATTTCATTCCTGATTTTATCCTTCAAAGAAACTCCGAGCATAGCTCGCTCCATATCGCGCTGAGCGACCTTGAATTTGTGGACCAGCCCGACCGTCAGTGTCCACGTTTCAGCACCGTATGTCATAACGGGCAGGACGCACTGGTTGAAGACCTTAGTCTTCAAACACTGAGGGATAGGCGACGAGAAGACTTGACGAAGCGTCCCAAATGCTTCCAACCCAACTGGATACTTCTGTCAGCCTCTTTCTCAAAGTTGTGTCTACCGAGCTGGATGACTTGCCCTAGGTAGACATAATCCTTCACAACTTCGAGAAGCGACCCTACGATGTGGATTGGACTCGGCAAGATTGGCAAGAAATTAGTGTTACGTGAATGTATTTATTTTTAAAGTAGGATAAACTAAAATCTCACCAAATCCACAGTAATTCCGCTCAATTTTAGAACCATTACGGATTTACACTGATGAAGTGAGGGAAAATATCTCCGAAACAAAAATTGAAACTGCAAACTCAACGCACACGTTCACAAAAGAATATAACTTGAAAACACAAAAATAAAATGCATACAAGCAGCAAAAAAAAAAATCATCATCATCATCATCATCATTGGCAGCCTGGTTCCACCCAGTCTTGAGTATAGGCTTCCTCCTTTTTATGCCATGCTTCCCTCATCATCATGTGCCTAGCCTTTTCCCAACTACGTTCCAGTCTAACCGGATGCAGCTATATAATACCAGTATTTTGTATGGAACGACTGCCTATCTGACCTCCACAATCCAGTTACTGGGTAATACGATAACCCTAGGTGAGACTGGTTGTCAGATTTCGGGCTTCTGACTACCCGTAACGACTGTCAAAAATTTACGAATGACAGCCGGGACCAACGGCTTAACGTGCTTTCCGAGGCACGGAGCGGTCTCGGTATGTAAAGATGGTCACCCATCCAAAGACCAACCGCGGCAAGCGTAGCTTAACCTGATCGATCGACCTGTGCGGCTGTTATTATTTAGCCACGGGCCCCTTATGCCATGCTTCCGTGAAGGTAGGAATTTAAAACGTTCAAAATCTTGGCGCAGTCTCATCTCGGCGACAAACAAAAATATCAAAAACTTGACAAAAATTTAGGGAACCTAAAGGTATTTTTGACAGATTGAGACTAAGATCAGACTGAGAACGTTTTTAAAATTACGAGAATTGCCCCTCTGGTCTATGCGAGTATGGGAACTTCTGTAGGATGGCCTACAAAGAAAACACAACGAAGTAACAGTAGAAAACTAATAGCCAAGTGGGTGGATGGCCACCCACTTGGCTATTAGTTTTCTACTGTTACTCGGCAACCATTCCGTAGAGCTCTGCTCAACCTGCCATCTCTCTCCTATCTGCCTTAATGTCAAAATTAATCGTATGCATTTGTTTATCGATTTAAATAAGAATTAAATGATTGGCGAAAACATCCAACTCAAGATATTAAAGAAGACAGAGATAACGAACAATAAGAATTATATACCCATGAAGACGGACGGCGACTGATGGAAGAAAATGAATTAAAGAGAAAGATGAATTATTACTGCCTCATCATAAAGACAGAAGGTGATATTTTATATTAAAGATTTTAAGCAAATTGGGTACTCTATGATCCTGAATATTTTATTGGGCTCTTGATAAATTAGAATAGAATAGAAGAATCATCACCATATGTAAAATTAAACAGTTCAGTAGAAATTTTAGACAATGGATCTTGGCGCTAAAGCGATCCCTAAAATACTTTACAAATACATAAAGCATATACTATTAGATATATTAATAAAATAAAAATTAAATAATAATGAAACAATATCTAAGAACTATAATGGCGATGTTTAAGGAGAAAGGTTTTTTTTTTTCATTCATCAGTGTAAGTAAATTCGTTGCCATTACTGATCTTGAGAATTGATGCTATTGGTTAATGGGAGTTCACCCTTTATCATTTAAAAAGTGACATGTTAAAAGATCAAACAACGCTGCCACTGCCCATAATTAATAACGTTCCTTTTAATACCAGTGAACCCCTTTTTTAACCCCAATGAGCCACCAAACAGCAAATCAATCTCATTACACAAAATTGGATTACAAACAAAACAACATCAACAACAAAAAAATCAACACACAAAAGCCAATCAAATTGGGCATACATTCGAGACATCAAGGAGATAATGGCGAACTGAACCGAAATTAACTTTAGTCATTAAACAGGACATCGGAGCATTTGTCACGCTCAATTTAACTACGAAAGGGAAAGCAGGAAATGGATTGTATAGATCGAACCTGTACCTGTAGGGTTTAAGTTTAATCAAGATAAGTGTTTTGTACTGATAATGGACGATGGGACTGGTTTTCCATTGGCTGCAAAGGTAATAAATAATAATAATAATGTAATGTAAATTTTAATTTGTTACAAAAATAATAATTCGGCATTATCACAGATATTATCACACAGTCTCGGTTGGTAGTGGGTTCAAAGAAATTGTAATAATTTCATCACCACTGCTCTCAAAACGGTGAAGAAAAACATCGTGAAAATACTCGTTTCAAAAATATTATTTTTTAGTTTTAGGACCATTTTAGGACAGTCTATTCATATCTTTGACAGGCCTGTTGGTCTAGTGGTCAGTGGCCCTGACTGCTATGCCCAAGGTCGTGGGTTCGATTCCCACCTAGGACAAATGGTTGTGTGATGAGCACTACCATTTGTTCTTTGTCTGGGTGTAATTTATCTATAATATGTATGTATTTAGAAATATATATGTATGTTTATCAGTTGTCTAGTACTCATAGCACAAGCTCTGCTTAGTTTGGGACTAGATGGCGTTGTGTGAAAGTGGTGGAATATTATTATTATTATATTATTATTATTATCTATGTGGTTCATATCTAACTGCGCTTGTCGTATTTTCGATTAAACATCCTTCAATAATGTATTTTACATGAAAATATTATACGCTTTAGAACGAGCAACCACTTTTCGTACTGATTTCCTTATTGACAGACTGATAAATAATTGATATCTTCTTGATCTATTGGGTGTGTGAACATGATTCCGCCCTTTGCTAACAGATGCCGCTTTTAGTATTGTTTACATGTACATATAAATGACCATACTTGGATTCGATAGTACTGAATGACAGCTATCTAACGCATTATATGACATTTAGTTGAAGTGTTAGCAACAAGTGTTTTTACCTTTTTGAAAATGTCGAATTTTGTTGTGAAAAGTGTTATTACATTATTTTATTGCGAAGAAAACTGCAGCGGAAACTTATCGTTTGCTCGTGGATATTTATGATGAGCATGCTCCATCTAAAACAACTTGTAAGGAATGGTTTCGACGATTTAAAAATAAACATTTCAACACTGAGGATAAAGAACATGGAAAACCACCAAAAAAATTTGAAGATGCTGAATTGGTTGCATTATTGATGGAAGATTCTTGTCAGACTCAGTTAGAATTAGCCTCAGCATTAAATGTTGATCGTTCAACTGTTGCAAAGCGTTTACAAATGATGGGAATGATCCAAAAAGCTGGCAACTGGGTTCCACATGAATTGAACGAAAGAGATATGGAGCGTCGAAAAACCATATGTGAAATGCTGCTTCAAAGACAGAAAAGAAAAGGATTTTTGCATCGAATAATCACAGGCGACGAGAAATGGATGTATTACAAAAATCCTAAACGCAAGAAAGCTTGGGTGAAACGAGGTGAACCCGGCCCATCACAACCAAAAAGAAATATTTCCTGTGCCAAGGTTATGCTCTGCATCTGGTGGGATCAGAAAGGCGTTTTATATTATGAGTTGCTCAAACTCTCTGAAACTATTAATGGAGAAGTCTACCGACGACAACTAATGCGTTTGAAGCGAGCCATAGAAGAAAAAAGACCAGAATGGGTCAATAGACATAGCAAGTTAATTCTACAACATGACAACGCCAAACCGCATACCGCAAAAGTCGTAAAAAAATATCTAGATAAACAAGACTGGGAAGTGTTACTCCACCCGCCATATTCGCCGGATATAGCGCCTACTGATTACCATTTATTCCGGACAATGCAGTCAGATCTTACTGGAGAATGCTTTACTTCATATGAAAGTATCAAAATTTGGCTTGATAATTGGATAAACTCAAAAGACCAGGACTTCTTTCAGAAAGGAATACGTAAATTACCTGAACGATGGGCGAAGGTTGTAGCTGCAGATGGAGCATACTTTCAATAAAATTTAAATTCATTTTGTAAAAAAAAAAAAATGTGTTTTTATTTTTTAAAGGGCGGAGTCATATTCACACACCTAATATTTGAAATAAATGCCTGAGACTGTACACTAAATTTAATTGTTATTTCAAGCCAACATTTTCAATCACAAAACATTCGAAAAGGTCGCAAATCAAAAGACTCCTAAAGAAATTCACGGGGCAAAATCCAATGACCCGCTCAGAGTAACAGTTGGGAATTAATTGAGAAATTAGTTCAGCGGTCATTAAGAGTAGATAAACTATATATCACATCCGGATGTTAGGGACAAGATTAATGATGTGTCGCGTGGCTCCTCAGATTTAGTTGACGAACAAACTGAGCTTTATTTATACTATGAACAGGATAACGGTGTGTATAGGTAAGTTGTTGGTGAAACAGGTATTAATATTGTCTGGTTTGTGTGAAGAGAATCTGATGCAATATTATTCAGAATGGCAGTTTTTTATCTTCTACTTGGAGAATATTAAGCATAATCAGTCTATAATGTTCCCACTGCTGGGACACAGGCCTCCTCTCGGTGAGAGGGAGTGGACCGTAATCCACCACGCGGGCCCAGCGCGTGTTGGTGGATGTCACATGTCATCATTTTTCTTGGTTCTAGAGCATGCCGGTTTCCGCACGATGTTTTTCTTCACCATTTTAAATGCACTTAAATATTCTCCTTACTTACACAGTATGAGTTTTTCATAATTACTTTACGGGTAGTCAAAGCCCAAGAAGTCTGTCACCGTATTGTGTTACCCAGTTGATTATGGAGGTGAGATTGATACCTGCTCCATGTAAAATACTGGTATTCAGATGCATCCGGTTAGACTGAAAGCGAACCCCAACGATGTTGGGAAAGGCTAGGCAGATCGATATGACGTTTTTGTATGCAGTTTCTGCCTATGGAAAGAATTCTGAATCAAACATTTTTTTTTATTATTTTTTATTATGATAAATAATAATAATAAATAATAAAAAGGAATAAATTTTTTTCAATAGTATAAGGACTAACGCTAAATACAGTTTTTCTTAAATCAATGTCAAGTTCACCATTTTTTTTTTGTGCCTGAACTAGGTAATTCAGTGTTTTAGGCGATTGAAGGTAACAATAATTTATTAAATAATCACATAATTATCATATTTATCTTATTGGTACACATGTAAAAGGTTTATAAAATTATATATTACGAACAATATTTACTTTAGCACAACTAATAACTTCTCTGTATCTTCATAGTTCATAGGACATAGTGAATTCAGTGGGGATTTAAAAACATATTATTACATGAACTAGAGAGTTCATAAGTTAAATACCTATGATAATATACCCCTGCACTTAGAAAACAATTTCAATTGCATATTAGTTTGTATGTAATTAACATTTAGACAACGTCTTCCATCTAAACTATCATTAACTTTAAACGTTAAAGCATTGCTTCCGTGTAACTAAACGTTTAAGTTTGTGTAACTTCAGCAGATAATGCCATCTATTCTATTGGGTATAAACTATTTTAAACACCAATACATTTGCAGCGTCAATTTATTGAAATAACTAGCTTCTGTCAACGATTTCGTTCGCATGAAAGTCGTAAGATACACAATGCCTATACTAAAATAACAGCCATCACATTTTTATAAAACTCCCCGTCGCTATTACTTCGTTATCGCTTTGCGTTCTTTCTGACTTTTTTTCTTTTTGCTCGGCTCCTAAAGGTCCTAGCGTGATGTCATTTTTTTTTAATACGACTGATAGTTCCATAGCGCGTTCAAACAAACAAGCAAACTATTCAGCTTTATCAGTATAGATGTAGTTACGAGTATAATCATTTGTTTATCACAGTCATAACTTTTTAGTTCCCACATACACTTATGTTTGTTATTATTATAATACAATCTTACAACTGTCCCACTAATAATAATAATAATAATCTTTACTGTCGCAAAAAATTATACAGTTCACAAGGTGACTTATTATTAGACACAAGTAAATGTATTGTGCTTTAGGTACTGATACTGTCTCCCAAACTAAGCGAAAACTTGTATTTTGGGTGGCAGTGTTCAGTCGTGTAAGTGACTTTATTTTACAGTAAAAATTTTTGTGCGTACGAGTGAACGTTGCCGCTGTTTACAATTGTTGAATGATTATACCACTGTAGCGTAACAGCCTCTTCTCATACATTGATAGATTTCAGCCATTAATTAACTAACTGCTTGCGATTCAGGATGTAAAGTAGCCTTTGTCCTTTTCCAGGTCATGGTCTATCCATGTGCAAAATTTCATCCGAATCCGCTCAGCCTTTTAGCGTGAAAGCGTAACAAACAAACATACGAAATGAGTCTCTTTATAATATTAGTTTAAATAAGTTCAGGGTTCTTCATGATGTTTTTTTTTTGCCGATGTCAGACATACTACACTGTCAGACAAATTTACAACGCACATATGAAATTAAAAAAAAACAATTGCCCGGAATAGAAACCCTTTTCGTTCATTTTAAATACCTGACAGAGACATATATCTTTCTTGTTCTGTCTCCTAGACTCTGTGCAAGTTTGAGCGAGATAGATACAGTTTTTGTAAACAAATTTACGTGAAAACTATGACAGTGATTAAGCACCCGCTCCGGGTGTCGACACAGACGTGGTCATTTTCAACGGCACCCGAAGCCGGTGCATACACAGACAAAGGGATCGTGCATTAGGACCATCACGACATCACATTTGTTAAAAATATTCTTTGGCTACCTACTCAGGTACCAAGAATGGACGATAGTCTATAGAATAGTTTAATTATTTTTTTCCGAAAAACGATCGATGCTACAATTTATTACAAGCATAATCTAAATAATGTGTCGAGTTATCTCATCGGAAAATGCCCACTAAATTATAAAATTAGTGACCTATTAATTTGTATTTAATTCGTAAATCACAAAAGGCATTACATTTATCAGTATGAGTTTGTTATCGATGGCTATTCCCATTTCGACAATACCGTTAATTTTAATCGCATTGTTAAAAGCTGTCAGTGACCATTAAAAATTTACGACAGCCGCTAACGAAACCACGCAGTTATTTAGTCAAAACAAGCGACGCGGAACACAACTAAACACGGTTAGCACTTTAAATATTAAAACCAAATTTAGAAACTTTGCTTTTAGGCGTGTGTACACCTTTAATGCTAATTAACTAAATTTATATTAATATTTTGCTTAACAAATTGGAACGCAACTGTATTTCAATTACGCATATAAATAATAATCGTCTAGTGATCGTAAGTGGTACTGCCGAGCCTTAGGACCTGGGTTTAATTCCCAGGCCAGGCAACGTGTTATTGGGTTCTGGATTTGTACCCGATTGCCCCCCCCCGCCCCCCCCCCCCCCATTACATGGGACTTCAACATAACTGGCATAAAGTAGCATTTATGGTATACTAGCTGCGCCCCGCGGTTTCACTCGAATAAATCTCGATCCCGTAGGAATATCGAGATAAGAAGTAGTATATGTATTAATCCTGGTTATAATCTATCTGTGTGCCAAATTTAATCAAAATTGGTCCAGCCGTTTGAGCGTGAAGAAGTAACAAACATACACACACAAACTTTCGCCTTTATAATATTATTGTGAGTCTGTCTAACCCTTCGGGGTTTACAGGTGTGTTACGATGTCATATTATTAAGTGCGTAGGTACTAAGCCAATAAGCAGTTAATTTATCTCAACAATTTTATTTTGTCCATACAAAATAAAATTTATGAGATAAATTAACTGCTTATCCCGAAATAAACGTAGTCAACAAATATTAGATGAGTAAGTACTTACATAAACAATTTCCTAAATAAATATTACAGGAGAAAGCAAAACGCAAGCTTGTAAGTATTCCAATAATTACGGGTATAATAATATCAATTAAACAATTAATTCGCTTTATTTTCATTTTCCAAACGGTAATTTATACTGGAGAGATAAGGAACAATATTTTCTTTCATCTAAAACGTTTTAATATCCTTTTACCTAAAATATGCTGTAATAAATATGATATACCAAAGTTTCTGCCTTTGATTGTAGACAAACATTGTTTAACAAAATTAAATTATCTAAAATATTAATTTTGCCCATCCGCATTTATTTCGGTGCCCAAAATATCTCTTTGATCTGTTACTTGACGCCTGGGCAAAAGCGAGAAATCTTTAAACAAAGTTAAATATAGCCGAAATCTTTGCTTTTCGGAATATTAAAGTGATATTTATATTAAAGTTATTCCCACTATTTGACAATCTACAAGATAAGTACACAACTTTTAAAAGCTATATTATAAAAAAAAATATTTGACATTTTATTAAAAAGTCGGTAACATGAAGCTCTTATGCGAGTTGCGTCGCTTACATAAATGGTCATAATGAAGAAACAATGTTACAATAAATAAATGTATTGGTTACCTATAGGTGCCTTCACTTATATATTTATATATATACTTATGTTTCACTTGTATATATTTATATACTTCCTATCGAACAATAACACTAACTATATACAAAAAAAATGTTTTAATTTAATAACGGTGCAAAATGTTTGCATAAACATCTACCAGGGGACCAGAAAACTGACGGCGGTCGATCAATACCGCCAACACTTAAAGCCATCATAACGTACAAGCTCCAGTCAATTTCGATAGTTAACGTATTCCCAAGCAGGACATGTTCGTCGTCGTTAACAACGTCTGCGATGTCCCACGAGACCTGTTTAGCAACAGCATGTTTGACATGCGCCATTCATAGACTGGCTTCAGTCTTTTACAATACTAGGGCAACAGCAGTGTAGAGGAGGTTAACTTTTGTGAGGATCGATAGCTTCAAAGTTTCTGATAATAGTCAAAGTATGTTTAAGACACGTTCGGGGAAGTTACTTTTATGTTGCTGCTTCTGCTTGAAATAATTACTATTAGGGACTTTTCTAGAACGATTTACATTATAAACTGTAACTTGTAAGATATCATTCATAACTTTCTTTGGTATTGTTCGTCGAATCGTTGAGCTTCTTAAGTTCTGAGTTGAGCTGCACGATTACTGACAAATAGTCAGCATTTTTGTGTGACTGGATAGGTCCAATCAATCTGTGTAGTTCTTTCCTTAAAAGACCATTTCAGACATCAATCTATATAGTCTGCACATAATCTGACCAAGATTATGTCTGGACTTAAAAGAGACTGTTTTGGTGTTTCTTCTCATAGTAAACAGATAGGAAACGCCGACCTCATCTAGTTTTTAAAGTATGATTGACCTGTAAAAGTGATTGTGTGTACAAACCTACTTACAGAAATCATTTTTCATTTATCAACTGTACTTAAATCTATTTTCAATTGAGATCTTGCTAGAGTATTGCTATAGAAATTATAAGGCAAGTCTGTACCGCCTGAATCTTACAAAATCTACACGGTACCGTATATGAGGTGCTGTAACAGATAACTTCAAAAATCCACTCCATCTAAATACCAACATCAGGCAATGTTAAGAGCTACTGTCTCCAAATAGTTTACCCAACGCCAATATCGGGCAGCCGCGGCGCAATTTTCTATGTATGAGCCCGCGTTCAAATGTGTACAGTCACTTGAAAGTAGAAACTTTTAAACTTCTCTGAGGGTTCCTCGGATGGGATTTTTATTACCTTTTATTTATCAGCATTGATATACCTCGGGAGAAGTTTGATACAGTTGTAACTGCCGTTGTATGTACAACTTTTTCGAACAAGGATATTGTTGTTTCTTCGGCTACGTGATGCGTTTCTTCAATGATGTTATCTTTTTTCAAAGAAGACGTGTTAATGCAAAGGGATTGTAACTCTGTTGTGTTTTGTTCCTAATTATCTTCTTTGTTTTGTCTTGCTTTTATTGTTCGACTCACGAATAGGTGGTATGTTTTTGTTACGGGTACTTTTCTCATTTCTGCCAGATGCTAGTCGTTCTATAGGAATACGTTCAATGTTTAGTGTTATTTTACTTTTATTGTCATATGAATGTTATGGTTTCCGTTTTCCAGTAAAATGAGAATTATTTCGGAATGAACTATCTATATCAAAATCATAAGGCTTTTAACCAGGATTGAGAGTCTGGTCTGCTATTCAAATGACAATGGCGACAGTTTTATTTACTTTTACATACAATTTGTTAAGTACCTTCATTATACTGATGAAACCTAACTCATAAACGAAAAACATAATAAATTAGGTACACAATTCAAATATCATCTCTAAGTCAGTCTAGAAATAACCCCACACGTAGAAAGATCTGTGTCCTAACTAAATAAATCACATTTACCCACTTAAGTAGGAACTTACGTGCGCTCTGAGACGTTCCTGTACAACTAATCAAAACTAACATTTTCCTTATTGCTGTATTGTTCAGTTTTTATGTCTGTATGTGCATTGTCTTCTGTCGTTAATGTTGTGCTACCTGTATTCGTTACTTATTTATAGTATTACATGCGATTAGTAGGCTGAGTCCCGTAATTAAAAACGTTTAAAATCTGGTCACAATCTCTTCTCAGCGACAATCAACGTAAAAAAACTGGAACTGTAGAAAATATTTGGGTTATTTTTGACAGATAGAACTGAGAACGTTCTTAAAATTACGAGAATTGCCCCTCTGAGCGGTCGTTCACACGGTGCTGTCCTGTACGGTATTTTACGATAAAAAGTTGAGATCACACGTCAACATCCTACTGTTCACAGAGTCAAAAACAAATGCACTGTGAAACTACCATGTGATCCCAAAATTATACAGCAAAATAACGTACTGAATGACGCCGTGTGTACGTGGCCTTACTCTGCTTTGCACGGTATCTAAACATCGACATTTCTGTGATATAGGTATCCAAGGTAAATATTATATTAATGATTTATACCTTCCGAAAAAATTTATCTAAATGATGGTGAAATGCGCAAATTGCGGACCAAGCCCAAACCGCATTAATATCTATTGAGTCGTCTAGGAGATATAAGCGGTCACGCTGACAGAGACAAAAAGCGACTTTATTATAATTATGTTATGTATTGATGATTTCCATGAAAAATATGTAAAGTGTTGGATATTTGGAGGAACAGAATATTCCTGATACCCTGCTTACGTTTTCCCACCACACATTCTTCTTAGAATACATTCTTGCAGATTCGGTTGCGTATTGCGCTTTTGGTAGCAAATAGCGACGGGCTACGCTAAGTTTATCCGTAGCTCGTAGCGGATTTGAAAATTCTCATAAATCTATCGAGTTTATGGATTCCCTCAAACAACATCGACATGTTCATAGTTTTTACTGACCCTTAAGCTTTAGATAGACCAAATACAATACCTACCATTGAAAATCAGTTACGTTGAGGCTAGATCAAAGAATATCGAGGTGAGCGGTTTGGCAATCTAATTCTGACATACTCTGTATTCTGTAACCATCTCACCGTGAAAACTTGGGTGAAGTGAGCGTGGAGTGAGTCGTCAATAGTATGTATGTAGTATGTATTGTTTTTTTTATGGGCCTTAGTTGCCTGGAATAAATAAATAGTGTCAATCCCGAGCATCAGCATGACTTACAGCTCACTCTAAGCTCACTTCACCTTAGTTATCACGGTGAGAATAATAACAGCCGCACAGGTCGATCGACCAAGGTAAGCTACACTTGCCGCAGTTGGTCTGTGGATGGGTGACCATCTTTACATACCGAGACCCCTCCGTGCCTCGGAAAGCACGTTAAGCCGTTGGTCCCGGCTGTCATTCGTAGATCTTTGACAGTCGTTACGGGTAGAATCAGAAGCCCGAAAGTCTGAGAACCAGTCTTACCTAGGGGTATCGTATTACGCAGTAACTGAGTTGTGGAGGTCAGATAGGCAGTTGCTCCATGTAAAATACTGGTATTGAGCTGCATCCGGTTAGACTGGAAGCCGATCCCAACATAGTTGCGAAAAGGCTAGGCAGATGATGATGAGCGGCAGAAGGGCAATCTCATCCCGGCGACAATCAATGTCAAAAATATATGGAACTTAGAGTTATTTTTGACAGACTGAGACAGATCAGACTGTGAACGTTCTTAAAATTACGAGAGTTGCCCCCCCCCCCCCTCTGATTCTAACTTCCACTATCACATAATAATTTCCAAGATACGTGCCAACAAGCCACAATCTACACTAGATGCTCTTTTTAACCGACTTCAAAAAAAGGAGGAGGTTATCAATTCGACTGTATTTTTTTTTTTTTTTTTTTTTTTTTTTTTTATGTTTGTTACCTCATAATAACCGACTGGGTGAACCGATTTTCATGATTCTTTTTTTATTTGAAAGCTGGTGCTTCCCGTGTGGTCCCATTGTCACCATTTCAATATCTGATGATGGGATCTTGTAGAAATCGGGGGAACTCTTCAATAAATAACAGCAGATTAACCGCGATTGTTGCTATAGCATATCTAAGCATTGTTTACACCATCACACAACATAATATCACGCCTGTACTCACTACAAAGGTTATAATTTTTTTTTATTATAATAATAATTAATACCAGTAAAACAACCGCGATTGCTGCTATCGCATATGTATGCATTGTTTACGCAATCGCACAACATATATTATATTTACATAGCAAGTAGTGTTTATATGAATTTGATTGGGGTAGATATAACTAAAAAATGAAAAATAAAAAATTTTATATAAAAAAAAAACAACCGACTTCCAAAAAAACACTACAAAGTGAAAAATAATTTTAATTTTGGAAGTCGGTGTCGTTGGTTCCGCATTTTGGTTTTTTGACACCGACTTCCGAAATTAAAATTATTTTTCACTTTGTAGTGTTTTTTTGGAAGTCGGTTGTTTTTTTTTTATATAAAATTTTCATACTTTACATATAATAGTAGAGTATTAATTTTATTATCTCCAGTCACTTGTTGAAGGAAATATTTTGCGGCGCGAGTCTCCACACCTGACACCTTAGTAATTAAGAAATGAAACCTTAAAACAACTACTAAGAATATTGTTGTGCGGTCTTAGAATGATAGTCTTTTGTCTTTTGTGGAAAAGGTTTTCGTTTGTGTTGTTAATGTTGGCCTTTTTTATTTCGTTGATTGTTTAATGATCTTATTCTGTATATAATGTGCATTTTGTTTTCTGATTTAATTTTAAAGGGTATCTTTCTCTCAACACCTTTAAGTGAACTAGGGGCAGTTTGGAACATTTGTCCATCATGCTACATTTAGTATCTAAGAATAGCGGGACTCAATTCAATCTTCTCGTTAATTTTAACGAGATTTTTTATTTATTTATTTACATACCAAGACTTCGGATTAGGGCGTTGCTGGGAGAGGGTAGCAAGGGACAGGCTGGATCGGAATTAAGCACAAATAGACACGATAAGCGACTGTATTTTATACTATTTATAGATAACCGTAATAGAACCAAGAATGTCTTCCACTATCTAGCCAGTATTCCAGTCACATTGACTCCACCTCGTATAAAAAGCTACGCAACACTTACTTGCCTTAGTTTCTGAAGTTAATGAGAAAATGTACGCCGCGGAAACTTTACCATTCCACTGTTTTATAGTTTTAAACGACTTAGCCGACTCCGTAATTATGACTAAACAAGCATCCTTCGCTGCTTTGTCTACATTAGTGTTAGAATTTAAGTTTGCAACTTCGTGGAAACGTTTTTAAAAGGTTGATGTAGCTTTACGAGATTTTTGTTGTTGATAATGGATGTAAAAGCCCGAAAGTCTGACAACCGGTCTTACCAAGGGTATCGTGTTACCCATTAACTGGGTAGTGGAGGTCAGATAGGCAGTCGCTCCATGTGAAATACTGGTATTCATCTGCATCTGGTTAGACTGGAAGCTGACCCCAACATAGTTGGGAAAAGGCTAGCCAGATGATGATAATATAATACATTATCATCATCTGGCTAGCTATGTGTAAAAAGTGATGTAAATGTTAAAAGCTGATGTAGTGGGTTATATACTTTGTTTCCTTGAATTAAATATAAATAAAAATAATAAATAACCTTGAATTAAATATAAATTTTCATAACCTCTTAACTAAATATTTACACCAGGTACTAAATTAAAAGACAAAGTAACTAACTATATATACTTACTGTTTGTTTTTTTTTTCCTTTTGTCTATTACCTTAATCATCTAATGTAGATACAGTAAGCACTGTCTAAGCTTTCACATTTAGATCAATGTAACCGGCATATCCTCAACTCCTGTCATACAGGTTGTCCTAGTTCATGGGGTTGAGACCCCACTGATGTAATGTATATTGAAGTTTGCAGAAATAAATTTATTATTATTATTATATAAATACAAAAACAAAAGCATATTTAGGCGTCGAAGTACTCGTCCGCATCGCTGTCATCCGGAAACGTGCCCAGAAGTCTGGCAGCATTGCCACGTTGAATGGCAATGCTAATTCTTTGGCCAAAGAACGAAAGCCTCTGAAATTTCTTTAAATGGAGACGCATCCTCGAGCCCCATGACCCAAGCGTTTCGACCCCAAATGGGTTAATGTTTTGGGATTTGGAATAGATTAGCTATACCGAGTATAATAAAAGACATTTTTCTTTATCTTTCAAATGCATGCGTTCATCTCGCACTGATAGCGAATGAAGAATAAAGGCCAGGATTATTTTTTTACCATAACCTGCTTGTTACGTTTTTGTACTAAAATACGGCTATTCCATATGTTTACATGTTCAAAATAAGTACCTGACATAAGCCTTAGCAATACTAAAAAATCAGAACGCCCAAAACTTAAGGAATTTATCCAGCCAACATTGTATAACCATAACATCATGGCCGAGAGAACTAGCCGTCCACTCGCTTAAGAGCATTCCACACCCAACCTCCAAGTTTGAATTATGTCTTAACATAGACATAATTCACAAGTTGGAGGAAATATGTTGCTTAGACAACTCTCAAGTTATTCGAAACGTCTCTTGTCTTGAAAATAATTTACAACAGCCATCTAATTTAGAGTCTGTGGATATAATAACTTGGAGATGTCAGTGTTGGTTGACATTGTGTGCATTCTGAGTATTTGTTGAGGACAAACATACGGGATTGTTAGGAGCACACTGCCGTTGAATTTGCATAGCAATTTTGAAAACACTGATGTATGATTTTCGAGATTGGGAATGCCATTGATTTCTGTGTAGACAAATACTTTGTGTAGTATTGTTATTAGATAAGTCTGATTTCGATATTTTGAGATATCATTTTCTCGCTTGCTTCTGTACAACTTTTCTGAATTTTCTGAATAATATATTGTAGGTACCACATGGGTATTTTTCATAAGGCACATTACTCAGTCTTTAGCGTAATAATTCTTTTAACCTAAATATGAGACCTAAAGCCGCGGCTCCTAAATCTGTACACCTAATTTTAATACACAACAGCAAATATTTGCCGTCGACAAAATTGGTGCTCACATCACACACCGTGACGGCACCGTACACAAAATATAGCCATATCTTCCACACATTTGCACCCCTTGGGCCATATTCTATACAGCAAACATTGTATATGAGATGCATTCCTCATTCTCTTGTTGATTAAATGGAAATTAGGGATCTCTGCTGGTTTTAATAAAGACGCAGTCACATTATGCAAGTGTTTATTAATAGTGACGACATTTGCATCCCTGAAATGAGGTTCTGGTTTCTGCCACCTTTTTTATGGAAATCGGCTTCGAATAAATTGATTTTAGAGGGGTTTAATTAAGAAGGGATCTGGAGATTCATTAGGAGCTCTTCAGGCATTACGGTTTTGTGTCTCACTGCAAATTTCAATTACACCTGTCAGTGGTGGACGTGTTGTTAATTATTTTCATTATATAAATCATCATCACCATCACCATCATTTCAACTGAAAGACTTCCACTGCTGGCCACATGTCTCCGCCAAGCATCGCCAGTTCGACGGGTTCTACGCTTCTCGCATCCAGTGGATTCCTACGGTCTTCACCAGGTCATCGGTCCACCTTATGGGAGGCATTATGTAAATGTTTATTATGCAGGAATTTCTTAACCTACACTGAAAACAATATTACCTGAAACTGTTAATTTTCAAAACCATTTTTTTTCCCAGCTTCTGCACAGAATATTCAGAATTTTTACAAAAAGATACGTCCACAAAGAGAAAAATCTTCCCAAGTCGTTATTTTTACTTATCACTGGATGCAAGCTGTTTATCTTATCTCGGAACAGCTTCTTCCTCCTCCACTTAATTCGTACTTTCTACAAAGGGCTCAATGTTAAATTGGATTAATTCTACCACATAAATTCTTGCTAAGGTCAAAGACGGATGGGGGCTGAAGTAAAAGATATGGCAAACCTCTTTATCTTGACCTGCCCCCGTTTGACCTGCTATGATTTGGGTTATGTGGACATTACACTTGTTTGATTAACGCGGCGACATTTGCTACTCTTGGTCGGGTTGATTCAACATTTAACAATAGCTACTTCTAATATGGAAGCAACTTTGTAATATTTACACCAAGTTTTAAATGAGAATACATGGTTATTTCACCGCAGCCTTACTTTGTAGCAACTGGTACCTAATATGCAATATATCTAATATGCAAAATGGAAAAGGTGTTTTTTTTTGTTATTATCAAGTTTGCATTCTTCTTCTACTTTCTGCAATATCCATAAAAATTTGCGACCAGCTGACCAACAGCGTGATTATTTACCCTCAGTCATAAAAAAACTAGGTTAAAAAAACAGCAAATAAACCGCAGCAGCACGAGGAAACACCCTCAACGACAATGACCCGGAAATCAATGGGACGATATGCCTCGTTCCGCTGACGTAGATCCCGTGTGACAGCACCCTAATTAAACCCGATGGCCTCGCTTTCTGTTTCGAAAATTGTAATTGTTTTACTGAGCAATATTTCGTTTTAATGTACCTCTTGTGTTCTGACCCGAGGTAATTAGATCTCTGATGGTGAAGTAGGGTTGCGATAGTAGAAACTATTTGCTTAAAATGTATAGGTATATCAGCCGTGCAATTCTGTAACCATCTCACCGTGAAAGCTTGGGTGAAGTGAGCGTAGAGTGGGATTAACACTATTAAGTGCTCACTTCACTTATGATTTCACGGTGAGATTTTTACAGAATCGACCGGCAGATCTCTGAACCTAGCTGTCTATTGATCATTTCTCTAATCAGTACCATTTATTGCCGCATACTCGTTTGGTGGTACCTACATGGGGTGCTCGTGAAAATAACACACAGATCTTTAACTTTGCATTTTAATTTAACAATGCATCGAAAAATAATAGCGCTGTTATACAGATTTCTATTAAGGTCCTATTTAATAAAACTGAGACGCGACAATCCGACAATCTCAGATTTTTGTAAGATTTTTCATAGACCTCTGCTATATTCAACAGGACCATAATATCATGCAAATATGTCAGTTATGTAATTTTTTCACAAATATTATGTCGTGTTGTGAGTTCACTTAAGAGCTCAACTGTCAGTAATGAGACACAATTACTTGTTGACTTAACCAGCTTACCTAACAGACGTGGGGATAACAAAGAGGGCCCATATTGATCGGCGCTATCGTTTTCCTGAAATCACAAGAAACAATCACGATAAATAAGTTATCTATCAAAATTATACAAAACCACGCTTTAAAACGATGTTAAAAGCTGAACACCTCAGAGCAGTTTATAACTAAACCGTGTTCAATATCAGTTACTAAACCAGCGTTCAAGACGCAAACGTAGTTAATTCATAGTTTACAAACTAACTTAGTTCAGTTAACTACGAGCTGTAAAGGGATTGCTTTAATGTTTAACTTTTAATACTAATCAAGTGAGACTACATCGTGATATTATTATTTATATCGTCTTACTTATTTTTTTTTTTTTTTTTGTAAATGTTCTTTTGGTCCAACTGTTTCTCAATCTGCATAATTTCTAACGCCTCGAGAAGTTTCACCAAGAGTTCTTTCCACCAGAGTTCATTTAATGATATCTTCAATTGATTTATTGTAGATATAATTATGTCGTAAACAAATTGTATGATCCGTCACTATACAAACACTGTCGTTCGTTTGCAAATGTTCGCTGACATGCAAAATGCTTACCATTCAAAGATCGCAATAGAGAGCTACATCTGTGGTACCCCTAAAAATGATTATTTTTCAACATATAAAAAACTAGGTAGAGAAAACTCGTAGCCAAACTAAGGAGGCAAATCAGCTTGTTCCCCGCAGGCGAACAAGGGCCGTATTATTATTATTTCTTTTTGGGTATTTTAATCAACTTTATCTACAAGAAAATATATTTTAGAAATGGATGATAAGTCAAATAATAGTGTATCTTTTTGATGAGAGGATGTTGTTCAATCTGCGTTTTGATCGATGGATACGCTTTTTTTACAGGCAAAATATTCATGAGTTTGGGTAATTTTTTCCTGTTTTCTTCCTGATATCAACCTTGATATTTCAAAATCCAATGTCTTTCTGGCTCTTAGGGCACCATTTTCTGAAAAACGAAATTTTGTTAATTCATACCGACGTGTACATAAGTACTTAGGCACTGTAGGAGTGTGTAAGTAGCGTTCTGTGGATTCTGCCTGTCCTCATGGGAAAAAGTCATTTGCGTGGATGCTCTGGCTAAGTTTTGAATGCTTCTTTAGATACAATATATAGTATAGTAACCACATATATGCAATAAATTATGCCACATACTTGTTATCGCCTCAAATAAAATGAACGAAATCGGTCGCGAAAAAAATCTGCTGTTCCCTAGAGTATGACGAGCTATACCAACATACATGTAGGGAACAGGTGATTTTTTTTTTTTTGGCGACCGATTTCGTTTATTTTTTGTATATCATCAGAAGAGACCGTATATTATGTAGACCATTTTCTTAATTAATTTTGGTTACTTTATAAAATTTCCTCTTCACGGTCAACCGCTAAACATCGGAGTTCGGAAAGCCTCCAAATTACCTCTACGACGAAAGGTCACCAACAAAAGTAGATGAATTGGTGGCCGCAGTTAGTTGTTATTAGGAGACAGGAGCTCGCCACCCGCCTCTTTCTGTAATCCCTTCGTCGCTTTTACGACGCTCACGGGCGGCTGGAGGCCTATTCTACGCGGAACAATAAGAATCAATTTAAAACCTTCAAACTAGGTTACCACAAAATTACTACAACATTGCGAAGAGGCCTTATGAAATAAAAGTATCATGTTAAAGGTGTGTCAACACTGCAAAATGAGCATTCGGCTACGGACATTCAGGAGCAGTGGATGCATTGAAAAAAACAATAGGTACAAAACTCTCTAGCAACCACTATGTTTCTTGAGATACTAGCCGTGTGTCCGATGAGATATTTCATCGGCATAAATTACGAATTTTCCTAAAAACTTTCGTCTCCTATTGAAAGCGTTTAGGGTAATGAATTTTCAAAAATTCTTCCTTGGTGCTCAATTTCTCAGCTCTTGTGCAAAATATCTAACCTGTAGACCCAGCGGCTTAGGCTGTACGTTTTCTGCCAGTGAATTTAAGATTTTTACTAAGTAAATTCGAGCGAGCAAGACCCTTTCGAATCACCATAGGTATTTTAATAAGTTAAGAAAAGAATGATTGATTCATAATTTTTTCTCAAGCAAGGAAAGGCTTACTTCCCAATGCACGGTTGGTGTCGATGCTCGCGAAAAATTTTCGAGCATTGTAATGGCGGTGTGGTCGCACCTTAAAACAAGTTTCTATCACAATCCCTAGAGGAATACATACAACCCTTTCATGTACGGCTAATAGGTGTAAGTAACTTTTACCCGACTTAACAGAAAATATCGACGTCTCTAGGCACTCGTAAATTCTTACAGGATTCTCAAATAAAATAAGTGGGATATATTCTGGAGATAGGTACGTATAATATAGATCAGTGGTACATATTAAGAGCGTCTTTTGTTTTAGTAAATTCTATGTTGAATAGCTCTCGATATTGTAAGGAGAGTATGGCATGTTAATAATAATAATAATAATAATACAAGAAAAAGTGTACGTAGTACCCATTGTTGTACCCACGACGGGTGTTATACCCAATCACCTGCACCACAGCCTCAAACTAATAGACCTGAAAGACTCCATTTACATAACACTTCAAAAAGCCGCAATTTTAAACACCTGCAGAATAGTGAGAAATTTCATGCAAATTGAGGAACATGAAATCTCCTCATAACAATCATCGTGACAAAAATCACCACACACGCTACATTGACTTGGCTTAGGCCCGTTAATGTAGCTGAAACTAGCCAAAGAGCTAAGAAAAAAAACTTGTTCATCAAAAATAATAATAATAATAATAATATATGTTTATTCATAAAAAAATACAGATAGTTACAGAATCAATGGGTAGATGGTTACACATTTATTATGTTAAGTTTTGTTGTAAAATCTGTATCAAAATTTTTAAAACCCTGCCTCTCAAACTAGGTTATAACCTTGTTGGTTTCATCATGTGACATAATTTGTTGTAGGTAGAGATCGTGTTATTTCAAATGTTTGTATGGACATATTTTATGTGGCTTCCCCCTCCACTTAAATTTCTGTATACAGCAGTGGAGGGCGTGCAATTTTATATTAGGTGATCTATAATAATTGTTTAATTATTTTTGTGTCTAAAATGCTACTTAAGAATTTTAAACTCCTGCGTGGAGCTTTTTTCTTGGAGATACTTAGAAGTGAATTGTTGTATGCCTACCAATTTGTTATTTGTACGCCGTTAACGACAAAACATAGTGATCTCTGTACCTATTCTATTTATAACATCTATGTTTAGAAAATAAAATACTTTTACTACGTTTTTAAAAAGAGAAGACAAATAATACTTACTTTGAACACCATATTTGTAAGGAAAGTAGTTTTTGTTATTGCTGAATGGGCCCGCTCCTTATTATCCCGTTTGTTGTTTTGTTCACTTTTCTTCAAAAAGTGAACGCAAAATACCAAAACATTGAGAAAACTGCACTCGTCTAGCAGAAGCAGAACATTCCTACATAAATCACAACGTTTATTTTTCAACATTGGAAACTAAAAGTCGCAAGTGGTCGCAACAACATAAAACAAAGAATTCCCTTTGAATCTCGTCCACCGTACATTTTCTTCACGATTGAATCCTAAAAAGTAGGAGAAACATTCCTTTGCCATTCAAAGAATCGAAATCACAGTACCGCGGCATACCAGGATACCAGGAATTCTTGATACCAGGGATTCTTATTCTGCATGCATATTCAATATTGAAGAACAAAATAGTAAAAAGGGGAAATAAAAATCTCCTTTCAAACAAATCGTTCCCGTTCAAGTCCGCATAATGGGTGGCCGTACAATGGTGCAATTCTGGCACGACACTGCCACTGGTGGCCTGTTTGACGTACTTATTCAAGAATCTGTTGCTAAGTATTTTTCTGGTTGTCTTTTTTGGTTTATTGTGTAGTTACTGTTATGATTTAATCTTGGTTTCTCTTTGGATCTTTATGGGTAGGTAAGAAGGATGTATAATGTGTTTTATATTAAGCTGTTTACGTATCTACATGTGTCGTTTAGATAGTCAACTGAAGGAGTCAGTAGTGCACAATTTACATAGTGTATCTTTTTTAAACACCTATTATTAAATGACCTAACAACAGCGAAATAGCTACGACATTATCCAGGACTTTAACTCTTTGAATTTCGTTAACTAAATACCTTGCCCCCAGCATGTGCACGCTTAATGTTCTGCAGAACTTTATTTTTTTATAGTATCAACAAAGCTTTGTATTTGTAAAAATACCTACTAGTATACTATTTTCTGTACGCAGCATCTCTCGTAGGTTGTCGTGTCAAACGATACGGACTATTATACGAAATAATAAATTGGCGAAGCTGCAGAAAACACTACAACACTACATATCTGTTGACAGCCAATTCTCAATCTTGTCACCCCTTAAAGTACATAGCTCTGAAAGCGAATATCGATTGGCTACATCGTCAGTTCGCCACCCTAAGGTAAAACGACCTCACAGAGATACAAGTTTCAATTTCCCATCCCCTTCGAGTACAAGTCATAAATAATATTCAGAAAAAAGTTATTTAACACATCCTCAATAACTCGGGGTCGGTGAGCAGTATACGTTGCCAATTCTCCAGCTTGCCTATGAGGAATGAAGCTGGAATCAAGCCAGCCTATTCTATGTACAATGAAAAATCTCTTTATAGCAAGCTTCGTGTACACTCGTATGGATTCAGTTATGCGAAGCGTTATGTGGCATATTTCTATATGGGGCCATCTTTTTGAGGTTAACTGACCTGGATATAAAGGAAGTTTTTGGGTTGGTTTCAAAAATGTAGGCGGTATTGTATGTCCATTAGCTTACTTTTTGAGAAGACCGGTGGCCAGCTGCTGACTAACATTTTGAATTGTAATAAAATGTGGATAGAGGTAGGTCGTTGAACTTTGGTAACGAAACGCTGTAATTGTAAGTAGCAAAAAGCTAAAGATTTATTTAATGCCAAAGGATAACTCTCAAGCAGTTTCATGATTTCTATGGAAAATTACGAAAACTTACGCGAAATTACGATTTTAGCGTCAACGGTCTATTAATATTTTGTAAGTTGACACTAAAATCATCACAAGATAAACAAAATAAATCGATACGACGTATCTATAACGTGTTTTGAATGTCTCCAACGTATCATGGAAACGGCACCAGTTGAAAACGCAGTTCACATCGCGTCCGCGACATTGTGTCGCTGGCATCGCTCGAACACCTTTGTGATTCAAAACAATTGACGCTTCCAAACTTCAAACGTTATACCGAAAACCAAACCAAATGTTACATCACAAATGCCATGTCCATTCTTCCTCAAAACAATACAAAATAGTGTTTTGAATGGCTTGTGATTGCTAGTTTGGACTGCAATATCTAAAGTCAGAAATACAAATGCCAGTAACCTTGAACAAATATACCTATGCAAGTAGCTTGCACGGCGTTGTGACTACCAATCAATCGTGCTCATTTTCGGGTGACCACTGGAAATCAGCACTGTGGTGGGGGTCCCCTCCAGCATCATGCTGAGTGGAAGACTTCTTGTCACAGTCATGACGTGCAGCTGTCAACGTGTGATTACAGATTTGTTTTATTTTAGATACTTATCTTTTTTTTATGCACGTGTTTCTATGTCAACACTATTTATCAATATTTATTTATTTTCAAAACACATAATCTATTTTAAAATTGGTTTCAGACACACAGCGAAAATCTCTTAGGGTTTATCCAACTTCTCTTTCTTTCATTCACACTTTAGTGCAAGTAACTGGCATATTGTGTATTCCTGGTTTTACCTAATTTCTACTGCAACCAATCGTCAATCGTTTTGAGCAAGAGTGGCGATCAATGTTCATCATCGTGCCTTCTTTATTTTATTTATTCTATTTTATTTATTAGGGACATTAAACAATTACATGCTATAGAAACTAGAAAAAAATTCTTAAAAGCTAAAGATAACAAACATGTAAGCCACACCAATATCCACATCTTAACAAAAGAATAACAGACTCGGTAGATTTTACAGAATACAGAGCTTTCTGTGACAGCTGTGTTTAATGTTCAAATTAACTTGTTTCCATTTAATTCAATTATACCTGCTTATCATGATTTCGTTCGATTAATTAATTACAAATTATATCAATTCCATTAAATTATTGAATCAATTCAATTTAGTTCCATAAAATTGAGTTCAATATATTATTTCAAATTATTATTATTATTAATAATCAAGTAAGTACATGATACATGGAGATTTTAACGGTGATCCCCAAACTAGACGTTAGTCTGTATCTTGAGGATCAGAGTTGTACATTATTATTAAATCCAAAAAGTCGTACAAGGTGATTATTAACAAAATAAGGAAGCTAAAAACAAGGTTAATGAATTAAAGTAAAATGGAGCGAATCGGAGACAATACTCTTACAAACCCGATTAAACTGAAATGTGTGTGTTTACGTATGTGTGTGTGTGTATGTGTGTGTGTGTGTGTGTGTGTGTGTGTGTGTGTGTGTGTGTGTGTGTGTTTGTACCTGGGTGAGATTAGGAGTGTTTAGGAGTTTTTTAGTTATGTAGCTATTTATAGATAATCCTTTCTGTTTCGTCGTAGGAGAGTCTAAGGAGCCAGTTCTTTATGACCTTTTTGCACAGGGAGATTTTGAGGTCTATTATGTTGCAGTTCTTTACAGCTTCGTTATATATGCGTGGATGTAAATAATTTGAAGAACGTCTAGCCATAAGAGAGTTTGCTTGGGGAGTGGGTATCCTAAATGTACGTTTCGAGATTATCTCTGTGTAGTCTGGTCTGGATTTTAAATTTCTGTGTGTTTGAAGTACTGCATTTAAGATATAAAGCTGTCGGACACGGAGAACCGGGAAATCTTTATAGAGATGGTCAGTTGGATACAGTAAAGGTTTCTTCAGCATTACTTTAATCACGGCTCTTTGTGCTCTTTCGGTTTCATTAAATGCGGCTTTGCCTGCGCCACCCCAGACTGAGATACCATATTGGAGGACGGACTGGCAGAGGCCAAGGTAAACAGTACGCAGTATAGGAGTGGGAGTGCAGTCACGTAGTTTTTTCATAACTTGGATAAGTTTCCTGACTCTGCCGGATAGCGCATGTATTTGTGGTTTAAAAGATAAGTTCTCGTCTAGAACAATTCCCAAATATTTCATGGAGTGTGTGCGCTCAATCAAATCATTATAATTAAATTCAGTTCAGTATGATTCAATTTCCATTTAGTAAAATATAATTCAATTCAATTCAGTTCAATATAATTCAATTCAAAATAATATAATTCAAAATAAAATACAAAATAATTCAATTCAATTAAATTATCAACTTCTCTTTACTGCTGTTTTGACAAAATGTCTATAGCTTTTTTTTTAAACTTCTGGTTAGATATGATATATCTCTTCTTTGTATGAGAAGAGGCCTTTGCCCTGCACTGGGACATTAATATGCTGGTATTAAAATACAGGATTGGAGGGACATTGACGCGCAACCTGTTACCAAGTACATGATTCTGAACCCCAATGCGTTTAAATTTTTCGTCGGTTAAAAAAAAATAGTAGCTATTCCATACATGTAGCGGTATCTACAAACGGTCACATACGAACTACGCGTCATACTGACGTCACACGAAATCCTGCATCTCGCAAGCAGAGTTTACCACGCGTAGTTCGCATGTGGCCGTTTGTAGATACCGCCAGATACATTTTGGTTTTCTACGTTAGTCTGGGGTCTACAATTATGTACCGAATTCATGGTTTCTGATTATGCATCGATGTCCCTGCTACATTTTTTTTTTTTTTGTTGGAAATGATCAAATAACTTATCCCGCTCTGGGCGTAGCAGGAGGGCATGTCAGACTTTTACTGACTAAAACCCACCCGTGTTCTTTCAATTGCCTGTGCCAAGGGCCACGGTAACTGTTTCGGACAACCCGCGACCCTGGCAGGCATCGGCCCTAGCAGACCCCATCAGTGAGTCCCTGTATTATTATAAACTGCAATCATACGCGGCGTTTAGCCACACAGAATACGGCAGTACCCGTTCGGTTCGGCTCGGCCTATGATCGGATTATGCTGCGGTGGCTTACATAATGTACTAGGGTTGAGGTAGATGTAGGGGTTAATTGATTCTATTGAGATACAATAGCCTCGCTTTCTATGACATTTAACCTAATATCGTCGATACCTACTGGGGGGCCCGTGGCTAAATAATAACAGCCGCACAGGTCGATCGATCAGGTTAAGCTACGATTGCCGCGGTTGTTCTGTGGATGGGTGACCATCTTTACATACCGAGACCCCTCCGTGCCTCGGAAAATACGTTAAGCCGTTGGTCCCGGCTGTCATTCTTAGATCTTTGACAGTCGTTACGGGTAGTCAGAAGCCCGAAAGTCTGACAACCAGTCTTACCTAGGGGTATCGTATTACCCAGTAACTGGGTTGTGGAGGTCAGATAGGCAGTCGCTCCATGTAAAATATTGGTATTCAGCTGCATCCGGTTAGACCAGAAGCCGACCCCAACATAGTTGGGAAAAGGCTAGGCAGATGATGACCGTCGATACCTACTGAAAATTTTCGGCTATTGTGTCAATCCTTAGCATCAGGTGGGATGACAGCTAATTTCACCTTAGTTTTCATCGTGAGATTTATTTAGAATATACCAGCTGTTCAATTTGTCGAGTTATATGAACTGAAATAAATGGAACAGAAGATTTGTTATTTATGGTCCCATGATAAAAAGTTCTTCACAATGACGAGTGAAATTACCTCCTAAGAAATTTTCAGTTGTTTCAATTACACCTTGCCCGTCAATTTCCATTATGAGGGCAATTTTACTCTCAAAAAGACCATCACCTTGTTGAGACCATACCCGAGTATTGTGTTTTGTTATTTAGACCCGAAATACTAAAAAAGGCCGAGTCTTTTGTCGCAGCCCTTTTTATTCCAATATGAGAAGACCCCTACTGTTAACCTATTAAAAGGGATTTGGGGGGTCTTGTTAATCTGGCGGTTGTAAACTACTGTCGGTCACGTGTGCAACAAAGGAAACTATGATGAAGGTCTCGTTTTTATTAAAACGTCCAGTCCTCCTAAGCCGATTTTATTTATATCCACCCTTACAAAGTTACTTGGGAATAGTTTGCGAAATATATGAAGGGATGTATGTGCCTTCCCATTTTGGGGACAATTGAAACGTATTCGTTTCTATATTTTTGGTCTGGGTAACAAGGAAAAGAAAGTGATGTCTCGTCCGCAAGTTTTCTCAGCGAAAAACAACACGCAAGTCTCGGTTAGAAATAACAAGAGATTCATAAATGATGGATGCCTTCTAAGCGTTTTTATATTTAGTTATGGTATCAGGGAAGTCTTTCTGTTTATCCACAATCATGGGAAAAAATAGTCTACTTTTCTGCAAAAAATATTGTCAACACCAACAACCATTTTAACACTTAGAACTTTAAACAATTTGCAAAAGCACACCGTTTTATTTATTTTCTCTTCATTATCCTGTGATTCAACGTTTTCCTCCTCTCTTTAGACTAAGTATCCACATTTCTTAATAAAAGTAACACTACCGATGCCTCCTCATACAACAAAACAATATTCTTGCCTTTACCTAAACTATGCAAACAACATAACATCCAAGAAAATATTAATTCCTTACAAGTTTTACTATTAATCCCAGCTCAACTATAACACGACAACGCTACCAACATTAAAGGTAGCACGCCAACATAAGACGTTGCGTACCAACATAATATGTGGCGCGTACCAACATAATCTCGGAATCCAGAATGCTAAACAGAGATTTGTTTGTTGTCCTCAATCTAGCGTTAACTAAATAATGTTATATAATATTATACAGTATCCTGTGTTATTCCATGAAGTCTGGCTGGTATTGTGACTTATATTTCAAGGTTTAAAGATAAGAGGGAAGATAGTTCAACACTTGGGATCAACGTCAAATTTTGTTTTAGAATTTTAACTTTTGTTTATGGTACCGAACTATGTTTTTCAATCTCTGGTTTTCATTTAGGGATTTAAACACAGGTTGTAGAGGATGTCGACAAAATTTTACCATGAATTCAATTGATTATTATTATTATTATTATTAATTCAGTGCATGATCGCAGACTAGACCCTTCAGCGTACGTGTATAATGGTCTCAGTAAACCATTTGTGCCAATGATTATAATTCGTGTCTACTACTCTAAAACACTATTCAGTACATGACGAAATTTGCGACCAAAGCATATCCATTTATTTAAACATTTATCTACAGACGCCAGCACATCAAGCTACTGCAATCTGTCAAATTTATTTCATAGATTATCAACTTTATCGCTAAAACATAAGGTTCAAATTTGATTGGGAAATTTTGACAGTTGCGGGTAGCTTGATGTGCTGGCGTCTGTACATACTGTGCGGAAGAGGTTTATATATAAAAACAAACAAGAAAAAATAACAGATGAATAAGTACAAACGTGGAGTTTATTATAGAAATCTCTTCCAGCATACCTACGATACGAAAGTAGTTAAAGTGATGTAGACAGCGTGTGTAAGAGTAAAAGAAAAAATAAATTACGTAAAATCAAAAACAATTCGCTTAGTAAAACAAATAAATATTAAGAGAATATACTTACATACATAAATATTTCTAAAATAAATAACACTAGAATGTTAACATGTAATTACAATGTAATTTAAGTAATAAATACATACGCAATTATGGCGAGGTGGAAAATTTGTGATTTTTCAGTCTTCTTTTCTTCTTTCATATGTTATGGTAGAAAATTATTCGATTTTAAATTTACCTTTTCAACTTCCATACGGTTCGTTAGGAGTCGAAAAATGACGATGTTAGGTATTTTTTCAACTATTTCGAATACAGTATCCGCTCCGCAACAGGCGTACGTAAGCAGAAAACACGAGAATAGTTTATTCGCAACAATACAGCAATCAAACGCTTCAAAAGCAAATGAAGCCATGTTGTAACTGAAAGTGTATGAGTCATAAAATACAGCGAATTTATTGACTTTGTCGAATAACAATAACTTGTTAGTTACTTTTAGGATTTCAAGTTTATTACTACTGAAATTACTAGCTATAAGCTTTCCTTAATCCGTATTCGATGGATTATTGGTATTAAACCTGTTTACTAATGCTGTGTGGGTATTAAGTAAATGGGATTAATTGGTAAATCTTACCAGATTTTCTAAGGCGGATTAATTTCCATTTAAGATCATCATCATCTGCCTAGCCTTTTCCCAACTATGTAGAGGTCGGCTTCCAGTCTAACCGGATGCAGCTGAATACCAGTATTTTACATGGAGCGACTGTTTATCTGACCTCCACAACCCAGTTATTGGGTAATACGATACCCCTTGGTAAGACTTTCGGCCTACTGACGACCCATAACGATTGTCAAAGATCCACGAATGACAGCCGAGACCAACGGCTTAACGTGCTTTCCGAGGCACGGAGGGGTCTTGGTATGTGAAGACGGTCACCCATCCACGGAACAACCACGGCAAGCGTAACTTAACCTGATCGATCGACCCGTGCGGCTGTTATTACTTAGCCACAAGCCCCTCCAATTTAAGCTGTAAAGTCTTTTAATATTGGTACATACAGATATTTAGCTTCACTTGTGACTAGCTTTAAACAATTAAGTATTCTAATTGAATAGTAGATATACTCAGTGGTATCTAGCCATGTTACCTGGCAACGAGAAACGGCAATTTAAGCATTTCTGCACTTGAAGAACAAAGAGCGGATTTTTTTTAAATCTAATTCTATGATACTCGAAAAACGTAAAATGGACATCCTTACGAGATATACTTTACTTCTGTCACTTCTCTATACATTCAACTTGTCTTTATTATCATGATTGATTTAAACTAGTTAGTTCATTAAGAGTCAGTCACATGATCAGCTATACAAGCGCTTAACGATATAATATGCCTGCCTTTACCAAAACTATACAATCACTTCACCCATTTATTCAGCAGTGCGATTCTGTAACCATCTCACCGTGAAAACTTAGGTGACGTGAGCGTGGAGTGAGCTGTCAGTGTCATCTCACCTGATACTAGGGATTGATCAAGCATACATTTACAATCATAATCGAGATTTTGGTAATATTTTTTTATGCTAATTCTATTGATCATTTGGCAAAACATTACTCTTTTCTGGAGTTTTAATCTAGGAAAAAAAAGACTAGTCTCTAGGAAAAAGACAAAAATTATATTTTGACTATGTTTCTGTTTTGCTATTTTATTTGAAAACTCCACAACATAAAAAATGATTTGACAACTAAAATACTAGTTTTTAAATTATATAAATTGATCAATATAATTAGCATAAAAAATAATATTAAAATCTCGATTATGATTCTAAATGTTTGCTTAGTCAATCCCTAGCATCAGTGGGATGACACTGACAGCTCACTCCACGCAAGTTTTCACGGTGAGATTTTTACAGAATCGACATTCTGGTATACCATCACTATACTCACGTGATCAAGTGTCGCTTAACGATACCTACGCAGCAATTAACTCGACACCTAGACTTAATTTAGCAAATAAGCGGTAAACTGGTGTCGTTGTTGTCAATGTTGTGTTTACCTGTAATTGGCATATACATATATTAGAATAAAACTGTATGATTCAGTACATGTATGCGTATGTATATGCTGTAGGTGAACTTTAAGTAAACAAATAAATAAAATGCCTTTAAAACGGTGTTAACCAGAGTATCCACAACCTGTACCTCGTTGTTTCACTATGCCATGATAGCATTCCCGCTCGTCAGTATTTAGGCCACAATAATCTGGCTATTATGCCAAAAACAATGGGATTTAATACAACCTATTTGGCTATCTATGGGACGGGATCTTGGATTTGTAATATTATGTACCGGCTGCTGACTAACAATGTTCGTTGTTATGAATAACAAATTCATTTAATACAGTTTGAGTAGGACTTAGTTGTAAAGTTGGGTTAGATAATTGATTAGTTTTCTTTATACGCTCAGTAGGTGTGTTGAAAAGCTTGTATAACAATAAGAGCGGCTTCACCCTTGTCGAGGTCAGAAATTATTCCAAGGGAACGTACTATCGGGATAAAAATGTCCCAACCCATAGTCATAGTCTATCCGTGTGCTGAATTTCAGCTAAATATATTTAGCCGTTAAGGCTTGAAAGGAACAACAGACAGAGTTACTCCTGCATTTATAATATTAATACGATTTTCTTTATTTATTCATATAACACTGTAGAGCCTTCAAGTGTGAAGTAATCTATTGATGCAAATGGTTGGCTTATATCTAGCTATAGCATTATACGCAGCTAGCATGTTAACACAACTGGCATTGAATGTACAATAGAAAATTTTCCGTATCTTAAAAATACCTTCCTTCACAATTCAAAATTCTAATATCCTAATCACCTGCTCAAGTCTGGACGACAAAGAGACGAGGCGGCTCAAACCGGTGATATACAGATCCACCGCCTATTTGCGATAACAAACCCTACAAAGGATGACTTGGCCGAGCCATTGTTATTAAAAATGATGTCAACTTTACTGGCCCCGTTGATTTATGATATGCTTTTGTGCTACACAATAATGGGATCGTATTATGTAACGGCTAAGAGCTCATTATGGCCAAGTAATAATAAATAACGCTGGAAATTGGTCGAAACACAGAAGTTTCGGGACTAGCCGCCGGAACCGACGGTTTTATGCTCGTTTTAAATGGCTAATTGCTGACTTTAGCAAAGCTGTATGTGAATATTTGACGTTATTAACATCAGAGATATTTCTGCAGTCTATTTGGATAATTTCATTGAATCTGTGCTATTTCTATTTGACAAATACGAGTCGGAAGCGCGGTCGCTGCTAGGACTTCATTATTAGCATTTTTAATATAACCTGCTAGACTACACCTATTTGAATACTGTACTGTTTCAATTTGCATGTGTTTCTGTTAGTTTTATTTTAGAGTAAGTTTTTTAGGACTGACTTTTACTATTAATTTGTTAATTTGCACAACGCACACTGGTGACAGAATATTATTTTATTTTTATTTAAATAGAGGTACTATAAATTCATCGTTAATTCTAGACGCCCTATCTTCATACTAATTTAGAAATGTAATGATAATAATAATAACAATAAGACTATTGCTTGTGTTCATTGGGTTTTTCGACTAATGATGATCAGTCCCAATCCCATGACTTGCGTAAAAGAGTTTCACAAACCCTATGACCAAATTCACCACTAGCCTCATAAACATAAAGTTCTACAGCAAATATCCAGCTTTTTAGCTCAAAAGCAAGAACGTTATCATTAGCTGAAGCACAACTTTCAAACCAATTCCAAAAGTTACCATTTTGTTCATTTGTAACTTTATTCTGAACCTTAATCGTCTTGCTAATCTAAAATATTTTTCACACCAATCTCTGTGGTGATTACTCGCCAAAATAGCGAAATGCCTTTAGTGGTAAGTCAGAGTTGGTCGGTGTCGTCCAAACCAATTATAAAGTTTAATTACTCATCGTTCCGCGGACTAGTTTACTGCAAACCACAGATGTCGCTAGTCATGCTTGTTACTTGTATACGTGGGTGAGGACGTAGTAATGTTGTCCATAGTTGATGTATATTATAGTGAAAACTGGCGAGTTTCTTATAATATTCATAATAATTTAATTTCATCTTTCTCTGACTGCATTTATAGGTTTCACACTACGTTGAAGTCATTTGACAAGTAACTTTTGTAACCAGTAAGAATGAGTTATAATATACTTCTTTTTTCCTATTTCCAAAACCTTCGATATTTTCAGCAAGTTAGATTTTTTTTTTCTTTTGTTTTATGTAACCATAGTCAACATGCAGCCCTTTGCTTTATCAATATAGTGTTGCTATATTGCGCTATATTTTTCTACAATTTCCGTAACGCCATCTCAGACCATTTCGATTTCAGTAACACTTCCAATACTTACTTTCCCATCTTCAATATCACTCATTTCCATAATCCCACCTTTCAATTTACCGCCCACACAAAATTTTTATTTGGTCTCAAAACATCCAAAAGTTCCTCTTATGACGCACCAAACTAAAACTCGTATCCAGTTATTCGCTGAAGGATTTTATGAGGTCATATATAACCACGACCTAAATCTCCTTGATCTCGATGGAAGAATTGAGTAGGGTGTGTGACAGTTCGGATTATGGGAAACCGTCAATGTATAGTTGATGGTGGGGTGGCGCGATTCAGGAATTCATTATGCAGTTCGCACTATGGTTGTTAGAAGATGATAAAATGAGATATTTTGCCTTGCCCTGCAAAGCAGCATGCAAAATGAATTGAAAATGTAAAAAAAAAAACTTTTTTATACATTTTGCTTTCATACTTTTAATTAATACAATAACGAAGGGTATATAATTGTACGATATAGTTTTATAATAGCTTTTATAATCCATAATTGCAGAAATAGGAATATATATGTGGAAGCTTGTAATTAGCAATTGTCAGTTGTTTACTAATTCGTTACCATTTACGTGTATTACTCTGTAAGCTTTCTTAAAATTGTAAAAATAAAATGATAAATAAATAACAAATCCGCCTATCTGCACTAAAACTTGGCTTGTGGATAATCGTTTTACCGAATTAGACATAGTCATCTCAGACTATTTCAAAAAGATCAACCTTACTCGTTTTAAAAGGTAATTAATGAATAACTCCCGTTTTATCGGCGTTTTTTATCACATTGTCATCAGCAGTTCGTGTTTCACATACAACCTTCACCTTTTGAATATTAAACTCACCTTCAGACACATTATCTTAAATACCTGCGATATATCTAATTACAAAACATAATTTGCATCGCATGGCACATCTGTAAGACGAAATTGTGATAAGTGATTACTCAGTAGCAGCGCGAAGTATTTTCTAGTACGTCGCCTCTACTTCGCTTCGAAGCCAATTATAAAGTTTAATGAAGCGTCAGATTGTCCCTTTTACACTTGCACAGTTACTTTACATTATACGAATAGTTAAGGTTACGAAATTAATGGAAACTGGCTTATGTAACAATGGAAATTAGCTGATGTTTACATGTGCGTGACTTTAAAGGAGCTAGTAGCTAAATAAAAGTTTTTTAATAATAAAAATAATAAAGGAGCTAGTAGCTCTTTGCTTTTTGTTAATTAGCGAAAAGAAAATGAACCAACTAGAAAGAGGTGATTGAAAAATGAAGTGTTAAAAATGATAATTATAATACTTGAATCTACTATAGGTAAACCTCTGCCTAACTCTTTGGGGAAATACAGGGATGACGCTATGTGTTATACTTGGATTTTGAGTTGAAAGCAAAAATACGAAAAATCTCATCTATGATAACAATGTAAATAAATATGCAACACCTAGCGACATCTTGTGGCTCACCATCTTCCAAGCTATTAAGTTTTGAGTTACGTTTCAGTCTTTGATTCATCTCAATATCTACCTTCAGCGACATCTAGTCGCTCTACGCGTAAACCATGACATATACACTTTCATTATCGTGTTGGGCTGAATTCAGTTGAGCAACATTGATACTGCAATATGTTTTTTTCATTTCTCATACTCAGAAAGTAGTGTTTGTTTGATCCGAACAGCGGGTGGAAGACGCTGCTTCCCACCTTTGGGCGGGAAAGACTCATAGTAATTGCTTCCCTCTCTAGGGTGGGAATTCATTTTGAAACTAAAGATTAGGTAGTCAGTTACGAAATTTTTCACATAATTAAGAAAAAAAATTACATGTGTAGTAACATAAATATGGAATAGATTGTGTATAAATGTATTAATAAGTATTGTGCTAATTTAAGAATCCCTAGTTAAGCTTGGCATGTAACTGTTTTTTGTCTCTAACAAATAAAATAAAATACAATAAAAAATGCTGCGGTCTTGTGAGTGTATAAACAGCCAGTGTGAATTAAAAAAAAACCTATTAAGCGGGACGGCCCGCGGCGATCACGCGGTGTGTTCCATATGTAAAACAAATAAATATTAAGAGAATATACTTACATACATAAATATTTCTAAAATAAATAACACTAGAATGTTAACATGTAATTACAATGTAATTTAAGTAATAAATACATACGCAATTATGGCGAGGTGGAAAATTTGTGATTTTTCAGTCTTCTTTTCTTCTTTCATATGTTATGGTAGAAAATTATTCGATTTTAAATTTACCTTTTCAACTTCCATACGGTTCGTTAGGAGTCGAAAAATGACGATGTTAGGTATTTTTTCAACTATTTCGAATACAGTATCCGCTCCGCAACAGGCGTACGTAAGCAGAAAACACGAGAATAGTTTATTCGCAACAATACAGCAATCAAACGCTTCAAAAGCAAATGAAGCCATGTTGTAACTGAAAGTGTATGAGTCATAAAATACAGCGAATTTATTGACTTTGTCGAATAACAATAACTTGTTAGTTACTTTTAGGATTTCAAGTTTATTACTACTGAAATTACTAGCTATAAGCTTTCCTTAATCCGTATTCGATGGATTATTGGTATTAAACCTGTTTACTAATGCTGTGTGGGTATTAAGTAAATGGGATTAATTGGTAAATCTTACCAGATTTTCTAAGGCGGATTAATTTCCATTTAAGATCATCATCATCTGCCTAGCCTTTTCCCAACTATGTAGAGGTCGGCTTCCAGTCTAACCGGATGCAGCTGAATACCAGTATTTTACATGGAGCGACTGTTTATCTGACCTCCACAACCCAGTTATTGGGTAATACGATACCCCTTGGTAAGACTTTCGGCCTACTGACGACCCATAACGATTGTCAAAGATCCACGAATGACAGCCGAGACCAACGGCTTAACGTGCTTTCCGAGGCACGGAGGGGTCTTGGTATGTGAAGACGGTCACCCATCCACGGAACAACCACGGCAAGCGTAACTTAACCTGATCGATCGACCCGTGCGGCTGTTATTACTTAGCCACAAGCCCCTCCAATTTAAGCTGTAAAGTCTTTTAATATTGGTACATACAGATATTTAGCTTCACTTGTGACTAGCTTTAAACAATTAAGTATTCTAATTGAATAGTAGATATACTCAGTGGTATCTAGCCATGTTACCTGGCAACGAGAAACGGCAATTTAAGCATTTCTGCACTTGAAGAACAAAGAGCGGATTTTTTTTAAATCTAATTCTATGATACTCGAAAAACGTAAAATGGACATCCTTACGAGATATACTTTACTTCTGTCACTTCTCTATACATTCAACTTGTCTTTATTATCATGATTGATTTAAACTAGTTAGTTCATTAAGAGTCAGTCACATGATCAGCTATACAAGCGCTTAACGATATAATATGCCTGCCTTTACCAAAACTATACAATCACTTCACCCATTTATTCAGCAGTGCGATTCTGTAACCATCTCACCGTGAAAACTTAGGTGACGTGAGCGTGGAGTGAGCTGTCAGTGTCATCTCACCTGATACTAGGGATTGATCAAGCATACATTTACAATCATAATCGAGATTTTGGTAATATTTTTTTATGCTAATTCTATTGATCATTTGGCAAAACATTACTCTTTTCTGGAGTTTTAATCTAGGAAAAAAAAGACTAGTCTCTAGGAAAAAGACAAAAATTATATTTTGACTATGTTTCTGTTTTGCTATTTTATTTGAAAACTCCACAACATAAAAAATGATTTGACAACTAAAATACTAGTTTTTAAATTATATAAATTGATCAATATAATTAGCATAAAAAATAATATTAAAATCTCGATTATGATTCTAAATGTTTGCTTAGTCAATCCCTAGCATCAGTGGGATGACACTGACAGCTCACTCCACGCAAGTTTTCACGGTGAGATTTTTACAGAATCGACATTCTGGTATACCATCACTATACTCACGTGATCAAGTGTCGCTTAACGATACCTACGCAGCAATTAACTCGACACCTAGACTTAATTTAGCAAATAAGCGGTAAACTGGTGTCGTTGTTGTCAATGTTGTGTTTACCTGTAATTGGCATATACATATATTAGAATAAAACTGTATGATTCAGTACATGTATGCGTATGTATATGCTGTAGGTGAACTTTAAGTAAACAAATAAATAAAATGCCTTTAAAACGGTGTTAACCAGAGTATCCACAACCTGTACCTCGTTGTTTCACTATGCCATGATAGCATTCCCGCTCGTCAGTATTTAGGCCACAATAATCTGGCTATTATGCCAAAAACAATGGGATTTAATACAACCTATTTGGCTATCTATGGGACGGGATCTTGGATTTGTAATATTATGTACCGGCTGCTGACTAACAATGTTCGTTGTTATGAATAACAAATTCATTTAATACAGTTTGAGTAGGACTTAGTTGTAAAGTTGGGTTAGATAATTGATTAGTTTTCTTTATACGCTCAGTAGGTGTGTTGAAAAGCTTGTATAACAATAAGAGCGGCTTCACCCTTGTCGAGGTCAGAAATTATTCCAAGGGAACGTACTATCGGGATAAAAATGTCCCAACCCATAGTCATAGTCTATCCGTGTGCTGAATTTCAGCTAAATATATTTAGCCGTTAAGGCTTGAAAGGAACAACAGACAGAGTTACTCCTGCATTTATAATATTAATACGATTTTCTTTATTTATTCATATAACACTGTAGAGCCTTCAAGTGTGAAGTAATCTATTGATGCAAATGGTTGGCTTATATCTAGCTATAGCATTATACGCAGCTAGCATGTTAACACAACTGGCATTGAATGTACAATAGAAAATTTTCCGTATCTTAAAAATACCTTCCTTCACAATTCAAAATTCTAATATCCTAATCACCTGCTCAAGTCTGGACGACAAAGAGACGAGGCGGCTCAAACCGGTGATATACAGATCCACCGCCTATTTGCGATAACAAACCCTAAAAAGAACCAGGTATTGCAGGCTGCGCGAATGTTCAATAAAAGCCGACCAACAATCGACAAATTAAATACTACACATATTGGCCTATCAGGAGACACTAAACCCATCTATGTTGCTGATCATCTGTCTAGCAGCCTAAGACAATTGTTTTTTGAGGCTCGCAAATACGCAACTGATAATAATTACAAGTTTTGCTGGTCAAATAACAACAAGATTTTTCTTCGCAAACAAGAGGGTATGCCTCAAATTATTATTAAATCTCTGGCATGTCTTAATAATTTGCCTAAGTCACAATAACATTTTATTTTTGGTGATATGTTGTTTCCTAAAAAACTGTGTATTGTTTATTTCTATATTTAATAGTGTTAATTCTGTTATAAATAAGTATATTAGAAACTTACGAATATTTTACACTTATAAACAATTTAATTTACTACACAAAACAACACTTATAGTACACTATAAACTAACACATAAATACTTACTCATTTCTTTATATACATTATGGTCTTACTTATTGTATGAACACGACAATATTAATTCTACAAACATACACACAGCATTAGCCATATTCTCATACAATAGTTATTATAATACATATTACAGGTCTTATTTCTATAGAATTCTGTCACTTTATGCGTTATGTAACAAGTTTTATGGAATGCACGTTGTTGAAATGGTTACAGAATACTTGCGTATCCTTGATCCTGTTTCCCGATGGGGTGGGCAGGGACTACAAGAAACCTTATTTGAAATTCATAGCAAAAGTAGTTATCAACAATGGTTGCTATTGCTTCTTAATCAGGCACATGCGATGTCTGCACATAACTGTCGTTGCTGTATCTTTAATTGTCTTCTTTTATCCTTATAAATGTTCGATATAAACACAATAACAAATGAACTAGATTCTATAAGTACAACACAGTCATGCATATGTAAACCAGAACGATGTAGAGAGCTCTTAAATAAAAAATCTGTAAACATATTGCATATCAATATACGTAGCGTCAACCACAATTTTGATGAATTTACTGTTCTTTTAAGTAATTTATCTATAGTTCCTGAAATTATAGTTCTTTCCGAGTGCTGGCTAAGTAAGGCGCCCACCCACCCCGCTTTAAGTGGTTATGTTGGTTATCACACGGTAAAAAATATAAATCAAAACGACGGTGTTATTGTTTTTGTAAAGACTTCAATTACACATATCGTCACTGAGTCGCACGTACAAGACGCAAACTGCTTAATTTGCAAAATTAAATCTTTAAATCTAGTCATAGTTGCCCTGTATCGCCCACCCTGTAACCGTAATATTGACAATTTTTTGGATAGTTTGGAAAATACACTTGCTTCACTAAGTAGCTATAAGAATGTGGTTTTATTAGGAGATATTAATATTAACATCATCCCGGCACAGTTAAACAGTATGGCGAACGACTATCTTAATCTAGCGGCACTGCATGGACTTTTACCAACGCACAATCTACCTACCCGTGACAAAAGTTGTCTGGACCACGTCTTATTGAAGTCTAGTCTCAGAACCACCACTTTAATTATTGAATCTAGTATCACGGACCACTTACCAGTACTATTCAGCATGGAAACGACACTTAGGCCGAATAAACGCAAGTCCCACTTTGTCAAAGTAGATTATGACTCTGTTTATGCGGATGTTGCGAAGACTGATTTCACGCAAATATTAAATACATCTGATCCTAACGTTGCATCTGAGATTTTGATTACAAGTGTTGGATCAATTATACAAATGCACTCTAGAATAATTCGCCCACCGTCTAAACTTGTCATTTTCAAACCCTGGATCACAATAGGATTGCTCAGATGTATACGAAATCGTGACTCCATGAGTAAACAGCTTAAAATAAATCCTGATAATTACACCCTCAAAATAACCTTTCTCAGATACCGCAACTTTTGCAATAAGTTACTGAAAAGATTAAAACACAACTTCGAGAATAATGAATTACGTAAAGCACGAAAAAACCCACGGTCAACTTGGAAAATAGTTAAAAATATTACTTGCACGGATTCCATTAAACAATCGCCGGTTGAGCTTTTAAATATTGACAGAGATAATCTGAAATCTGTTAACCTAGTTAATGAGTACTTTTCCCGCATCGGTAGCGACTTAGCATCACAAATTGACCCTAATATACAAAATTATCAATTGCCGAGTGATAACATCAATGCTAATTCTTTTGTTCTGTTGCCAACGGACGAGTCTGAGGTTGATGTAGTTATTAAAAGCCTGCGTAAAGATGCCGCTGTCGGGTGGGACGCAATCCCTGCTCATTTATTGCAAAGGTGCTCAAAAACCCTGGTGCCAATAATAGCTCACATTTGCAATATTTCAATGGCAGAGGGAATTTTTCCAAAATCCTTTAAAAGGGCTGTTGTGCATCCCATATTTAAAAGTGGAGACAGAGACAGTGTCAATAGTTACAGGCCCATATCTGTCCTACCTGCGCTGTCCAAAATTCTAGAAAAGTTGCTGGATACCCGTTTAAGAAACTTTTTACAGAAGAACAGTATTCTAGCGCCGAATCAATTTGGATTCAGAGTAGGCATATCGACTGAAGACGCAGTAGCTTCTCTGGTTGATCAAATCGTAAATACCCTCGATAGTGGACAAAAATGCCTGTCAATTTTCCTTGATCTTACCAAAGCATTTGACACTGTCTCTGTTCCTCATCTCCTACTGAAGATGGAAGGAATGGGCATCCGCGGATATGCACTTCGAATTTTTAAGGATTACCTTTCTAATAGGACTCAGTGTGTAAAGATAGATAACTTTCTTAGTGACAACGCTCCCCTTTCATTTGGCGTCCCACAGGGATCGATCCTTGGGCCAACCCTTTTCCTACTCTATATAAACTCCCTGTGCACCCTATCCCTTCCATTTTCCTCTATCTTTACGTACGCAGACGATACTGCAATACTTGTCAATGGCAATAACTGGACTGAAGTATTTGCTCGTGCAGAGAGCGCTCTTAGTCATGTAATGCAGTGGCTTTCAAATAATCTCCTAACTCTAAACCTCAACAAAACTACTTACATCACGTTTTCAAAGACGGCTGTAACTCAACCATCCTCAGAAACTTTTAATATAAGAGCGCACACTTGTACGACTTTCGCCTCTACCCACACCTGTGTCTGCCCATCTATACTGAGATCAGACCACACAAAGTATCTGGGAGTATTTATTGATAGTTTTATTTCATGGAAACACCAACTGAATAATATTACATCCCGTGTCCGCAAGATGATATATATATTTAAAAAAATGCGTAATTCAGCGGACTTTGACACCCTAAAACTAGTATATTATTCACTATGTCAATCTATTTTGACATACTGTATATCAGTCTGGGGTGGAGCTGTGAAATCATGTTTTCTGCCCTTGGAGCGAGCACAAAGGGCAGTCCTTAAGGTTATGACATTTAAGCCTTTCAGGTACTCGACTGCCCAGTTATATCACGAGTGTAAACTGCTTACTGTCAGACAGCTCTTTGTGCTTGAAACTATCTGCAGAAAACATGCTAGTCTGAAATATACCATACCAGTCACAAACAGGCGCCGTCCACCTAGGATCTGCCAAACCCAACGTTTTAGAAGTGCATTAGCAGCGCGCAACTACAGTATTTTAGGCTGTCATCTGTATAATACTGCTAACGAACAATGCAACATCTATTCAGTAACTAGATCGAAATGCAAGAAAAAAGTTACTCTTTGGCTTTTGTCTAAATCATATGAGGAAACAGAAAAATTGATTAAACTAAGTTAAGTTTGCTATAACCTAAATTAATCCTTCACACACACACACACACACACACACACACACACACACCATCACACACACCCGCACACACACACACAATTACATACACATACACGCACACACACACTCACATACACAATACCTTGTTATATATATATATATATACATATATAGAAATAGTTATAATATTTAAGATTTTCTTACCGTAATGCAACATATACGATACACTACACTCTAACGACACTTATCTGCTGCTTTTAAGTACGAGAGCCCTAGTACCCATACCACAAGTTAAATCTTACTTTGGGTACTAGCGGTCAACAAAATTATTGTACATGTTAAGTTTGTTAAAACTCATGTGTTTTACCATTGTATGTATCTTCTTGAGACAATAAAGTTTATTATTATTATTATTATTATTATTATTATAAAGGATGACTTGGCCGAGCCATTGTTATTAAAAATGATGTCAACTTTACTGGCCCCGTTGATTTATGATATGCTTTTGTGCTACACAATAATGGGATCGTATTATGTAACGGCTAAGAGCTCATTATGGCCAAGTAATAATAAATAACGCTGGAAATTGGTCGAAACACAGAAGTTTCGGGACTAGCCGCCGGAACCGACGGTTTTATGCTCGTTTTAAATGGCTAATTGCTGACTTTAGCAAAGCTGTATGTGAATATTTGACGTTATTAACATCAGAGATATTTCTGCAGTCTATTTGGATAATTTCATTGAATCTGTGCTATTTCTATTTGACAAATACGAGTCGGAAGCGCGGTCGCTGCTAGGACTTCATTATTAGCATTTTTAATATAACCTGCTAGACTACACCTATTTGAATACTGTACTGTTTCAATTTGCATGTGTTTCTGTTAGTTTTATTTTAGAGTAAGTTTTTTAGGACTGACTTTTACTATTAATTTGTTAATTTGCACAACGCACACTGGTGACAGAATATTATTTTATTTTTATTTAAATAGAGGTACTATAAATTCATCGTTAATTCTAGACGCCCTATCTTCATACTAATTTAGAAATGTAATGATAATAATAATAACAATAAGACTATTGCTTGTGTTCATTGGGTTTTTCGACTAATGATGATCAGTCCCAATCCCATGACTTGCGTAAAAGAGTTTCACAAACCCTATGACCAAATTCACCACTAGCCTCATAAACATAAAGTTCTACAGCAAATATCCAGCTTTTTAGCTCAAAAGCAAGAACGTTATCATTAGCTGAAGCACAACTTTCAAACCAATTCCAAAAGTTACCATTTTGTTCATTTGTAACTTTATTCTGAACCTTAATCGTCTTGCTAATCTAAAATATTTTTCACACCAATCTCTGTGGTGATTACTCGCCAAAATAGCGAAATGCCTTTAGTGGTAAGTCAGAGTTGGTCGGTGTCGTCCAAACCAATTATAAAGTTTAATTACTCATCGTTCCGCGGACTAGTTTACTGCAAACCACAGATGTCGCTAGTCATGCTTGTTACTTGTATACGTGGGTGAGGACGTAGTAATGTTGTCCATAGTTGATGTATATTATAGTGAAAACTGGCGAGTTTCTTATAATATTCATAATAATTTAATTTCATCTTTCTCTGACTGCATTTATAGGTTTCACACTACGTTGAAGTCATTTGACAAGTAACTTTTGTAACCAGTAAGAATGAGTTATAATATACTTCTTTTTTCCTATTTCCAAAACCTTCGATATTTTCAGCAAGTTAGATTTTTTTTTTCTTTTGTTTTATGTAACCATAGTCAACATGCAGCCCTTTGCTTTATCAATATAGTGTTGCTATATTGCGCTATATTTTTCTACAATTTCCGTAACGCCATCTCAGACCATTTCGATTTCAGTAACACTTCCAATACTTACTTTCCCATCTTCAATATCACTCATTTCCATAATCCCACCTTTCAATTTACCGCCCACACAAAATTTTTATTTGGTCTCAAAACATCCAAAAGTTCCTCTTATGACGCACCAAACTAAAACTCGTATCCAGTTATTCGCTGAAGGATTTTATGAGGTCATATATAACCACGACCTAAATCTCCTTGATCTCGATGGAAGAATTGAGTAGGGTGTGTGACAGTTCGGATTATGGGAAACCGTCAATGTATAGTTGATGGTGGGGTGGCGCGATTCAGGAATTCATTATGCAGTTCGCACTATGGTTGTTAGAAGATGATAAAATGAGATATTTTGCCTTGCCCTGCAAAGCAGCATGCAAAATGAATTGAAAATGTAAAAAAAAAAACTTTTTTATACATTTTGCTTTCATACTTTTAATTAATACAATAACGAAGGGTATATAATTGTACGATATAGTTTTATAATAGCTTTTATAATCCATAATTGCAGAAATAGGAATATATATGTGGAAGCTTGTAATTAGCAATTGTCAGTTGTTTACTAATTCGTTACCATTTACGTGTATTACTCTGTAAGCTTTCTTAAAATTGTAAAAATAAAATGATAAATAAATAACAAATCCGCCTATCTGCACTAAAACTTGGCTTGTGGATAATCGTTTTACCGAATTAGACATAGTCATCTCAGACTATTTCAAAAAGATCAACCTTACTCGTTTTAAAAGGTAATTAATGAATAACTCCCGTTTTATCGGCGTTTTTTATCACATTGTCATCAGCAGTTCGTGTTTCACATACAACCTTCACCTTTTGAATATTAAACTCACCTTCAGACACATTATCTTAAATACCTGCGATATATCTAATTACAAAACATAATTTGCATCGCATGGCACATCTGTAAGACGAAATTGTGATAAGTGATTACTCAGTAGCAGCGCGAAGTATTTTCTAGTACGTCGCCTCTACTTCGCTTCGAAGCCAATTATAAAGTTTAATGAAGCGTCAGATTGTCCCTTTTACACTTGCACAGTTACTTTACATTATACGAATAGTTAAGGTTACGAAATTAATGGAAACTGGCTTATGTAACAATGGAAATTAGCTGATGTTTACATGTGCGTGACTTTAAAGGAGCTAGTAGCTAAATAAAAGTTTTTTAATAATAAAAATAATAAAGGAGCTAGTAGCTCTTTGCTTTTTGTTAATTAGCGAAAAGAAAATGAACCAACTAGAAAGAGGTGATTGAAAAATGAAGTGTTAAAAATGATAATTATAATACTTGAATCTACTATAGGTAAACCTCTGCCTAACTCTTTGGGGAAATACAGGGATGACGCTATGTGTTATACTTGGATTTTGAGTTGAAAGCAAAAATACGAAAAATCTCATCTATGATAACAATGTAAATAAATATGCAACACCTAGCGACATCTTGTGGCTCACCATCTTCCAAGCTATTAAGTTTTGAGTTACGTTTCAGTCTTTGATTCATCTCAATATCTACCTTCAGCGACATCTAGTCGCTCTACGCGTAAACCATGACATATACACTTTCATTATCGTGTTGGGCTGAATTCAGTTGAGCAACATTGATACTGCAATATGTTTTTTTCATTTCTCATACTCAGAAAGTAGTGTTTGTTTGATCCGAACAGCGGGTGGAAGACGCTGCTTCCCACCTTTGGGCGGGAAAGACTCATAGTAATTGCTTCCCTCTCTAGGGTGGGAATTCATTTTGAAACTAAAGATTAGGTAGTCAGTTACGAAATTTTTCACATAATTAAGAAAAAAAATTACATGTGTAGTAACATAAATATGGAATAGATTGTGTATAAATGTATTAATAAGTATTGTGCTAATTTAAGAATCCCTAGTTAAGCTTGGCATGTAACTGTTTTTTGTCTCTAACAAATAAAATAAAATACAATAAAAAATGCTGCGGTCTTGTGAGTGTATAAACAGCCAGTGTGAATTAAAAAAAAACCTATTAAGCGGGACGGCCCGCGGCGATCACGCGGTGTGTTCCATATTTAAAATTTAAAAAAGGCTGGTATAATTTGGCGGGATACTAACTCTGTGAGCTGTACTGAATTTCAAAAACTTGGTTTTATAGACTAATATTTGATTAAAAATAAGTTCAAGCGATTCTGAATTGTTGACCCCAGATTCGATTAAAGACGAGGTAAATACAGTAATGGAAAATCTTTTGCCAGAAATTTCAAATGAAAGATCCTTAATTACATAAAATGATTTTATGAAGTGGAGAGCAGATAAGAAAATAAAATCATTTTTTAATTTCCTTAATATATATTTGAAATATTTGAAATGAAAAGTAGAGGGTTTAACACGGGTGATAGTCATCAATCCCTACTCGGACTACCTCGCAAAATACTCGTACCTTGCATCAAAAGGAATCAATTCTCCCTTTTGACCCTTATATAACAATCTACTATTATATTACTGTCAACACTATAGCGATATTTAATATTTCTATACCTACTGTAATAAATTATTAACAAATGAATAAAAACTTGTAAACATTTAATTTTGACAGTTGCCAACATATAGAATGCTCGCTCTTAACAAACTGCCGGTTCGGGGCAGACTGTGTACAATAATGGTTTATGTAAAAAGTATATAGTAGTAATAATAGTGAACTATTCAGAAATATTGGGAGTTGATATTACAAGCATTTTTGTTTCCGTAATATCCTCTGCATTGCCATCTTGTGAACAAAATAACCCAAGGACACTAGTTAAACATTCAAAATAATTCGTTTCTAAGTGCTTTTACGTCACCAGAACAAGTCACAACAATTTTATGAATCGTTCACAGTTAACGACACTCTGACGAACCCTGTAACGATCACTCCTATTAAACAGTTAAGGGCTACCTATATCGGTAAATTGGTAATAAAATTATATGGTAATATTGATTCGAGTACCTTATATTGTGTTTTGACAGCAGTGGTAATTGTCTAAGTGTTTATGTCAATACCGAAGTACAGTGAATAAATAGTTAGATAGGTATTGAATTAATAAGTGATGTTACTTTCATTATTTGGGGAAACACCTTCCCAGTTTATTTGGAACTAAATGCGTTTGTAGCAAAATGGTGAAATGTTTAAAGAGCATTAAAAAGAAGGGTCCTACGAAAAGGGGCACATCTAAATGACACTCATAATATGTTCGTGCATATTTTCCCAATATGATTCTGTTCTAAGTGTCAATGCGATATATGCGTTATAAACATTCAATGACATGCATTTATTTTGCACTGTACTTCATAATACATTTTTTTTGAATTGCTTTAGATAAATAATGGCAAAACAACGACTGTTATAATATTGTCGAATTGTATAATATAGTTGAAAATACGCTTTATGGTTATGTTTTTAAAATAAATTTTAAATAGATTACATTGCTTTGTATTTATCGTGAAATAACGAAAGGCTGACAATCGTTATTTGTCTAATATAATAAATAAAGTATAAGTCATATTAAATAAAGCTGTCAGATGCCTCCTGAAGGCATGTGAATCTCGACTTTGTAGTCCTCAAAGCTGATTAGCGATGAAACTCAGATATAACGAATATGTGCGGATATATTCTTATCCGCACAAACTTAAACACGCCACAGACGTTAGAAGTATTGATATTTCTAGCTCTGCAGTCGTAACTCACTTCTGTTTGTTCACATGTGTGGTTGGAGTTATTAGAACGCTGCTTGCACCAAGTACACCAATAACAGAGAAGATATTAGAATCTGTAGTCGTAATAATGAATGGCTTCCCTTCGGTTACGTGGATCTTGTGAACGTATTTCGGTCGGTTAAATCGGGAATATTACGTTAGATGATAAGCAATTGACGCCTTATAAATTATTGCAATATATGTATATTGTATTTTGTCTCAATATACATATATTGAATAATGAATAATACAGGCATAATATAATATATTTATTTATTTATATTATTTATTTTACCATTTATGTACATACATACATAAACAGACAAGAAAAAACAGAACAGAAAAATAGGTACAAAGGTGATACTTATTTCATAAGAAATCTCTTCCCGCATACCTGCGATAGGACATTAGATAGATAGATGTAGACAGCGTATGAAAGAGTAAAGGAGACAAAAAATAATACATAAAATCATAATCAATTAATCACTTAATAAAACTAAACAAATACTATGAGAATATACATACATACATACAAATAAAAATATCTACATACATACATAAATTTCTATTCTAAAATAAATATCACTAGGATGTTAATAAATATCACGTAATCAAAATAATAAATACATACACAACTATGATGAAGTGGAAAGATAGTGTTCTTTTACTCTTCCTTTAAAAACTGCAACAGTATAGTATATATATATATATGTATATATCAATAATTAATTAAATATCAATTTTCTCATTCTAATAACAAATTATACAGTATGATTTCTTATTAGAATGAGAAAATTGATATATGTTCATAGAAATCAATCTAACTGCTAAAGAGAATATAATACAAAAAAAAAATGCTGAAGATAATAAAAAAAATCACAATAGCAGTAGCACTATGCAGTGATTAGTGGTGCAAACGGGCTGAGTATAAAACTTTTAATACATTAAGCGGTAAAGCAGCATTAAAACGATCAAAAATAATTTTAAATTCAAACAAAGTAGAGAAAACACATAGGAAACGTAAAATCACGTGCAATCCCAACAAGAACTGCGAACGAATGAGCAAACATAATTCGGATTCCTCAGCCCGCGCTGAACGTTCGACTTTAAAGGAATGCAATTTTATCTGATGCCGTCCGTGAACTAAGGGTAATTAAAGTTAAAAGGAATCCGAAAGTTTACGGAGTGCAGCGAACAATGAAACTTGTAGTGGAACTCGCGTTTCGCACCAACTCTGTATACTTTGAAAGGTAAGCGCACTTAGTAGCACCTTCCAATTTAAATAGGAATTTGCGGTCAAAATAAGATCATCATTTTTAAGATTTTGTGTGGTGAAATTAATATTAAAATTGACTTTCAATATTGAACGAGAAGATGCGTTGAAACATGAACTTTGACTTTGGTCCAGTATATAGAAGAGAAAGGAGTTAAATTTTGAAATCGGTAAATTGTAAACTGCTTAGGGATTGTAAATCCTAGGTTTTAATAAATGATAAATGATAAATGATAAATGATTTATTTTCTGTAAGTAGGTTTGTACAAACACTTTTACATGTCAATCATATTTTTTTAAACTAGATGAGGTCGGTATAATTTTGACGTGTGTTTATTTCTTTTGTGATTATTGTTGTTACGTATTATTTGTTTACTCATTATTGTTTGCATTTCATGCCTGATATGTTTTTCAGAGCGTTTAAAATTACAGTATTTGCAGACTGCTCTAATTAAACAATTCGATTATAATCCACAATGACGATAAACATAACTACGGAATATCAAAAAAGGCTTTATGTCAAAACATACTGCAACCCCAGAGAGCAAATACGCGAAAACAATCCGTTCAAAACTACAAATAATGCTAAATCCAGGTGCGACGTCGAAGTTTGTTTGGTTATTGTTAGAACATAGTTAAGTGTATTTAACCTCAGTCATTTGAGGGCATTCTGTAACCATCTCACCGTGACAACTTAGGTGAAGTGAGCGTGGAGTGAGCTGTCAGTGTCATCCCACCACCTATCTTCACAGTCGCTACCTAGGCGGCACAGAGGTCGATAGCCCCGCAGTCACCCCTATTGCCTGATGCTTGAACTGAGCGGAGGCCCCGTCGCCCTCAGAAATAGCATAGCTAGGAGTTTAAGGGATAGGATAGCCCCGCAGTCCATCCCTAGGACCACACATAGGTTTTGTCTAGACCACTTTTGTACACTAGAACTTAAGTATTGTCTACAGTAAATAAATTCCTAACTTTTTTTTTCGCCATCATTATAGGTATAGTTTATGTATTTATTTATTTTATTATTTATGTACACTTAGTAAAAAACATATCGCTCATCCAATAGAACAATGACGTAATTACGTTTTAGCTATTTTACTAGAGAACGTTTTAAAAGTTTGAAATTGAAAATATGATATATTTCCAATGATTATGCTAAAATATTTAATATTTTTATGTATGTTACTTTAATATCAATAATAATTTGTAATAATTTCATGAGAAAACTCAAGAAAACATTTTCGTAATTACGTCGTTGTTCTATTGGATGAGCGATATGGATATGACTTATTTAAAAGTTCATATGGATTTAATTTACTTATCGTGTCACAATATATTCTGTTGCCGTTGAGAGTTACTTTTTGCTCAGCATGGATTTATGCGTCTCAAATTTTGGCTCGTACGTGTTCAATGAATTCCCGTCTTGCATGCATATCTTCATGTTAAGTGGGTTGGCTCAGTGTGATGAATTTGCATTCATACATACGGGAAATATATAATTATTATCTCAAAACTTTGTGGATTTCGTACCCAGTTTACATAGTCGATTGGAGCGCGTTTGAAGGTGGTGTTTTTACATAATTAATTATGAAAAAAATAATATACAAATATTTATATCTTAATATATTTCTTTTATTATTTTAATTAAAATATTTTAATATTATATTTAATTATTTATTTATTAATTAAGTTAATGCACAAGTAAAAAAAAACTATACAAAGGTGGATTTAATGCCTGAGGTCTATTAATTATATACCAACTAGTACGAGTTTGTCTATTAATTATATTAACCATCTCACTCGATGCTACTTTTCCAAAGTCTATCATCGCTTAAAACTTCATAATCAAAATAATTAATCTTATAATTAAAATTACTCTGTCTTAATATTGTTGTTTGAAAACAAGTAAGGTACACACAAATAGTTGGAAGTTTCCTAATAATAATAATACGTTATTAATATGTAAACCCCACTTAGCATAGAAGCTTCAGCCAATTGACAAGTTTGACGAACTTATACAGGCTCATGTATAGCAATATTTCATGTCCCAAGTACCTATTTATTGTGTGTCAAATATTATGATATACACCGAACTTGGATTATAGAGTAATGAATATTGGAAAATAGTTGAACAGCGATGAACTCTTAAATCGGTACCAGAAACGCACGAGAACAGCAGCACTGCCTTCAAGTAAAACCTGCCAAATGTTTATATAGTATTGATAAACCCTAACAGACTAAGGACTTAATAACACCAGAAAAACTGCGTAGCATAATTAGCCAATAATATTCCCACTGCTGGGACACAGGCCTCCTCTCTTCGAGAGAGAGAGTGGGCTATAATCGACCACGCAAGCTCAGTGCGGGTCGAAAAAACAGAGCGGAATATAAAAAAGTAACAATTAAAAACTATGCATATTCAAGTCTACCTAAACATGTTAAAACGACACAAAGCTTAACCAGTCTGTAGTATGAGACTGATAATCCCTAAGGTGATAGTGAGAGCAACGCTGCGTTTTTCCACCGACCCGCTCAGGGGCGCTATCGTGTTTGAAGTGTTCGAAAAAAAGTCGGACATTGAAAAACAAGTCCCACCGACAAGCTTCCTATCCGCCTTAAATTATATATAATTCTTATCCGCCTTCCGTGATACCCGAGCTGTAATGTAATAGAGGGTATAAAAGCATGGTTTCTGCATTAAGCTACTCGTACATTGTTAGTGGTTACTTTTGACGTGCAATGCTATGACTTGAACTAATGATGATTGCAACTTGAAATGTGACATGGCGAATTGGAATTATGCGTGTGTGTCTATAACTACATATATATGTTGTCCGAGACTTCGTCTCTTTCAGGATCATCATTTTAGGGTTCCGTACGTCCGAATAAAAAAAGGAACCCTTATGGAATCACTCGTGTGTCCGTCTGTCCGTTCGTCACAGTCAATTATCTCCGAATCTACTAGACCGATTGAGTTGATATTTGGTACACATATCAATTTCTGTGACCCAAACACAGAGGTGTGACGTAAATAGACGAAATCTGTATATGGGGGTCACTTTTGGGGTCAAGATAACAAATTAAAAAAAAATAGCAAACTGCATTGTGTGACATATCAAATGAAAGGGCTTATTGTGAGGATCTCAAATATATTTTTATTGTAATCTTAAAATAAATAGTTTCCAAGTTATTCAAGAAAATAGACGAAAATTTAACATTCCCCCCTTATCTCCGAAACTGCTGAACCTAAAATTTAAAAAAAAATACAGAAATTAGTTTGCTACTTACAGATTATGGGAAAACCTATAAGAAGTCCATGATATGAAAAATAACATGGTAAATCACTCAATATTGTGCGTAACAACTTACATTTGCAGTTGGAATGTATGGGAGAACATGATTTTCAACTACAATGTTAAGTTTGTTCTTGGGATAAATTCATTCCAGCTACGGAACCCTTTATTGTGCGTGGTCCGTCACGCACTTGGCCGGTTTTTTTTATACAAATATTATGCAGGATTTAATGTAGCAGTCTTTTTCCAGGTCCCAGATTACCTATCTGTCTAATTTCATAACAATCGAATCAGAGTTAAAAACGCGAAGAGGTAGCAGACAGAGTTACTTTCACATTTACATTTATTTAACGACCGCCTCGTTGGTCTAATGCTCACAATCGCTTCTGCTGAGCATGAGATCCTGGGCTCGATTCCTAGGTCGGGCAAAGTGTTGTTGGGTTTTTCCACCAGGAATTTCTCAGTAGCAGCCCGGAGTCTGGATTTGTGCCCAGCAATATGCTCACCCCCTATTATATGGGACTTAAGCATGGCCAGCTAAATGTGGGTGTACTATAGGTACATCTCTGCCTAACCCTTTAGGCCCTTTTGTAGGTGTTATTCTATGATACTTTGACGTCATTGTTCAAACCTTTTTTCAAATTTTTCTTACCCTTCATAGTGAACTCTCGCACAAAATATTCAACAATTTCATCTAAACCAAGCAGAATTTGTACAAACTAACTCTAACTAGTCCAAGATGTTACCCTAATCCAGATCTTATATATACTGTGGATCATGCCGACCTAGTTTAAATTCTACGTTTGCTTCGTTCTTCAACGAAATTCACTGAGTAAATCTAACACGGGTAGCTGAATCTATCGATAGAAGGGATAATTATCTTGTCAACATCTATATATGTATATATTTATAGGTATATTTTGTTGTATTTATAGGTAGTTTTTGTTGGTGATTTTTAAAGGTATATTTTGTTTTTAATCTACGTTAAAATACACAACTTTATGTATTCTGCTCTATGTATTCTCTATTTGTATCATTTAAATTCAAATACCTTCTGAATATGATAACATTCAATTTTGTATAGCTTCTCGTCAAAATAATATCTAATGCAATTTAGAGCAACACAATTTATATTAACCTCAAACATTCTGCTAACTTCCCAAACATGACATTAATGTAACTTTATATTTAGTTTCCTTAGTTTCGTTAAGTACCTATCGAAGTTTCTAGAAAATTCCACCCCGTCACTTCCTATTGGCGCGCGGTGTCGTCAAAGGCAATTAGCGAAGTAAACAAATTTAGATTAAAGTTCCTTGAAACTTGGGATCCTCTTAAACAAACTATTGAAGTGTTAAAATTATAAAGAGGTTTATGTTTGAAGACTATAAGTAGTTTTTGTCCACCTCAGTGGGTTATGGAACCTTTTCATAAAATTATACACACGCTTGAGGGGCTCGTGGCTCAGCCATAAAAGCCGCACGGGTCAATCTTCAAGGCTAAGCAACACTTTCTGAGGGCGGTCCGTGGATGGGTGACCATTCATTATATACCGAGATCCCTCCATGCCTCTGAAAGCACTTTAAGCAGTTGATCCAGGATGTCATTCGTTGATCTTTGACAGTCGTTACGGATAGTCAGAAGTCTGAAAGTCTGACAACGAGTATTGCCAAGGGGTATCGTGATACCCAATAACTGAATTGTGAAGGTCAGATGGGCAGTCGTTTCATATAAAATACTGGTATTTAGCTGCATTCGGGCTGACTGGAAGCCGACCCTGACATAGCTAGCCAGGCAGATTTTTTGTGCTGTTTATCGAGATCTACGCGGACATTTTGCGTGATGTTTTTGACGTACGTAATATATTATTATCTGAAGTGTTACTTTTATATTTGATAACATTAATTACCAATAACTGTAATGACTATGAACACACGGCGAAAATAAATTAATTCTACTTCAAATATATTATATTAAGTGTTTTTAATATGTTTGACGTGGAATTAATTAATATTGAAATCAATATTGAAATCAATTTAATTTAATTTGTGATACATGAAGCACTTTACAATTAACTGAAATATAGCAATAATCCAATGTATCGAATGAGATCCTGCGGGGTAAGTGCGTAAAAAACTTACAATGCTAATGCCGTTCATTTTGATAGTTCAAACAATATTCATTGCGTTATTAACGTTGTTGAGCAGACGATTTTTTGTAACATATGAGGCAACATTGGATAAGCAATTTCCTTCAAAATCTAAAAAAGATGTTGGTTAAAAGTGTGTTATGCAATGTTAAAGTATGTTATTATGGTGCTAGTTTTTTTTTTTTATTAATTACTGTAGGGGAGTGTAGTCACCGTTTCCGGCACAAAGAAGTCCAGGAGTAGGCAAGAACTTTTTATTGCACTTTGCACAACAAGGATATATGTATATATATAGGACGGATTCTCACACCTTTTCCCAGGAAGGACGAAGGAGGAGAAACGGTGTCCTCTAGACCAAAAACTGACAATAAGTCGGGAATATTGCGTACTTAGTAGCAGAGTCTCATGTAACTATTCCAAGTAGGACGTAGTTCACGAATGCACCACTAGTTCAGTCTCACAAATAATAAATATACTAGCGGAGGTCATTAGACCACGGAGAATCTTGACACCGCGATTCAGAAAAGTGACGTCACGCGACAGCGACATCTAGTGTCAAGTAGCAGCGTTTTGTAGTACCTTTCTCATATAATAGGTGGCGCTGATAGATTGAAAGATGGTTTGTTACAATCTCCCCCTCAGTTCCCGAAGACGTCTCGGCGAGGAGAACTGGAGGTTTATTGTTTTTTAGGACGTCCACGGCCTCTTTTACTGGCGGGAAGTGTGGTCTGGGTAACCAACTTCTTCGCAGGTCGTCCCCTTCTTCTAAGCGGGTGAACAGGCTCAGGAACTTCGATGGAATTTTCAGCTTTGTAAGGTGTCAGGGCGGATGCATGATATAGTCCGATCGGAGTTTCAGGAGTAGTCGGGTTAGCTACTTTATAGGATGCAGGACCGTGCTGCTGCACTATAATATAAGGGCCGTCTCTTCGGGCGCAAACTTAGCAGTCACTCCCTGGTTTCCTCTACTGATAGGGTGTATGTTGACAAGTACCAGATCTCCTGGTCGGTATTGAGGATGGGTGCGTCTCTGTCGGTCAACGTATTCTTTGCGAGCTTCTTCTTTCATTTCTTGAACTTCTCTTGGTTTCAGTAAGCTGTCTTAAGTAATCCAATGCGTACTCTTCTTCCTTCTCCCCCTGGACGAGAACTGCTCTGAGTGCAACACCACTGGCATCTGTCTTGAAGATGCTTGGTTCCATCTGCTTGTTTTAGGACAGGGGCAGTTGTAAGCCGTTGTTTCAGTGTGTTATATGCATATTCTTGTTCTTTGTCGGGCCCCACGTTGGTCGCCAGTTTGTAGGGGAGTGTAGTCACCGTTTCCGGCACAAAGAAGTCCAGGAGTAGGCAAGAACTTTTTATTGCACTTTGCACAACAAGGATATATGTATATATAGGACGGATTCTCACACCTTTTCCCAGCGGAGGTCATTAGACCACGGAGAATCTTGACACCGCGATTCAGAAAAGTGACGTCACGCGACAGCGACATCTAGTGTCAAGTAGCAGCGTTTTGTAGTACCTTTCTCATATAATAGGTGGCGCTGATAGATTGAAAGATGGTTTGTTACATTACTTAATTTATATTTTAAAAAATATTATAGTTAAAGAGTTTGTTTGTTGGTTTGAACGTGTTTAGCTCCGGAACCGCCCGTCGGATTTGAAAAAAACTTTTTGCATTTGATAACCCAATTCTTGAGGAAGGCTATTAAATATTATTCAATGATTTTTAGGAGCTGAGCAAAAAGAAAAAAAAAACTGAAAAAACGCTAAGCGAAAAGGGAGTAGTGACGCGGGCGCGCGATGGGATGCCATGCAAAATACACGCGGACAAAGTCGTGGGCAGAAGCTATATAGTTCTATGTTTCTGGACCTAAAAGACAGTTTATCTATTTATTTATTTATTTATTTCAAGGAGAACCAACATCTATATTAGAAAGATAACAACTGTATATGAGACATAAAGCCAATTACAGGTTCTCACGAGTAAAAACAGAAAATGTATAGAGGGTGAAATTGAAAACATGCGACAAATCGAAATGGGAGATTGTACTCAACATTATGAACAACTTTTACCATGGGACCAAACCTGAAATTGCGAAAAAAAAATCAGCTGTTCCCTACATTTTGTCGAGTTATGCGAACATAAATGTAGGGAACAGCTGATTTTTTTTTTCGCGATTTCAGGTTTTATCTCATAGTAAAAGTTGTTCACAATGATGAGTACAATCTCTCATTTCGATTTGTCGCATGTTTTCAATTTCAACCTGTATAGTAGAAATCTTGGGATCACTAACAAGCACGATAGAAAAGAACACACTATGTTTATGTTTTTTGACACTACATTTAGTATATTCTATTACATGTAAATTAAATTATATTATTGTTCTTTAAGTACCCTGCTGCACCGGTCGCTGAAAACCAGTGTTGGGGCTCTGTCTTGCATAGGGTCGCAGCGTAATACTGAGCGATATCCGTTTTACGTGGATATGACGCATGTTTCCCACAACCTTTTTTTTTGTGTTTATATTCTTTTTGCGTCATGTTTACCGCGATAAACGTATTTTCTTTCTTTCTTTTGTAATAACATGCTCTAATAGTATTCTTCTCTTTTGTTTCAGAATCTTAAGAATCAAATCATGACAACGAACGTGTGGGTAGAACAGGTGAGTTCTAGATATTAATTTTATAATTTTTATAGGGTGACGGGACATCGATGCGCAAAAGGTAACTATGAATACAGGACATGATTCTAGAAGTAGCGTAGAAATGTTCCGTCCGTTATCAAAAAGAAAATCTGCTGTTTCATAGAAAAGTGCAATACCTACGCGTACAAAATGTATAGAATAGCATTTTTTTTTTAAATAAAATTTTCAACGTTCGCGCGGGTTTCAGCGGGGTTTGAATACTGGATCCATGGTAACAGGATGCGCGGCGATATTCCAGCCCCTTGTTTTAATTCAGAATAAACTAGGAAACGATGCAAATGATTATTTATTTATTAAAATCTCCCTTATAAATATTATATCTTTTTAGGTGTATGTACCTAATGCGACAGTGCGGTAATTTTACAAATCTGTACTAACTTATTATTTACCATTTAAATATAACTAGCTTCCGCGGCTTCAATGCGTGGAGTTCGGAAATTATTAAAAAAGTTAATTAAATTAAATTATTAAATTAATTTAACACTCTAGACTCACAAAATGTATTAGGCTTGAATTAAAAAAAAAAACTAAAGTTTCTAATATAATTCAATCATGATTCGAAAGACACGTGGCGCCATCTATTATCATAATAACGTTATTGTTGTTTTCCTCGGGAACAGCAGGTTTTTTCGGGTTGAAAGGTAATCTATGTCCGTTTCTGTACACCTGACAACGTATATGCAAAATTTCAGGATGATCGGTTCAGTGGTTTAGGCGTGAAAAATATATAAGAAAAACGCATTAGATTTTTAGATTTTACAAGAAAAATAATCAGCTAACGAAAATACACCATTGTGCCAGCGATTTATTATTTTAGGTCAAAGTAAAATCTCTTTAATCGGTGTTTTTTTTTTTGCTTGGATATCTTTAGCTACGGTTTCCAAAAAGAGGAGTAGCCGCCAAATAGCTTCTACGTTACGTTACGTTACGTTTACCGTACGAAACGTTATTTATGAAAGTAGATGTGTTTTCGTAGAGAGGGTTTTTTGACGCCGTAATATCAAACCCCGCTGCCACCATTATCATCTCAGTCTGCAGCCGTTATGTGGCGGCCACTTCTCTTCTAGAAAACTGTAGCTATAGCTAAAGAAATAGTTATCTATTTCATCCACGAAACAGGTTGAGGTTAATCAGTAGGTAAAATTAACAAAATAATATTTTGTTCATTTATACAAAATAAAAAAATATCCTAATCTACAAAATATAAAACAAAATACCAAAACGGCCATAAACAACCAACATAGATCACAATATAAGTCGAAACGTTACAAACAGGACATGTCTCATTTCCCCCACACTATACCATTGACAAATGGCTACCCGGAAGGGACATTGACGTGTCACCTCGAAGACAAGTAGGGATTGTCATTCTTTCAACGGACGCAGACACCCGCCCGTCAATTCCAAAGTGATTAATGTAACAGATGTAAACGTAAAGGCTTTCAATGTCTCCAGAATTGAAAGAAGAAAAAGCTCTTTCAAAGAAATGAGAATGTGTTTTGTTTTTCGTTTAAATGATTGTGGATTTCGGAGGGATAATGTAAATTAAATGTTTTCGTTTGAGGAAAAGGATTTAGTGTTTTTCTTTTGGTATGTGGAGTTTTTTTTGGCTGTACTTTGTATACAGCTTTATTAAATAAATCAGCCTTAGTAAGTTTGAAGTGTTGCTGAATGTTATTTTACCCTTATGTGACTGACGAGGTACTCGGGTACCTCATCACTCATATATGGGTTTATTTTGACTTTGCCACACTAAGAATGTCTTCTGTAACATTATAAACGCAAATTAATTTAACTTAGAAATAACTAGATCCGAGATATTGATGTTACTAACATACAACGGTATTTTATTACCTTCTAGCTGACCAGACAAGCATTGCACTGTCCAAATTTCAATAATCTATACAAAAACTTCATTAAAAAGTACTTCGGTTTTTCCCTTATTTGACATTTTTCTGTGAAAATTTTCCAATTTTTCTTTCTATAACATTTTAATGGAAATCGGTCCAGCTTGTCTCATGTGATGCGCTTACCAACGAACATCATTTATTTTTTATTTATACGTATACATATACATTTGGGCAAAAACAGGGTATAAAAGGTGAACGGAGTAGAAGCCTATGGCACAGAAATGTCTTTTTTATTTTTTTTTTCACAAAATATAAAATAAAAAATCAAATGTCACTACGAATTCATTGACAGTTTCCGAGTGTGTGTTTCTAAAACGAAAGGTGCCTTTATGTTGAATCTTGATATTATTGATTTTTGTGAAAGAAAAAAAACTCCGTTCACCTTTTATACCCTGTTTTTGTCCGGACGGTAAAAAAATCAGCAAGTATACATAGATATTCTTTAATTTAATTCAAATATGCTAATGGCTCTTTTGAAATATTCTAGGTCACTGTTACTATTAAACCGATCTTACCTTTATGCTCTAACTAATGGAATAATTGCAAAATACGCCATTACCTTCCCTACCAAATATTTTTATAACTACGCAATTATCTTGTTAAATTACCGTTTTAGAGTTTGCATAATTTGCGATAGTACCTATTGGGAACCGATTTAACTAACATTTCTATTTGAGACTTCAAAAACCGATTACGATAACCGAAAGCTGCGGTAAATTTATAGTATCTGCTTATTTATTTATTGAAACACATGCAGTTTACATCAGCATCACCTGCCTAGCCTTTTCCCAACTACGTTGGACTTGGCTTCCAGTCTAACCGGATGCAGCTAAATTCCAGTATTTTACATGAAGCGCCTGCCTATTGACCTCCACAACCCACTTATTGGGTAATACGATACCCCTTGGTAAGACTGGGTGTCAGACATTCGGGCTTCTGACGACCCGTAACGACTGTCAAAGATCTACGAATGACAGCTGGGACCATCGGCTTAACGTGCTTTCCGAGGCACGGAAACAAACAGTTGTAGATTACAATCTCTTCTAATATTATAAAGAGGTAGAGTGAGTTGCATGTAGAAATTAATCTCCAGAACTACTGATCCAATTCCGAAAATTCTGTAACTAAGTAATGGGAAGCTATCCAATATATCCTATAAACTCGGCAAAACCGCGTGAAGTTTCTTGTTAAAACAAGAAACTTCACGCGTACGTAGACGCAGACAGAAAAAAGTATAGTATAATATAGTTGTGTAACTATACTAAAATGCCTTTATTCTGCACTGGAGTAGTCGATACAGGCTTGTTAGATTAGATAACATACTAAAATACTTATAAACTAGGAAAGAAAAACAAAGAATGAATGTGACTTGAGGACAGTGGCGCTGTTAGAGTATAATATCAAAACATTATTTTAAACATTTTGCATTCCTGCAAATAGTACACTACCGCTTTTTTCAAATGTATCGTAAAGGCCCAAGCCTCAAAGGGATTACTCACGGTATAAAATGTTTTATGTGAGTTAAAAAGATTTTGTTTCACTTACACGTATCTCAAGTTTTGAGTTGAGCTGCACGATTACTGACAAATGCGTGCACTAACTGAACAGGTCCACTCAATCTTTGTCGTTCTTTCCTCAAAAGAATATTTCAGACATCAACCTACATGGTATTCGCGTTATCTGACCAATAATAATATTATGTCTGGATTTTAAAAAAGACCTCTGAGTTTATTTCGACCTTTCTTCTCAGAGTAGTCAGATAGGAAATGCCGACTTCGTCTAGTTTTTAAAATATTATTGACGTGTAAAAGTGTTTGTACAAACCTACTTACAGAAAAAAAAAGAAAATCTTTTACGTTATTATGTAGAAATGACATAATAATAATTTAGTAAATTAGCAACACACAAGATATGAGGGATGTTAGAGGATGGGTATGACAGTTCTGTGCGAAAGGCATGGACAGAAGACAGAGAAGATGGACGACAGATATGAAAGACGTACGTGCACAAGAAAATATAAAAGAAGTTAAAGAACTAGTTTGCTTTTCATTTAACACCACGAACCCTACAACTATCATTTCTCATCCCACAATAATAAAACTGTAGTATATTTAAGTATACATACAGAAATTATGCGGCTATATAATATTTATTTCTATAAATACAAGTTACACCAAACATAAACAACGAGGAAGCACGCTTGTAAATATTATTTTCTACTTCATTGAGCAGAACAAAAACAAAGCAGATTTATTTACTAGGCTCTGTGGAAACTTTTTATTATTATTATAGTAAAGATATCCTAAACATTGGTGTTTAGAATATCTTTTCTTTCTTCTTTTGTTTTTTAGGGTTCCGTACCCAAAGGGTAAAAAGGAACCCTATTACTCCCGCTCCGCTGTCCGTCCGTCCCTCCGTCTGTCACCAGGCTGTATCTCATGAACCGTGATAGTTAGACAGTTGAAATTTTCACAGATGATGTATTTCTGTTGCCGCTATAACAGCAAATACTAAAACACAGAATAAAATAAATATTTATGTGTTCTTTCTCTGCGTCATGTTTATCGCAAAAAAACGTATTTTCTTTCTTCTTTCTTTATCTATGAATATTTTTATCAATAGGAGCACTCTTTGTGTGATGACACTCTTCAAATAGGTGCATGCTGTGATGACAAAACTACATAGAAACTAAAAGCGTTACATTGAAAAGTAGTTTCTTGCTTCTGTCAAGATTATGTTACTTTATCTGCTTTTTTGCTATGGACAGTCGGGCGGACGTTTGCCCGGATAATTGAAAAAACAAATTATTTTGTTTCGGGGACAAAAGGTACCTACCCGATACTCGCAAGCACACACACACTCTTATATAAATAGAAAGAGACAGGGAGAGAGAGATAAAGTCGCACGCAGTATAACGCTTTTTCCGTACGTGACGATTACCAGTCAACTCCTAACACTAGCAACTTAACCGTTAAATGCATCGTGATGGAAATTTCCATCAACCAATCCAATGCCATATTTTCGTTTCCACAGAGCACGGGGATTCCTCAATTGTTACAGATATTCAACTCATTTTGTTCCCAGTACATTCGTTCTGATTACATATAGATGTAAATTTCCACCAGGCCATTAAAAAAAAAATGTATTATAATGAATTATATTTTTATTAATATTTTTTCCTTACTATAGAGCTAATGTTACGTCCAAATAAATTTAATTTGCTTAAAAAGTAAAAATCATGCAATTAAGGGTTACAGGAATTATTATTATTATTCATTTATTTCGGAATCAAAAAATATTCCATATATTGTTAGTAAATCATACTTATAGCTATGTTAGTATATTATTATTGAATGTCATTATTGAATGTCAACATTATTAATTATACATTATTTCACTAAAAACACACACAAATACATTATTACTCTATTTTACATTAAACAGGACCCCTCCAGATCCGTGAACGGTATTCCAGTGCCTCACAACTGGACAATCAACCCTTTCCAATATGGTATTGAGAAGGCTGTTGGTGCTGCCCCGCACGCGGCGCATCAGGGAGGCCACTCTTTTCCTTACTATCGCCCTAAAGCAGTCAGTGCTAGCCTTAGCAAACATACCTGATGCACTGCAAAAGCGAGGCAACCCCAACAGCATCCTAAAACCATTATTGTACAAGACCCGCAGGGCATTGAAAGATCTACGCGTATAGCGGACCCACAGGCTGCAAGTATAAAATGTCTGGCAGTATGCTTTAAAAAGCGCAATTTTGACATCTTTTGTGCACCGTGCAAACCTGCGCGCCAACATATTGCATCTCACTGCCAACGCCCTACGTTCCCGCTCAATATCTAAATCATCTGAGAGGTCCTCGGTGACCCAGTGCCCCAGGTACTTAAATTTGGTGACCCTACTTAACGGCATTCCTCCAAGCCTGACCGGTTATGTTCTAAAAAAAAAAAAATAAGAGCAGCCCGAGAGAAATACCTTTGTCAGAATTTAATTACTTTTCAGAAACACTAGGGTTGACCAATAATAATAATAACTTTATTTCGGATCAAAATAATCCATAGTGTTAGTAAACATACCTATAACAGAAAACTTATTATCTAGTGTTAGTACCCATCACCCTTTGCACAAACAGTCTCATGATAGGAGAGCTATAGCTCTCACCTACTGCTTTCAGGATGCTGTTGCAACTGTCTCTCACTCTCCTCAGAAGCGATGCTGTTGTTTTGCGCAAGATAGCGTGAAAGCCATCTGTGCAATGGCCGTACGCTCACTATTAATAAAAATGTTTGGCAAATAATACACCATTATAGTGACTATAAGCCAGTTTGTTGTGCTATATTTTTTTCATAGAGTGATTGTCTGTAATATACATTTTTCAGGGTAATCAGATGCTCACTGGTTCATCCTGCGTACCTAATTCTAAAATGAACGCTTTATGGGACAGCTGTCTCCTTTAACCTTGAAGTTCCGCTCACTCGTAAATGTTCACATAATTTACAACACAAATAACTCTAGCCTCATATCGAAAACTAGGACGAATCCTTGAAAACTTGGAAATTTGTCTTCCCTTAACAAAATATATACGGTTTCCTGAACTATCAGCATCAGCAACTACCAACAAATAAATCGTTAACTTACTTGTGCGATCATAACATTTTTATTATCGCGGGACCAAGTTGTTTGGCAGGAAAAAACTTTGGATCGTTAGAAAGAGATGGCGGGTATTTTCTGCCATGAAAATGAGAGATAAAAGTTTTAGACGAAACCAAAGAGAAATGGATAGTATGTTATAGGGTGATAATACACAAATAATGATGTAGATTAGTTGCTAAGAATTATTCTTGACCTTTAGAGCAAGTGGGAAGGCTAAACGAGCGGCTTGTGTCTAACGGTTATCTGCGACAGACCAACATGATTGATTATCATGATTAGGTATTCAGCAATTTTAGTAAAACTCAATTAATACCACAGGGTCAAATAAAATCAGATAGCGGAACTCCGCAAAACGTGATAGGTATCGATATCAGATTATTTCCCTAATATTTCAAGTAAATACTCGTATCTAACTACGGTCGCAACACGAAAAAAAAATAATTTAATTTATCATGATTAGAGGTCAGATAGGCAGTCGCTCCATGTAAAATACAGGTGTTCAGCTCATCCGGTTAGACTGGAAGCCGACCCCAACATAGTTGGGAAAAGGCCATGCAGATGCCCGCGTCTGCGGAGTTTCGCTAACCACTTTAATTTGACCCCGTGTCATCAATTGAGTATTCCTAACATTACCGAATACATCCTGGCTCAGTTTATGGATTAAAATGCCTGTGGTGGTTTGGTAAACTACACGTCAGTATTTTATCACTTGAACTAGAAAAGCCTACCTACGAAATGCATAAAACGAAGGCACTGTCAACGTGAAACTGTAATGCTTTGGTTTCCTTAGAAAGCGTTGAACGGTCCCAAAATAATACTGACATATTTGCCACCTTAATTTCAAATACTGGTACAAATTAAAGCTGTTCATAACGGCTGTTATAATATGACGGAACCGCTTTCCTTGGAAATCCAAGTTTTACATATGTGTACGGTTGATTATACTAAGATAAAGAAACAAAGAAAATACATTTATTTAGCACAGACTAAAAGACACACAATACATCAGATACATACATCAGAGAGAAGATCAAATGCTTGATACGTGATTGTAAACAAAACCTCTTTCAAGCCAATCACCCACAAACTACCCGAACCGATTGAATCGTAATAGTAAAACTTCAAACCTTTTTCCACTTCCATTATATTTGAAACGTTATGACGAGCAGCAAGAAACGCTTCCGATGAAATAATATCCATCCAGTCATCCATACTAATATTATATATTCGAAAGTCTGTCTATCTGCCTGTTACTTTTCACGCTTTAACGGCTGAATGGAATTCGATGAAAGACACATTTTCACACAGGATGACCATGACCTGGATTAGGACATAGGATACTTTATATCCCGGTATAACGTTCCCGTGGGATGATTTCCGACAACGCGGGCGAAGCTACGCGAAAAAGCCAGTTCTTGATATAAAACAAGTTTTAGATTTGTATCGAAACAGACCGCTGTAGCGAAGGGTTTTTTCCGACCGTCCCCTGCAGGGTATCATAAATCATTCCCGCTTGGCTCACATACCAGTTAACACGTTTTTGAACTACCCCCAGGATATATCCTTTTACGTATTATGTATTTTATATGTGGCTTATATTCGTTATTGTGCTCGTGATTATGGTGGGGTCGTTGCAATGATTAAGTAAACAACCCGTCAGAGTTAACTTGAAACACGAGCGGGCCCTTCCCGAACCCCGCGCTGCTGGTACCGCTCTCGCCATCGACGACTCAGTATTGCGCGCTTACGTCATCAGAGTGAAGTCTCAAGTTAACTCTTGCGGGTTTAGGTAAGTCATCTAAAGGTGACAGATATTTTTCTGCACATAAGTAGGTAGTTGGAAATACTTAGAAATGAGCATGAAGCTTTGGGCTCACAAAATACTATGGATAAGATTGTTTTTGATGCAATTATCAGTGTGAATTTTTGAATAAACATTAAGTTTTACGGTAATATCAATAATAGTTTACATGTTTTGTTGTGTTCAATGTAAGGTTTCCCTATTGTGCGACACAGAAGATATACGTGTTAATTTAACAAAATAAACATCAATTTATTCCCAAAATATATTCACATACTAAATCATTGTGGAATCGCTTTGATGTCGGTCTAAACTTTTAAATAGAATCCAACTGGCGAGTCAAAGTTTGCAGCCCACTTTAAGGTGAAATTGGCTTCAAGAGATTTTCTATAATTAAAAGTTCTTCAATATTTTTCTCGCCATCTCCCTCTCGCCTTGTGTTTGCGATCTTTGTATTTTTTTTGTGTGTTCCCAAATGAATTTCCTTTTAAATTTCTTCCTTTTTATTTAAAAAAATTACGGAGGTGATACAGTTTGCAGCAGTCAATAATGTAAAGAGAATGGAAAATAAGTTACAATGCCCAAAATATGAATCTTTAAAAAAAAAAGAAATGCTAGAATTGCAGCTCATTTTTATTGCAAAGTTCAGAAATATACGACTACTTAAATGTAAATTTAGGAAATTTTAAATTTCGGTAGACAGAGAATAGCCTTTGAAGGCTTGCCAAATTTTCCCGAACGAGATTCCCGATTATATCAGGTTCTCGTTAAAATTTATTAAATAACATTTTAAAAACATCGCATCCAAACGCATAGGTACTTGTGTCGGATTCTTGCTGAGTTGCCGGCGAGGGCTCTCTAACAACTTTTCAACATTTTTGTTAGCAACAATCTCTCGTAATATCGTTTGTTTTTCGCTTTGTTGATGATATTTTGGCTTATTCGCATTGGAAGTTATTTCATTACTTCGTTATTCATCGTCGGAAATGTTTGCGTAAACAGCAAAACAATACTTGGCGTGAACTTTTTCATTTATCCTATTCTGTTTCTGTTATCATCATCTGCCTAGCCTTTTCCAACTATGTTGCGGTCGGCTTCCAGTTTTAGATTATTCTTATTATTATTCTTATCTTCTGATGAATACCAGTATTTTACATGGAGCGACAGACTATCTGACCTCCACAGCCCAGTTACTGGGTAATACGATACCCCTATAGGTAAGACTGGTTGTCAGACTTTCGGGCTTCTGACAACCCATAACGACAATCAAAGATCTACGAATGACAGCCAGGACCAACGGCTCGGTATGTAAAGATGGTCACCCATCCACAGACCAACCGCGGCAAGCGTAGCTTAACCTGATCGATTGACATGTGCGGCTGTTATTATTTAGCCACGGGCCCCATTCTGTTTCTGTTGTGTTAGTTTGAAAATTCTCGTCAATAAACACATTTCGATCTTCGCGTTATGTTCATTTTGCTTCAAACTGTGCCCAATTCCAGTCGAAATTATCTAAAATTCACAAGTTATCTTCTTTTTTATCAATCGCTATTATCGTATAATGTAATTGGAAACGTGTGTGTATCTTCCAATTCCTTCTGATCTTTCATATAAAAAGCCCCTTCAGCAGCAATTCTGCCACCACCTAAACATTAGCAAAAAGATCACGCACGACATTCACCAACAACATTGAGGCAAACCTCGAAAATAAACTGTGGCTTCCCACCTCCCATTACAAAAGTGGTCACAGACCAAAAGATCCGATGAAAAAAACTCCGGCCACCAGGAAATGGCGGGCGCGGTCAATTGAAACTCTTGACAATTTGCTCGCCCCGAGGGTGTGCTAAAACCTTCGAATTTTTTATATTAGACTTCATTTTCACAAAGCGTTTAGTATTTGACCGGTTTTGATAATTTGGTGACAAAATGTGTATTCAGTGAACTGTATCTGTTTTCATGAATTTCGATTGTGAAGTAAAATCAAATAATAATACCAATCAAAATATTTTTATGTCTATAGTTAATAATGCTGTCGGTGTCCTTTGATTTCATAACTGAACTAACGACATTATCTCACAATCATAGCTTTCACAATGTCTTAACACCAGTATGTCCGTAATATGCGTATTAAATTAAATTTTGTTTTAATGAATCATAAACCTAAGGTATTTTGGTTGAATCTCGTAAAGCAAACATAGACCTTTATATAAACATTGAATAGGGCTGTTCAAAGTTGAAAATATAGGCAGTCCTAAAATAATATGATACAGAACCACGCACGAATTTATACTGATTATTTATAAGGTCTCGCGTTTCAAAGTTTGCCAAAGATGTAAACAACAATGGCCGCTCTTAATTGTCTATGGTTTAGTGATGCATTAGTATGAATTTTAAGTTTTTGTGCACACTAGGTACCTCCCCAGCAAAAGATTTGTCAAATTTGAACTTACAGGAGTTTAAATTTGACAAAGCATAACACATAACAGCTATTCCTATTTTTGCAAAAACATTTTATAATGAGTATTTCGACACGTATCGATACACAAGAACATTTAAGTAATGTTTCTTTTCGTCTAGTTAGCTCGGAGGTTAAGATCGCTTTAAGGAGATATGATTGGTGTTTCAATTCCCAAAAACAGTTTTCTTTTGACGTTCGGTATTGTATGGTATTTTTTTTTAAATTTATTTATTTATTTCACACACACTATCATCACAGGCTTACTTACCTAATACAATAGTGTAGTTTTATTTATAATTAGACTTACAATTATCAAGAACAACCAAGAGTACAAAATGCGGCCCGTGTGAATTCACTCAGAGTACAATTGAAGCAGTCAATCTGTTGTGACACCGTATTGAGTGTACGCAGCGCACGCGTCAGCGGCGCGTGCTGCAGCAGGTTGGTGCGAGCGGGCGGCACCCACAGCATTACGTTGGGCTATACGTTAGTTTGAATCTACGTCACGCCGTGCTCTTTTTTTTTAAGTATTCGTTATGAGTCGTAAACAAATCAATGAAATAATATTTTAAAACTGGAGAGTTCCCATATTACCTATAGACCTACGACATTATTTAATAAGGAAAAAAAGTCCGCATCTTTATTGAGTAAAACGCGGGCTAGCTCCAACAGCACCTTGAAAATCCTAGCCATGAAACATAATTCTTATCAGTACAATAAATATAAATACATTAAATGTTTTTTTTTTCAATAAAGGAGTATTGAATACTCCCTGTCGAAATAATCGATATTTATGTCAATCACTTGCATTTCAATGACAAGATCAATTTAGACGAGACAAAAAGCATGTCAGACGTTTGACATTTGTAAAAATTCAAAATCAATACCAGTTTGCACTTTTATTGATAAATATGATAGATTATTGAAAAGTTTAGAAACACACACAGGATTTAAAAGTGAGTGTGATAATACTTGTTTCCAATTTAGTGCGAATTTAAACAGTGAAACGCAGATATCGCGTTCAACTTCCAGACAAGTTCAATGTTATTGCTTTTGGCAAGTGACCTTCACATCCAGTTTACAGTTTATTGTTTAATAATAATGTGAACAAGGACGAATGAGATAACGATAAAGCAAATGATAAGAAAAGGGTTTGTACAGTTTCTAGCAAGAATTTTCCTTATCATAATTAAATTGTTTTCTAATTTACATAAGGCTGTGAAATCTCGAAACGGGATTAAATATATACACGGTGGATGAGACTCATTAAAAAAAATGTAAAAGAAGCTAACGAAGAAGATTGTGATAATCAAGATGCTGGCCTAATAATTACAGATATTGAACATACCTATTATACCAAATATCATAAGTATCGGATATAGGAAGCGGGTTTCTCAATGCGAGTAATGGACCTGGTAATAAGCTAACAATCTGTTACTAATTGCATGTTATTGCAATGCTGGAATCCGGTATATCTTGGTACTAATTGGTTCATACGATACTAACCGTGCATTATAACAACAATTTAGAAACATTCCATACCTAATTGATAAACAAAAGAACACTCCAATGATTAGATGATGAAAAGAGGAAATATTTATTTTCCTTGACGTTTTTTTCAGAGAAGATATCGAAAGAAACACTTTAAAAGCAAAGACTTGACGCAAATTGCTGAGGTGGAATTTTCAAACAACTTTCGCAATATGAATAGAATTTGAACTAAAACAGACATTACACGGTGTAGAAAATGTGGAACACAGCTTCATATTAAACATTATAGCCAAGGAAACGACCGAAAATCTCGAGTCACACGCATATCCCATTATGAGATTCAATTAAACGTACAGCTTTGGATTGGGGCTGTGAAAGTGGCGGAAGCTTGAATATTTTGAGCACGTTGAGTATGTTCAGTCCATTTTGTATTAAGAAGACAGCAGAATTCAGAATACTAAGGTAAGCACCTAGAAAAACAGAGCCGACCGTCGCGGAAACTGTTGAAAAAATTCAACATAATTAAATAATCATGAACAAAAACCATCCCGAAAATCTCCAATGGCATATAACCATTTCTATACATTATGCACTATTGATTGCTCAAGAGATTTGCTAGTTACGGCGCCATGGCAGTCTCGGGCGTCGCACTGTGAGAGCCTGTATTATTACAAGAGTACACATCTTGGATCCTCTGAATAGCGTGTGCATAAATTTTGGATTAGTATGGAGTAGACTTTGGGTTTATTGTAGCTATTAGCGTTGTTAGAAAGTATTTTCCGCATTCAGCAATATGTAATTGAAAATATTTGTCAATTGTTCACTTGGATGCTAATCATGGATACACTCAGTTTACCTTAAAATATTTTTTCTTGGCAATGTTTTGTTGTGATATAAATATAGGATCTATGGTTTACCTTAAGGTACTCTTTGACTTGTATTCCTTAAGCAACACTGTTTGATTTTAATTATCAAATGAAATTGTCATTATTTTTTGCATGGATGATGAAATGACCTCTCTGGGGCCCGTGGCTAAATAATAACAGCAGCACAAGTCGAACGATCAGGTTAAGCTACGCTTGCCGCAGTTGGTCTGTGGATGGGTGACCATCTTTACATACCGAGCCCTCTCCGTGTCGCGGAAAGCACGTTAAGCCATTGGTCCCGGCTGTCATTCACACAGTGGTTACGGGTAGTCAGAAGCCCGAAAATCTGACAACCAGTCTTGCCTAAGGGTATCGTATTACCCAGTAACCGGATTGTGCAGGTCAGATCAGTCAGGCAGGGCAGTCGCTCCATGTAAAATACTGGTATTCATCCGGTTAGACTAGAAGCCGTCTTCAATATAGTTGGGAAAAGGCTATGCAGATGATGATGATGAAATGACCCCTTGATTGCATTGCATTTTCTTTTCTATATTATTAACAACGAATCGTTATCAGAAAAATTAAGTCAGACATTCCAAAGCGTATTATTACACCATTCGAATAGACATAAAAAAGTGTAATAATAATCTTTAAACAATTTACATTTCAAATCTCTCCTTTTAAACGTTTTCGTCGCCCAAAACGGACTCATACATTCGCAAAGACGATTTCAAATTATGTCTGTATAGACAAATTTAAATTGAGTTTTAGCAACAGTAATTCGGCCTAACACAGACTACATGGCCCGCCAAAATAATAATTGGGTTCCGTATAGTACTGAACGATTCATTCCCTGTGCCAAACTTTTGAGGTTATAAGTTTCGTCGCCAAATAAATATTTGGGGCACCATAAATTATTTACATCCTTGAATTTGTTTTGCTTTGTATATGTTAGTTGGTCATATCGTGATGGTTTGTATTGTCAAAAAGTTGGGAATTATGAGTATTGGTTTCACGTGTTCTCCTCGTGTATTATGATAAGTTAATACAAAAAGCACTTTTCTCTTATGGTGTTGGATTCTTGGTTTATTTATTTTGTAAGAGAAAGATCAAAGTTTGTTAACATTATTATTTTTATAAAGAAGTTTCTTCACTAGTACGTTATCAGTTTTACTGCTTTTACTTTTGTATGTGAATTCAATAAATCTTAGTAGGTTTATATGTTTCACTACACGTGTTAAAAACTACATACATGTATAAAATAAACAGATGGTACTTTTTTGCTAAACAATCTTACACAAACCATAACATGACGCCTTGTGTTCGAGAAGGCATAGGCAGAAGTGAACTTAAATAAAACTCTACTCTTCTAAACAAAACAATCTGATCATCTTGTATATCTATTTGTATATATGTACATGTTGATGTGATACTCTCCTAATTCAATTTATATATAGAGAATATCATAGACAAGTTTGTAGGTAATGCAAAGTCCCCAAAGAATAGAAAAGGTCTACCATCATTCACTGTGGGATAATAAAATGGTGGCTAAAATAACAACCGACATATACGTTTATTATTATATTTGATCTGCACGAAGACATACGAATACTATTGTAATGAAATCTAATGTCTAACTAAAAGAAAATTTTCCTAAAGACTCGGAAACATATTTTCTAATTTATTTTCAGAGCAAACAGAAATATAGGTAATGCAGTGTAACATTAAAGTCTACCTATTTTACTACCACGTTTCCCTCGAGCAAGGAGTTAAAATTAAAGCTCTAACTCATATGGATACATATACCGCATTTGTAGCAGAAAAATCTAATATCGTTGTTATTGGCACCCGATGTGGGACACAGAATACTTCAATGCTCACAAATGAAGCCCTCGCGAAGCCTGGAACTCCAATGAAAGCACAAAACAAACCTCCTTCGGGAAATCAGATCTATATTCACTCAGTTACTTTATAACATAACTTAAAATAATAATATGAACCTACAAATAGAAAATATAATTGCGCCCCCGAGGTACAACTGACGTTACCATTTAAGCAATTTTTTAAGACGTCATGTTGTTTGTAAGCTCATATGGGATAAACAAAATTAGTGAGAATACAAACGATAAAATTGTTTTTTCAGGAAGCTAATAATAATTCTTCAGTTCATTACGCTTTTCGTTCAGTGTTAAAATTCTAGATTTAGCCAAATTATTTTAAAAAATGGTCTTAGCAAGTTGTACTAAAGCAAGTAATCCAAAAAGGAATCCGTAATTGCTCGACTGGGCACTAAGTGAGAAGTGGCCAAGTCGATTTTTGCTCACAGCACCAGATTTTCAATAGACCCTCCTCGCGACCGGAACCTAATAAGCCACCGCAATTTCCGACGTTCAGCAACCGGTCTCAGTAAACAACACTGTTTTATGCCGCCTCCAACGAAAGCACTTTCAGGAATGTCTTCGAGCGGACTTTAGTTTGAGAAAAAACTTCTCAAGAGGATAAAAAGGCTAATAGACATTTTGGCCTGGTCAGTTTCGGCCACAATTTATGTGGCAAGACAGTTTAGTAAAGTTAAGAAATACGAAATTCGACTAGTCTTTCAAAGCGACGTGACATTTTCAGCTTAATCTTAAAACTAGTTACGTGATAGTAAGACCCAAGACTTTGTCGGCAAGAATTCAAAAATACGAGATCTGTTTTAAAAAAACCCGCCACTTCCTAATTTCGGAAAAAAGTGTACCATTTTCTGTGGTATACATCTTCACATGATTAGACTGTGTCTCTCGTCGTTCAATAGGCCACAAAAAACTGTTTTGTAATGTTGTCAAAGATGGCGACAAATAACACAACATGAAGGAGGACTTGCATCTCTCATAACAACACAAGCCTTAGAAAGAATTTTGTATAGAATAGAATAAATTGGTTTATTTTGTTACAGGAATGGAATGACTACAAATTGAAGTGGAACCCCGATGACTACGGTGGTGTGGAGACTCTGCATGTACCTTCTGAACACATATGGCTGCCCGATATCGTATTGTACAATAAGTGAGTTCCATATCACATAATTTATTCTAATTCTATTCCAGATTTTATGTATAACATACAATTTTATGAGCGCTTTAACTGAGAACACTCCACAACCATAAAGCCATTTCTTGTGTTTTTATGTTCATTGTTATAAAAAAGTCTAAAAAAAAATATAAATAAGAAATCGTGAAATTATAATCTTTACTATATTCAATTTTGAATTTGGTATAATTTCGATATTTATTAAAACACTATCAATCTTCGAAGATTCTGAAAACGGCTTCTTCTTAACAAGTAACAATTACATTGCATTGTTACGAAAATAATTTGCTGAAAAACGATTCTCATTAAAGTTTCCCAAGTTTCATAATTTGCAAGATCACTCAAAGTCTTTCAAACTCGTCTAAGCTGTTGAGATTAATAGAATGTTCAACAAAGTCTTTCATTGACTGTTCGAAGTGGCAAAGTAACAACATGAATCTTGAGAAATATTTTTTCTAACTTGAAATCCATTATTCTTCTTGCAACATGACAATAAAACGAATACACTTAAGTTCTTATAAATGCCAGCAATAAACATTAATCTCACTCCGGAGCCATTTACAGGGGAATCAATTTAAGAAACTTGGAACGAACCTGTGTCCACAACTTTGACACTATCCCCATTCTTTCCAATGAAAGTTAACTTTACTTTCTTTTCTTTTGTTATAAACTCTTCTTATAAGGGCCTTATCTCTTCATTTCCGGTTAGCAGACAAAAATCCCATTACTTTGCATTATCAAGACATCTTGACGAGACTCCTCGGTAAAGTCAGATGTTGAGACAAAAGTATGTAACTAATCTTAACTTGTGCGTCACTGAAACCGTATATTTCGCTGTTAATTATTTCTGTTTGTTTATTTATCCTTTATGTTTGTCCTCAAGCTGCGCAAAAGAAAAACTCCGCTACAAAAAGAGGAAATATTGAAAACTTAACTAAAAAATTTTAAGCCGGATTATTCCCATCCTATACTTCCATGCAAATACTCAGAATAAATATAATATTTTATGTGTTGGAAAATGTGCACCTATTTCCATATACGAATAGTAATGCATTTCGGATCACTTCCGATGGTGAACGATGAAGTATCAAGATTCTTTTAGCATAATTGAAAACTGCAATCGTCGAAACTTACCAAACACGCAATCAATAACCACACTTGGCAGACACTCAAGACACCGAATCGATCCTGGCGCCCTCCAATCGCAAAGCGGTACCGCCTTTAAAATCCTTATACTTGCAACGCTAACCATTATCAGTGGCAGTTCACCGCATTTATATGCATTAACGCCACGTAAGCTCTCCACTTCGCAGGATTTAAGAGCTTATCTTCTTTCAAATAAAGCTGAAATTTGAATGGGTAGTTGGTATCTAGGTGAGGCAGAGAATGCGCCCGAAGTTGGCCAGGCGGAAGGCACGATAAGTGCGGGCTTTAATCTAAATAGCATCAAGGTAGCGTATCGAACTAAACACGCCACGGTAAGCGTTCATTATTTAACAAACGTTTAGACATTGAAGTCTCTTTGATGCAGTTTAATCTCAATTTATATCAAAGGAAACGGAATTGTAAATGAAATCGAAGTAAAGTTTTAATAGACAGTTTCATTAATGAAAGTATAATGATAGATATATTTCCATTAACGGTGTTTCTAGTTTATACAAAACAAATTGGAAATATTTTTCAATAATAATAATATTCCACAACTTTAACACAACGCCATCTAGTCGCAAACTATGCAGAGCTTGTGCTATAAGTACTACACAACTGATAAACATACGTATTTTCAATAAAGGTTTTCCGCTTTCTGTCGCTTTGTTTTTCATATAAATTGGATTATAAGCGAAAGAATACATCAGCTGCGTAGCCTCCCACGCAAATCTAAGAGCTACTCAAGGCAAATTGATTGTTCTTATTTGTGAAGAACAAATTAGCTCGTTTTTGATTACAAACATTGAATACCACTTGCGACCCTTTTGTTGATGGGTTCGGAACAAAATAGTCCGTAATCATTGTTTTAACCTTTGCTATTTTATCATTAATTTAACAAATGTTTTGACCGAATGTATTTAAATTCCTCCACTTCTTCCGTACATTCACCATTCTCTCTTAAAAAAACCGATACCTCTCGATTATTATTCGGCCCGGTATTTTATTTCACATTTCATCCATTAACATCAATATTAATAAATTGCTTTTACTTGACGTCTATAAAAATTCTATCTACAACTTTGCTCATTTCACTCGTCTCATTGTCGTTTAAATATTTTACTACAGAACGGCTGCCCTAATTTCTAAATTGACTGTCGTGGTAGATTGCTTAATTCTGTCTGTTTTATTCAGCATCTCATTTTCGTCGCATCACAGCAACGGTTTTTGAGTAGCAGCTTCTCTGCTTGTTATTGTTATTTAGTATTATGCTATAAATCTGTATCGTCCTAACGTTCACTCATGGTAAGTATATTTGTAACCTAGTTAAAATTATTCTTTTTCCACAAATTGCTATTATAATGTATAAAATCATAAATATTTTTTACAATTTCCGTAGTATCATTAAATATTTCACCAACTTTATCACGTTGTCAATCGAATGATTTCCAGGAATCTTGTCGTGTTTGACAAAGTTTTATAATAAGCATTCAAATTACGAGAATTGGGTTCAATTCCCGCTCGACACAAGTTTCCGATTGGATTAATTTTGGATTATCTAAGTTTGATACCAGGAACTTAAACTGCGGTGCCAAGTTATTTTAACTTTGTAGTTTATTGCAAATGGTTTTGGTTTTGATTCCTCCGGTTGGATCCATAAATAAGCGTTAAGACTTGGCGGTGGTTACCTGTACCAGGTGCCAATAGGATTTGCTAATTAGATGCAACCAATACATTTTGACCACTTACAATAATTGTTATTACCACAGGGCTTAGCGAAAACTATATTTCTTCCAAAACGAATGTCATAACTTTTGTTTTGTTTATCACAGATAAGTCTGCAGCAATGTTACCAACATCGAAAAAATCGAATCTACTAAAAAATCGAGTATAGTTTAGTAATGAATAAGTAGTTTTAGTAGGTACATTTGTATTCTTCCAACACCTCTACTTACTTCAGTGCGGTAAACTTTATATCAAATAAAATATAACATTCTCCTAGCTCTACTCATATATTAAGGTTGTTAGAAGCTCTCGGTTGACGTGACTGTAATATTTTTAAATTTAACCAAATAGAGGTAACACTTTAATGCACCTGTGACTTCCCCTAAAAGCCCGCTCCACGAATATTCAGTGTTAACTTTATTTTTAATGGTACAGCGTTAGCTTAATGGAAGACAAGGCGACCTATTTTACGGGACAATTTTCATGAATTCGCAAAAGTTGGTTATGACAAAGCTTTTAGAGGTTTCAACGTCAATTTTGTACTGGCAACGAATGGCGGGATCAAAAGGACGGGTGATGATTTTCATGTAGATATTTTGGTAGACATTTTCGGTTTTAATTAAGAAGTCGATTTGATTGAGTGGTTTTTAAGTCAATCTATCGCGTTATAATTCTCATTTTTGTTACGGCATTACATTATGTTTGTGATAGATTTTTAAGGGGTTAATGCGGTTTTGGACGAGAGCAGTGATGGCCCAGTGGTAACGGCCGCGACGTGCGAGTTGTAGGTCGGGGTTCGAACCCAAGCAAGCGCTATACTTTGTGTAAATGATTTCATCGCCATTGCTCTCGGTGAAGGAAAACATAGCGAGGAAACCGCCATGTCTTAGAACCAAAAATTCGAAGACATGTGACATACACACCGCGTCACATGAATAAGACCATGATGATGTTCTTGACTGGCCATCACTTTCCCCTGACTTAAACATCATAGAAAATGTGTGGGGATGACTTTCACGTGAACTTTATAAGAATGGCAAACAATATAACAACAAGCAAGATCTCGAGAAGGGTATATTTTTTATACCCTTCTCGAGATCTTGCTTGTTGGAGCAAACTGGCGATGAATACATAAAAAGTATTTATGATTAAATGCCATCTCGGATTTTTAATTTAATTCAACAGAAGGGGAAAAACCTTAATTACTAATCAATTTTTTTTTTTTTATATAATAGTATTCATAACTGAAGTTTTTGTGTTTTATTTAATGGTCTTATTCAAGTGACGCATCATAATTCCCACCAACATTGTCAAAGTGATCACTGAGTATTTAAAAAGTTACATTGTTTATAGTTAAACTTTTTGTGGCTAAAGACATTTATACTTATCATTCTTATATATTTATTTTGTCTCATATCCTAAATAGCAAAAAAAATATTCTGGTCTTATTCATGTGGCGCGGTGTGTATACCAACTAGCACTGGGTCCACGTGGTGGATTACGGCCCACTTCCTCTCACTGCGAGGAGTCCTGTGTTCCAGCAGTGGGAACATTATAGGCTGATTATGCTAGCGCAGTTTTAGGAAAAAAGGGTACTAAATACACTTACTGAAAAGCAAATTGATAAAATACATACATATACTAAAGAACCCCTATCACATTACGTACAGACTGTAACAGACCCTAATGTAGTAAAGACTGACAATCAGATTACATTCGCTGTGTAATTAACTGTGAGGTTGTAAATCAGCCACTTTAGTTTGACACGTACAAGGATCAAGTTGATGTACTGACGCAGCAGACTACACTGTACAAGCGATCACATAAACAAGTGGCCTGACTTATGGAGCAGATTTGTTGACTGTATTGGAGTTTGATATTTCTGAGAACTCGGTACCTACAGGATTTTTTTTTTAACTTTGACGGCACGGTTGGCGCAGTGGTTATGCGATTGACTGCTGCGCTGCGTGTCGCGGGTTCGATTCCCGCACGGAACAAATATTTGTATGACCTACAAGTACTTGTTCCGGGTCTGGCTATTTGTGTCTGTGAGTTTAAATGTTTGTAAACGCACCCACAATACAGGATTCATTCCTAGTGTAGGGCAACGTTTTTCTTAAAAAAAAAAAGAAAACTAGTGTGCAAACTGTAACCATTAATATATAGATAATAGACGAAAAACTTATACGGTAGGAGGTCTAGAAACATGTGCTGCATTCATGGTTGCAGTTTAAGCATCGGTAAAAAAATCCTGTATAAACTTTTCTTCATCCGCATCAACACGCAGCAAAAGAATGATTGGCAGTATTACGATTTTTTTCTTTTTTATTCTTCTCTTCAGCTCATGTAATTCAACTTTCTCAATTAGTTTTGGTATTATTGTGCCAGAGTCAAATAAACCGGCCACAATATTTAGAGTAAATTACGTTTCTACGAAGACTATTTTCTCTTTACTTCTTAAAAAAAAAAGTAATAAAAACAAAACCATAAGAAATTTGAATATGAATATGGATTTAAATTTCTATCAGGCGTCGTTACCTGCGCGAAATAAAAAGCTTAAAATGATTTCATTTAAACCTTCAAAAGCGACGCAGTAGGTATATTTTCCTCTTGTTTTCTGTTAACCTACATTTTTCTTCACAGTTTACAATTTAGACGACATTGAAATAATATTATTTTGTACAAAATATATAGTGGACACAGTATAATTATGTATGGTATAGTGCAAGAAAAACGATGATACATACCTACTATAATTTATTATAACAACCAATTAATATAATATTCACATAATATGGAAGTCATTATACAGGGTTATTTGTAAAACACCAACAACCTCTTAAGAGGTCATTGTACTCATCATTATGAACAAAGTTGTTCATAATGATGAGTACAATAATAATAATATGGTATGTAAAAAACCGGCCAAGCGCGAGTCGGATTCGCGCACGAAGGGTTTCGAACCATTATCTATAAAAACGGAAAAAAAGTCATGTCTGTTGGAGCCCCCTTAAATATTTAATTCATTATATTTTTAAATATTTAATTCTATTTTTTAGTATTTGTTGTTATAGCGGCAACAGAAATACATCATCTGTGAAAATTTCAACTAACTATCACGGTTCATGAGATACAGCCTGGTGACAGACGGACGGACGGACAGCGGAGTGGGAGTAATAGGGTTCCTTTTTACCCTTTGGGTACGGAACCCTAAAAAGGAGGAGAAAGAAAAATAGGGTATCAATAAATTCGTCCACATCGCTGTCACAGGAAAAGTGCCCAAAAACCTGAAAGTATTGCCACGTTGTATGGCAGTGCTGATGTTTTGGCCAAAAAATAGGCTAGCCCTCTGGTTACTGGTGTCTCGAAAACCAAGTGGGCACTCAGACTCCGTGGCCGTAGTGCTTCAACCCCAAATGGCTCAAACATATATAACTCCCACTAAGGTTGAAATATTTTCGCTGTTTGAGGTTTTAAACAACCAATTGAATAATAAGAATCAGGCAGGAAGCTATGATTTGGTTCAAAACTAAATAAAAAATAAACGTTTTTTCTCCGTTGGCTTCTATGCCAATAATCAAACTTGCACTACTCCTACGAATGGCAGCCATTGCTCTTTATGTAGTAACATTACTCCCAAAATTAATCATCCTATCCTTATTTCCATAAAATATTCTAAATTCTAACCCGATGATATTGGTTCCAGCGCCGACGGTAACTACGAAGTGACAATCATGACGAAAGCGATCCTTCACCACGACGGCAAAGTGGTGTGGAAACCACCCGCCATCTACAAGTCGTTCTGTGAGATTGACGTGGAGTACTTCCCTTTTGACGAGCAGACCTGCTTCATGAAGTTTGGATCTTGGAGTTACGATGGCTACATGGTGAGTCAAAGAGTTTTATTTATTAAAATTTCCTTGTCTCGTTTTAAATGTGTCTTGCTATCACTGAGGCATAGAGATTTGATGTAGGTTGCCAGTTCAAGCCTTGAAATGCATCATTTTCATTTTATTATTTAATATTATAAGGAACTGGACATGACTGTCTGAAATCACCAGCGCTAAGTAAGTAAGCATAGTGGTCAATGGCTGTTTCTTCTATATGAAAGGAACATTGAATCGTAACCTTTTTTTGCAGAATGACAAGTTTATTTCCAGTAAAGTTTCGTATATTACACATCTTTTTAATCTTCACAATCAGCTGTCTAATTTAAAAAGCTATCTTTAGCGGGACCAATGTGTTGTGTTGTAACCGATCTTCTCTCTTTCCGTCAGCTCCGAAATCTTCAAAAAACGATGTAATGGTTTCTGTTCGTAATAGCCTACCTTGGCACTTGCCTCTTGCTAAATTACTAACTGCACCGATAAATACCTCATACACGGATACAGCGATGGATGTTGAAAATGTGCCAAAGTGAGCAATTCGGTTCAGGAGCCATAAAAGTTAACTGAGCGAAATAGTGTAGAGGCAAGTGGGCTTACAGTATGTAGCGAAACGTGTGGTTGAGGTACAAGCCACGCTGTGTATGATTTGCTCTCTCTTTTTAAAACGCATTTCAGAATACCAAATTTATCCTTCTCTGATTTGTTATTTATCTTTGTTGTCTATCCTACATTATATTCCAGTGCTGGGCCAGGGCCTTCGCCAATCGGCTTCCAAACCTCTTTTTCATCTTGAGTGTAATTTTGAATTTTAATATTTAAATCATAGTTATCTTTCATCATCATGCGGACGAATGTTTTGATGCCCTATGATTCTCTTATACATACATGTACATATTATTATTTTAAATATTAGCTTATATTATTTAAATATTATCTTGATTAAGTAAATAAATATTACAATTTAAATCATAGTCAGCACTCAAAATGTATAAAGTGGCTTCAGTAAAAAAAATACAGTAGGGGTAACAAAATAAATCTTGAAGCAACAACACTCCCATAAAAACACAACTTATGACGCCACGTTATGCCGTATGTCTATTCAAATTGACGTTCATGGCAAACTGATAGAGGAATGATTGAATCAAAATATCATTTTATGGATTTCCTACAATATCATATTTTTTGTACCCATAATGTGTTCTTATAGTGGTTAATTGATATGTTTTATGATTTTTGGATGAGTTTTTGTCTCCTATAATATCGATAAAAAGGTAAAAAGATTTTTTCGGATAGAATAAGAACAGAATGTCAGCAAGAAAAATATTTATTCTTCTTATTATTCAAAAACATAATAATTAACTATTAAAATATTTTTCTGGAACGCAGACGGTCCATCACGAACCTCATAAAAATAAAAATGGAAAACGAAAACCTCTTAAAACTTAGTATCTAAAAAATCTGTTACTGAAAATTTATTTTCGTTTAAGAATCAAATTTTTTTCACGAAAGTTCTCGGCCTCTAATAAAATTGTATGAAACAAAAAAAATGGTGCCTTAAACGAATTTCGTAGCGAAACGCTTGGAGGGAATGTAATCGAATTCTTTGCAAAAAGCCTTTTCCAATACTTAGTGTCAAGTGAAATATTTATATCGTCCGTATATAAATATGTATTTAAATAGTTGGAGTGTACGATTATAACGCAAGTGTAATATTACAATATTATGATACTAGACTTCTTTGCGAAATATTCAGATGATCGAATACATTTATACGAGTAACCTAGTTTATTAAAGATTTCTCTTGTATGTATAGTAAGTAACTGTATTCAAAGGCTAATTTTTCATGCCAACGTTTATAGCTAACAGAAAGAAAACCAAATGCCAACGCCTGAATAGTGCAGTAGTAGTACTTATTAGTTTGTTTCCAAGTATGATTTTTACTTTGTCAAAGTATGGATAATAATATTTGCTGTTTCACTAATGTATATTAAATGAGATTGTGATGATTTTGTTATAAATGTAACTGTCGCAGTAAGATACTTAGCACGCGCGTCGTCCACGCAGCACGTAACTTGGCAAGGTTTTGCCGTAGTGGGAATAAGTTTGCGCATGTACACTTAGTGCAACAAAAAAAATATCACTTTGATTGCTTGTAATTATTCTACAGTTATTTCCATAATTTATTTTAAGCACGTCTGTTTAGAAGAAAGTGAAAGAAAGGAGAGGAAAAGGGGAGGACTCTTGCCAAGTTATGTGACGGCTACTGTACAGTGTAGTGAACTGTACATTAGATTTGTAATAGTTAAGTAGTTTGTAGTTTGATGAGTGTGCTTAAGAAAAGTGAAGCAGTAGTATTTCACTAGTTTATTTTCTAAGTCACTTATACAGTATTATATTGCAGGTGATTCTCACATATGTATGTTCGTTATAGAGTTAAAGTGCACACTGAGTCAGATTATAGTGATGAAAAGTAATTGAAGCCGATTTGCGTAATCAGCTAATATTACCTAAGAGTACGTAAACCGTACATAGTTGAAGTCGTACCTATGGTTGATACCGTAATATAGTTATATGAAAGCGGTTTATACCTGTCTTACTGGGAATATAACAATGATGCGAGCACGATCTAGTAATATAACCATCTTACTAGACTGATCTAGTGCAATAATTATAAATATATATTTTCTTTGATTTGCATAACTGGTGAGGTAGGTACTTATTTTAAATAAAACGGTCCAATCATTTTTTTTTCTTAAAGAGCTGCTGGAAATATGACAAAAGAGTCCTAAAAGCTATATACCTAAGGACATAACTATATCACGGCTTCAACCATCTTACTGCGATATATCCATTTGAACCATCCATGACAGAAGAATTTATACACAAAATACATACATACAAAATACACTACAAGTCTACAACTATAAACTTGAACTATCCCAGTATTTCATAGTATCTATAAGAACAGCCCTCTTTCCAAACAGGGTCACGTAGACAAGCAATTTATGGACCTCTGTTGCGAAAACTTTGGCCTTCTAATACCAGGAAAATACATAGTCGAATGAAAAATGTGAAGCTATAAAGTGTTTCAAAGACTTTGTAACTGTAGGCTCAAAGCAGACGCATTCATCTATCGCACTAAGGAGCCTAATAAATCTGTGGTCACCTACTTTCACATAAATAAAGACTTGGCTTACGTTTGTGCCTTATATCGCCGTGTTAAGGTTCACGAGGGAATTCAGGTGAGCTCCATCCCTGTCTTCCTTTAGATAGTTGTAGGAGATAGCAATAACAGCTGCTTGAGAAGCTTCGGGTGAATGGTTTGATTCCTTAATAACGGATTGCCTTACTTCGGATGTTTTGTTATGCTTCGTTTTCAAACTGTGAATCACTCGTTTAGGAGCTCTTTATGTCTTTATTTTGGTATTGAAAAGGATGGTACTATTAACTCTCAGTTATTTGTTTACGTTATTGGGTTCTGATTTTACATTTTTGATATACTCATATACTTACCTAAGTACTGCTTATGAAATACAAACAGGAGTTTGATAAAAAATACCTAAAATGTTGTAAATTGACAGTCAAGCTTTCTACTTTAAGAATATTTTCTGATTGTGCTTTCTTTTCCAGGTGGATTTGAGGCATTTGAAACAGACGCCAGATTCGGATCGCATTGGAATGGGCATTGACCTGTCGGAGTACTACATCTCAGTCGAGTGGGATATCATGCGGGTCCCTGCCACGAGGAACGAGAAATTCTACTCCTGCTGCGAAGAACCGTACCCTGACATCATCTTCAACATCACTCTCAGAAGAAAAACCCTCTTCTACACGGTCAATCTCATCATCCCTTGCGTTGGGATTTCATTCCTCTCAGTCCTAGTATTCTACCTACCCTCAGATTCCGGAGAGAAAATCTCGCTCTGTATTTCGATTCTTCTATCGTTGACCGTGTTCTTCTTGCTGTTAGCCGAAATTATTCCTCCGACATCGTTAACGGTCCCCTTGTTAGGCAAATATTTGTTATTCACTATGATGCTAGTTACATTATCAGTAGTTGTCACTATCGTGGTGCTAAACATAAATTTTAGGTCGCCAGTCACCCACCATATGGCCCCGTGGGTGCGGAAAGTCTTTATAGATTTTTTACCCAAGATATTGTGTATACAGAGGCCAGAGAAACCACCCGATGACGACGACGATAACGATAAACCAAGCGAGGTAAGAAATATTGATTCTGCAATAAATCACCAACATCACGAAATAAGAACTGAGCCGGAACATATCCCTCGGTAAATCATTAATCATCCGCGAGGCATCGGTTTATCTTACACCAAGACTGGAATAAACCTCACAGCTTGGTAGCGTTTTAATTAAATTTGTAAAATAGAAGCTTTCACAAATGAAGTTCTTCAGAGGGAATCTCTTTCAGTATTAAAAAACAACATGGCACCTTTTCTCATTGGGTTTCCTTCATTCAAAACATTTTCCATCGGAACGGATTCAATACAAACAGAACGCTATTACAGCGGAGTCGAAGCCACCCTCAACAATAACCATTTTAATTGTCCTCAGCCGCGGGACTCTTCTGGGAAACGCTCCTTTCAACGATATTCTAAATCCATTGTGCTCTGTGTGTATCGCGAAAATATCGCTTCCAGCCCAATTTCATTCCATTTCGATTTTCCTTTATTACTCAACGCCGGGCGGGCTTAACGAGCGCGCGCGGCCTCCGTTATTTATGTTCCCCTGGTGGCTGCGGACGGATCGCGCGATATATACGACGCCAGCAGGCACGGCCCGAACCGAAACCTCCACTCTGGCCTAATTGTGTGCCGGCTTAAGCTGCGTCGATACACTGGCCGTCGCGGAACGCGCACTGACATTTTAATCTCCTGGCATTTCATCCGACGCCTATTATTGCACCGAAACGACGTTTAACTCTACTCTCAATTCCTTTGATTGACTTAAATTGTTTCTTTTACTGTTCTCAAATTGAATATTTTTTTCAGATACTCACGGATGTCTTCGGCCCGGATGACATGGACGGAAAGTTCAAGGAGTGGGGTTGTGAGGAGTATGAACTGCCAGGCATGCCTCCCTCGCCGCCGCCTCCTCCAGGAGGTGACGACGAACTGTTCTCTCCACCTCCCGGATCCCCGTGCCGATTAGACTTAGATGATGGTAGCCCATCTCTAGAAAAACCTTACGTGAGAGAGATGGAAAAGACAATAGAAGGTTCTAGGTTTATTGCGCAGCATGTCAAAAACAAGGATAAGTTTGAAAGTGTAAGTATTCCATTACCACTTTTTTCTCGTGTTTGGATACATACTCTCCTTATACATGATATTACTTCTAGGTGGAGGATGACTGGAAGTATGTAGCGATGGTGTTGGATAGAATCTTCCTGTTCCTGTTCACGATAGCCTGCGTGCTGGGGACGGCGCTCATCATCTTCAGGGCACCGACCTTCTACGACAACACGAAGCCCATCGACATTCTGTACTCGAAGATCGCCAAGAAGAAGTTGGAGCTACTAAAGATGGGCTCGGCAGGTGACCCAAGTCTCTGAAATTCGTCTTACGTCTTCGGCCACTCGCCGCCGAAGACGTTCTGGGAGTTGATCGTCATGTGGTGGCACGGATGATCTATTTAAAACTCCCAGTTGGGAACTGCGAGGCGAGAACTATGTGTTTTTGTGCTGTGTGTGGTGCCAAGCGCCCGGTGCGCCCATGGACGTGTACACGCCGTAAGCGTATCCTAAGCCGTCTTTTTATATAGAATCATTAACTCGATGTCGAGACTGTCCGTCGATGTTCGATTGTCGCAGCGACCTCAAGCAACGGCCGTTTTGTGTTGACGCCGGATCTGCCATAACTATTTTTATATTAGAATCGCTGTATTGAACGTTTATACTTTAAGCGAAACGTATTCATTTACATTGAACGGAACGATTCTTTTTCGAGTAATCATTTGATATGAGCGCACAAACATTGTACAGATTATCTTTAGGTGGTTGTAATAATTTTTTGCGATAGTCGCATTCATTTTCGGGGTGGTAACAGACATAATAATGTAATAGAATACTAATTACATATAAGATTTACTTCGAATAAATCGAGCTCAAATTCGTAATATGTAAGTATTGTAAAGTGGTAATATTCAATCAAACGTCGATTAGAATCAGACATTTATAATAATAGTTACGTGCAAACGTCCTCGATGAGAGCCGGACTATGTAGATTATGTACTAAATTATTATGAAATAAATTTGAATTATACATTATAATATTTGATAAACTGCGTACTCGCGTAAAAATCATAAGGACAATATCGATACTGACGAAATGTAATAATTTCCCTTTAGTAGTATGTCATAAGGGATTGTAGATACAGTTAGGTTAAAAGCCTAGTCATCAGTATAGTAAGAACACTTAACATAATGCCAGTTAGTTAGTCACATCGCGATCGTGATAATTCTATGATTAGATGTATTTATGTAAAACAATTGACTGCCAATTGTAAAGTTCATGAGAACATTTTTATAAAGATCGGGTATTCTTAGGTAGTTCAATAACTTGTTTTATTAGATTTTTTAAAACGGAGTGCCAAACCCATCTGCGAGACTTCATAGAATGTTTGCAAGTCGATGATGTTGTTTTTCTATGTGCGCTAACTTGATTGCCGTTAGAAGTATCTTTTTGGATTCGCTTAATATATTCTGATGTATTTATAAGTAAAACGAATGCTTGCCCAAAATGTAATGACTGAACAATTCTCATTCTTAATGCTTAAGTTTGGAAGCGCCCGCTTGTCTGCGGTAGAGAGAGGGCGCGAGGACACACTTCTTCCGTAATGTTAATATTAACAGTATTTTCACTAAAAAACCTAGAGTACAGGGTAAATTTAGTACACGAATGTCTCCTGATTTATATTTCTCACAAATTTTCACCGAATGTAAAGTCTTTACTCACTTATCGGCACTTTACCACTTACACTATTAGATTATAAATCATTGTTGAGGTTTGTGACTTTAGTATATAACTTAGGTAACCTTATATTAATTTGTACCTAGACTAGACTCGTATTAGATATTACCTTTCGTTCTTGAAGTCATGACTCACGTTCCTTTGATAGTTAATTATTATTTCTGCCGGACGCATCAGGCGTTCTTACCTCACTTCAACCCATTGTGTAGGATATTGGTAGCAGTCTAAAATAATAAAAAAAATATTTCGAGCCGCGTATTTGATATGTCAAAGTAAATCATGATAATGTTTATTAGGTAATTACTTAGATAAAATTCAGAGTTATTAATGATGAATAAAATCCACAGCGAGCAGTTAGGAAAACAGGGATGGATAATGTAAAATAAATAAAAAAATCAAATTGTTTTGTGTGGTTCGTCTTCGTAATTATAAGTGTTATTGAATGTGTATAGCTGTTCGTGTTGAGGGTAACGCATAAAAATGGCTAGTCTAGACTTAGATGATACGTAAATAAAACTAGAAAACGGTCTAACGTACTAGACGTCGTGGAAAGCTCGCTAAAGGTTGAAAGATGTTAAATATTAGCAGAAGTTTACGATAAAGCGCTGTACCACATACGAACTGGCTCTAAAGGAATTATTGGATGGAATTGCAACGCGTCCTCAGAACTATGATATTAATTTTTCTAATTGAAACATTCACGTGGGTTAATAAAAAGTAGGATCGTGCTATTGCACCACCGAAATACACCAATTTAGTGTTATAATAACTATTTATAATAAAGATTAGTTAAGTCCACAGGCTTGGCACACTGTTCCGTATGTATCCGAACTTTTATTGTAGATATTTGCTAGATAAAATGGTCTGTTGTTATTTTTATATGACTGCAAATTAATAATAGTTAGATTTTCTATAATACCATAGGGTATAATTTAGGATCGAGTGACGTTCAGTCTGGGATGTTAAAAGATAAGCAAAACTTTGTACATACTTACTTCGAGCGTGAACCGTGGAGCTAAGTGTAGTTTGATTGTATCGGGTTTTATATTGCAACGACACAGGATAAAAGGATCATAGAACTTCTCTTGGTGTACTGCAACATTTTCAGTTGTGTACTGTTGAAATTAATGAGCTATGTTGATACAACGATTAATGGCCAAGTAGGTATGCGGTGTTACTTTAATTTGACTGGTTTAGATATTCCTTATGGACTCTGATTTTTGTATCTCACTTAAGGCAATTTTCATGTATCTTAGAAAACATTAAAAAAATATATAATTCAAAATTAATAGTCAAACCATTGCCAAATTTAGGTTTGATCTTTACTGTCCTATTTAGTCTCGACTTCCACCATTCTAAAGCGTTATTAGTTTTGTGCCAGATATTATAAAAACACCATTTATCAGATAAGATGGATTTCCTCTTTATCCAAGTATTTTGAAAATAATAGTTAAATTGCGCTGTTTTATCATCCTTTTGACTCACTCAAAACATAAAGCCAACCATCTGAAACTTCAGTATTTGGAAGATATGCCAACGCCATACAACGCCTCACGTGAGCCCTTGAGATGACCACATCAATATTAACTATGCGACGACTCATCCGAACTTGCGGATGATTCGTCGCCTTACAATTTGAACAGGGTAACGTTTCATCCGCGGATAAGATATTTTGCGGATGAGTAGTAGTCACCTAAGTCCTTATGACCTGTATTTTGATTAGTAGGTAGTCGTATTAGTTTGTGGTATCATGTACTGTTACAGCCGATTTATCATTCTACCTGTAGTGCCATTTTATAAAAATCTCACCGTCAAAATTTAGGTGAAATGAGCTATGAATAGTGCCAATCCCTAGCATCAGTAATGCTATTCTGTAAAAATCTCACCGTGATAACTCGTGTGAAGTGAGCAGTCATTAGTGTAAATCTCTAGCATCCGATGGAATAACAGCTCACTTCACCTAACTTCTCACGAAGAGATTCTAACAGATTCGACCGGCAGGTAGAATGACAGCTCACTTGAAGCTCACTTCACTCAAGTTTTCACGTTGAGATTTTTACAGAATTGCTCGGCTGTAGTTCTATTCTGTCAAAATCTCACCGTTGAAACTTAGGTGGAGTGAGTTGTCAATAGTGTTATTCGCTATCATCAAATTGAATGACAGCTCACACACAGCGAACCGGCGGGTATAGTGGGCATTGTTTGTGGTTAACCACTTTTCATCCCTATTACTAGTTATTGCGTTAAAATCGTGTTGATACAAAAATCTGAGTCTCTAAAACATTTTTGCAACTCAACTTAGATCTTACAAAGCGTTACCAAAACGGTAGCCTTACTCAAAGTAAATGCATTTAGCTCAATATTATGATAACCTACCATCGTTAATAATATGATCTCAGATCTCAGTTTGTTACTCCTCGTCTATAAGACTTGTTTCGTTACCGTTCGTGTCATGTATTGTCTTTCGGAAACTTGTTAGTCACAGGCTAATCGTCTGTTTAATATTTCGGGTGATAAACGGGTAACTGAACGTATAGGATTTTGTCATATAATTGACACTAGATAGGTAATAAAAACAATAAACACAATGCTAGATCACTCGTCAATAAGATTAAAGATAAATAAACTAACGTATTAATATTAAGGTGATATTTAACTAACATAAATGATTAGCTTCTCAGTGTTTTTAGAGTTAGTCGACGAATGAGTCAACTTGGCGACGCGATGTCAGATAAATTTGTTATTTATTGTCAACATTGTGTTTCGTTACTTTAGAATTTTTAACGAAAAAGGTTGGGACTGTGCCAAATATTTGTTATTCCTAGGATCGTACGAGATTAGAACAGACTTATTGTTATGTTTGTATATTGTGTTTGTCAGTTTAATGCTAAGCTATAATTTGTCAACGAGTTTGTCTACATCGGGTGACAGAGTTGTGAACTCATAGTCAGCTATCACATGGCTGTCAATAATTTTAAGAATCAACCTAACCCAAGTGTTGACGTGTAAATATAGGAGCTCAACATAGAAATTTAAATAATATTTATAATTGACAAGTTATTTTTCTACCTTCCTTTCACGTTACCCTTAGAGCTAACGTAGAGGTAGTGGACGAACGCCCTAGTGTTACGACTTTTGCTTTGTCAGTAAATGTTGATACAGCAATAAGGTCTTCAATACTTTAGTTAGATTTTATTATAAAGCATTTAATTTGACTTACAAATGTAAATTTAATATGTTTTGGAAGGAAGTCAGTAATAATCCGTAACGCTTTATAATTAGGTTCGACGAAATCTAGAATTTCGATAGTCATTTCTTCTACGACACTTTTGGGATATGCTTTATTGCACGTTACGTTTCGTTTGCTTTTGGGATCGTTTGTCTTAATCTTTACATTATAACGTACTCTTTATCTATAAATATTGGTAAGTTAGGCGTATTTGCGTGTTTAATCGAACGTCTTCCAAAGTGACGTAAGGTATTGTTGTGTTTCTCTTCTCTTTGTTGCTTTATATGTTTTTTTTTATTATTAACTTCATGAATAATTCAGTTGTCTTCGTCTTAACTTGTAATTTTACGTGTAACCTAATCACTGTTGTTAATTTTTCAAAGTTTGCAGGGGTTCAATAGTAAACTAGATTACTTAACATAAATCAAACAAAAATTTTCATGTAATTTGTGACAAGCTCTGAGCAAAAAATATTCCAACAATAACAAATTATCTTCAACAGTAATCTTTCAAGAGCTTAGTGTTCAGTTTCAGCAAATAATTACTTATTTGTGGACGTCACCTTAAAACCTTTGCATTGAAAACCACTTGTTTGATTATATTGAAATATCCCATTATTTAAATAATTCCATTCAAGGAGAAAACATCTATATTCTGCAGCGCTCTGTATTAAATTCACATAAAACTCGTCAGCACACATTCCCAATCAACAAAAATGTTCGAAAAGCGTACAATCGGACCACTGCAAGCGAATACTTCAGGCTGTGGCTTCATAGGACTTACGTTTAGCAAGAAAATATACAACCTAACAAATAACATTCTTGTATAAACGGATTTGCATGTTTGGCCCACAGATAGTTTATAACCTGGATTAACAGAAATGGTACCTTAATCCCGCGCTACCGAAATCAGGAGCAAAATCAAGTTTAACATAAAACGGATGTCCGCCAATTACGTCATTAGTTCAAGAAAATTATGAAAATTACTCATCTCACAGAACTCCAGACATCCCGAGATAATCGTCTTCCTCTCAGCCGCGAACAATTCACAGTCAGGTTTAGCAACCAAGAGAGCGTTGAGCACGGAGAAAGTGCGGGAACTAGGCTCGCGAGATGGTTTTTTAGGGTTCCGCATATGGCGAAACTATAAGGGTTCCTCCTTATAGTTTCGCCATGTCCGTCTGTCCGTCCGTCCGCAGCTTAGCCCAGAGACTCTTAGTACTAGAAAGCTGTTATTTGTCATGAATTTATATATTAATCACGACAACAAATCTTAAAAAAAATTAAAATTTTAGAATACTTCCTCTACACGTAAAGTGGGGATTTTTTTTTCTCATCTACCGTATGGTGTAGGGTATCGCTGGATAGGTCTTTCAAAAATATTGCGGGTGTTTTTGACCACTATTTTTCGATTCAGGGATCCGTTTGGGAAATATTAAGCTTTAAAGTGCTAATTTCTTGCCAGCTAAATGGTTGTTTTTGGATATGTGAAAAAATTGACAGCAGTAGTATATATATAACGAAGTTAATAGAAAAACTATCACAGCTTAGTAGGCTTTACAAGTTTACGACTGATAGTCGACCAACTTACATTTGCAGTTGCAAAGTATGGGAGAACATGATTTTCAACTACAATGTTAAGTTTGTTCTTGGGATAAATTCATTCCAACTACGGAAGCCTTCATTGTGCGTGGTTCCGACACGCACTTGGCCTGTTTTTTAAATGGCATCTCACAGATCAGCCTAGAAGGTTATCAGCTGCTTAACCGGGCTTGCCTGTGGGTGTCTAATAAATTAAGGCCTTCAGGCAGGGATTAAAAAACTTACAAACTAAGTGAATAAACGCTAAGGGTACCCCCTGTGGTGTATTGACCTCGGCGTATGGTGTCGACGCACAACGGTGTCACTCGCATACTATGGTATACCGGGGCGTTATATATTAACCAGAAATCCAAAAGGCAACTTGGGACAACCCTTTATAATCTGAAGAAAAATGTAGTGCTTCTACGCTCCACTCTTGAATGTGGCTGCCTTTTTTGCTATTTGTAAGTCATATCCTGCCACAGCTTAAATTTATAGCTTACTTCAAGCTATTATTTCCTTTCCATCTTTCTTACTTTTTGTATTACCTTGATAGTTTACTGATAAAATAAAAATAGATATTAAAAGTGTAATTAATAGGTAGATGAAACCACACGAAATTTGCGTTGAGCTTCCAACACGATTAGATGTAAATACAGAAATAAATAAACCACTCTTCACAGTTATAGACACTTCCTTCTTATGAAACAAATGAATGTATTATTAATATAGCCGTTTAGAGATGCTGATTATCTATTACAATAAAATAACTCTTATTTTCTTAGAGAAATAACCCTTGATTTCTGAAAGAGAAAACTGTCAGCGAAAAGTATCATCAAAATGTCTAAGAGATTTAATTCTTGATAAATACGGATAATATTAAGTACCTACGGACACACTACTCCACGACGGTACAACGGACGAATATCTATCTAAATTAATATTAACGCACACTACAAATAGAATGCGGGCACTGCCATAAATTGTGTCGTCGTGTTTTGGTAAGTCTGTCGTATTTCAAGTACCTAACATTTTTTTTTTTTTGATGTGTAACATCGTTCCTCTCGCTTTCCTGCAATCTGTGGGAGTAATTTCGTGAAAAGACACGAAAGTGTGTAACAGGAATCTGGAGATGCGCGCGCTATTTGATTTGACCAATAAGCGCCCGTGATGCTATGGTTAGTCGTCAGATGGTACCAACCGTAGATAGAGAATGAACTATGGATTAGTCACTAAAATAACAATAATAAATCAGAGCGGGACACATTTATTAAACAAGTAGTAAGAGTAAGCGAGACAGATATAGGGTTTCTCTGTCCCTTTTTGCGACTCACCTTTTTTTCTATGATCATTGATGATAGTCAGCATCTGTTCTCGGCTTCCTTTGCAATAAGTAATACATTGTATTTTAAGTTGTGTGTGCCTTATTTTATTAGTTCTTATTGGTCTCGTGCTTTTGCCGTGGATAAGATTAGAAAAAAGCCGGTCGATTCTGTAAAAATCTCACCGTGAAAACTTGCGTGGAGTGAGCTGCCAGTGTCAACCCAGTGATACTAGGGATTGACCAAGCAAACATTTACAATCATAATCGAGATTTTAATAATTTTTTTTATGCTAATTCTATTGATCATTTTATATAATTTCAAAGCTAGTATTTTAGTTGTCAAAACTTACGATTAATCCCACGTAGTTTGTGTGGCGTGATCACTACATTCACGACATTTCGTGAATTGGGTGAAGTGATCACACCGACTCGTCAGGACTAGTGTAGGAAAAAAAAAGAAGAAAAAAACAACATTGAGATTCTGACTGAGTTTCTGTTTTGCTATTTTAATTTAAAATCCCACAAAATAGTAATGCTTTGACAACTAAAATACTAGCGTTGAAATTATATAAAATCAATATAATTAGCATAAAAATATTATTAAAATCTCGATTATGATTGTAAATGTATGCTTAGTCAATCCCTAGTATCAGGTGGGATGACACTCACAGCTCACTTTATGCTCACTTCACCTAAGTTTTCAGGGTGAGATGGTTACAGAATCGCACCGCATATTCGAATTGAGCGTAGACAACAGAATTTTAAGGAATTAAAATATTTCTTGGCTAGCAGGACTGTATGAACTTCACACACGAAGTACACAGTTTTTCTACATCAAAGTAAATAAAAGTCAGTATCATTAAATATCCGAGTAACAATCTCATCCAAATTGGCTTTGTCAAAATTGTTCCTTTCTACTCAAAAGTATCGAATAATAAAATGAATAGATCTCTTGTAAAATTAGACAAAAACAAGACTAACAAAAACAAAATAACCAAATTCAAATCTTACATCACTCCTAACCCGTTAAAGGTTAGCGCGCATTATACCGGTCCACAATGTCGCAGTGCGGCGCGAAAATCCATGCGAATATTTCCCATACATTTATTACGATCTCTGCGATGGCAGAGTGCAGCAGTTCTCAATATCACGCAGGGGATCGCCAAGCAGTGTATGCAGCACGTTGTCGCAAGTTGAAACATGTTCAATGTTCATTTATACTGTAGTAGACAATTTGCCGTTGCGCTGCGGCCCGGCACGCATTACTGTGCCAAGTTTAGGTTTCGACGCTGCAATGCGCTTTCCGGGAGTTGACATAATATGCACTTACCTTTATGCAGAGATTACGTAGTACTTGTCGACAGGCCTACACTGTCCTCTTATACCTATCAACACTGTAATTAAATTTGAAAACACTGTAAAAGTCAATTATTTTTAAAAGAGTAACCGTTTTAACCGTGAAGTTTCTTGCCGGCTCTTCTCCATAAGAAACTACAGATTTGAACCGCGCACCTAACTTCATAAGTGCCATGCCCAGGTGTAGGTATGTGAAATAAAATAATTCGAATTTGGTGTTGACAGAAAGTGTTAGTCACACAGTTGCATAGATCAACTTATAAAAATAATGTTTTAATCTTTACCACGGTAACACGCTACTAAAAAGTTAGAAACTTTTGTATCATAATTAAACCTTCTGTGTGCTTCAAATAGAATTAGTTACCTACCTTAGTTAACTAACCAAAGTTAGTTGAAATAATTTTGTCGATGTCTTGACGGACTTGTATTTAAGGAATAATTGTGTATATCTTTAATTTAAACGAAAGCAATCGTATTCATATTAAATTTGTGTAAGTTAAAGATTTTATATTGTCGGATCATTGTAATAATTTGATGTCGCAACGACGTGTAGGTTAAGTGTATTCGGAGATTTTCGTCTTAATATTATTAAGTGTAATTAATGTCCTCGACTAGTTATTAATTATGATAATTTTTTGTTTGTTATTGAATTGTTTTTCACCTTTCTCGTCACGAGTAACGGTGTTTGTTGTATGGGAATTGAAGATAAGTCAATTTAAAAAAAAAAAAAAAAATAATATTAATATCAGTGGAGACCACTGTTGACTGTTACTCATTCTTGGTAAATATTGTTCTAAAAGTAGGCACTTCACTCTAACATCAACAAAAATGTAATAGTAGGTATGCATGTACCAATGACTTCAACAATAAGCTTTTCAGTGTCATTCTTAGTAAAAGAATTAAAAAAAAAAAAAATAACTTGTATGTCTCTACCTGGCATGCAACGCTCTAAAATCTCAATCAATACTTTGAACGATCACGAAACCTTATAACTAACTAAAGACTGCAAAGACTGAGGCCTTGCCTCTCATTAATGTTGAACATTGTCTACAATTCCCACAAAACAAACTGACCAGTGAAAATGGCATTACGCAAACGAACACCACACTAATGATACAAATATAGATGATAGATAGTTACATGAGAGGAAATTCCTAAATTATTTTAATATGTAAGGTACTATAATAATATGTCATACAATAATAGACTTCTATGGGAATCTTGTCCTCAATAGTAATAGTGTTAGGAAAATAGTCGACTAGAGGCGCGGTTAACCTGACGAGGTGATCGCGTGTACGTGCGCCTCGATTTGTTAATTATTGTGACAGCTGACTGTATGGCCCAAAATGGAACGATTAGAAAATTAATAAATAAAATAACACTTTTGACGAAGGAGAATTTTTAAATGTATTTGTAGGTTAAGTTCAGAATTTTCGCGCATACAGTCAGTTTTGTTTGTACTTATAGTGTGATTTGTGCCGCGTCATGTCGCGGGTCGCATGCCGCGTCAGTGTGACCGCACCTTAACTGTTCAGTCACTTGTATCACGAGATCATTGCCACTTACTACGTTTAAGATTTATGCACTATGCTATAATATACATATATTATAATATATAAATATAATAATATTCGTATCGTACGTTGTAAGTCATAATAGCTCAATAATTTATGAAATCCGTAATTAAATAATTGTAATAAATAGTTATTAAGCAATTATTATAAAACTAGGTGGAATGCAAAGTTAGGTTAAGGTGAAATAATATACATAATAAAAAAAAAAAATAATTTAAGTGGTAAGATTAAACGTTTAAGTCCCATTTTGTAATGTTAATTAAAAATAAAAAATCAAGCACTACCATTACCATTATGAATACACTCATGACTTCTTACTGCTAACATTGAAATGTATTATAAATATGAACTATAAATATTAAATGTTATGCGTTAATAATAAACCCATGCGTTTTATTCATAACGATTTCTTCTACAAATTCCTTTAACACACCACATAAAGTAACACTCAACACTACACTTTCACAATAATCTCAGGTTCGCACGAGTACGTTATTCCCGCAGCTATTTATTTTTGCCGCATGGGTTTTTCAACGCACTGTTTAGCGCCGAGAGTTGTAAGTCCAACAGTTTTTTTGATGCGCTCTGTTGGTTTCTCAACGCTTGGCTCAACACCGAGAGTTGAAAATCCAGTGCGCTATAAAATTCCGCCATGATATTTTTACGTCTGTGCAAACGTGGGCTTTCACATGAAATATTCATTTGGTTGACCCTTATAGTACAAGCAAGTAGATGAGATATGACTATAATGACTCCAAATCCTGATGACTTCATTAATGGTGACCTAGATTTTGATATATTGAATTAGAGTTTGCAATAACAAAAAATAACCAGGTTTGGTCATAAGTCAAAAAAAAAACTCAAAGCATTTATTCCAATTAAACTATTTACAGGCACTTTTGAATGATCAAAGAAAGTTGAAGTTAGTCGCCCATTCCAAAACGTAGATCTCTATGTAGAAGAACGGGCAAGAAATTCCAAGGACAGTATTTTAAATCAATATATTATTATTACAAAATCCTGGGTACATTATTCTTGTTGTTGTTGGTGTGTAGGTACATGGCAAAAAAAAAAGATATGAAGAAACAAATCAAAATATAAGATTAAAAAATGAGCCCTGGCGAAATTGCGTAAAACTTACAATGGCAATGCCTTTCATTTTGACAGTTCAACATCATTAATTTCGTTATTTACGTTGTCCAGCAGACAAATTGTTTAAACATTTATGAAGTAATAGATTAGCAATCTCTTATTTTTTATCATCTCAACTTTGGATTGAGATTGAAAAGATGTTACGTAATTAGAATGCTGGTTTACCACACATGAAATAAACGAAACAAAAACGCATTTTTCGAATAATTTATTCCTACCCAAAGCTACTGCTAAACAAAACCCAGGGGTTCAAACCAGTATCCAGCTTAGGAGACGGCGCATTATAGTACCCTTGAACCAAGTCAACAAGAGATATAGGGCAGGTGAACTGGTCACAGTTCGAGAGGATATGGCCAAGGCGGTGAGCAGCGTCGTAGGTTGCATGCTCCACTGGTTCTGATGCAAGGATTTTCGTCATTGGTAGCCTGGAAAGAAAAAGTAAAAAGAGAGGTAAGGTAAGTATAAATAAAGCGAAAAATTATAGGACCAAGTTCGTAAAGGCTATATTGCAACAATGGGCAGCTATAGCCTATGTTGATTAATACAACGTGTAACGTTAAATGCGCAAAACCTCAGACACCCCAACTGATTTTTAATTCAATTGACCTATTTCAGAGAGAAAATAAGTCATTAAAAAGTTTTCAACGTTTTATGTGCGGTTTTAGTTTTACTGGCCATTCTGATCGTTTCTTGCGTCTGCGACGACGCTTTATCGAGGAGGAGTCGTCGCCGGGCCGCTGCGCCGCGCTGACATTGGTTTGCTTGACCTATTAATAAATAGACACGGCAACGTGTTTAATGAAGATTTTTTGAAAAATGTGACCTATATTAAAAACTGGTTCAATTAATTCTGCTCGTTATTCTGATCAAACTATTTTCAGGTTTTGCGCATTTAACGTTACACGTTGTATACCTAAAGACCCCTTGGACTGAATTATCCGCACATAGGCTCCCATGCGACAAGTTCTGCGTCGGAAACAGGAATCGAAAAAAACATAAATAGGCCGTAAGAACCGCAAAGCAAACGGAATGATGATGGCAAAAAAGTAAAATAGATCAGATCCAAAAACACCGACTTCCTAATTTAAATTTATTTTTGACTTTGTAGTGTTTTTTGGAAGTCGGTTAAATTTTGTTAAAAAGTTTTTATTTCTCGCTTTTTAGTGCGTCTGATTATAATTTATCTAAGTTACAATAGCCTAATACCAACTTGCTCATCGCCTTTTACAAAATATTGTTTTTTCCTGATGCAGGGCCGTTAACTGATGAAGAATTCTCCTGGTATTTCATCAGCTCTACTGCACTTACTACTACTACACCATCAGCTCTATTTCACCATTCGCATAGTGACGAGTGTAAATTGCTTAGCAACCATATTAAAGCAATCGAATCGCAACCCGTGAAATACTTATTATTAAGTAGTTCCGGTGACTAACTGTAGTGAGATCAGGTCCACTTCACCAAAGGATGCTTTCCGAGAGCAAATGCACGAGTTACTATAAAAAATATCCAAATGGCTATAGGTGTGCCTATAATATTTGAATATTTCCTTCCATTTCTCGAGGATACCAGCATCAGATCCTGACCTGATGCCAATGGAACCACCTGGAAAGTATACCCTTTCTAACAAAAAATAATTTTTCAAATCGGTCTAGCTGTCTTCGAGTAATCAGGGAACATACATACAAAAAAAAAAGATTCCGACGAACTGAGAAACTCCTCCATTTTTTGAAGTCGGTTAAAATTTTGAATTCATAACAATATAAAAACTATACTTACGTGAACAATGTCCTGAACATCTCTTCAACCATGTTCTCTCCATGAGGAACAAGCCTTTGCGTGGTCTCACACAACGTCTTGAGGATACACTGCCTTCCGTTGTAACCCATGCTGAAATAAACAACAAATAATTTAGCCTCATAGCAGACATATTGATGATAGAATAGTCTTTTGTTGAAACGAATATGTTTGAGGTCACTCAATCATGCTACGGCTGAACGGTGTTGATAGATTTCTACAAAAGTGAAACATGCCTTGGAATAATAAATAGGACACCCTATCATGCTCTAAAAGTTTCATAAGGAACCCTTAAGACATGAGCAAGAGAATCTTCTACTTTAACGATTTCAAGATCAGCATCAGAATTTGACGGTGTCGGCACAGGGCGATACCTCTCAACTGGAGATGGTCCCCACACCTTGGCCAGAAGCGGAGATGGCTGCTAGAGTAAGGTGTAAGTAGACTGAATAATGGCCAAGGTTAGGTCTTAGCACCCAAGGACGTCTAAAAGCCCGTAGGGTCGACGATATCACTAAAGTCATGGGAATCGCCTGGACCAGGGTTGCACTGAACCGGGAAGTATGACAAGAAGGAAAGAAGGCCTTTATCCAGCAGTGGGTGATTCCAGGCTGGTATTAAGATGATGATGATTAAAACTTACTTCTCCATAATCTTCTCCAACTTTCCGTACAGCTCTCGTCTACTCCTTCTCTGCTCCATTGGCCTCGTTAGTCTGTTATGTCTGCGGTAGAACCTGGCGGTCTCTGTGGCGTTGGGCAGCTCGTAGGCTATGCCCCAGTTCATGCCCCACGTGAAGGTACCAGGGAATGAAGTCGGGGAAGGCTGGCCGATCACACCGACTGTCATACAGCCCGCACACTAGAATTCACAGATGATGACACTTGTTATTTATTAAAATTGGGCCAGGTGGCCTACCCCCATCTTGACATACCTAGAAATGCATTTCTTTCCCACACTGAAGTAAGATTAAAATAATACTGCTATACAAGGTGTAATTTAAATAACGCAAATCGGCATAAGGGATCATTGTACTCATCATTATGAACAACTTTTACTAAGGGACCAAACCTCAAATCGTGAAAAAAAAATCAGCTATTCTCTACATATTTATGTTTAGCTCGTCAAAATGTAGACAACAGCTGATTTTTTCTTCGCGATTTCAGGTTTGGTCCCATAGTAAAAGTTGTTCATACTGATGAGTAAAATTACCCCCTATGAGGTTTTGCGTCATTTAAATTACACTTTGTATAGGCGGTGGTGGCAAACTCCCCCGTTTCAGATTCTGGCTAAGCATTATTTTTATCTTATTTCCAACAGATGATTAAAACAATGGAACTGAGGTTTTTTCAGTTGGTAAAGTTAACGGGAACGTATCTGGTGATTGTGAAACAGGTCATACCTGAACAAATGTTCTCAACGTTATTTTAATAAACATAAGTTGTATTTAAAGAAACACGTCAACATTCCTTATGATGCTTCTTGATTCTGTCCATACAAGTCTTGTAAGTATGAAATTGCCAATGAAACAGAATCATCTACTTAAGTGATTTGATATTCCGTTGATCTTTTATTAAGAAATAATCTCATAATAAATACGTTTAGCATGCCTCTTAAAATGGTGACAAACAGTTGTCTACATAGTAAATAATCTTACTAAGTTATTCAGCTCTCATACAGCCATCAAATAGAGCTCCAGTCGAAATTATGTACATGTCTCATAAAAGTAAGCTAGCCACCTTAGTCATAATAGTCTTGCGTTAGTAAGCCGTCTGAGAGCATCACGAGGGTTTTAAATAACCTCCTTATGACAAAGAACATCAACTTGAAAATAATTCATTCCAACATCATCATAGAAATATATGTGAAGGAAAAACGACGCCCATAAATCGTTGATAAGACATAAAAAAAACTCTCTTAAAATTTAAGAGAGATAAAATTCCAAAAAGTACGTAATCAACCAAGTTTTATGTGTCTGGATGATACGTTTTAAGGTTCTGCATCTAATCTAAGAGCTACTCTAATACATACGAGTTTCTCCCCAATTTTGTCGGGTTCTGTTTCAAATTAAAACTTTTATCATTACATTTTATACCATCTGTATATATGAAGCTATTAAAAAAAAATAGCATATCTCACTTTGGTGCTCTACTTAACTTACTTAAACAAATCTTGCTTCATAACTAGTCTTATTAAATAAACAAAATGCAAACTTACCGAAAAACTGGAGCCTTCTGGAAAAGCAACATATCTTTTTCTTCTAGACAATATCTTGGAACCAGCTTTAGCAGCACACAATTCGACATAACAACAGGCCAGTAACAAAACAACCAAATATTTTGAATTTAGAACCATTTTCAGAGAATATCGTGTTCAACCTTTCATAGATGAATATAGCAATGGTATATGTTACGGCCTATCCGTTAAACCGTGTCAAAATAACGGTCCCAGTAATTTTCATGTTATCACTAAGCTAACTGTGGCCGCACGAAGTGAATGGCACACTGAACTACCTAATTAGTAACGTCAATCATGCTTAGTTATCGATAGTTACATTTGAAATTCTATAATTACATTCATGTAAATGAATTCAGGTGGAAACTAAAATTTATTTGTACTTATTTGTGATGAGGATCAAAAGTCTATTTCTAATTAATGTTCCAGTAATGTAGATACATACATAGACGCACGTTTATTCATGGGGTAGGCAAAAACTATAAAACGCCACCTGGGACGATCCTTGGAAACCCTTTTTGCCTCATTTTCGTTCATACATACAGACATACACGCACACCGCACTGGTTGCAAGTACTACGCACGTGACTTTGTTAGTAACATCTATGTTATATGCAAAATCATGTTTTAATATTGAAAAACCAACAATATCCATTCCTAATTGCATCATTTTATGGTTATACGGAAAATACGTCAAAAAATATGAAAACTGCCAATACCTTTAACCTTATAAATTACATTGTAAAAATTCATTCTCATACTCATATACAGCGAAAAACATAACCCTGCCGCGCCGCTGGGAAAAAAGGATTCAACAATCCCGCCAAGATAGCCGTCAAAATATGAAAAGTTGATTAATTAACCCTGGAACACACTGAAAACCTTTCACAGCGGTTTATTGAAGGTCGATTCATTTGCCTGTTAACGCGGGTTCCGTCAAAATTGGGAATCAATTATACCCAAAAGTTATCACAGAGTAAATGCTTTTAACCCTAATATCAGTGGGAAATACCAAAGTCTATAAAAATGGGTTTCATATTTTTATTTGACAAAAAGTCTATTAACTTAACTTCTGGTCATATAATACCTAGACATATGGGTACCAGTAAAATTATTAATACCCATCGTAGATAACATTATCAGGCACTTATTTATTATTTATTTTACCATTTACGTACACACATATCCGTATTCGTTCTGTTGTGATAAGATTGAAGTCATAAGAAAATAAAAATGTAGAATATTGCCATTAAAATTAAAAATAAATAATTAAAATGTAGCCATTGTGTCAAATCTTATATTATTAACGGAAAATCAAGGTAGTGTGACGATCTGATAACACAACACAACCCAGTTACTGGGTAATACGATACCCCTAGGTGAGACTGGTTATCAGATTTTCGGGCTTCTGACTACCCGTAACGACTGTCAAAGATCTACGAATGACAGCCGGGACCAACGACTTAACGTGCTTTCCGAGGCACGGATGGGGTCTCTATATGTAAAGATGGTCACCCATCCACAGACCAACCGCGGCAAGCGTAGCTTAACCTGATCGATCGACCTGTGCGCCTGTTATTATTTAGCCACGGGCACCTCAGACAGTGGGACACAATATAGCTTAAAAAGAAAACATTTCGCTCGTATTCCTAATGGGTTAGGCAGAGATATAGTAAAGTTCGTCAGTTAAAAGTACCTAATATAAAATTTTATTTTTAAACAAAGTTTAAATTAACCAAAATTACTACTAAATAACGCCCAAGGGCTCCTCCCAACATCAACGTTCGGCGCTGGGGCGTTATAATACCCTTTGATTAAGTCCACCATTGAGATTGGGCATCTATATCTGTCACACGAGTCTACGAGGCGGCCAAGACGATGTGCTGCGTCGTAAATGGCATGTTCTAGAGGCTCTGTCGGAAGTACTTTAGTTGGTGGCATTCTGTGAAAGAAATAAAGTTTGGTTTTTATCGTCACATCTATGTTTCAACTGCTGGGGCACAACCCTCCTCTCTCTGATAGGGAGCTGTAATCCACCACGCGGGCCCAGTGCGGGTTGGTAGATGTCACATGTCTTCAAATTTTTGGTTCTAGGACATGCCGGTTTCCTCACGATGTTTTCCTTCACCGTTTTGAGAACAGTAATGGTAAAATTATTTACACAAAGCAAAACGCCTGCCGGGGTTCGAACCCGCAACCCGAAAAGAATGGAAACGAACGCACGCAAAGAACGCCCGAATGGGCTTGTAAGTCTGGGCCGTTACTACTGGGCCACCGTTGTCTTTTACCACTGCTCGTCTCTCCTATCTCGTCACATCTGTAGGCAGATGAGATCATTGATGAGGGCGTCATAAATCCGTATCTACTAGAGCAAAAACTTAATTGTGTCCAACCAACTATAAAAAATTATCGTTCACTTGTTCAGCCGTCAAACTAATTATTTTTCGTTTGATCAGACAATTAGATCAACTCTTAAAGGTAGGAAAGGTTATAAAACAATAGAGAAGAAAATAACCTGGTTTTCAAGAAAAGTAAAGAAGTGGCAACTGCCCGTATTTCATAGAATTGTTTCTAAGCTAAAATAATACTCACGAGAACAAAGTTCTAAACATTTCTTCAACAACGTTCTCTCCGTGTGGTACAAGTCTTTGGGTAGTCTCACATAAAGTCTTCAGGATGCATTCTCTGCCACTGTAGCCCATACTGAAATGTATAAATGAGTCTATCGTACAAAAACATATAAACCTCTATGAAAACTTGAACAGTTACAAAACGTTGGGAGCCTTCCAGTATAAACAATGGGACCCATTCGCATATCGAAAGAGTTACTATAATTTTCTCCTAAAAGGTGCTAACTCAAAGAACCGTTGTTGAAACTACTACGCGACGCCAAGGGATTGGTCGACTCTTCACGTGACCAGAAAGAAGGCTGATTTACTGGTCAAAGAAACAGCATCGCCATACAGCTTGGCAATGCTGCCGGCCTTTAGAGCCCTTTTCCTGTTAAAAGCGATGCGGACAAATTGTTGATGCCCTATGATTCTTTTCCCTCTTTTTAGGGTTCCGTACTCAAAGGGTAAAAAGGAACCCTATTACTCCCGCTCTGCCGTCCGTCCGTTCGTCTATCACCAGGCTGTATCTCATAAACCGTGATAGTTAAACAGTTGAAATTTTCACAGATGATGTAGGTATTTGTGTTGCCGCTATAACAACAAAAACTAAACATCATACGGAACACTTCGTGCGCGAATCCGACTCGCGCTTGGCCGGTTTTTTATATACGTGTTCAGATGCCAGCACATCAAGCTACTACAATCTGTCAAATTTCTTTAATAGATTTTCAACTATATCGCCAAAGCATTAGGTTCAAAGTTGATTGGGAAAATTTGACAGTTTCGGGTAGCTTGATGTGCTGGCGTCTGTGCATCTATACTAATAATAAAGCTGAAGGGTTTGTTTGTTTGTTTGAGCGCGGAACTCTGGAACTACAAGTCGGATTGGAATTTTTTTGATAACTCAAGTCTTGAGGAAGAATATAGGCCACCTAACATGACGCAAATGCCCTAAGGAGCCGAGAAAAAACAAAACAAAAAGTCAGAAATAAAGCTAAGCGAAGATGCAGTAATAGCGCGGGCAGGCAATGCGACACTACGGGGCGACGGGGTTCAAATTTTTCTCGCGGCAAAGTCGCGAGCAGAAGCTAGTTATTATTTATTTGTTTAAACTTTTCGCACAAAAACGTACAGACGCCAGCGCATTAAGCTACCCGGAACTGTCAATTTTTCTCAATCAACTTTGAACCTACTTTTTTAGCGATAAAGTTGAAAATCTATTAAAGAAATTTGACAGATTGTGCTGGCATCTGTACAAAGGCGGTCTTATTGCCTAAGGCATTCTCTACCAGTCAACCAAGGGTGGTGAAGAGATTAAATTGCAGATGGCAATATTACACTAAAGATATTCCTTTATGCCCTAAACACACTTACTTGTCCAAAATAGTCTCCAGCTTTCCATACAGCTCTCGTCTATTGATCCTCTTCTGTAGATGCTGTTTATATTTCTTCTGTCGGAAGTAAATGGCTGTTTCTGTGACGTTGGGCAACTCATAGGCTATAGCCCAATTAAGACTGAAGGAAAACGTGCCCGGATTTGAGGTTGGGGCGGGCTGTCCAATCACACCTACTGTCATGCAACCGGCACACTGGAATAATAAATACAATATTAAGTCCATATCCCAAAAAGGTAAGGCAGAGTTGTACAGTCGCCAGCAGATCAAGCTACTACAATCTGACAAATTTCTTTAATAGATTTTCAACTTTACCGTTAAAGCATAAGGTTCAAAGTTGATTGAGAAAAAATTACAGTTTCGGGTAGCTTGATGCAATGGCGTCTGTACCTTATAGCCACATTTTGCCAGTCATTTTTAAGTCCCATGTATTGTAATAGGTGGTGACCCTATTGTCAATCAATTTGGATAGTAATCACTACATAGTATAAAACAAAGTCGCTTCCCGCTGTCTGTCCCTATGTATGCTTAAATCTTTAAAACTACGCAACGGATTTTGATGCGGTTTTTTTTAATAGATACAATAATTCAAGAGGAAGGTTTATATGTATAATACATGCATAATATAGTAGAGAAACACTGATCATTTTAGGGGTTTCTAACGTGATGTCGTAAATAAACACAATTTTTTGCGTTTACATTGCAAACGCTGGCTTAACCCTACGAGATAGATCAAAATAATGTACTACAGTATTGTACACCTTAAAAAGGTCTACAAAAAAGTCTGGGATGCGATATGTCTATCTCTTAGGGATAACCCACAATAACCATTTTTTATCCTATACTTTTTAAGAGAAATAATGGCTCTAAAATTATCAGTGTTTCTCTTGAATCACTCTATCTATTAAAAAAAAACCGCATCAAAATCCGTTGCTTATTTTTAAAGTTCTAAGCATACATAGAGACAGACAGACAGCGGGAAGCGACTTTGTTTTATACTATGTAGTGATAGTGATTAGCATTGCACCCGTGCGAAGCCGGGGCGGGTCGCAAGTAATACATAATAATGGAATAATAATGGCATGCCAACATGTAGGAAGATTAGTTTTTTTTTACATCACTTTTTGCAAAACGTTGCCCCACACTAGGATTTCTCCCGAATTGTGGGTGCGTTTAAAAACATGTAAAGTCACATACACAAACAGCCAGACCCGGAACAACTACTTGTAGGTCATACAAATATTTGATCGGTGCGGGAATCGAACCTGCGACACTCAGCGCAGCAGTCAATCGCTTAACCAATGCGCCAATCGCGCCGTCCTTTACTGTGTAGGTACCTAATTGTCCCACCGATAGGCGGATTAGAAGAGATCTCAAACAGATGAACCAAAAATAGCTTACCGGGTAGATACTAGTGATATAAGAGCAGAGTTTTTTGTCTTTCACAGTAAGTCTTTAGTGTTCTAGATAAACTCAGAACGCAAACTAATATAGGGAGGGTAGCATCGACGCGTAAACTGAAACCATGAATTCAGCACATGATACCAGACCCCCTAATGTAGGAATTTTTCGTCAGTTATCAAAAAAAAAATAATAATAATCTGCTGTTTCATAGAAAAGTGCAATAACAATAATAATACATTTTTGTTTCAGAATTCGATTTCCATATATTTGTTAGAAACAACGTTCTTATAGCCTACCTAGTGTAAGTAAAAGTAAATTAAAATTAAATTACATTAAAAAAATTGTCAGGCGCTTGGCCTCATGCAATGCGCCATTAGCGCAGAGTCCCACCGGCCAGCGTACACGGTCAGGATGGCAAATGACCTGTGCGGTCGAAATACAGTATGGAACAGGATTTTTTTTTTTATAACCGATGAAAATTTACAAAGCATGTTCAAAATCATGTTCTGAACCCCTGGTAACAGGTTGCGCGTCAATGCCCCTCCCACTCTATACGTCAATTCATGTTTAATCCGAACAAAACCACACAACATAAAACTTACCGAGAAACTGGATCCTTCCGGGAAAGCGACGTATCTCTTTCTTCTGGACAGAACCTTTGATTGGGAAACATCACTGGTATTCGACAACGCACTTAACTGAATACCACTTAAAAATATTACGACTATAAAATTAATACTTAAATACATTGTATGAAAAGAAAACAAAAGGCTATCTCAAAATCCAAAGCGAACTAGACAGGACCTATCAAAAATAAAATACCAGCATTACAAAAAACTTAAAAAAAAATCCCGTAAAAAATATACCTGTCAGTGTGGAAGTAAAACAGTGGAATGAAGTTCAATTACGGCTAACGGGTAACCCATTCACTTCTATTGTTCAAATTTTATAACTGTATTGTTTAATATTGACGCTAAAAGGCACCGATCTAGGTGTCAGATACATAGGAAAGTGCCCCTATTTGACAAATTAGTATCAATAAAGAATGTTCGCATTGTTTTTTGGATTTACGATGTCGATGTGTGTATGTCTCAAATGTCTTATTTATTTAACTATTTATGTACATACTTATTGACAAACAAGAAGAAAGGATTAGAAAAATACGTACAAAAGCTATAAGTACTTATTTCTATGAAAATCTCTTCCAGCATGCCTGTGTAAAAAGAGTTGTAAACAACGTGTGTAAAATTAAAAGGGAAAACGAAATATATATAATCAAAGCGGAGAATATACTTACGTACAGACGCCAGCACATCAAGCTACTACAACATGTCAAATGTATTTAATCGATTTTTAACTTTATCGCTAACGCGTAAGGTTCAAAGTTGATTGGGAACATTTGACAGTTTCGGGGAGCTTGATGTGCTGACGTCTATACATAAATACTTCTAGAATAAATATCACTAAGTTCTGATTTTTCAATAGTCAGATAATTTATATATGAGGAATAAATATTACGATTTGACAGCTTTTGTACAGAAAATATGTCAAACTATAATATTTATACAGATTTAAATAATCTGATTAATAATAAATAACCTCAAAAATATTATATAAATACAGTGTCATTCAAATAATAAATACATATGCAATTATGACAAAGTGCAATGATAGTGTTCTTGCACTGTTCTTTATGAAAGAACATTATCTTATCTCTACTTCATTATTTACGTCTTTAGAATTAGACGTAACCTTTCTCGGTCATGCCTTGGAACAAAGTTTTAACTTTGTTCCAAGGCAATTCCATAAATTAAAATTCGGTTCTTCTCACGAATTTTAATTTATGACATTATTTTTTTTTATTTTTTATGTTTAGCCAATACTGTCTCACTGTTGGCCAAAGGCTTCACCCAAGTCCTTCCAGGAGCTCTTTTCCTGCGCGACCTCGAACCAGCCCTCGCCGTACGCGTCCAGAACATCTTGCTCGCTTTCCGGGCCGACCTCAGCGGCGCCATCCATCTTCAGGTATCCATTGTGTGGCGACTTTTGCCTAGCGGCTATCCTGCATGCGGCCGATGATATGCCCAATCCCATTTGAGCTTGGCAGCATTATTGCGTACGTCTTTCATACCCGTTTTGGAACGAAGTAACGTTGTGGTCCGAATTCTGTCCTGTTTTTAACTCCTGGAATGCTGCGTTCCAATGCTCTTTGGCAAACTCCAGGGCTGCTTAAGATTCTTCATTCTTTAATGCAGGTATTCCATTGTAGGTTAGCCGAAGTCATAAAACGAGCACTCTATAATGAGCTTTCTTGCTTACTCCCAAAATGCAATTAACAAAAACAAATGCAAGCTTCACACTCTACAATCGTCTTCTTTAAACCTTAGTCTTTAAACAACGAATAATTCTCACAACATTATCTAACTTAAAAAACATAAAACATTCCTTAAAAAATAATCATGTACATAATTTACCCTTCATAAAAGTAAGCTTAGGGTAAAAAGAGCCCCAGTTAGCATATTGTTGGGGTAAAAACCTGAACACGATGACGGATAGCAGACATTCCATTAGGCGTGTAACGCGACAGAGGCCGGAATATGGTAGCGCCATTACCCCAAATCCCTTGGTATACAAATCATGTCTCTATTGCGTTTGAGTTGCGGGATCTTTACGGTTTTCGATGGGTGGTGGATGGTGATATTTGGGACATTCTATTTTATAGAATAGCATGCACAGTTTTCAGTGCAGCTTATATGACGAACTTTCTTTTTTACACGCTTTTACTATAGTTTTATATCTCACGAAGCGATGCGCGTTTTACTTGTGGTGACCAAGTGTACAAACACGCTGTGAATGTGTACGTGAAGATACAGATTCAATACAAAATATGTCTGACGTCAGTTTTATTCCACGGATAAAATTTATCTGACGTAGAAAAAATCAGCCCTAAAGTATGATAACTGAGTCATCTAGCTTGATAGTTGCGAATATTGCACGAACCAACATAGAAATTTGATTTCGGATGAAGGTAGAAATCAACGCGTCTATTGTAGCCTTCCAATGTAAGATTCGGCAGCCTAGTTAAAATTGCAAACATTCACAATCGTGATTCTATCTACATAATATAAAATCTTAAATCCATTCACTGCCAGACAAAGCACAGCCTAAACCGCAGCCGCAAAATTGCATTAAAGTTCCTTTCATAACGAAGGTGAGCACCAAGGAAGGAATTTTTAAAACTCGTGCATTAAAGGGGTAGATAATGCAAATAGAGGATGAAATATTGTATGGAAGCTCATCATTTGGGCCAATGGACGTCCCATAGGGCCCGTGGATTGTCCAATATAAAAAAAGTAGATATACCTTGTTCATAATCAATCATTTAAGAGGGCAACATAAACCCAGACTTACATAATCGCCGCCGCTGGTTTCAAAATCCTGCGGCAAACAACTTATACCATTATCCATTATCCCGATTTATATATCACAAACTGTGTGTGACATTACAGCCTCTGTAGCAGCCCCTATAATCCCTTTTCTCTCGCTCTTATGCCACTTGAAATTCAAGTCAAGATTGAAAGCAATAAAATTTAACGATTTTATTCCCCTGTGCAGTGAAGGTTGATAACTACTGTGCTCTGAATGTCAGCGGAATCTGTAAGACTGAGTAAAATTGTAATGGCACATAGTCAAGCTAAAGTATGGTAAGTCAAACATAATATAATCAGCATATAATGTTTCCACTACAGCACACAGGTCTCCTCTCTTCGAGGTCTTTTCCATCTTCCACGCGGGCCCAGTGCGGGTTGGTAGACGTCACATGTCTTCGAATTTACATAGATGTTAGTGGTAGGTCATATGGTTCACAATAATAACTAGCTTTGGCAGAGTTCTTGGTGATATTAGCAGGATCGTAGTTTAAGTATGTATTCTTGTCTTAGGGCAAATTTCACCAATGAAACTGAACGCGATCGGCCCATCTAAACAGTTTGGCAGACAGGCAAACACACAGTGTGACAGTTAAACAGTCTGTTGTTTGTTTGGTAACAGTTTGATCGCCAAAAGCTAAAATACTTTGCTATATTTATATCATACCCGTAAAAAATCCGGTCACTCTCTTTATTTATAACTCGTTTGCTAACAAAGATATCCTGCGATCTCCAATCTGAAGACTGTGTGCTAAAACTAATTTCAACATTAATGCTGCTGCCACAAACATATCCTTTAAAGTTTATAGTATCCTATTATCTACCAACGTTCGATCCAAAAACCAGTATTTAGCAGATCCCCGAAACTAAGGTATTTACCCCTCTTATCCGTATGGTCTCAGCGTTCAAAAGATTTATGAAAACATACATCACGGTGGCGACTTGACCTCCCCTACTATAATGACTGACGAACGATACTTATGGCCATCGTTATTATTTGAGGACAAAGGCCCGATGGCTTCGACAAAAACTTGACAAATTCTATGTGTGTTAGGTGAATGAGGTCATCGGTTGTTTTTCTGAAGTTCTGGTTCAGTTATTTACTTGTACGGGGTTTGCAGATGGATCGGGTTGATCTTTCATGTTTTTACCCGAGTGTTCCAGAAAAAGGTTAATGTTTTTATATCCCTTAGGCAAGGTGTAGGTACTCTCATAGAAAACCAGAAGATAGTGTAGGTATCTAAATTGACTCAAATCATATTTAGGGCGAATTTCACCTACTAAATGTAACGCAATCAGTACATTTAGACTGCGTGCAGTTTTGTTGGTGAAATTCGTCCTTAGTTAATCTCGAATTTGAGTAAATTGCAAAGGAATGGGGAGAGTTGAAAAGCCATTTTTTTGCAAGTTTCCGCAGATTGAATCTCTAAATTAGACTTACCAATCTCTACAATGTCATTGTATCAGACAATGTTAACATAATACGATATCATGAAATAAAGTTTAAACACAAATGGTAGGGCACATAAAAGCCACCGGTGTGTAAGGCGATAACCGTTTTCGGGATCCAGCACTAAAAAGCATTTGCCAATCGGTAAGAATATGTTTTGAGCTGAACTTAAGCTGAGTTTGTGTTCAGCTGGCTTTTGTAGCAGGTTTTCTGTATTGGAATGGTGTCTTCGCATTTATAATTAATAAGTACTGCGTATTTATTAAATTTTTTTTTTTTTTTTTGTCTCGTATAGGATTGCAGCATTACGCTGAACGATGGCCGATTTGAGTACAAGTCCCGCATCTTTTCCCCCAACTATTCTTTTTTGTGTTTGTGTTCTCTTTAAAAATACGTTTATTTGTGGTAAACATGACGTTTACCGCAAATAAACATATTTTCTTTCTTATTTCTTTTTGCTGATATTAGTTGTACCTACATGAATAAGAATACATGTATATCTTCGAGAATTGTGTGTAGAAGAAAAGATATTGAGTTAATCTATGGATCTTCTATAAATTATAATATAAATTACAAGCCTGTGCAGTCATATGCGTCCATTTTTTTTTAACAAAAATCCAGGATGGGAAGTAGCCGGTCGTAGCACTTCTGGTTTCACTGGCTAATGAGCTGAGCTTAGCTGGTAAGGAGTATCTTAGGCTACTTTTATTTCAGAAAAATAATTATGGATCCACGCAAAAAAATTCTAAAAGAGAAAAATGGTTCTTCCGTTTCAATGTAGTAGTGGTGCCTGCACCTTCTCTAAGCAACACATTATTGATACCCGACATCCACGCGAACAAAGTCACGGGCACAGCTAGTTTATAATACAGATGATGATGTTATTAGTATAGATTGAAGCTGAAAATCGCACCGTTTCAGGTATCCTCACTTCTTTCTCTTCTTAAATTTTGATGTACAATAAACATAATTCTCTCTATCCATCTTCTCTCTTTTTTATGCCTTTTCTTTTACTTCCTCTGTTCTCTTTTCCTCATTTCATCAGGATCTTGACCAAAAAACAATGTTAAAAAACCACGTCACTTAATCGAACAAGAACCGCCTAGTCGAAAAGTTACAGCGTCGTTACAGTGTGTAGGTATGCAACCAACCCTTATTTTCTCCATATAATCCAACAGCAATTTTCTAATATATACGCTGAATAATAAAGATCTAATTATAATATAGAACGAGTCAATGATCGATATCTGATGCAAATGCGTGTGGCTTGTTATGGAATATGATCGATCTTAATGGATGGCCCGATCCGAAGGGCTGCAACCCTTTGCTGTGTGGTCCAAGTTCAAGGGGTTGTTTTTAATAAGAGATGATTTAATAATTATTTCTAATCTGAACATAAGCGCTCGGTGATGTAAGTTCGTGGATAGTGGAGATCACCAACCATTACAAATCGAGACCCCTATTACCTGCCTCGAAAAACACGTTGAGTCGTTGATCCCGGCTGTCATTCGATGATCTTCGACAGTCGTTCGGGCTAGTTCGGGCTCGTCGTTAAGACTGGTTGTCAGACATTCGGGCTTCTGGCTACCCATATCTGGCTACCCATCTGGGTCGCCAGAAGCCCGAATGTCTGACAACCAGTCTAACCAAGGGGTATCCTGTTACCCAGTAACTGGGTTGTGAAAGTCAGATAGGCAGTCACTCCATGTAAAATATTGAATCGGTTAAAAATTTAATTGGTTAGACTGGAAGTCGACCCCAACATAGTTTAGAAGAGCTAGGCAAATTGAATAATCTTGATTTTATACTACATCTTAAATGAGACATATTGGAGTTATTTCGTGTCTTGAAGAAAATTTGATCTGACGTTCATCATTTTATTACAATTTGCCGGTGACAGTTGAAATGGCTAGTCAAAAAGTCTGAAAGATATTTACCTGTTATTAGACTCTTTTT